>CAWUFW010003486.1:1200000-1809852 GCA_963921515.1 Calotriton arnoldi | reverse complement strand
GGCAGATCCTACTCTCCTACACAACCCCCCCCCAAACGTAGGGACACTAAACTAACCTTGACCAGTTGAGTCTTCGTGTTCAAAGTGGAAATACCTTGAGAGTCCATCTGCATTGGCATGTTGGGTCCCAGGCCTATGTTCCACTGTATAGTCCATCCCCTGTAGGGAAATGGACCACCTCAAAAGTTTTGGGTTTTCACCTTTCATCTGCTTTAGCCATAGGAGGGGCTTGTGGTCAGTCTGAACTATGAAGTGAGTACCAAACAAGTATGGCCTCAGCTTCTTCAGGGCCCATACCACAGCAAAGGCCTCCCTCTCTATAGCTGACCAACGTTTCTCTCTAGGGGTCAGCCTTCTGCTAATAAAAGCTACTGGCTGGTCTTGACCTTCAGCATTCAGTTGAGACAGTACAGCTCCCACACCCAGCTCAGAAGCATCTGTTTGGACAATGAACTTTTTGGTGTAGTCTGGACTCTGTAAGATGGGGGCAGTGCACATGGCCTGCTTTAGGTCTTCAAATGCCTTTTGACAGCTAGCTGTCCACTGAACCTTTTTTGGCATTCTCTTTGAGGTCAGATCATTCAAGGGGGTCACTATAGATCCATATCCCTTGACAAACCTCCTATAGTACCCAGTCAGGCCTAAGAAGGCTCTCACCTGTGTCTGGGTGGTTGGAGCAACCCATTCCATTATGGTTTGGATTTTGCTCTGTAAAGGCTGAACCTGGCCTCCACCTACAAGGTGGCCCAGGTACACAACCTGACTCTGCCCTATCTGGCACTTGGTGGCCTTGATAGTGAGGCCTGCTTTCTGCAGGGCCTCCAAAACATTTCTGAGGTGGACCAGGTGATCCTGCCAGGAGGAACTAAAGACAGCAATATCATCTAGATAATCTGAGCAATAAGTTTCCATCCCTGCCAGAACTTTATTCACCAACCTCTGAAAAGTGGCAGGTGCATTTTTCAATCCAAAGGGCATCACCACAAAGTGGTAGTGCCCACCAGGGGTCGAAAATGCTGTTTTGGCTTTTGCATCATCAGCTAATCTGATTTGCCAGTAGCCAGCTGTTAGGTCAAATGTGCTTAGATACTTGGCTGAGGCCAAAGTATCAATCAGCTCATCTGCCCTTGGTATGGGATAGGCATCAGTCCTAGTGACTGCATTGAGGCCTCTGTAGTCTACACAAAACCTCATTTCTTTCTTACCACCCTGGGTATGAGGCTTGGGTACCAGGACTACTGGGCTAGCCCAAGGGCTATCTGAAGGCTCAATCACGCCTAACTCCAACATTTTCTGGACTTCAGTCCTGATACAGTCCCTGACATGGTCAGGTTGCCTGTAGATTTTATTCTTGACAGGCAGACTGTCCCCAGTGTCCACCTCATGGGTGCACCAGGTAGTCTGACTAGGGGTCAGGCTAAACATATGTCTAAACTGTTGCAGAACTTGTCTGCACTCAGTTTGCTGATGGTCAGTGAGGCTGCTTGCCAAAGCAACACCATCTACTGACCCATCATCAGGGTTCTGAGAGAGCAGGTCAGGGAGAGGGTCACTCTCCTCCTCCTGGTCCTCATCAGTTGCCATGAGCAAGCCCATGTCAGCCCTGTCAACATATGGCTTTAATCTGTTGACATGAAGCACCCTTAGGGGGCTCCTGGGAGTTCCAAGATTCACCAGATAGGTGACTTCTCCCTTCTGTTCAACTATTGTATGGGGGCCACTCCACTTGTCCTGGAGGGCTGCTGGGGCCACAGGCTCCAACACCCACACTTTCTGTCCTGGCTGGTATACAGTCAGCACAGCCTTTGGTCATGCCAAGCTTTTTGCAATTCTTGGCTGGCCTCCAGGTTTTTGGTTGCCTTTTTCATGTACTCTGCCATCCGGGAGCGGAGACCAAGTACATAGTCCATCACATCTTGTTTGGGGGCTTGAGAGGTAACTCCCAGCCCTCTTTTACCAAACATAGTGGACCTCTCACAGGATGCCCAAACAGAAGCTCAAATGGGCTGTAACCAACCCCCTTCTGTGGAACCTCTCTGTATGCAAACAACAGGCAAGGAAGAAGAAGGTCCCATTTCCGCCTAAGCTTCTCTGGGAGTCCTTTAATCATTCCTTTCAAGGTTTTGTTGAAGCGTTCAACTAAACCATTGCATTGTGGGTGATAGGGGGTGGTGAACTTATAAGTTACACCACACTCCTTCCACATTGCTTTCAGATATCCTGACATGAAGTTGGTACCTCTGTCAGAAATGACCTCCTTTGGGAAACCCACTCTGGAGAAAACTCCAATGAGGGCTCTTGCCACCACAGGTGCTGTGGTGGTCCTCAGGGGAATTGCCTCTGGGTACCTGGTGGCATGATCCACTACCACCAGGATAAATCTGTGCCCAGATGCAGTCTGAGGGTCAAGGGGACCAACAATGTCAATCCCTACCCTTTCAAAGGGTACCCCCACCACAGGTAGTGGTATCAGGGGGCCTTTGTTGTGCCACCTGCCTTACCACTGGCTTGGCAAGTGACACAGGAGCGACAAAACTCCTTTGTGTCCTCTGACATATGTGGCCAATGAAAATGTGGAACAAGCCTGTCCCAGGTCTTGTTTTGGCCCAAGTGACCTGCTAAAGGGATATCATGTGCTAAGGTCAAGAGGAACCCCTAAACTTCTGAGGTATTACCAACCTCCTGGTGGCTCCAGGGGCTGGGTCTCTACCCTCAGAATATAGGAGTCCCTCATCCCAATAAACTTTATGGGACCCACTAGCACTCCCAGCAGCCTCAGCAGCAGCCTCCTGTCTGAGGGGTTCAAGAGAGGGGCAGCACTGTTGCTCCTTACTCAGATCTTCCCTAGAAGGGCCCCCTGCCCCCAAGAACTCAACCTGGTCAGGTTCAAGTCCCTCTGGGGCAGTTCCTTCTTCAGGTTCTGCTTCACCTCCCTCTGGAAGTGAATCCTTGATCTGAGACAGAGGGGAAGGCACTGCCTTAACCCTACTGCTCCTCCTCTTGGGAAGCATCTGGTCCATTGTTCCAGGATCCAGAGCTGGTTCAGTGTCATGCATTCTTGCTTGTGACCTGGTCACAGCAAATACCTCTGCAGGGATGCCCAACATCTCAGCATGAGTCCATAACTCTACTTCAGACCAGGCTGAAGTCTCTAGATCATTGCCCAATAGACATTCTACAGGGAGGTCTGCACTGACTACAACCTTCTTGAGGCCAGTTACCCCTCCCCAGGAGAAATTCACAACTGCCAGACTATGGTTGGTCTGGACATTGCTTGCATTGGTCACCTGGTACATTTCACCCAGGATGATCTGTCCAGGGTCCACTAGGTCCTCTGCCACCATGGTGACACTAGCACCTGTGTCCCTAAATGCCAAAGCCTGTTTGCCATTTATCAAAGGCTGCTGTTTGTACTTGCCCAGATTACTGGGGCTTACTAGGAAGGACATATCAATGTTTCCCTCACAAATCAGCATTGCCTGAGTGGTCACTCTGACTAGGTCAGAATCCACTTCAGAACCCAGGGTCAACCCTACTACACCCTTATTCTGCGTACCACCTCCACCAGTAGCTGAGCTAGGGGGCACAGTTGCCTTAGGGGCAGGAGTGGTGGTGGTTTGGTCTTTGGACTTGGTACAATCAGAAGTCCAGTGCCCTTTCTGTTTACAGAATTTGCACCAGGGCTTCTTTGGCCTTTTCCCTTGTTGGACTGTGACTCCCCACCAGATGCAGATTTTTGGGGCCCTTGTGAAGACTTCTGGTCTTTTGACTTATCCCCACCTTTCTCAGAGCCTTTAGGATCTTGCTTCTTAGTGTCACCCCCTTGGTTCTGGGTTTTCTGCCTCACCCTGGTTCTGACCCATTTGTCTGCCTTCTTTCCCAATTCTTGGGGAGAGGTCAGATCAGAGTCCACCAGGTACTGATGCAACAACTGGTTCTGGCAATTATTTAGGATCTGTTCTCTCATCATCAGATTATACAATCCCTTGAAATCAGTAACCCTACTGCCAACCAGCCAACCCTCTAGAGCCTTGGTTGCACAATCAACAAAGTCAGTCCAGTCCTGAGTCTGTGCCTTCTGGGTATCTCTGAACTTCAACCTGTACTGCTCAGTGGTTAAGCCAAACCCATCTATCAGTGCACTCTTCAGGACCTCATAATCATCAGCATCCTCCTCTCTAACAGTGAGGAGCTTGTCTCTTCCTTTATCTGAAAAGGAGAGCCACAAGATTGCTGCCCACTGCTTTTGGGGGACCTGCTGTACTCTACAGGCCCTCTCCATAGCAGTTATCCACTTGTGGATATCATCCCCACTCTGGTAGGGAGGAACAACCTTGCTCAGGTTCCTATGGTCAGGAATATATTCTCTGCCTCTAGGGACACTGTTGCTGCCACCAGGGGGTTCTAACCCCTCTTTTCTAGAAGCTCTCTGGATCTCCAGGGCTTCCCTATCCAGTGCCAACTGCTTGGTTCTGAGGGCCACTTTGGCTTCATCATACTGGAGCAGTTTGCACCTTCTCTCAGAGGGGGTCTCTCTTAAGGAAAAGTATGAGCTCCTCTGCTGGACAAATTCTCTGCCAGAGTGATAAGAGTGGTCAGATTCCCTGGAAGGGGATCTGTGCCTCTCCTCCTCTCTGTCAGTTCTCTTAGGGAGAATTCCTCTGTCCTTTTCAGGCCCCTTGGAGCCTGGCCCTTCAATCACAGAGTCTTGGTCATTCTGATTTTCATCATCTGACCCAGATACTATGACTGACCCACCCACTGATTCAAACCCTTTAGCTCCTAGAGCCAATCTAAGGTCATCTGCTGTCAGCAGATCTATCAGGTGTAGTGTTGAGGGACTCTGTCCTAGTCTCAGGTGTCTGTCAACACACATGGCTCTCAAGTCAGAGAAAGCCATGTCCTTATACTGAGGCTGAGTGGATCCACTGGGTCCACCCCTTAAGGACATTCTAGTGTTGTGCAGTGTTGTACTACCTACACTAGTTTGTGGCCTACTGATCCTAGCTTGAGCTGTGGAAAGGGTGTGCTATCCCTTGGCACACAGCTCTAAGTTCAGTAGAACTTATTGATACTAAGCTTGACTTTATATGTACCTTGAGTACCTATAATGGTTTTCAGTTAGTAATTCAAATAGAGATTTTCTGGTAAAACAATGGCAAGCTGGAATCCCACACGCTGCCCACCAATGTGAGAAGTTGGCCTGGTATATGCTGTTCACTAATTAAAGTGGACACCTTGCACCAGGGCAAATCGACTCTTATGGTAGATAGGTTTAAGACAACCTTTTAAAGAAAGCTATCCTAGTGGTAGCTGTGGAGAGCAGCCTTCAGGCTAAGTCTCGGAGGAATGTAAAGCAGCTTGTTTTACCATATAATCTCTTGAATCACCAAATGAAAAGACACCACACAGGTATATATATCAAATATATATGTATTTATTTCTAAATAACTCTCTACTAATCTCTTTATGAGATTAGAAGACAAACATATGCACAAATCAACGTTTCACAATAAGTTAAGCACAAAATATGGCTGGGGCCCTAGGGGCGTACCAGACCATATACTAAGTAAGAGACTTAGGGACAACGACTTGCAGGGAGACAAGGCCTAGGGCCTTCAGAAGTGCTGGGGCCTCACGAAACCACCCAAGGCAGGTAAGTAAAGGACCCACGGGGGACGCGTGCAGTGTGGATACACAGGCGCGGATCGCCGTTAACTTCAATGGGGCAAGTCGCGGTTGGAAATAAAGAGTTTTAGGATACTTCGGGAGAACCTACAAGCAAGTCACTTACAGGGTAAGTAGTTCTAGGGCCCACACCCACAGGAGCACCGTAGTGCTGGAGTTACCTCACCTAGGGAAGCCGGGTGCATAGGTGTCCTTTGGTGTCGGGTCGCGGCGTCGTTTTCAATGGCGAACAAAGAAGACTTGCTGCTTGCGGGAGCTGAAGAAGTGTCCGGTGGAATCCAAGCCTGGATTCTGAAGAAGGATGACCTGAAAGCAGAGGGGACAGTGTTCAAAGTCACTTGGCAGTGACCCGGGGCAAGGAAGATGGATGCCCACCGTCGTCGGTTGATTCAGGTCGGTTGCGGGTGCCTTGACTCTTCAGCCACGTGGTCCAGGAGGTGTCGACGATGACCAGGAGCTGGATTCAGTGGGTCCCTCGACGTCTGCAGCTGACTGCGGTGTCGGCAACTCGATTGGAGCCAACAAGCCTTGGCAGCAGCAAGTCTTGGGGAGATGAAGAAAAGTCGATGGCGCAGACCAGCAAGATTTGAGGGACTCACCCCGCGAGGATAAGTCAGGGCAGGCCTGGAGCAACCAGGGGAGCCCTTTGGTTTCTTTAAGAAGTCTTCTGGGGACCCACAAGCTGGCGGGCAAGGGATCGCAAAGACACCTCGGGCGGAATCACTCAACAGGGGCCCACGGTCACTCGGGACGGTGTAGGCCTCTGATCTTCGGAGGGATTCCTGCTGGAGGTCAGGACCATACGTGGTCTAAAGCACAAGTTCGTAGAACGTTGTGAAGGGGTTGCACTCGACACTAGTGCACGGTACACAGGGGTCGCGGTTCCTCGTTACTCGTGGGGTCCACTTGCCTCAGCTTCACTGGGGACTCACGATGGCCTGGGAGAGGTCAGGAAATCCACTTCTTGGGCTGCAGGGACTTCGGACTCCGGCGGGAGCGGCGTAGTTTGCAACCGTCGTTGTCGTTTTTGGTGCCTGCCAAGCAGGGGAGTCACTCCTTGACTCCAAGGGAGATTCTTCTGTCTTCCAAAGGTAGTGGAACGTCGAAGGGCCAGGATTCTTCTGTAGAGCGTCGTCCAGGGGTTATCTGCTTTGCAATGGCAAGGTTCCCCCTCTTATACTAAAAAGAGGGGATGGACTAGCTCTATGACCCCACCTATGGGAGGGTCAAGGGAGGGGTGGCAACACCCACTTCCCTTTGTCCAGTTTCGCGCCAGAGCAGGGGCAGGTAGCCCCTGAGCTGGTTTGAACTGGCATATGCACAGAGGAGCCTTCTGCTCCCCCAGTGCAGGACTTCAAAGCACTCTAAGAGTGCACCCACCCAGCCCCAATACACTAAACCCTGTCTGGAAGGTGGTTACACCTCCCTGTGACAGGATGCCTATTGTTGGGCTTCCTCCACTGCGAGTTTCGGTCATCAGCAGGAGGGCAGCCCAGTGTCTGTGACTGGTGGCATCCATTTTGTGATGCCAGGGCTCTTTAGGATTCTACCGCGTTTCCACAGCAGGTACATGTCTTATCCCTCTAGAAGGGTGGAATGCTACCCCCGCCGCCAAGATTGGCGGGGGGTAGTATTCCAAGATGTTTGACACCAAACACGACATGTTTTGATGCAGCCATTCCAAAGTTAGCATTTACCGCGAGGATATAATGCACTTAATAGTATATGGTTTAACCGCATCCACAAACAGCACCAGAGAATAGACTCTGAGAGCTGCAGAGGGGCCCTGCTCAGGCAGAGGCACCCCCTCACATAGAAGCCAAGCACCCTGCCCTCAGGATTGATAGGGCCTGCCTTAGGGGTGACTGATAGGTTTATATGTGTGTGCAGGAGAGATATAGGAAACCTATATCTCAGTGAGGGGTGCTAGCACCACCTCACCCAGGCTGCAGTAGCAGGCCTGTGGTGTCAGATTTAGACTGCTTCCCAGGGGTGCCATAACACATGCTGCAGCCCCTGGGAGGCCTGTGAAGTACCTATGCCCTTGGCACCTAAGGTACCATATACTAGGGACTCATAAGGCACCACAGTATCCAATCGCTAGTGCACCTAGAGTGCACTCCATGTCGTTTAGAGAGAACAGAGAGGCTGGGGCCCTGATTGGCAGGGACCCAGCCAGACTATAGCCAGAAACCAGTGCTAACATCAGAAAAAAAGTGGGGGCAACATAAGAGGCAGATCCTACTCTCCTACAAGAGGGGTGGAGAAAGAGGCACAAGGGGTGCAGAAAGAGGCACGAGGGGTGCAGAAAGAGGCACGAGGGGTGCAGAAAGAAGCAAGAGAGGTGCAGAAAGAGGGAAGAAGGGTGCAAAAAGAGGCAAGAGAGGTACAGAAAGAAGCAACAGAAGTGCAGAAAGAAGCAAGAGAAGTGCAGAAAGAAGCAACAGAGGTGAAGAAAAAGGCAAGAGGGGTACAGAAAGAGGCAAGAGAAGTGCAGAAAGAGGCAAGAGAAGTGCAGAAAGAAGCAACAGAGGTGCAGGAGGAGGCAAGAGAAGTGCAGAAAGAGGCAATTGAGTTGCAGAAACAGGCAAAAGAGGTGTAGAAAGATGCAAGAGCAGTGCAGAAAGAACCAACAGAGGTGCAGTAGGAGGCAAGAGGGGTGCAGAAAGAGGCAAGAGGGGTGCAGAAAGAGGCAAGAGAAGTGCAGAAAGAAGCAACAGAGGTGCAGGAGGAGGCAAGAGAAGCAGAAAGAGGCAATAGAGTTGCAGAAACAGGCAAAAGAGGTGCAGATAGAAGCAAGAGCAGTGCAGAAAGAACCAACAGAGGTGCAGAAGGAGGCAAGAGGGGTACAGAAAGAGGCACGAGGGGTGCAGAAATTTGCAAGAGAGGTGCAGAAAGAAGCAAGAGCAGTGCAGAAAGAAATAACAGAGGTGCAGAAGGAGGCAAGTGGGGTACAGAAAGAGGCAAAAGAAGTGCAGAAACAAGCAAAAGATGTGCGGAAACAGGCAAGAGGGATGCAGAAAGCGGCAAGAGAGGTGCAGAAAGAGGCAAGAGAGGTGCACAAAGAGGGAAGAAGGGTGCAGAAAGAGGCAAGTGGTGTACAGAAAGAAGCAAGAGAGGTGTAGAAAGAAGCAAGAGAAGTGCAGAAAGAAACAACAGAGGTGCAGAAAGAGGCAAGAGAAGTGCAGAAAGATGCAAAAGAGGTGCAGAAAGAGGCAAGAGGGGTGCAGAAAGAGGCAAGAGCAGTGCAGAAAGAACCAAGAGATGTGCAGGAAAAGGGAAGAAGGGTGCAGAAAGAGGCACGAGGGGTGCAGAAAGAAGCAAGAGAGGTGTAGAAAGAAACAAGAGAAGTGCAGAAAGAAGCAACAGAGGTGCAGAAAGAGGCAAGAGGGGTGCAGAAAGAGGCAAGAGAAGTACAGAAGGAAGCAACAGAGGTGCAGAAAGAGGCAAGAAAAGTGCAGAAAGAGGCAAAAGGTATGCACAATGAGGGAACAGGGGTGCACACAGAGGCAAGAGAGGTACAGAAAGAACCAACAGGTGCAGAAAGAGGCAAGAGGGGTGCAGAAATGTGCAAGAGAGAAGCAGATAGAAGCAAGAGCAGTGCAGGAAGAACCAACGGGTGCAGAAAGAGGCAAGAGAAGTACAGAAAAAAGCAAAAGAGGTGCAGAAAGAGGCAAGAGGGATGCAGGAAGAGGCAAGAGATGAGCAGAAAGAGGCAAGCGAGGTGCACACAGAGGCACGAGGGGTGCAGAAATTTGCAAGAGAGGTACAGAAAGAAGCAAGAGAAATGCAGAAAGAAGCAACAGAGGTGCAGAAAGAGGCAAGAGGGGTGCAGAAAGAAGCAAGAGAAGTGCAGAAAGAAGGAACAGAGGTGCAGAAAGAGGCAAGAGGGGTGCAGACATAGGCAAGAGAGGTGCAGAAAGAGGGAATAGAGGTGCAGAAAGAGGCAAGAGGGGTGCAGAAATTTGCAAGACAGGTGCAGAAAGAAACAAGAGCAGTACAGAAACAACCAAGAGAGGTGCAGAAAGAGGCAAGAGGGGTGCAGAAAGAGGCAAGAGAAATGCAGAAAGAAGCAACAGAGGTGCAGAAAGAGACAAAAGAACTGTAGAAAGAGGCAAGAGAGTTGCAGAAACAGGCAAGAGATGTACAGAAAGGGGAAACAGGGGTGCAGAAAGAGGCAATAGAGGTGCAGAAAGAGGGAAGAGAGGTGTAGAAAGAGGAAGATAAGTGCAAAAAAGAAGCAACAGAGTTACAGAAGGAGGAAAGAGAAGTGCAGAAAGAGGCAAGAGTGTTATAGAAACAGGCAAAAGAGGTGCAGAAAGAAGCAAGAGCAGTGCAGAAAGAACCAACAGAGGTGCAAAAAGAGGGAATAAGGGTGCAGAAAGAGGCACGAGGGGTGCAGAAAGAAGCAAGAGATGTGCAGAAAGAAACAAAAGAAGGAACAGAGGTGCAGAAAGAGGCAACAAGGGTGCAGAAAGAGGCAACAGGTTTGCAGAAAGAGGAAAGAGGGGTGGATAAAGAGGCAAGAGAGGTGCAGAAAGAAGGAACAGAGGTGCATAGAGAGGCAAGAAAGGTGCAGAAACAGGGAAGAGGGGTGCAGAAAGGGGCAAGAGAGGTGCAGAAAGAAGTAACAGAGATGCAGAAAGAGGGAAGAGGGGTGGAGAAAGAAGCAATAGGGATGCAGAGAAGAAGCAAGAGAGGTGCAGAAAGAAACAAAAGAAGTGCAGAAACAAGGAACAGATGTGCAGAAAGAGGCAAGAGGAGTGCAGAAAGAGAGAAGAGGGGTGCAGAAAGAGGCACAAGGGGTGCAGAAAGAGGCACGAGGGGTGCAGAAAGAAGTAAGAAAAGTACAGAAAGAAGCAACAGAGGTGCAGAATGAGGGAAGAGGGGTGGAGAAAGAGGCAACAGAAGTGTAGAAAGAAGCAACAGAGATGCAGAAAGGGGGAAGAGGGGTGGAGAAAGAGGCAAGCGGGGTGCAGAAAGAAGCAAGAGAGATGCAGAAAGAAAAACAAAGTGAAGTAAGAAGGAACAGAGGTGCAGAAATAGGCAAGAGAGGTGCAGAAAGAGGAAAGAGGGGTGCAGAAAGAGGCACAAGGGTTGCAGAAAGAAGGGACAGAGGTGCAGAAAAAAGCAAGAGAAATGCAGAAAGAAGCAACAGAGGTGCAGAAAGAGGTATGAGGGGTGGAGAAAGAGGCAAGAGAAGTGCAGAAAGAAGCAACAGAGATGCAAAAAGGGGGAACAGGGGTGAAGAAAGTGGCAAGAGGAGTGCAGAAACAAGCAAGAGAGGTGCAGAAAGAAATAAAAGAAGAGCAGAAAGAAGGAACAGAGGTGCTGAAAGAGGCAAGAGAGGTGCAGAAAGAGGGAAGAAGGGTGTAGAAAGAAGCAGGAGTGGTGCAGAAAGAACCAACAGAGGTGCAAAAACAGGGAATAAGGGTGCAGAAAGAGGCACGAGGGGTGCAGAAAGAAGCAAGAGATGTGCAGAAAGAAACAAAAGAAGTGCAGAAAGAAGGAACAGAGGTGCAGAAAGAGGCAACAGGGGTGCAGAAAGAGGCAACAGGTTTGCAGAAAGAGGAAAGAGGGGTGGATAAAGAGGCAAGAGAGGTGCAGAAAGAAGGAACAGAGGTGCATAAAGAGGCAAGAAAGGTGGAGAAAGAGGGAAAAGGGGTGCAGAAAGAGGCACGAGGGGTGCAGAAAGAAGCAAGAGAAGTGCAGAAAGAAGCAACAGAGGTGCAGAAACAGGGAAGAGGGGTGCAGAAAGGGGCAAGAGAGGTGCAGAAAGAAGTAACAGAGATGCAGAAAGAGGGAAGAGGGGTGGAGAAAGAGGCAATAGGGAAGCAGAGAAGAAGCAAGAGAGGTGCAGAAAAACAAAAGAAGTGCAGAAACAAGGAACAGATGTGCAGAAAGAGGCAAGAGGAGTGCAGAAAGAGAGAAGAGGGGTGCAGAAAGAGGCACAAGGGGTGCAGAAAGAGGCACGAGGGTGCAGAAAGAAGTAAGAAAAGTACAGAAAGAAGCAACAGAGGTGCAGAATGAGGGAAGAGCGGTGGAGAAAGAGGCAACAGAAGTGTAGAAAGAAGCAACAGAGATGCAGAAAGGGGGAAGAGGGGTGGAGAAAGAGGCAAGCGTGGTGCAGAAAGAAGCAAGAGAGATGCAGAAAGAAACAAACAAAGTGAAGTAAGAAGGAACAGAGGTGCAGAAATAGGCAAGAGAGGTGCAGAAAGAGGAAAGAGGGGAGCAGAAAGAGGCACAAGGGTTGCAGAAAGAAGGGACAGAGGTGCAGAAAAAAGCAAGAGAAATGCAGAAAGAAGCAACAGAGGTGCAGAAAGAGGTATGAGGGGTGGAGAAAGAGGCAAGAGATTGCAGAAAGAAGCAACAGAGCTGCAAAAAGGGGGAACAGGGGTGAAGAAAGTGGCAAGAGAAGTGCAGAAAGAAGCAAGAGAGGTGCAGAAAGAAATAAAAGAAGAGCAGAAAGAAGGAACAGAGGTGCTGAAAGAGGCAAGAGAGGTGCAGAAAGAGGGAAGAAGGGTGTAGAAAGAATCAGGAGTGGTGCAGAAAGAAGCAAAGAGGTGCAGAAGGAAGCAAGAGTAATGCAGAAAGAAGCAACAGAGGTGCAGAAAGAAGCAAGAGGACTGCAGAAAGAGGAACAAGGGGTGCAGAAAGAAGCAAAAGATGTACAGAAAGAAACAAAGGAAGTGCAGAAAGAAGGAACAGAGGTGCAGAAAGAGGCAACAGGGGTGAAGAAAGAGGGAAGAGGGGTGGAGAAAGAGGCAAGGGGGTACAGAAAGAAGCAAGAGAGCTGGAGAAAGAAACAAAAGAAGTGCAGAAAGAAGGAACAAAGGTGCAGAAAGAGGCAAGAGGGGTGCAGAAAGAGGGAAGAGGGGTGCAAAAAGAAGCAAGAGGAGTTAAAGAAACAAAAGAAGTGCAGAAAGAAGGAACGGAAGTGCAGAAAGAGGCAAGAGGGGTGCAGAAAGAAACAAAAGAAGTGTAGAAAGAAGCAATAGAGGTGAAGAAAGAGGCAAGAGGAGTGCAGAAAGAGGGATGAGGGGTGCAGAAAGAGGCACGGAGGGTGCAGAAAGAAGCAAGAGAGATGCAGAAAGAAGCAAGAGAGATGCATAAAAAAGCAACAGAGATGCAGAAAGGGGGAAGTGGGGTGGAGAAAGAGGCAAGAGGGATAAAGAAAGAAACAAGAGAGGTGCAGAAAGAAACAAAAGAATTGCAGAAAGAAGGAACAAAGGTGCAGAAAGGGGCAAGAGAGGTGCAGAAAGAAGTAACAGAGATGCGGGAAGAGGGGTGGAGAAAGAGGCAATAGGGAAGCAGAGAAGAAGCAAGAGAGGTGCAGAAAGAAACAAAAGAAGTGCAGAAACAAGGAACAGATGTGCAGAAAGAGGCAAGAGGAGTGCAGAAAGAGAGAAAGAGGGTGCAGAAAGAGGCACAAGGGGTGCAGAAAGAGGCACGAGAGGTGCAGAAAGAAGCAAGAGAGGTGCAGAAAGAGGGAAGAAGGGTGCAGAAAGAGGCAAGAGAGGTACAGAAAGAAGCAACAGAAGTGGAGAAAGAAGCAAGAGAAGTGCAGAAAGAAGCAACAGAGGTGAAGAAAAAGGCAAGAGGGGTACAGAAAGAGGCAAGAGAAGTGCAGAAAGAGACAAGAGAAGTGCAGAAAGAAGCAACAGAGGTGCAGGAGGAGGCAAGAGAAGTGCAGAAAGAGGCAATTGAGTTGCAGAAACAGGCAAAAGAGGTGTAGAAAGATGCAAGAGCAGTGCAGAAAGAACCAACAGAGGTGCAGTAGGAGGCAAGAGGGGTGCAGAAAGAGGCACAAGGGGTGCAGAAAGAGGCACGAGGGGTGCAGAAAGAAGCAAGAGAGGTGCAGAAAGAGGGAAGAAGGGTGCAAAAAGAGGCAAGAGAGGTACAGAAAGAAGCAACAGAAGTGGAGAAAGAAGCAAGAGAAGTGCAGAAAGAAGCAACAGAGGTGAAGAAAGAGGCAAGAGGGGTACAGAAAGAGGCAAGAGAAGTGCAGAAAGAGACAAGAGAAGTGCAGAAAGAAGCAACAGAGGTGCAGGAGGAGGCAAGAGAAGTGCAGAAAGAGGCAATTGAGTTGCAGAAACAGGCAAAAGAGGTGTAGAAAGATGCAAGAGCAGTGCAGAAAGAACCAACAGAGGTGCAGTAGGAGGCAAGAGGGGTGCAGAAAGAGGCAAGAGGGGTGCAGAAAGAAGCAACAGAGGTGCAGGAGGAGGCAAGAGAAGCAGAAAGAGGCAATAGAGTTGCAGAAACAGGCAAAAGAGGTACAGATAGAAATAAGAGCAGTGCAGAAAGAACCAACAGAGGTGCAGAAGGAGGCAAGAGGGGTACAGAAAGAGGCACGAGAGGTGCAGAAATTTGCAAGAGAGGTGCAGAAAGAAGCAAGAGCAGTGCAGAAAGAAATAACAGAGGTGCAGAAGGAGGCAAGTTGGGTACAGAGAGGCAAAAGAAGTGCAGAAACAAGCAAAAGATGTGCGGAAACAGGCAAGAGGGATGCAGAAAGCGGCAAGAGAGGTGCAGAAAGAGGCAAGAGAGGTGCACAAAGAGGGAAGAAGGGTGCAGAAAGAGGCAAGTGGTGTACAGAAAGAAGCAAGAGAGGTGTAGAAAGAAGCAAGAGAAGTGCAGAAAGAAACAACAGAGGTGCAGAAAGAGGCAAGAGAAGTGCAGAAAGATGCAAAAGAGGTGCAGAAAGAGGCAAGAGGGGTGCAGAAAGAGGCAAGAGCAGTGCAGAAAGAACCAAGAGATGTGCAGGAAAAGGGAAGAAGGGTGCAGAAAGAGGCACGAGGGGTGCAGAAAGAAGCAAGAGAGGTGTAGAAAGAAACAAGAGAAGTGCAGAAAGAAGCAACAGAGGTGCAGAAAGAGGCAAGAGGGGTGCAGAAAGAGGCAAGAGAAGTACAGAAGGAAGCAACAGAGGTGCAGAAAGAGGCAAGAAAAGAGCAGAAAGAGGCAAAAGGTATGCACAATGAGGGAACAGGGGTGCACACAGAGGCAGGAGAGGTACAGAAAGAACCAACAGGTGCAGAAAGAGGCAAGAGGGGTGCAGAAATGTGCAAGAGAGAAGCAGATAGAATCAAGAGCAGTGCAGGAAGAACCAACGGGTGCAGAAAGAGGCAAGAGAAGTACAGAAAAAAGCAAAAGAGGTGCAGAAAGAGGCAAGAGGGATGCAGAAAGAGGCAAGAGATGAGCAGAAAGAGGCAAGTGAGGTGCACACAGAGGCACGAGGGGTGCAGAAATTTGCAAGAGAGGTACAGAAAGAAGCAAGAGAAATGCAGAAAGAAGCAACAGAGGTGCAGAAAGAGGCAAGAGGGGTGGAGAAAGAAGCAATAGGGATGCAGAGAAGAAGCAAGAGAGGTGCAGAAAGAAACAAAAGAAGTGCAGAAACAAGAAACAGATGTGCAGAAAGAGGCAAGAGGAGTGCAGAAAGAGAGAAGAGGGGTGCAGAAAGAGGCACAAGGGGTGCAGAAAGAGGCACGAGGGGTGCAGAAGGAAGTAAGAAAAGTACAGAAAGAAGCAACAGAGGTGCAGAATGAGGGAAGAGGGGTGGAGAAAGAGGCAACAGAGGTGTAGAAAGAAGCAACAGAGATGCAGAAAGGTGGAAGAGGGGTGGAGAAAGAGGCAAGCGGGTGCAGAAAGAAGCAAGAGAGATGCAGAAAGAAACAAACAAAGTGAAGTAAGAAGGAACAGAGGTGTAGAAATAGGCAAGAGAGGTGCAGAAAGAGGAAAGAGGGGTGCAGAAAGAGGCACAAGGGTTGCAGAAAGAAGGGACAGAGGTGCAGAAAAAAGCAAGAGAAATGCAGAAAGAAGCAACAGAGGTGCAGAAAGAGGTATGAGGGGTGGAGAAAGAGGCAAGAGAAGTGCAGAAAGAAGCAACAGAGATGCAAAAAGGGGGAACAGGGGTGAAGAAAGTGGCAAGAGGAGTGCAGAAACAAGCAAGAGAGGTGCAGAAATAAATAAAAGAAGAGCAGAAAGAAGGAACAGAGGTGCTGAAAGAGGCAAGAGAGGTGCAGAAAGAGGGAAGAAGGGTGTGGAAAGAAGCAGGAGTGGTGCAGAAAGAACCAATAGAGGTGCAAAAACAGGGAATAAGGGTGCAGAAAGAGGCACGAGGGGTGCAGAAAGAAGCAAGAGATGTGCAGAAAGAAACAAAAGAAGTGCAGAAAGAAGGAACAGAGGTGCAGAAAGAGGCAACAGGGGTGCAGAAAGAGGCAACAGGTTTGCAGAAAGAGGAAAGAGGGGTGGATAAAGAGGCAAGAGAGGTGCAGAAAGAAGGAACAGAGGTGCATAAATAGGCAAGAAAGGTGCAGAAAGAGGGAAAAGGGGTGCAGAAAGAGGCACGAGGGGTGCAGAAAGAAGCAAGAGAAGTGCAGAAAGAAGCAACAGAGGTGCAGAAACAGGGAAGAGGGGTGCAGAAAGGGGCAAGAGAGGTGCAGAAAGAAGTAACAGAGATGCAGAAAGAGGGAAGAGGGGTGGAGAAAGAGGCAATAGGGAAGCAGAGAAGAAGCAAGAGAGGTGCAGAAAAACAAAAGAAGTGCAGAAACAAGGAACAGATGTGCAGAAAGAGGCAAGAGGAGTGCAGAAAGAGAGAAGAGGGGTGCAGAAAGAGGCACAAGGGGTGCAGAAAGAGGCACGAGGGGTGCAGAAAGAAGTAAGAAAAGTACAGAAAGAAGCAACAGAGGTGCAGAATGAGGGAAGAGGGGTGGAGAAAGAGGCAACAGAAGTGTAGAAAGAAGCAACAGAGATGCAGAAAGGGGGAAGAGGGGTGGAGAAAGAGGCAAGCGGGGTGCAGAAAGAAGCAAGAGAGATGCAGAAAGAAACAAACAAAGTGAAGTAAGAAGGAACAGAGGTGCAGAAATAGGCAAGAGAGGTGCAGAAAGAGGAAAGAGGGGTGCAGAAAGAGGCACAAGGGTTGCAGAAAGAAGGGACAGAGGTGCAGAAAAAAGCAAGAGAAATGCAGAAAGAAGCAACAGAGGTGCAGAAAGAGGTATGAGGGGTGGAGAAAGAGGCAAGAGATTGCAGAAAGAAGCAACAGAGATGCAAAAAGGGGGAACAGGGGTGAAGAAAGTGGCAAGAGGAGTGCAGAAAGAAGCAAGAGAGGTGCAGAAAGAAATAAAAGAAGAGCAGAAAGAAGGAACAGAGGTGCTGAAAGAGGCAAGAGAGGTGCAGAAAGAGGGAAGAAGGGTGTAGAAAGAAGCAGGAGTGGTGCAGAAAGAAGCAAAGAGGTGCAGAAGGAAGCAAGAGTAATGCTGAAAGAAGCAACAGAGGTGCAGAAAGAAGCAAGAGGACTGCAGAAAGAGGAACGAGGGGTGCAGAAAGAAGCAAGAGATGTACAGAAAGAAACAAAGGAAGTGCAGAAAGAAGGAACAGAGGTGCAGAAAGAGGCAACAGGGGTGAAGAAAGAGGGAAGAGGGGTGGAGAAAGAGGCAAGGGGGTACAGAAAGAAGCAAGAGAGCTGCAGAAAGAAACAAAAGAAGTGCAGAAAGAAGGAACAGAGGTGCAGAAAGAGGCAAGAGTGCAGAAAGAGGCAAAAGGGGTGCAAAAAGAAGCGAGAGGAGTTAAAGAAACAAAAGAAGTGCAGAAAGAAGGAACGGAGGTGCAGAAAGAGGCAAGAGGGGTGCAGAAAGAAACAAAAGAAGTGTAGAAAGAAGCAACAGAGGTGAAGAAAGAGGCAAGAGGAGTGCAGAAAGAGGGATGAGGGGTGCAGAAAGAGGCACAAAGGGTGCAGAAAGAAGCAAGAGAGATGCAGAAAGAAGCAAGAGAGATGCATAAAAAAGCAACAGAGATGCAGAAAGGGGGAAGTGGGGTGGAGAAAGAGGCAAGAGGGATAAAGAAAGAAACAAGAGAGGTGCAGAAAGAAACGAAAGAATTGCAGAAAGAAGGAACAAAGGTGCAGAAAGAGGCAAGAGGGGTGCAGAAAGAGGGAAGAGGGGTGCAAAAAGAAGCAAGAGGAGTTAAAGAAACAAAAGAAGTGCAGAAAGAAGGAACGGAAGTGCAGAAAGAGGCAAGATGGGTGCAGAAAGAAACAAAAGAAGTGTAGAAAGAAGCAACAGAGGTGAAGAAAGAGGCAAGAGGAGTGCAGAAAGAGGGATGAGGGGTGCAGAAAGAGGCACGGAGGGTGTAGAAAGAAGCAAGAGAGATGCAGAAAGAAGCAACAGAGATGCAGAAAGGGGGAAGTGGGGTGGAGAAAGAGGCAAGAGGGATAAAGAAAGAAACAAGAGAGGTGCAGAAAGAAACAAAAGAATTGCAGAAAGAAGGAACAAAGGTGCAAGAGAGGTGCAGAAAGAAGTAACAGAGATGCGGGAAGAGGGGTGGAGAAAGAGGCAATAGGGAAGCAGAGAAGAAGCAAGAGAGGTGCAGAAAGAAACAAAAGAAGTGCAGAAACAAGGAACAGATGTGCAGAAAGAGGCAAGAGGAGTGCAGAAAGAGAGAAGAGGGTGCAGAAAGAGGCACAAGGGGTGCAGAAAGAGGCACGAGGGTGCAGAAGGAAGTAAGAAAAGTACAGAAAGAAGCAACAGAGGTGCAGAATGAGGGAAGAGGGGTGGAGAAAGAGGCAACAGAAGTGTAGAAAGAAGCAACAGAGATGCGGAAAGGGGGAAGAGGGGTGGAGAAAGAGGCAAGCGTGGTGCAGAAAGAAGCAAGAGAGATGCAGAAAGAAACAAACAAAGTGAAGTAAGAAGGAACAGAGGTGCAGAAATAGGCAAGAGAGGTGCAGAAAGAGGAAAGAGGGGTGCAGAAAGAGGCACAAGGGTTGCAGAAAGAAGGGACAGAGGTGCAGAAAAAAGCAAGAGAAATGCAGAAAGAAGCAACAGAGGTGCAGAAAGAGGTATGAGGGGTGGAGAAAGAGGCAAGAGAAGTGCAGAAAGAAGCAACAGAGATGCAAAAAGATGGGAACAGGGGTGAAGAAAGTGGCAAGAGGAGTGCAGAAAGAAGCAAGAGAGGTGCAGAAAGAAATAAAAGAAGAGCAGAAAGAAGGAACAGAGGTGCTGAATGTAGGAGAGTAGGATCTGATTCACATGGGTACCCCCACTTTTTGCTGATGCTTCACTGTTTTTCGACCTTAGTCTGGCTGGGGCCCTGCTAATCAGAACCCCAGCCTAGCTGCTTCCTCTCTAAAATGGTTTCCATGTGCCTTAGGCACATCTCTGATTGGAATCTGGAGTGCCCTTATAAGTCCCTAGTATATGGTATACTATGTACCCAGGGCATAGGTACCTCAGAGGCCTACCAGGGGCTGCAGCATGTATTGTGCCACCCCTGGAAGTCCATCCAAACTGACACCACAGGTCTGCTACTGCAGCCTGGGTAAGGTGGTGCATGCACCCCTTACTGTGATATAGGCTACCTATATCACTATATACATACACACATATAAACCTATAAGTCACTCCTATGGCAGGCCTTATCAATCCTGAAGGCAGAGTGCGTGGTTCCTATGTGAGAGGGTGCCCCTGCATGAGCAGGGCCCCTCTGCAGCGTTCGGAGACCCTTCTCTGATGCTGTTTGTAGTGCAGCCTGACCATATACTCTTAAGCGCATTATAACCTTGCGTTAAATGCTAACTTTGGGATGGCTGCACGGAAACATGTCGTGTTTGGTGTCAAACATCTTGGAATACTACCCCCCGCCAGTTCTGGCAGCGGGGGTAGCATTCCACCCTTCTAGAGGGAAAGACATGTACACACTGGTATGCCCGGTACTGACTTTCCAAGCCCTGGCATCACAAAATGGATGCCGCTGCCACAGACACGAGTCTGGCCTCCTGCTGCTGACCGAAACTCCGGCAGGGGAAGCCTGGACAATAGGTTTCCTGTCCCAGGGAGGTGTGACCACCTCCCCAGACAGGATAGTGTGTATTGGGGCTGGGCGGGAGCACTCTCTGGTGCTTTGAAGTCCTGCACTGGGGGCACACTTGGTGTCCCTGTGCATACCCCAGTTCAAACCGGCTCAGGGGCTTCCAGCCCCTGCTCTGGCGTGAAACTGGACAAAGGGAAAAGGGTGTAACCACCCCTCTGCCCTGACCCTCCCATAGGTGGGGTCACAGAGTATGTCCAACCCCCTACCTTAGTATAAGTAAGGGAACCCAGTCCTTAGGACTTTAGATTTACCTGGACGAAACTCTGACACAGAATCCTGGACCTTCGACGCTCTACTTTAAGATTAGAGGACTGAAGAATCTCCCTTGGGGTCAAGGAGTGACTCCCCTGCTTGGCAGGCACCAAAGAAGCAATTGTCCGGTCTGCATCGCTGAAGCTCACGTTGGACGCCGAAGTCTTTGCATCACCAGAGGTGGATTTCCAGACTTCCCCGAGGCTGCCCTGAGTCCCCGTAGCTGTCGTGGGTAATGTGGAACCGTGACCCCTGGACACCGAACGCATTTGCAAGTGCATCCTCTTCTGGGTCTCCCACGAAGTCGTGCTTTGGGCTCCGATTTGCCCCAGCCTCCAGCACCAACTGCACCGAAGATCACTGGCCTCCACTCCACGAGTGTTCTGTGAGCCAGCTCCACGTCCACCGTCTCGAGGCTCCTTCGGGGTCGCTAGTCCATTGGCTAGTAGGCCCTCACGAAGGCCAATCTTTTTCTGCTTGGGCTCCCTGGTTGCTCCAGGTGTGCCCTGAGTTATCCTCGCTGGGTGAGTCCCCCAGACCTGGCTGGTCTGCAACATCGTCCTTCTTCACTTTCCACAAGACTTGCCGTTGCCAAGGCTTGTTGGGTCCAATCTGGTCGCTGATACCCCTGCAATCGACAGACGTTGTGGGACAGCTCGAATACAGCTCCTGGTTGTCGTCGACACCTCCTGGACCTCGTGGCTGAAGAGTCAAGACAACCGTCAACCTACCTGAAGCACTCGACATCGGTGGGCATCTGCTCATCGCCTTCCTGATCACTGGCTAGTGACCCAGACTCTGTCCCCTCTGCTTTCAGGTTCTTCAGATCTTTGATCCACCTTTGGATCCACCCGAACACTTTCAACTTGGTCGCCAGCAGCACTTTGCAGCAGATCGGCATTGAAAGCGACGACGAAACCCGACCCCGAAAGACACCTATGCACACTGCTTCCCTGGGTGAGGTAACTCGAGTACTCCGGTGCTCCCGTGGGTATAGACACTAGAACAGCCTAGTTCTCAAAGGGTTTGCTCCAAGTCCTCCTCTAAGTGTCCCTTTTCTTTTAAATTCTAATCGCGACTTTCCCCATAGAAGTTAACGGTGGTTCGCGGTGGTGTTCATACACTGCACGCGTCCCCCGTGGGTCCCCTGTGTCACTACCTTGGGTGGTTCCTTGTGGTCCAAGCACTTCTACAGGCTCTAGGCCTTGTGTCTAGCTCAGTCGTGGTTCTTATACCACTTTATTGGTATATGGTTTGGTACGCTCCTGGGGCTCAAACGTGTATTTGTGCTATTACTGTAGATAACTAACTCGTAACGTATGTACTTCGAACTCTAGCCTCATAAAGAGACTAGAGGGGTGTGTTTAGTAATAAATACATATATTTTGAATATATACCTGGTGTGGTCCTCTTTCATTTGGTCACTCAAGAGATTATAGACTGGTAAAACAAGCTGCTTTACATTCCTTCAAGACTTAGCCTGAAGGCTGCTCTCCATAGCTACCACTAGGATAGCTTTCAATAAAGGTTGTCTTTAACCTATCTCCAATAAGGGGTTGTTTGGACTGGTGCAAGGTGCCCACTATAATTAGTGGACAGCATATGCCAGGCCAACTTCTCACACTGAAAGAGGCAAGAGAGGTGCAGAAAGAGGGAAGAAGTGTGTAGAAAGAAGCAGGAGTGGTGCAGAAAGAAGCAAAGAGGTGCAGAAGGAAGCAAGAGTAATGCTGAAAGAAGCAACAGAGGTGCAGAAAGAAGCAAGAGGACTGCAGAAAGAGGAACGAGGGGTGCAGAAAGAAGCAAGAGATGTACAGAAAGAAACAAAGGAAGTGCAGAAAGAAGGAACAGAGGTGCAGAAAGAGGCAACTGGGGTGAAGAAAGAGGGAAGAGGGGTGGAGAAAGAGGCAAGGGGGTACAGAAAGAAGCAAGAGAGCTGCAGAAAGAAACAAAAGAAGTGCCGAAAGAAGGAACAGAGGTGCTGAAAGAGGCAAGAGTGCAGAAAGAGGCAAAAGGGGTGCAAAAAGAAGCGAGAGGAGTTAAAGAAACAAAAGAAGTGCAGAAAGAAGGAACGGAGGTGCAGAAAGAGGCAAGAGGGGTGCAGAAAGAAACAAAAGAAGTGTAGAAAGAAGCAACAGAGGTGATGAAAGAGGCAAGGGAGTGCAGAAAGAGGGATGAGGGGTGCAGAAAGAGGCACGGAGGGTGCAGAAAGAAGCAAGAGAGATGCAGAAAGAAGCAAGAGAGATGCATAAAAAAGCAACAGAGATGCAGAAAGGGAGAAGTAGGGTGGAGAAAGAGGCAAGAGGGATAAAGAAATAAACAAGAGAGGTGCAGAAAGAAACAAAAGAATTGCAGAAAGAAGGAACAAAGGTGCAGAAAGAGGCAAGAGGGGTGCAGAAAGAGGGAAGAGGGGTGTGAAAGAGGCACGAGGGGTGCAGAAAGAAGCAAGAGGCGTGCAGAAAGAAGCAAGAGATTTGCAGAAAGAAACAAAAGAAGTGCAGAAAGAAGGAACAGAGGTGCAGAAAGAGGCAAGAGGAGTGCAGAAAGAGGGAAGATGGGTGCAGAAAGAGGGAAAAGGAGTGCAGAAAGAAGGGACAGAGGTGCAGAAAGAAGCAAGAGAAGTGCAGAAAGAAGCAACAGAGGTGCAGAAAGAGGGAGGAGGGATGCAGAAAGAGGCAAGAGAAGTGCAGAAACAAGCAACAGAGATGCAAAAAGGGGGAACGGGTGGAGAAAGTGGCAAGAGGGGTGCAGAAAGAAGCAGGAGAGGTGCAGAAAGAAACAAAAGAAGAGCAGAAAGAAGGAACAGGGGTGCAGAAAGAGTCAAGAGGGGTGCAGAAAGACAGAAGAGGAGTGCAGAAAGAAGCATGAGTGGTGCAGAAAGAAGCAAGAGAGGTGCAGAAAGAAGCAAGAGTAGTGCAGAAAATGCAACAGAGGTTCAGAAAGAGGCAAAAGGGGTGCAAGAAGAGGGGTACAGAAAGAGGCACGAGGGGTGCACAAAGAAGCAAGAGAGGTGCAGAAAGAAGCAATAGAGGTGCAGAAATAGGGAAGAGGGGTGGAGAAAGAGACAAGAGAGGTGCAGAAAGAAGCAAGAAATGTGCAAAAAGTAACAAAAGAAGTGCAGAAATAAAGAACAGAGGTGCAGAAAGAGTCAAGAGGAGTGCAGAAAGAGAAGAGCGATGCAGAAAGAGGCAAAAGGGGTGCAGAAAGAAGCAAGAGAGGTACAGAAAGATGCAAGATAAGTGCAGAAAGAAGCAACAGAGATGCAGAAAGAGGGAAGAGGGGTGGAGAAAGAGGCAAGAGAAATGCAGAAAGAAGCAACAGACATGCAGAAAGGGGGAAGAGGTGTGGAGAAAGAGGCAATTGGGGTGCAGAAAGAAGCAAGAGAGGTGCAGAAAGAAACAAAAGAAGTGCAGAAAGAAGGAACAGAGGTGCAGAAAGAGGCAGGAGGGGTGCAGAAAGAGGGAAGAGAGGTGCAGAAGGAGGCAAAAGAGGTGCAAAAAGAAGCAAGTGAGGTGCAGAAAGAGGCAACAGAGGTGCAGAAAGAGGCCAAAGAGGTGCAGAAAGTAGAAGAGATGTGCAGAAAGAGGCAAGAGAAGTGCAGAAAAAGAAAGAAAGGTGCAGAAAGAAGCAACAGAAATGCAGAAAGAGGCAAGAGAGGCGCAGAAAAAGCAAGAGTGGCTTGCAATTTAACACCCACATTTAGCAATAAGTAACAGGTGACCATTCTAGGTTTACAAAGGACCTTCCACCACGCTGTAACACTTGTCGCTGCATTTTTGGTAACGTTTGAGCCGTTTGAGCTAGAAACAAGGCTTTTTTTGTTCAAATCTGCAGATTAGGCAGCAGATGATGGATTATGTGGCTAATGCGTAAAATGTATAATTTTGCGAAAGTTGGTGCAGCCAAACAGTCGCATAATTCCAGTGGCCCTGCGCATACCTCTGACTAGGTACAGAAGTGCTCCTCAGTGATTCCTTCTTTTTTGTCTTACTGAGTTCATATTTTAGCTTCTATGGAAACGAGGAAGACTAAACCTGACGTTACCACTCCACAACACAGACTACCATACCACATAATTGCTCTCCATGACACATAATCCCACCCTACATAATTCCTATACACTAAATACCACATACTTTCTAGCCACATAATTTCACTGCACAACATACAACATAATTCCACTACACACAACGTACATCCACTCCACTCCAAAAAAACATTAGTAAAAACCTTTTACATTTACAACGCCAATAGCTCTAACTCTTGCAAATGCGAGACCTATTAAATTACAAATGCTTCTTTAACTGGTAGTCACGTTTGCAAGGTGGTGGAGAAAGGGGGCTGGGCCTCCAACCAGTGATCAGGAATTCCACTGCGTAGAACTTACAGGAGGTACCAGGAGGGCTTCTTGGCCCCCAAAGTCCCTTAGGAGTAAAGTGGACTTTATCCCCCAACCAGTACTGTGCCAGGAGGCGCATTTGCAGAGTGATGGAGAAAGGGGGGGTGTGGCCTCCGAAGACCTCTTAGCAATCCCACTGTGTGGGACTTAGTGGAGGTAACAGGAGGGGTCTTTGGCCCCCAAGGACAACTTTGGGGGCCAACTACCCCTCCTATTACCTCCAGTAAGTCCCACACAGCAGCATTGCTAAGTTCTCATAGCAGGCCATGCCCCCTTTCCCCACCACTCTGCAAACGTGCTCCCTGGTGCGCTCTTGGATGGGGATTGAAGTCCACTTCGCTGCTGGGGGTCCTTAGGGGCCAACTAGCATACCTGATACCTCCAGTATGCCCCAGATAGTGGGATTGCTGATAGGTGGACACAGGCCATGCCCCCTTTGTCCACCACTCTGCAAACGCACCTCCTGGTGCGCTCTTGGTTGGAGGAAATTGAAAAAGGCCAGGGAGCCGAAACGCGTTTGTCAGCCAGGGAGACACGCTGTGCATTTACAATAAAATATCATTTGAATTGAGCCCGGAGTGCCCAGCATCTCTGTGACGGTGATATATATATATATATTCACTGAAAAAACCGTAGGTTTCAGACATGTTATAGTTACAAATTAGCATTTAAAAAACCTTTGAAATTCACTGAAAAAACCATAGGTTTCATGGACGTTATAGTTACAAATTAGCATTTAAAAAACCTTTGAAATTCACTGAAAAAACCATAGGTTTTAGGGACAGTTATAGTTAGTTGGACATTGCACTCGTACAAAACCCGTGAAATTCCCCCGTTATAGTTAATCCAGCTAACTATAACTCGCGCCCCACAATGCACTGCTGATGACGTCACATATTACATCACTCATGACATGGTCAGTGACATCACTGATGACATCACTGATGACATCTCAAATGACATCACTGATGACATCATCCAGTGACTGTGTGTTTCTGTAAAGTTTAAATATTTTTAATATATATAGGAAAAAGACGTATTGAAGAATGAGTGGGTGTGTAAGTGTCTGTATGGATGATTTAGTAGGTGCATGACTGACTCTATAAGTGAGTGATTTAACGTATCTTACTGAATGCATGGGTTAGTGACTAAACTGGGTGAATGTCTGTATCCGTCTGTCTGTTGCTGTGTAAGTGGCTGCATGTGTTTGTGAATAGCTACATGAGTGTCTATATGAGTTATTGAATGCTTGTCTGAGTAACTGTATGGGTGCCTGAGTGTTTGTGTGGGAGGGGTGTGTGCAACTCTGTGCATAGATGTGTGAGTGGGTGATTCACTGGGTGGATGGTTTCAAGAGTGCATCTGTGATAGACTGTATGGGTGGGTAAGTGTGTGTAAGAGTGTGTTAGTGAGTGAATGTATGTCCCAGTGGTACATGTGTGAGTAACTACATATGTGAAAGGCAGTATATATGTGTGTTGGAGTATATAAATAGCTATAAGCGAGAGTGAGTGATTGTGATAGTGGCTGTATGGATAAGTGTGTGCTTGTATCAGTGATTGTATAAGAGCGTAAGAATGTGCTAGTATTTGTATGAGTAAGTGAGCTGGTGTGTGTATAACTGTATAGGTGAGTAAATGGTAGAGTGTTTAATTATTTGCATGACTGACTAGGTGTGTGAGTACTATGGATGAGTGGCGGTGTTTGAGTGTCTATATAGGAGTATGAGTGCATATGATAGTCCTGTGCTGAGTGACCGTAAGTATGAGTGACTGTACGGGTGAGTGAGTGGATGTGTGCGTAGACCTAAGAATCAGTGAGTGGGTATGTAGTTATTGGTGTTGGAGTGTCTATGGTTTTCCGAATGGCAGTCTGTAATTTAGAGTGGGTGTATCAAAGGTTATATTAGGGTGTGAGGAGGTGCATCAGATTATCACGTGGATGATGTCATCAGTGATGTCATTTGAGATGTCATCAGTGATGTCATCAGTGATGTCACTGACCATGTCATGAGTGATGTAATATGTGACGTCATCAGCAGTGCATTGCGGGCGCGAGTTATAGTTAGCTGGACTAACTATAACGGGGGAATTTCACGGGTTTTGTACGAGTGCAATGTCCAACTAACTATAACTGTCCCTAAAACCTATGGTTTTTTCAGTGAATTTCAAAGGTTTTTTAAATGCTAATTTGTAACTATAACGTCCATGAAACCTATGGTTTTTTCAGTGAATTTCAAAGGTTTTTTAAATGCTAATTTGTAACTATAACATGTCTGAAACCTACGGTTTTTCAGTGAATTTCAAAGGTTTTGTAAATGTCAATTTTTAAATGTATTAATTGTTATATAAATTTTTTTCATACTGATTTACTACATTTTTAGAAACAATTTTTTTTACATATTTTATTTTTTAAATTACATTGTAATTACATTATACATTACATTACAAAAAATACTTTCTCAGAATGAATTACTTTAGTTTAAATACTTTGCACATAGGCAATAGACTTTTAAGTACAGTAGTTACAGTTGTTGCAATGGGCAACACATTTTCAAACACAATGCAACATTCAGCTCAATGTGAATTTCTAGTTAAATGCAATTAGTTACTTTATGGATTACTTTTCTAACCACAGGACTGGATCCTAGATTCAGTCCTGGGACATCTCCTGTAAACAGTTGAGTAAAAGCGTTTTGGTTACAGTCGTGATTTTTAAGGAATATTATTGTACTTTAAAAGTTCACACAGAAACTTTTTCTCATAGAATCACCAATGTTATCCTATGGAAGGAAATTCACTTAGAAGTTAAAAACTGTTCTTACTCAGTGTTGGATCCTGGATCCAGCACTGGTGCATCTCCTGTAAACAGTTGAAAGAATGCGTTTAAGTCATACAGGCGATTTTTAGGAATATTTGTAGTTTGTGAAAATCGACACTTTGAAACTTTTCTGCTGAAAACCAGACAATGGATTCCTATGGAAGAAAATATAAGTTACTGGTAAGTACGGTTAAAATTACTTTTCAGGGTCAGTGCTGGGCTAAAAGATGCAGCACTGGGTTCTCTCCTGATAACAGGTGAGTAAATCGGAATTCGGATTACGGCTGATTTTAGAGGAATATTTGTATGTTTCAAAAATCAAGACTTAGAAACTTTTTCAGCAAAAAGCAGGCAATGATATCCTATGGAAGGAAATTCAAGTTACTGGTAAGTACGGTTAAAATTACTTTTCAGGATTAGTACTGGGCTGAAAGATGCAGCACTGAGGTCTCTCCTGATAACAGGTGAGTAAATCGGAATTCGTATTTCGGCTGATTTTAGAGGAATATTTTAAAGTTCCAAAACTCCACACTTAGAAGAATTTCCAAGTGAAACCAGTCAATGATATCCTATGGAAGGAAATTCAAGTTACTGGTAAGTACGGTTAAAATTACTTTTCAGGATTAGTACTGGGCTGAAAGATACAGCACTGAGGTCTCTCCTTATAACAGGTGAGTAAATCGGAATTCGTATTTCGGATGATTTTAGAAGAATATTTGCACAATGGTGAAGGGAGGGGCGGGGCCTGAGGTGACATCTGTGCAAACGCGCCCCGTGGCGCGTTTTAAGTTGGGGGATTAAGTCCCCTTGAATCATGTGGGTCCCTACGGGCCAACTAGCCCACCAGGAACCTCCAGTATGCGCCAGGAGGCTGCGTTGCAGAGACGTGTAGAGAGGCCACACCCCTTTTACACCTCTCTGCAACGCAGCTCTGTGGCGCTTTCTGGATGTACCTGTTGGGCTAGTTGGCCCCCAGAGACCTTCAGGATTGAAGGGGATTTAATTCCCCATCTTAAAACGCGCCACGGGGCCTGTTTGCACACATGTCACCTGAAGCCCCGACCCCTCCCTTCACCACTGTGCAAACGCGCCCCGTGGCGCGTTTTAAGTCGGGGATTAAGTCCCCTTAAATCCTGAGGGTCCCTGGGGTGCAACTAGCCCACCAGCTACCTCCATTAAGCGCCACAGAGCTGCGTTGCAGAGAGGTGTAAAAGGGCGTGGCCTCTGTACACCTCTATGCAAGGCAGCCCTGGCGCATACTGGAGGTTCCTGGTGGGCTAGTTGTCCCCCAGGGACCCCAGTATTGAACGGGAATTACTTCCCCATCTGCAAACGCGCCAGGGCGCGTTTGCAGAGTGGTGAAGGAAGGGGCGGGGCCTGCGGGCCCGATCGTTTAAAAAAAAAAAAAAAATGTTGTCCCTGAAGGGGGCTTTGTGGCCCCCTTCCTTTTTCCAGTTTTTATGCCCTGGGGACCCCGTCCCCAGGGCCTTACCCCTTTTTTTAATTAAATATTTTAAAAAAAACGGGAAGGGGGCCGCGTGGCCCCCTTCCCTGGGCCTGTATTGGCCCCGGGGACCCCATCCCCCGGGGCATGGCCTCGTTTTTTTTTTTCTTTGGAGGGGGCTGCGTGGCCCCCTCCTCCAGGCCATTTATGGCCCTGGGGACCCCATCCCCCGGGGCCGGCCTTTCCGTTTAAAAAAAAAAAATGTTTTTTATTTTTTGGGGAGGGGGCTGCGTGGCCCCCTCCGTGGCCACTTATGGCCCCAGGGACCCCATCCCCCGGGGCCTGGCCTCTCGTTGGGGACTGTGGGGGTCTCCAAACCCCCACAGTCCCGCCGGCTCCCCGTGTCCTACGGGAGCCGGCATTGCTTTACACATGGGGAGCAGCTAACATGCTGCTCCCCGTGTGGAAAGCAATTGTCTTTGGATATTGGAAGCGAGAGCAGGTTTCCTGCTCTCTCTTCCAATATCCAAAGCAGCTTGCAATGACAGGACGGGAGCCGCGAGGCTCCCGTCCTGTCATTGCAAACAGCAGTGTCCCGGGGTAGGCACCCCGGGACACTGCAGGAGCCGGCCCTGGGGGGTGGCGGTCCCCAGGGCCATCAAGGGCTCCAGGAGGGGGGCCGCGCGGCCCCCTCCCTACATCAGCACAGCCCCGGGAGGTGGTGGTCCCCGGGACTCGGGGTCCAAACGGACCCCCATTTTAATTTGTTAGTGCCCCGGGAGGTGGCGGTCCCGGGGCGTGTGGGGGCTGGAGCCCCCCACACAGGTTTTTAAATAGCAAAAAAGAAGCCCCGAGGAGGTGGTGGTCCCCGGGGCTGCGGGAGGGCTCAGAGCCCTCCCGCACCATTTTCAAAAGAAAGCCCCGGGGGGTGGCGGTCCCCGGGGCTTGGGGGGCCCTTTGAGGCCCCCCATACATAAATTTAACCCCCCTCACCATGCCCCCGGGACTTGGGCCACCCGGGG
This sequence comes from Calotriton arnoldi, assembly GCA_963921515.1. NCBI lineage: Eukaryota > Metazoa > Chordata > Amphibia > Caudata > Salamandridae > Calotriton > Calotriton arnoldi. Next base: position 1,780,373 of record CAWUFW010003486.1, on the reverse strand, counting down.
GCAAAATGCAATCGAAGCGCGGGAGACCGCGCTTCGATTTTTTCGGCAGGATTCGCGCACTTTGAGCGCATCCTGCCGATTTTTAAAAATTTTTTTTTTTTTTGCCCAGGGGTCCTTGTGGGACCCCCTGAGCAAACCTAGGGGTCAGGGTGTTTCTACCCTGCCCCCTTTGTGCGCTTTGCGCACTTGTTTCTGTCCCTCGGTTCTACCGAGGGACAAAATGGCTGCCAACATTTCCTGAATCGGAATGTTGACAGCCAGCTGACAGCCAATTAACATGCAGCTCGTGATCGGGAGGGTACGCGGACCCTACTCGGCCATAGATATCACTATCTTTTTACTTTTGATTTTCTCAGCAACTACTGAACGGATTTACACCATTTAACAAAAGGGTTCTTTCTGAACCAAGAACTACCTCTTTGCCAAATTTGGTGTAATTCCGTTCAGCAGTTCGGGCTGTAGCCGTGTCTAAAGTTTCCTATGGAAAATTGCATGGGGAAAACGCGTTTGGGACCCCCTTTTTCTCGGCCCCCGCTTGACGAATCCCCCGAGACTTTCAGGGTAGGAGCGGACCGGAGCGGGCCACAAAGTTTGAAAATTTTGCGAAGATACGTCAACCGGCAAGAGAGTTATTTCAAATAGAATGTCGCGGATTTCCTATGGATAATAGGTTGTAACTATAACTATCTACTGGCGACCGCCAGTAGATAATATATATATATATATATATATATATATATATATATAGATATATTATCTACTTGTTTTTTTAAAGTTTGGGGGTGCCTCTAAGGCTCTAATGTGTAGTTATTGGTGTTGGAGTGTCTATGGTTTTGAGAATGGTAGTCTGTAATTTAGAGTGGGTGTATCAAAAGTTATATTAGGGTGTGTTAGACTTGGCATCTTTTGGCGTGTTTCCCCTGACTTTTTGCTTTCTGACCTCCTGGTTTTGACTCTGTTTTTGCTGGTGTAATGATTCTGCGCACTTTCCTCACTGCTGTCCAGTGGGAAAGTGCAAGTGCTCCTGTATAAAATGTGTTATGGATTGGTGTTTCCATGATTGGCCTATTTGATTTATGTGTCAGTCCCTTGTAAATTGCACTGAGAGTGCCAGGGCCTATAGATCAAATGCTGTTGGTGGGCTGCAGCACTGGATTGTGCCACCCACGCAAACAGCCCGTAAAGTGTAACTCTGGCCTGCCATTGCAGAGCCTGTGTGCAGCCTGGGGCTGCCATGTCGACTTGTCAAGTGCACACACTTGCAAGTCCCTAAACCTTCCCTTTTCTACATGTTAGTCACCCCTAAGGTCGGCCCAAGGTACCCCTGTGGGCAGGGTGCATTGTATGTGAAAGGTAGGACATGCCCTGGTGTGTGTGGCATGTCCTGATTGTGAATTACAGCCTATTTCGTTTTTCACTATTGCAAGGCTACCTGTTCCCCATAGGCCAGAATGGGCAGTTTTGACTATTACAGCTTATAATCCTAACTGACCCAGGGAACATGGTAGAAATTTGAGTTTAGTATGCCTGGACTCAGAATGATAAAATGCATCTTTTAGTGAAGTTGGTTTTAACATTCTGTGTTTGAAAATACCACTTTTAGAAAGTGGGTATTTTCTTGTCTAACCATCCAAGCCTGCCTCTGCTAGGTTGTGTATTCCTTGTCTGGAGTGTGAGTGACAGGGGCTGGGGGATGCCAGGAGACAGGGTGAGTCAGCACAGGGCTGAATAGCAAGATCTACATGTAGATGGGTGGGAGGAGTTGCACCTGGGACCTGAATAGGGCTGGGCCTTCCCTCCACAATGCTGGCTCCACCTCCTGTGGTGCGTCTGATGTCCCTGGCCCGCACTGTGAAAGGAAAGAAGGAGTCTTGTCAACAAAGTGCTCCAGGACTGACCAGAACTGGTTTGGACTAGGCAAAGGCCTCTCTGCCTTCAGGGAACAAAGAGAAATTGAGGATAAAAAGGGGGACCCAAACCCCAGAACTTTAGATTACTTCTGAACTAAGGAACCTGCCAGGAAGAAGGACCGGGAAAGCTGGAGGAGGAGTACTGCCCCTATGCTGCGTATTGTGGGGTTGGCCTGCAGTGGTTGCTTCTGTCTTTGGTAGGGAAAGGACTGGACTGTGCTTTCATCATCCTGCTGTTAGAGTTTTCTCCAAGGGCTTGAAGTAGAGCTTGCCTCCTGTTGGAAGTCTCAGGGATAGAAAAGACTTCAAGGGAACTCTTTTGGATCAAGAAGACTGCCAAGAAGAAGAGCTGGAGAAGCTGTGAGGAGTAACTACCACTTTGCTGTGTGCTTTTCTGTGTTGGCCTGCAGTGGCTGCTTCTGTCTTGGGCAGTGAAAGGACTGGAACTGAACTTTCTGCAATCTACTTTGTGAGTGTCTCCAAGGGCTTGAGGTAGAGCTTGCCCCCTGTTCAAGAAGTCTCAGGAACAGCAAAGACTTCAAGTTCTTCTGCCCTCAGCACTGGGGACTGTGTGTTTTGTGCTGCAACAGAAGAAAAGCAACTCGACGACGTCGACGACGCCGCTGCCGACTCCGTGTCCCGACGGCACCGCAGAGGGCACCGCCGCAACACGACCCTGGTCTCACCGACGACGCCTGCTGACGCCGCACCGAGCCGCTGCTCGCACCGCGACCTGTGGGCACCGCACTACGCACCGCCTCGCGACGACACCGTGGCCTTCCCAACGACGCCGCTCCACGCCAGACTCGACGCCGCTGCTTGCACCGTGGTTCGGGGGCACCGCTCGTAAGTTACACGACGCACCGCCCTCATCCCACACCGCAGCCTTGGCCACCGACGCCGGTGCCAACGACTCCAAGTTTGTCAGCCGACGACAGCGCTGCAGCTATGACGACGCCGCTGCTGCACCGTGACCTGCCAGCACCGTGACGAGCACCGCCTTCATCTCACACCGCGACCCTGGTCTCACCGACGACGCCATCTGACGCCGCCACCGAGCCGCTGCTCGCACCGCAACCTGAGGGCACCGCACGCCGCACCGCTGCACTTCGCACCGCAGCACCCGACGCCGGCCGATGCCAGCGCTCCTGACTTCAACAGAGAGGAGATCGATCTGCAACGCGTGTGACTTCGAGGGCCCGACGACGCCGCACCGACCTCCGGAACCGATGCCTGCGGACGCCGTGTGTTCGGAAGCCCACCACGAGGTCATCGACGCCCTGCATTTCTGAAAGGTACTGTTTGCGGGTCTTCCCGACACCGTAGCTGACCCGCGACGCCGCGGTCAGCCAGAACTGTTTGGATTTGTCTGTTCACGACGCCGTGATAGCCCTGGACGGAGCTATCGACATCAAGGAACTGTTTTTAAAGACATTTTGAGAAGTAACTATTTCTGAAGTACTGTACAGTGGATTTTTATCGTATTTGGTCTTGTTTAAAGTATATAAAAATATTGGATATTTTTCTAAACTGGTGTGGTGTCAGTTTGTAGTGCTTACACTGTATTACTGTTGGTTATGTGCAAATGCTTTACACACTGCCTCTAGAATAAGCCTGACTGCTCGTGCCAAGCTACCAAGGGGGTGAGCAGGGGTTATTTTAGGAGTGTAACTCCCTTACCCTGACTAGGAAGAAGGGTCCCTACGTGGACAAAGGTGCAAGCCCTTGCCAACTAGAGACCCCCATTTCTAACATTGGTTGTCAGCGGTGAGGATAGGACTTGTGTTTGCACTTGACTTACAGTGATTGGTGTGCACTACTACCATATCGCAGACCATTACGTACCACTTACAGGTTCTTTTTCTTGTTGGCCTATTTTTGATCTTGCCAGTTTGAACTTGCTACTTCAACATGCCTGAATCAATAGTATCATCAATTGCATCAGTAGAAATTGCCTTTGAGGAGGATCGATTGGAAGCCTACAATGTCAAGGAGTTAAAATCGATTTGCAAGAACCTGAAAGTCCAGGTCAGAGGCCTCACCAGGAAGGATGAGCTACAAAAGGCGCTGAGGGCCTGGGTAGCAGCCAGAGGTGCCAGTGGGCAATCTGGTGATCTCAATGGAGAGGTGGAGGAGCCTGTTCCTAGGGTAGATGTGCTTTTGGGAGGGGGAACCCTCCAGGCCAGGCAGCAGTCGTTTGTCCCCAGAGGAGCTGGAGGACAGGCGGGAAGTAAGGAGGTTTGAATTGGAGAAACTCAGAATAGAAAGTGAGAGGGAAGAGAAAAGAATAGCCATGGAGGAAAGGAAAATGATACTAGACCATGAGAGAATGATCAAGGAGCTGGAGCTAAAGAGTAGATCCGGTTCAGATGGTGGCAGCAATTCTTCAGCACACACAGACAGGATTGTACACATCCCCAAGAATGTAGGTAAAGAGTACAAAAAGGGTGATGACATACAAAGGTGGTTTCAAGGGTACGAGTCGTCTATTCATATGAATGGGGTCCCTGAAAGGAACTGGGGAGCGGGGTTGTGGCCTCTCTTTCCAGAGGAAGCTAGGGATACTCCGATAGCTTTGGGTAAGGGGCAGGACCTCACCTACGCTGACATGAAAGATGCTCTCCTCACTAGGTATGGGCTCACTCCTGAGAAGTACAGGGATCAGTTCAGATCCAGTAAAAAGTCTGAGGCCAACACTTGGTTGGAATGAGTGGATATGTTCTGTAGGTCGCTGGATGGTTGGGTGAAGGGCAGTAATGTAACAGATTTTCAGGGGCTCTACAATTTGATTGCATGGGAGCACTTGTCTAATCTATGTTTTGCAGATCTGCGCCAGCACCTAGTTGATAGTAAGCTAACTGACCCCAGGAAGCTTGCTATGGAGGCGGACCGCTGGGTGAGTACCAGGGTCCACAAGAAAGCGTTTGGGGAGACTCAGCCAAAGGTGGGCAGGGTCCCCAGCAGAAAGGCGGGGGGACAAGGGTAAAGCACAGGAGTTCTCTAAAGGGCCCCAAACTAGTACCCAGGGTAAAGGTTCCCAGCCCCCGGTGATAAGAAGAAAGGGGTCTCTACAGGGAAGCCTGTTGAGACCGGCACCCGCAAGTGTTATGCATGTGACCAGGTAGGTCACTTTAAGGGGGACCCCAAGTGCCCAAAGGGGACACAGCCACCCACCGGTGGACAGTCCAAAGTGTTGGCTAGTGTAGCGCTTGGGGAGGAGGGGTGCCCACAGGAGGGTGGGGATCCCGCAGAAATGACCCTTGTCTCACTAGGGGACAGTGAGATGGTCCCAGGAAACCAGGTGCCCCCTAACACAAAGAAATATAGCACCTGGGTGACCATTAATGGGAACAGGGTAGAGGCTCTCAGAGATACTGGAGCCAGTGTGACCTCAGTCCGGTGTCACCTGGTCTCTGAGAAGCAGGTAGTCCCAGGGGCATTCCACCAAGTAGTTGCTGTAGACAACTCTGAGCGCCAGTGTATGGTGGCGCAGGTTCCCTTCGAATGGGGGGTCTCAGGTCCCTTGAGGGTGGTTGTGAGCCCTACCATGCCTGTAGATTGTCTGCTAGGTAACGACCTGGAGCAGTCCTTATGGAAGGATGTTGAGCTCAGGTCTCACTTGGAGATGCTTGGGTTGCCAGAGTGGGCATGCGTGTCTACTCGGTCAATGGCAGCCAGAAAGGGTGATCAAGAGTACTTGGAGCCTGGAACAGTGGCCCAAGTCCCTGCCAAGAGGAAGGGCAGGGGGTGCGGGAAACCGGCCCCCGAAGTTCCCACGGACCGGGAGGAGGCGGACCTCGAGGGGGACACCCCGGTGCCTACAGGGGAGCAGGTAGCCGAACTGGGAGACATCTCTGAGCTGACCCATTGGCAGCAAGAAGGGGGTCCCACCAGGGAGGAGTTCTGCAGGGAGCAGAACGAGTGCCCTACTCTGGAGGGTCTGCGGCGGCAGGCTGCAGACCAGGCAGCTGGCAATCAGTCCGGGTCACATCTGATCTACTGGGAGAGTGGTCTCCTATACAGTGAGCCTAAGGTTGCTGAGCCTGGGTCAGCCCGTGTGCTGGTGGTACCCCAGCGCTTCAGGACCTTCCTACTGGGTCTGGCTCATGACGTGCCTTTGGCAGGACATTTGGGGCAGGACAAGACCTTTGACAGGCTTGTCACCCACTTCTTTTGGCCCCAAATGCGAAGGCAGTCAGATGCACACTGTAGGTCTTGCCAAACTTGCCAGGCAAGTGGTAAGAGTGGGAGGAAGGTCAAAGCTCCTCTCCAACCTTTTCCTGTTGTTGGAACACCCTTTGAAAGGGTAGGGATGGATATTGTGGGGCCACTGGATCCCAAGACAGCCATGGGCAACAGGTACATCCTGGTCTTGGTGGACCATGCCACCCGGTACCCGGAGGCAATCCCTCTCAGGACAACGACGGCGCCAGTGGTGGGCCGGGCGTTAATGGGGATCTTTTCCCGTGTGGGATTCCCCAGAGAGGTGGTTTCTGATAGGGGGACCAATTTCATATCCAAGTATATGACATCCCTGTGGAAGGAGTGTGGTGTAACCTACAAGTTCACCACTCCTTACCACCCACAAGAAACGGTCTGGTGGAGAGATTCAACCAGACCTTGAAAGGCATGATCAAGGGTCTAACAGAACCCATGAGGCGTAAGTGGGACGTCCTCTTGCCATGCCTACTCTTTGCATACAGGGAGGTGCCTCAGAAGTCTCTTGGGTACAGCCCCTTTGAGCTCCTGTATGGCCACCCTGTCAGAGGACCTCTGAGTTTGGTAAAGGAAGGCTGGGAGGCAGCTCCCAGGAAAACTCCCCAGGATGTGTTTAGCTACATGCTGGCCTTTAGAAACCAAACTGCCCGCTTCAGGAAACTTCGCTCAGGCGAACCTAGAAGCAAGCCAGGAAGAAATGAAGAGATGGTATGACCAGAATGCCACTCTGGTCGAATTTCAACCTGGGCAAAAGTGTGGGTCATGGCCCCAGTGGAACCTTGTGCCTTGCAGGACAAGTGGACTGGGCCATATGAGGTGGTGGAGCGCAAAAGTGACGTCACCTACCTGGTGGATTTGCAGGCTCCAAGGAACCCTTTGAGGGTCCTTCACGTAAACCGCCTCAAGCCCCACTTCGAGAGGTCCGAAGTGAGTATCCTCTTGGCGACAGATGATGGGGTGGAAGAGGAGAGTGAGCCTCTCCCTGACCTCCTGTCTACCAAGGAGCATGATGGGTCAGTAGAGGGTGTGATCCTCTCCCCTACTCTGACTCAGGAGCAGGAGGGGACTGTCACCAGTTGTTGGGACAGTTCGCCCCACTGTTCTCTCTGACCCCCGGTGTTACTCACTGGTGTACCCACGACGTGGACACTGGTGACAGCCCTCCTGTGAAGCACAAGATTTACAGGTTGACTGACCGGGTCAGGGTCAGCATCAAGGAGGAGGTCTCTAAGATGTTGGCGTTAGGGGTGATTGAGCCCTCCAACAGTCCTTGGGCCAGCCCAGTGGTCTTGGTCCCAAAGGCTGCTGCGCCCGGTGCCACTCCAGAACTCCGGTTTTGTGTGGACTACCGTGGGCTCAATGCCGTCACCAGGACTGACGCGCACCCCATCCCCAGAGCTGATGAGCTCATTGATCGGTTGGGAGCTGCCCGGTTCCTCAGCACGTTTGATTTAACATCTGGGTACTGGCAGATTGCCTTAACCGATGGGGCCAAGGAGAGATCAGCATTCTCAACCCCAGAAGGTCATTACCAATTCCGGGTGATGCCCTTTGGGTTGAAGAATGCCCCTGCCACCTTTCAGAGGTTGGTCAATCAGGTGTTGGCTGGGCTGGAGGATTTCAGTGCCGCCTACCTGGATGACATTGCTGTGTTCAGTTCCAGCTGGGAAGAACATTTACAGCACCTTGAGAAAGTGTTGAGGGCTCTGCAAGGTGCAGGCCTCACGATCAAGGCCAGTAAGTGCCAGATCGGGCAGGGTTCTGTGGTGTACTTGGGACACCAGGTAGGAAGCGGCCAGGTGGCGCCCCTACAACCCAAGATTGACACCATTCTGGCTTGGGAGCCCCCAAGACCCAGACAGAGGTGAGAGCCTTCTTACGTCTCACCGGCTACTATAGGAGATTTGTTAAGGGCTATGGCACCATCGTTGCCCCCTTAACAGAGCTGACTTCTAAGAAGCAGCCCAGGAAAGTGATCTGGACTGAGTCCTGCCAGAAAGCTTTTGATGCCCTGAAGGCAGCCATGTGCACGGCGCCCGTGCTCAAGGCACCTGACTTCTCCAAGGAATTAGTCGTGCAGACTGACGCTTCAGAGCATGGTGTGGGAGCGGTGCTCTCACAACTGAACGAAGAGGGCCTGGATCAGCCTGTAGTCTTCCTTAGCAGGAGACTACTCCCCAGGGAACAGAGGTGGAGTGCCATAGAAAGGGAAGCTTTTGCTGTGGTCTGGGCACTGGAGAAGCTGAGACCATACCTGTTTGGGACTCACTTCCGGGTTCAGACAGACCACAGGCCCCTCAGATGGTTGATGCAAATGAGGGGTGAGAATCCAAAACTGCTGAGGTGGTCCATCTCCCTACAGGGAATGGACTTTACGGTGGAACAACGTCCTGGTACAGAACACGCCAACGCAGATGGTCTGTCCAGGTTCTTCCACCTTAGTGAAGAGAACTCCAATGGGGTTGGGTAGTTCTCCCTACTTTCAGCTGGAGGGGACATGTGTTAGACTTGGCATCTTTTGGCGTGTTTCCCCTGACTTTTTGCTTTCTGACCTCCGGTTTTGACTCTGTTTTTGCTGGTGTAATGATTCTGCGCACTTTCCTCACTGCTGTCCAGTGGGAAAGTGCAAGTGCTCCTGTATAAAATGTGTTATGGATTGGTGTTTCCATGATTGGCCTATTTGATTTATGTGTCAGTCCCTTGTAAAGTGCACTGAGAGTGCCAGGGCCTATAGATCAAATGCTGTTGGTGGGCTGCAGCACTGGATTGTGCCACCCACGCAAACAGCCCGTAAAGTGTAACTCTGGCCTGCCATTGCAGAGCCTGTGTGCAGCCTGGGGCTGCCATGTCGACTTGTCAAGTGCACACACTTGCAAGTCCCTAAACCTTCCCTTTTCTACATGTTAGTCACCCCTAAGGTCGGCCCAAGGTACCCCTGTGGGCAGGGTGCATTGTATGTGAAAGGTAGGACAGGCCCTGGTGTGTGTGGCATGTCCTGATAGTGAATTACAGCCTATTTCGTTTTCACTATTGCAAGGCTACCTGTTCCCCATAGGCCAGAATGGGCAGTTTTGACTATTACAGCTTATAATCCTAACTGACCCAGGGAACATGGTAGAAATTCGAGTTTAGTATGCCTGGATTCAGAATGATAAAATGCATCTTTTAGTGAAGTTGGTTTTAACATTCTGTGTTTGAAAATACCACTTTTAGAAAGTGGGTATTTTCTTGTCTAACCATCTAAGCCTGCCTCTGCTAGGTTGTGTATTCCTTGTCTGGAGTGTGAGTGACAGGGGCTGGGGGATGCCAGGAGACAGGGTGAGTCAGCACAGGGCTGAATAGCAAGATCTACATGTAGATGGGTGGGAGGAGTTGCACCTGGGACCTGAATAGGGCTGGGCCTTCCCTCCAAAATGCTGGCTCCACCTCCTGTGGTGCGTCTGATTTCCCTGGCCTGCACTGTGAAAGGAAAGAAGGAGTCTTGTCAACAAAGTGCTCCAGGACTGACCAGAACTGGTTTGGACTAGGCAAAGGCCTCTCTGCCTTCAGGAAACAAAGAGAAATTGAGGATAAAAAGGGGGACCCAAACCCCAGAACTTTAGATTACTTCTGAACTAAGGAACCTGCCAGGAAGAAGGACCGGGAAAGCTGGAGGAGGAGTACTGCCCCTATGCTGCGTGTTGTGGGGTTGGCCTGCAGTGGTTGCTTCTGTCTTTGGTAGGGAAAGGACTGGACTGTGCTTTCACCATCCTGCTGTTAGAGTTTTCTCCAAGGGCTTGAAGTAGAGCTTGCCTCCTGTTGGAAGTCTCAGGGATAGAAAAGACTTCAAGGGAACTCTTTTGGATCAAGAAGACTGCCAAGAAGAAGAGCTGGAGAAGCTGTGAGGAGGAACTACCACTTTGCTGTGTGCTTTGCTGTGTTGGCCTGCAGTGGCTGCTTCTGGCTTGGGCAGTGAAAGGACTGGAACTGAACTTTCTGCAATCTACTTTGTGAGTGTCTCCAAGGGCTTGAGGTAGAGCTTGCCCCCTGTTCAAGAAGTCTCAGGAACAGCAAAGACTTCAAGTTCTTCTGCCCTCAGCACTGGGGACAGTGTGTTTTGTGCTGCAACAAAAGAAAAGCAACTCGACGACGCCGCTGCCGACTCCGTGTCCCGACGGCACCGCAGAGGGCACCGCCGCAACGCCGCAACGCCGCACCGCGACCCTGGTCTCACCGACGACGCCTGCTGACGCCGCCACCGAGCCGCTGCTCGCACCGCACTTCGCACCGCCTCGCTTCACGACGACGCCGTGGCCTTCCCGACGACGCCGCTCCACGCCGGACTCGACGCCGCTGCTTGCACCGTGGTTCGGGGGCACCGCTTGTAAGTTACACGATGCACCGCCCTCATCCCGCACCGCAGCCTTGGCCACCGACGCCGGTGCCATCGACTCCAAGTTTGTCAGCCGATGACAGCGCTGCAGCTACGACGACGCCGCTGCTGCACCGTGACCTGCCAGCACCGTGACGAGCACCGCCTTCATCTCACACCGCGACCCTGGTCTCACCGACGACGCCATCCGACGCCGCCACCAAGCCGCTGCTCACACCGCGACTTGAGGGCACCGCACGCCGCACCTCTGCACTTCGCACCGCAGCACCCAACGCCGGCCGATGCCAGCGCTCCTGACTTCAACAGAGAGGAGATCGATCTGCAACGCGTGTGACTTCGAGGGCCCGACGACGCCGCACCGACCTCCGGAACCGACGCCTGCGGACGCCGTGTGTTCAGATGCCCACCGCGAGGTCATCGACGCCCTGCATTTCTGAAAGGTACTGTTTGTGGGTCTTCCCGACCCCGTAGCTGACCCGCGACGCCACGCTCAGCCAGAACTGTTTGGATTTGTCTGTTCACGACGCCGTAATAGCCCTGGACGGAGCTATCGACATCAAGGAACTGTTTTTAAAGACATTTTGAGAAGTAACTATTTCTGAAGTACTGTACAGTGGATTTTTATCGTATTTGGTCTTGTTTAAAGTATATAAAAATATTGGATATTTTTCTAAACTGGTGTGGTGTCAGTTTGTAGTGCTTACACTGTATTACTGTTGGTTATGTGCAAATGCTTTACACACTGCCTCTAGAATAAGCCTGACTGCTCGTGCCAATCTACGAAGGGGGTGAGCAGGGGTTATTTTAGGAGTGTAACTCCCTTACCCTGACTAGGAAGAAGGGTCCCTACGTGGACAAAGGTGCAAGCCCTTGCCAACTAGGGACCCCCATTTCTAACAGGGTGTGAGAAGATTCATGAAATTTTCACATGGATGATGTCATTTGAGATGTCATCAGTGATGTCACTGACCATGTCATGAGTGATGTAATATGTGACGTCATCAGCAGTGCATTGCGGGGGCGCGAGTTATAGTTAGCTGAACTAACTATAACGGGGGAATTTCACGGGTTTTGTACGAGTGAAATGTCCAACCAACTGTTAACGCCCCTGAAACCTATGGTTTTTTCAATGATATAGATTTATATATATATATATATATCCAACTCCCATCATTTCAATAAAGAAACAACGATCCACGGCACCCAAATGCTTTCAGCAGAAATTTATTGCGGTAATGCACGACTCAGCGCGTTTCGGAAACCAAGTTCCCTTGCTCACGAGTGTTCAGGTTGCAGCTCATAATGGTTTAAATAAACATCACCTAACGTGTGCACGTAATTGACAGTGTAAACAGACTTTCCGTTTTAAACAAGTGGAATACCGCTGTATAAAACTCAATATTACTTCATATTGGTTTAAAAATGTTGTAAGTACATACTTTTTTAATACGAGTGTGAATAACAATAAATTAACCGTTCTCATGCAACTGTGATTGAGAAAGTATTTTCTTTCTTACGCTCAGTTCCCAAGTGTCAAAACTTTATTGTTCCCGGATTTCCCACTATCCTAAAGGATGATAAACAGTATCCAATGGCCAGACACTTTAAAAGGTTACATAACCAGAATGGCAACCTCCTATCATTCTGTGTCCTTGACACTATCCCAGTGAGAGAAAGGGAGGGGACAAAGAAAACCAAAATCAAAACATATAAATTAAAAATGAAACGCATTCAATATTAATACAAACCAACGTGACTTGGGTTAATATTTTGGGCACATACAGCACTTAGGATACTGGTGATAAGCACTTTTGCACTCTATTAACACTCTACACACTCCAGACATTATCGATCAGAATATTGATTCAAAGATAGGATATACAAGCAGGGTTTGCTGTTGAAAGCTTTAATAGATGTATGATTTTATTAAATTGTTTTTACATTTTACCATCAAAACTTTTTAATAATAACAATATATTGATATGAAATTTTAACCCTGTATTTATGCAATGGCACACAAAGAAACTACAATTGTAGAGGCCAAAGAAAAACTGCAAATGTAACTTTTTTATGTCTATGGCGTAATTTGCACATGTGACTTCAATTACACTGGCACTTGGCACTTTAAAAGATCCAATGTAACGTAGAACTCTGTCATGTGATCAAGGCACCCGTGTGAGCTGAAACGCGTTATTCCGATCTGCACTAAATAAAGGAAAATAAGCACTTACTTTGTGGTCCGGTTCCGTTTTTGGAGTATCCAGCGAGAGGACGGAGACGAATGGATATTAAAAGCCGACATGGTCTCTTTTCGGCTTGTTGAACGGACCCCCTTTCCCCAAAGGAACGACACATTTGGAGAGACACATCTTCAGGGGCAACCTGGAAGCATTTAACGAAATCCGGAAGGAATTGTGCTGTCGTGACCCCCTGTGCCGCAGGAACGCCGAAAAACCAAGGTACAACGAAACGACCTGAATCGGAGGATTTGGACGGACCGAGAGACTACCAAGGTACGGAATATAGGCAATAAGGGGTGGAAAGGTGTGCTGGTAAAGGAGGAATAGTCTTACAAATATATGACGAACACCTCTCGATACCCAAATTAATATACTCAACACTGTGCAAGTATGTCGGCTGACATAGTCCGTGAGAGAGAAGCCGCAGCGTTGGAGATGTTCGACGACTGCAAACAAGTGACAGTTATAGAAAAAAATTTAGACACAGTCACCAAAAGTCACAATGAAACATTAAAAGACAAATTTAAAAAACTTGAGAAGAATATGCGCGCTGAACAAAGCAAGTGGTGGGAGTCCCGCTCGTTGCAAAGTTATATAGATGTGGACCGGATACCGCAGGGCTTACGTATATTGCTGGCCCCGAGCTATGAATCCCCGAATCCCGCAATGATGCGTGAATGGGCCCAATGTAATCTTGAGTCATTTAAACATCTGGTAACAATACTAATAAAGTATGCTGATATTGATAGGGCAACACTCTTGGAGGAAATCGACAAGATTAATGAGGAATTAAATGAACTGGGCGAAAGTGATGTTCAACACAAATTACGGCAAGAAATGATGGTCAGATTAAAATGGGAGGAAGATAAAATTAAGGAGCGCAAAACGTTCAAATTTCATAGGGATAAAACTGATTATGAACTGGGCCAGATATTCACTTTTGCGAAAAAATATGAGGCGATGCGAGCAGTAAAAAGCAATAAATCAACAGAGCAAAGACCAGGACCCTCAAGGAGTGGAGAGCCAAACTCTAGTACCTCCCAACCAGACCTCAGCTCTGCCCTCGACAGTGAATCGGAACAAGATACAAGGAGAAACACTAAACAGAAACACTCATTAGACGAGGAATTGGGTTTTTTATGCAGCGACAGGAGGCAAACCCTCCGACCAAGGCCCCAGAAAACAAATTACGGTCAAGCAAAAATCACAAACGTGGACAGAGAAGGAAGGCCAACAGAAACAGGCCACAATTCGAAGAAGCGAGGAGGTTGGAGGAGGGGCAAATAAATACAAACAAAACGATCATAAATTTGGCCAACTTAACTTTAAGTGACACAGATAAAAGGATTTTAAGTTTGGGCCTCTCTTTTTGTCCTGCTAGAAACTTTAACTACTCTAAAACCAGACTGGATATTTTCAAAGGGGTAAGAAAGTTAAAACTCAAAAATTCCATGCCCTAAATAAAAGAGATGGTGACCACACTAATGAGGATGGGACCATGAGCAGTGAGACAATCAGTGATGTAGAAACAACACAATCAGACGCCTCCTTTTGTACAGAGATGCAGGAGCTCTGGCTAAACAATGAGGGTGACACCGATATGGATACAACAATTGAAACAACTAAATCCAACCAATCAAATGTCAGGAGTAGGCCGCAAAAGGGAATAAAAACACATTTTAAGGCCAAATCAACGTTTAACCCCATCATGACACGAGACTCCATTGATATTTTCCATGAGAGTGTGGTAGAAGAATTAAAACAACTAAATTTGACAACTCGAAATGCTAAATGGAAATTCATCAAACGAAACCATGAATATGATCAACTCATGAGAAAATTGAAGGAAAATAATGGCATAGTCATTCGAAACTCCGATAAGGGGGAAACATTGTTTTGATGTCCAAAGTTGATTACACCAATGAAGCTTACAGACAACTAAGAGATAACACGTGCTACACTAAGAGTACCATTGCTGAAATGAAATCCACAAACACAAGATACTACACTTAATTGATGACATGGAAAAGTGATGGAACGATAACAGCTCAGGAATATAAATACCTAAAGAATGAACATCCAGTTGTGCCCACGATTTACTTTATTCCCAAGATCCACAAGGATCCACACAGACCGACTGGTAGACCAATAATATCAGCCAGGAATAGCCTATTAGAGCATACCTCCCAATATGTTGACTTTTTTCTCCAAGACCTAGTGAAATCTCTACCATCTTATGTATGCGACACTGGGGATTTCATAAGAAAACTTAAAGATTTCGAATGGAAACCTGGATACTTGTTCATAGCATTAGATGTGAGCTCATTATATACTAGTATCCAACACCATGATGGACTGAGGGCATTGAGATTTTACTTGGACAAACTAACAGAAATTACAGTTGACCAAGAGGAAATGCTCATTGCGATGGTGGAATTCTGTTTGATGAACAATATATTTATGTTTAACAATCTATTGTACAGACAAGTCAAAGGAGTAGCCATGGGGGCCAGCTTCTCCCCCAGCTATGCATGTCTGCATATGGGCTGGTGGGAGGAGCTGGTACTGAAAACCCAACACCAACATGCGATTAATAAGAACATAAAAATGTGGTTACGTTTTATCGATGACTTGTTTGTGGTCTGGGAGGGTAACATTGATGATGCCAATGATTTTATCAAAGCTCTGAACATCAATAACTTGAACCTACAGTTTACAGCCACTATTAGTGACACAGCGGTGAGCTTCCTAGATACCAAAATCTATGTGCGTGACGACAAAATCGAGTCCAAATTATATCGTAAGGAGACCGCAGGGAACTCCACGCTACATGCGAGCAGCTCCCATGCCAAGCATCTGATTAACAGCATCCCCTATGGGGAGATGCTTCGGCTGAGGAGGATTCACAGCAATGATAATGATCTAAGGGAAGCTCAGACCTCAAGTAGAATGAGGTTTCTAGAGAGAGGGTATTCTAGAAAGGTGATTGATAGCGCTATTCTGAAATCTATGCGCAAGGATAGATATGAGCTACTCTCACCAAACCACCCTAGTGAGCCAAATTCCGTGACACAACCTTTAGCAAATGTTAGTAAAACCAGAAAGGAGTTCAGAATAATTATACAATATAGCCAACAACACAAGCAACTCCAATCAATTATCTCATGCAACTGGCCCATGGTACTAAGTGATCCCATCATAGGGAAGGATTTACCAACTCGACCTTCCATCACATTCAGCAGAGGTCTATCAATGCGGGATGAGCTGGTGAAAACCAGCCCAGAAGTAATTGAAAACACGAATTGGATACAGACACATAAGGGCTTCTTCAGGTGTAAAACCTGTAAGGCGTGTCAGCAGGGTGAGAATCGAACAACCTACACGACACCATTTAGCACAAGAAGTATTAAAATATCCAAACTTCTAACGTGCAAAACTGAGTATGCGGTATACATACTAATTTGCCCTTGCGACCTACATTATGTAGGGAGCACCAAATTACTGGTGCACAAAAGAATCCTACAGCACCTTAGGGCAATTACTAATCAGGATAACACCTACCCAGTGGCACGCCATTTTAAAAGTAAACATAATTCGAGAAGCCAAGACCTCAGATATTTTGTGATTGATTCGGTCCCACCAAGTAGACGAGGGGGCAACAGGGAACAACGGTTACGTCAGTTGGAAACAAGATACATTTTAGAGTTAAACTCTAAACATCCAACAGGACTGAACGTTACTGAGGATATGTACACTTGCTTATGAACTGGCCTTTTAATGGGTATTTTAAAATCTGGCATTTTATTAAGATTATCTGTTAACCTATATGCAAAGTTTTATCTTGGGTCTTACTATGGTTTTTTTATGGACGGTTTAACAATGTATATTGCTGTTTTAAATCTAGTATTTTACTATGATTTTTTATATTATTGTAGGTATTCATTGATGATTTTATCAACAATATTACATATCTTTATACATTGATGGCTGTATGGACAGGAGCCTATTAGGGACTCAGTAGCTATTTTGCACACTGCACCACTACATCAATAAGGAACTTGCTCAATTTGTACATAAGCCAATCAATTAGCACATTTTATGCATATATATTTATATATTTAATTATTTATTAAATACAATTTGCATTTTGCACAAATCAGGTATTGATACCGATATCATTGGCAATAAGTAACAATGAAGATGCAGAGAAAAAGGAACAACAGAAAATCAAAACCAAACTAACAGATGGTAGTTATATGCCAAATACCCTTGAAAGACCATGCAATACCTAGGCAAAAGAGATATATATCCAACCACAGGGTATTGGGGCTCCAATACCCCTGCGCGCAAAGAAAACCAAAATCAAAACATATAAATAAAAAATGGCCATGTCATGAGTGATGTAATATGTGACGTCATCAGCAGTGCATTGCGGGGGCGCGAGTTATAGTTACCTGAACTAACTATAACGGGGAATTTCACGGGTTTTGTACGAGTGCAATGTCCAACTAACTATAACTGTCCCTAAAACCTATGGTTTTTTCAGTGAATTTCAAAGGTTTTTTAAATGCTAATTTCTAACTATAACGTGTCTGAAACCTATGGTTTTTTCCAGTGAATTTCAAAGGTTTTTTAAATGCTAATTTCTAACTATAACTGTCCCTAAAACCTATGGTTTTTTCAGTGAATTTCAAAGGTTTTTTAAATGCTAATTCCTAACTATAACATGTCTGAAACCTATGTTTTTTTCAGTGAATTTCAAAGGTTTTGTAAATGACAATTTTTAAATGTATTAATTGTTATATTTATTTTTTGGATACTGATTTACTACATTTTTTAAACTATTTATTTTTACATATTTTATTTTTTAAATTACATTGTAATTACATTATACATCACATTACAAAAATACTTTCTCAGAATGAATTTCTTTAGTTTAAATACTTTGCACATAGGCAATAGACTTTTAAGTACAGTAGTTACAGTTGTTGCAATGGGCAACACATTTTCAAACACAATGCAACATTCAGCTCAATGTGAATTTCTAGTTAAATGCAATTAGTTACTTTATGGATTACTTTTTCTAACCACAGGACTGGATCCTAGATTCAGTCCTGGGACATCTCCTGTAAACAGTTGAGTAAAAGCGTTTTGGTTACAGTCGTGATTTTTAAGTAATATTATTGTACTTTAAAAGTTGACACTTAGAAACTTTTTCTCATAGAATCACTAATGTTATCCTATGGAAGGAAATTCACTTAGAAGGTAAAAACTGTTATCGTTACTTTTCTTACTCAGTGTTGGATCCTGGATCCAGCACTGGTGCATCTCCTGTAAACAGTTGAAAGAATGCGTTTAAGTCATACAGGCGATTTTTAGGAATATTTGTAGTTTGTGAAAATCGACACTTTGAAACTTTTCTGCTAAAAACCAGACAATGGATTCCTATGGAAGAAAATATAAGTTACTGGTAAGTACGGTTAAAATTACTTTTCAGGGTCAGTGCTGGGCTAAAAGATGCAGCACTGGGTTCTCTCCTGATAACAGGTGAGTAAATTGGAATTCGTACTTTGGTTGATTTTAGAGGAATATTATAAAGTTCCAAAACTCCACACTTAGAAGAATTTCCAAGTGAAACCAGTCAATGTTAGCCTATGGAAGGAAATTCAAGTTACTGGTAAGTACGGTTAAAATTACTTTTCAGGACCAGTACTGGGCTGAAAGATGCAGCACTGAGGTCTCTCCTGATAACAGGTGAGTAAATCAGAATTCGGATTTCGGCTGATTTTAGAGGAATATTTGTATGTTTCAAAAATCAACACTTAGAAACTTTTTCAGCAAAAAGCAGGCAATGATATCCTATGGAAGGAAATTCAAGTTACTGGTAAGTACGGTTAAAATTACTTTTGAGGATCAGTACTGGGCTGAAAGATGCAGCACTGAGGTCTCTCCTGATAACAGGTGAGTAAATCGGAATTCGTATTTCGGCTGATTTTAGAGGAATATTTTAAAGTTCCAAAACTCCACACTTAGAAGAATTTCCAAGTGAAACCAGTCAATGTTAGCCTATGAAGGAAATTCAAGTTACCGGTAAGTACGGTTAAAATTACTTTTCAGGACCAGTACTGGGCTGAAAGATGCATCACTGAGGTCTCTCCTGATAACAGCTGAGTAAATCAGAATTCGGATTTCGGCTGATTTTAGAGGAATATTTGTATGTTTCAAAAATCAACACTTAGAAACTTTTTCAGCAAAAAGCAGGCAATGATATCCTATGGAAGGAAATTCAAGTTACTGGTAAGTACGGTTAAAATTACTTTTCAGGATTAGTACTGGGCTGAAAGATGCAGCACTGAGGTCTCTCCTGATAACAGGTGAGTAAATCGGAATTCGTATTTCGGATGATTTTAGAAGAATATTTGCACAATGGTGAAGGGAGGGGCGGGGCCTGAGGTGACATCTGTGCAAACGCGCTCCGTGGCGCGTTTTAGGTTGGGGATTAAGTCCCTTGAATCCTGAGGGTCCCTAGGGGCCAACTAGCCCACCAGGAACCTCCAATATGCGCCAGGGGCTGCGTTGCAGAGACGTGTAGAGAGGCCACACCCCTTTACACCTCTCTGCAACGCAGCTCTGTGGCGCTTTCTGGATGTACCTGTAGGGCTAGTTGGCCCCCAGGGACCCTCAGGATTAAAGGGGATTTAATCCCCAACTTAAAACGCGCCACGGGAGCGTTTGCACAGATGTCACCTGAAGCCCCGCCCTCCCTTCACCACTGTGCAAACGCGCCCGTGGCGCGTTTTAAGTCGGGGGATTAACTCCCCTTGAATCCTGAGGGTCCCTGGGGGCCAACTAGCCCAACAGGTATATCCAAAAGCGCCACAGAGCTGCGTTGCAGAGAGGTGTAAAAGGGGCGTGGCCTCTGTACACCTCTCCGCAACGCAGCCCCTGGCGCATACTGGAGGTTCCTGGTGGGCTAGTTGGCCCCAGGGACCCCCAGTATTCAAGGGGATCGTTCCCTCTCTGCAAACGCGCCAGGGGCGCGTTTGCAGAGTGGTGAAGGAAGGGGCGGGGCCTGCGGGCCCGATCGTTTTTTTTGTTGTTGTTTTTTTGTCCCCTGAAGGGGAGCTGTGTAGCCTCTTACTTTTTCCTGTTTTTGTGCCCTGGGGACCCCATCCCCAGGGCCTTACCCCTTTTTTTAATTAAAAATTTAAAAAAACGGGAAGGGGGCCTCGTGGCCCCCTTCCCTGGGCCTGTATTGGCCCCGGGGACCCCATCTCCCGGGGCATGGCCTCTATTTTTATTTTTATTCTTTGAAGGGGGGCTGCGTGGCCCCCTCCTCTGGCCATTTAAGGCCCCGGGGACCCCATCCCTCGGGGCCGGCCATACCCTTTTTTTTTTTTTTTTTTTTTAAACTTTGGGGAGGGGGCCGCGTGGCCCCCTCCCGAGCCACTACTTGCCCCGGGGACCCCATCCCCCGGGGCTGGGCCTCTCCGTTGGGGACTGTGGGGGGTCCCCAAGCCCCCACAGTCCCGCCGGCTCCCGCGTCCCTTGGGAGCCGGCATTGCTTTTACACATGGGGAGCTGCTAAGATGCAGCTCCCCATGTGGAAAGCAATCGGCTTTGGATATTGGAAGAGAGAGCAGGTTTCCCTGCTCTCTCTTCCAATATCCAAAGCAGTTTGCTATGGCAGGACGGGAGCCGCGAGGCTCCCGTCCTGCCATAGCAAACTACAGTGTCCCGGGGGTAGGCACCCTGGACACTGCAGGAGCCGGCCCTGGGGGTGGCGGTCCCCAGGGCCATCAAGGGCTCCAGGAGGGGGCCGCACGGCCCCTCCCTTAAATTGCACAGCCCCGGGAGGTGGTGGTCCCCGGGGCTCTGGGGTCCGTAACGGACCCCCATATTTAAATGTTTAGTGCCCCGGGGAGGTGGCGGTCCTCGGGGCGTGTGGGGGGCTGGAGCCCCCCACACAGGTTTTTTTAATTTTTAAAAAAAAAGCCCCGGGGAGGTGGTGGTCCCCGGGGCTACGGGAGGGCTCAGAGCCCTCCCGCACCATTTTAAAAAAAGCCCCGGGGGGTGGCGGTCCCGGGGCTTGGGGGCCCTTGAGGCCCCCACACATAAAATTAACCCCCCACCATGCCCCCGGGACTTGGGCCACCCGGGGCAAAATACAATCAAAGCGTGGAGACCGCGCTTCGATTTTCTCCGGCAGGATTCGCGCACCCTGAGCGCATCCTGCCGATTTTTTTAAAAAAATGTTTTATTTTTTGCCCAGGGGTCCTTGTGGGACCCCTGAGCAAACCTAGGGGTCAGGGTGTTTCTACCCTGCCCCCTTTGTGTGCTTTGCGCACTTGTTTCTGTCCCTCGGTTCTACCGAGGGACAAAATGGCTGCCAACACTTTCTGATTTGGAGTGTTGACAGCCAGCTGACAGCCAATTAACATGCAGCTCGTGATCGGGAGGGTACGCGGACCCTACTCGGCCATAGATATATATGTGACTTTACTTTTGATTTTCTCAGGAACTACTGAATGGATTTACACCATTTAAGCAAAAGGCACGACACTGAACCAAGGGCTACCTCTTTGCCAAATTTGGTGTAATTCCGTTCAGCAGTTCGGGCTGTAGCTGCGACTAAAGGTTCCTATGGAAAAATGAATGGGGAAAACACGTTTTGGGACTTTCAGGATAGGAGCGGACCGGAGCGCCCCAACAAGTTGGAAGCTTTCGCGAAGATTCTTCAACCGGCGCCAACGTTATTGCAAATAGAATGTTGCGGATTTCCTATGGAAAATAGGTCCTAACTATAACTATCTACTGGCGACCGCCAGTAGATAATATATATATATACTAATACTTACCTGATGTTTCCGATGCATTGTGGGAGATATATGCTGAACAGTCATGTGATTAAGACCTTCTTTAAAACTACATGCACGTACGCACTTTGCATATTGCTTCCTTCCCCTGACCAAGGCAGAAGCGCCGAAACATGTAGGGGCCATTGGAAGCATGAGTGCTGTTATTTCCCTGATTAAAGGACTGCTGACTCTGGAAATGGGCCTCTGTTGTTTGTTCACACGCAGTGATTTGGTGGGCCTTTCCGTGCCCGCTGTTTGAGAGGCTGCCCTGAAGGGTTGGGGACTCCTTGAACAGAAGTTTGTTGCATGGATATATATATATATATATATATATATATATATATATATATATATATATATATATATATATATATATATTATCTACTGGCGGTCGCCAGTAGATAGTTATAGTTAGGACCTAGTTTCTATAGGAAACTTGTTTTTGTTTTCTCAATATCTTTGGCGCCGGTTCACGAATCTTCGCGAAATTTTCAAAAATCGTAGCCCGCTCCGGTCAGCTCCTGTCTTGAAAGTTCGGCAAGCGGGGGCCGAGAAAAAAGGGGGGTCCCTAAACATGTTTTCTCCATGTTAATTCCCGCAGGAAACTTTAGACAAAGTTACAACCGAAACTACTGAATGGATTTACCCCAAATTTGGAAAAAGGTACTGCTTGGCTCAGAAAGCAACCTTTTTAAAAATGGTGTAAATCCGTTCAGTAGTTGCTGAGGCTCGAGCCCCCCCACACGCCCCAGGAACCGCCACCTCCCCGGGGCACTAATATTCAAATGCGGGGGTCCATAGCGGACCCCCGAGCCCCGGGGACCACCACCTCCCCGGGGCTGTGCAATAGGTGGGAGGGGGGCCGCGCGGCCCCCCTCCTGGAGCCCTTTATGGCCCTGGGGACCGCCACCCCCCAGGGCCGGCTCCTCCAGTGTCCCGGGGTGCCACCTCCGGGACACTGTTGTTTGCTATGGCAGGACGGGAGCCTCGCGGCTCCCGTGCTGCCATAGCAAACTTGCTTTGGATTTTGGAAGAGAGAGCAGGAAACCTGCTCTCTCTTCCAAAATCTAAAGCAGATTGCTTTTCCACAGGGCGTGTTTGCAGAGTGTTGCTGGGAGGGGGCGGGGCCTCCGGCACGATCGCATGTTTTTTTAAATAATTTTTTTGGGAAGGGGGGCTGTGTGGCCCCCCTTCTTTTTACTTTTTTTGGGCCCTGGGGACCCCATCCCCAGGGCCTGACCCCCATTTAAAAAAAATATATATATTAACAGGAAGGGGGTGGCGTGGGCCCCCCTCCCGTGTCCAATTCTGGCCCCGGGGACCCCATCCCCCGGGGCATGGCCAAATTATTATTATTTTTTTATGGAGGGGGGCTGTGTGGCCCCCCTCCTGAGGCCTCAATTGGCCCCGGGGACCCCATCCCCCGGAGCCAGCCTTTTTTTAATTTTTAATTTTTGGGGGGTGAGGGGGACCGCGTTGCCCCCCTCCCGGACCACTTCTATCCCCGGGGACCCCATCCCCCGGGGCTGGCCCTCTCCATTGGGTACCGTGGGGGGAGCCCCAATGCCCCCAAGGTCCTGCCGGCTCCCCGCGTCCTGCGGGAGCCGGCATTGCTTTTCCACATGGGGAGCTGCTGACATGCAGCTCCCCGTGTGGAAAAGCAATCTGCTTGCTTCATTGAAGCGAGAGCAGGTTTCCCTGCTCTCGCTTCAATGAAGCAAAGCAGTTTGCAATGACAAAGCGGGAGCCGTGAGGCTCCCGCCCTGTCATTGCAAACAGCAGTGTCCAGGGGGCGGGCACCCCGGAACACTGCAAGAGCAGGCCCTGGGAGGTGGCGGTCCCCAGGGCCATGGAGGGCTCCAGGAGGGGGGCCGCGCAGCCCCCCTCCCACCTATTGCACAGCCCCGGGGAGGTGGCGGTCCCCGGGGCATGTGGGGGGGCTCGAGCACCCCCACACAGGTATATTTTTTTTTTTTAAAAGAAGCCCCGGGGGGTGGCGGCCCCTGGGGCTGCAGGGGGGGCCATGTACCCCCAGCAAATAATTAATGAAAGCCCCGGGGGGTGGCGGTCCCTGGGGCTTGGGGGGCCTTGGAGCCCCCCACACATTTAAAAATTAGCCCCGGGAGGCATGCGGTGGTCACCTGATTGGGAGGACCGCATATCGCTCTATGCGGACGATAAACTACTATATTTAACGGAGCCCAAGAAGTCTTTAATAGCAGTTCTGGATATTTTAGCTGTGTTTGGTGACTACTCCGGCTTCAGGATTAACTGGTCTAAATCCCACCTCTATGTCCTTCAGGGGGGCCCGCCTGCTCTGCCCCAAAACTGCCCCATCCACATTAGCACCACTGGGTTCAAATATCTGGGTATATTTCTCTCCCGAGATCCTGTACTCCGCTATGAAAATAATCTTCTCCCGCCATTGCTTCGCTTACGGCGAGACATTGCCAGTTGGAAATCCCTTCCCCTCTCCCTACTGGGCAAAGCGGCTCTTTTAAAATGATGTCCCTACCCCGCTTCTCTACGTTTTGCAGAACACACTTGACCCAGTCCCCTCGAAATACTTTAAAGAAATAGAATGCCTCCAGAGGGACCTGCTGTGGAACGGGCCTCCCCGTATAGCACTGAATACTCTCATGTTACAGTGGTACGATGGTGGCATCAGTCTGCCTAACATTAAAAAATATTACTGGGCAGCACATTTGGCAGCCATTAACCACAGTACATACAGAGATCTTGCCAATCCGGGCTATAGGATGGACAAGTGGCTGCTCCCGGGAGGAAACTATAACCGATCCCTCTACGCGAAATCAAACAGATCCAAGCTCACAGGGCCCACTGGACACACTGTTAAGGTATGGCACACTGCAAATAAATCCCTGGGATGGGAGGGTAAATTAACATTGGCTACCCCCTTATGGGACACCGCAAAACTTGGCAACCTATGGTCCTCGAAGGGATTTGATAAATGGGACCTGATCGGCATATCGCAAGTCAAAGATCTGTGGAAACAGGGTGGAGTAAAACCCTTTGTTACCCTGCAGACTCAGTACAACCTAGCAGATGCCGAGCTCTTTCGATATAATCAGATTAGCCACGCGCTACACTCTCTCATACCTAGAGGCACTTCCCTCCCCGACTCATCCCCTTTAGAGGACAGAATATTAGACGGCCCTGTCCCCGACAAGACCATCTCGTTAATTTACAATAAATTAATACACCACATGGATGATCCTCTACTAGCTCTGAAGGGGAAATGGGTAGCTGATGGGATGGAATTGGACGATGAGGACTGGCAAGAAGCGGTCTCCTCGCCCCGGGTGGTGGCCATCTCGGCCCGACTACGGCTTGTCCAACTTAAGATCCTGCACAGAGTATATATGACCGGCCCTCGGCTGGTGATGATGGGGAGAGCCGAAACAGGGGACTGTCGCAGGAAATGTGGCCTCACGGGTACGTTCATGCATATCATGTGGGAATGCACTCTAATCCAAAGGTACTGGACAGGGGTACACGCAACGATGAGCACGGTACTGACTGTCCCTCTTAGTCCAGAGGCACGTAGATGCCTACTAAACATATGGGAGCCGACCGATCTTAACGCACACCAAATACAATGGGCAACGTTGGGCTTCATGCTGGTGAAAAGAAATATAGCCCAGGCCTGGGGGGCGGCAGCACCTCCTACTCTGGCTACATGGGAAAACAACATGGACTGGTGCATGTTTAGAGAAAAGACAGTGTTTACAGCCCGTGGCTGCCCCCGAAAATGGACCCGAATCTGGTCACAGTGGAATGCTTACCGTGGCGATATTTGCATTCCCCCACAAACTGTTGCGCTTGATGATCTACTTCCCCCCCCCCTTGAATGCCTCCACTGTATGTAACTTGCTATTGAATTGCCTTACTTGTCATGCGTATTTCT
Organism: Calotriton arnoldi; assembly: GCA_963921515.1. Lineage (NCBI taxonomy): Eukaryota > Metazoa > Chordata > Amphibia > Caudata > Salamandridae > Calotriton > Calotriton arnoldi. Next base: position 1,754,847 of record CAWUFW010003486.1, on the reverse strand, counting down.
ATACTGTATTAATTTTAATGCTGATATGCCGATGTTTGTCAATAAAAAGTTAAATTAATAAAAAAATAAAAAAAATTAGCCCCGGGGGGTGGCGGTCCCCAGGGCTGCGGGGGGCTGCGTGCCCCCCACACATTTTTTCAGTGCCCCCGGGACCTGGCCCACCCGGGGGCTAAATAATAACGAAGCGCGGGAGCCCGCGCTTCGTTTTTTAAAAATTTTCGGCTGAAATTCGCGCTGGGTGCGCGAATCTCGCAGATTTTTTTACAAAAAAAATGCTTTTTTGGGCCCTGGGAGCAGGCCTAGGGGGTCAGGGTGTTTCTACCCTGCCCCCTTTCCTTTTTTGTCACGTTTGTTTTTCTCTTTTCTTGTGCCTCGGTTACCGAGGCACAAGATGGCTGCCAACACTTCCTGGTTTGGAGTGTTGACAGCCAATTAGAATAAAGCTCGTGGTCGGGAGGGTGCGCGGATCCTCCGTGCCTCTATATATCGAAACTTTTATTTTTGATTTTCTCAGCAACTACTGAATGGATTTACATCATTTAAAAAAAGGGCGCTTTCTGAACCAAGCACTACCTTTTTCCAAATTTGGTGTAATTCCGTTCAGCAGTTCAAGCTGTAACCGTGTCTAAACTTTCCTATGGGAAATGCATTTTTCGACCTCTTTTTTTAAATTTCTCAGGAACTACTGAACGGATTTACACCATTTAAAAAAAGGTCTCTTTCTGAACCAAGGGCTACCTTTTTGCCCAGTTTGGTGTAATTCCGTTCAGCAGTTCGGGTTGTAGCTTTGTCTAAAGTTTCCTATAAGAATTAACATGGAGAAAACATGTTTTGGGACCCCCCTTTTTTCTCGGCCCCTGCTTGCCGAATCACCCCGAAACTTTCAAGACAGGAGCTGACCGGAGCGGGCTACGAATTTTGAAAATGTCGCGAAGATTCGTGAACCGGCGCCAAAGATATTGAGAAAACAAAAAACGAGTTTCCTATGGAAACTAGGTCCTAACTATAACTATCTACTGGCGACCGCCAGTAGATAATATATATATATATATATTTTTTTTTATATATTACCCAGTGGCAGTCATTATTGGGGAGTTATAGTTAGGTCAGCTGTTCCATTGGAAATACCATTTTTGTGTTGCTCATAACTTTAGTGCCGTTTGGTGAATCTCCACGAAACCTTCCAAAAAGGCGCTACTTTTCAACTACTTTGTGCACATAAAGTATTGGGGTGACTTGTCAAGCGGGGCCGAGACAAGTGGGGGGGTCCCAAAACGCATTTTCCCCATTCATTTTTCAATAGATACTTTAGACACAGCTACAGCCCAAACTGCTGAATGTATTTACACCAATTTTGGCTGAAAACTAGATTTTGGACCAGAAAGAGTGCTTTTTTTGTTTTGATGTAAATCCGTTAAGTAGTTTTGGAAATAGTAAGGTTAAAAAAATTGTATATATCACCACAGAGATATAGCTGATTGTCTATCTGATTGTCTGCCACCACCTCAACCAGGGAGTGGTGGCAGCCATCTTAGGTCTTGGGTCCAAGCCCTCAATAAAATGCAAAAAATACATAAGCAGGCAGGGTAGGGATATCCTGGTGCCCTAGGCCTGGTGGTGGGGTCCCAGAGGTACCATGCCTGAGGCCAAAAATGTTTTTTTTTAAATTTTATCACAAATTTGCGTAGGATTCCTGAATCCGGTGCACATTTTTGCTAAAAAGCTCAGGCTCACCTTTCAAAACCCCCTTCCCTGGGTTGTGCCAGGGCCAGGGGGGAGGTGCAGCATTTATTTATGGGAGAGGGGGGTCCATGGCCCCTCTCCCCAAACCTCCAAGAGGCCCCGGGGACCCCATCCCCAAGGCTATAATTTAATAAAGGGGAGGAGGGCTGTGTCGCCCCCATCCCCAAGCCTTCAAGAGGCCCTGGGAATCCCATCTCCTGACGCTGATAATTTAAATACATTTGTCACCCTGAGTGGGATGGGTATGCCCAGACATGGATCCCATGCTCGCCATGCCACTGGAGTCAGGCTATCCTGACTGATGAGGGGTGATACCCCGAAACCAGTCCTAGATGTTTGTTTCTGGTCCAGGGAGGACCTTACCTGGCAGTTCGGCCTGATTGTTCCCTTGGGTAGCTGAGTCAAGACTGATTTTCTTATGGCTGGGTCCAAACTGGAATGGCGTAGTGAGCAAAAAAAATAATGGATTTAGGCCCAGATCTCTGATTGGGGGTGAGTGTTTGACATTGTTCAGCATTCTGTCCATCAATTGTTCTTTTTGCATTTGTCACCCCGAGTGGGACGGATATGCCCAGACGTGGGTCCCGTGCTCGCCATGCCACTGGATTCAGGCTATCCTGGCTGGTGAGAGGTGATGCCCTGAAACCTGTCCTAGGATGCTTGTTTCCGGTCCTGGGAGCCCCTTGCCTGGCAGTTCGGGCCAGACTGTTCCCATGGGGAGCAGGGTCAAGACAGATTTGCATATGGCTGGATCCAAACAGGAATTGGTTGGTGAGCAAAAAAACTATGGATTTAGGCCCAGATCTCTGACTAGGAGTGAGTGTTTGACATTGTTCAGCATTCCGTCTATCAATTGTTATTTTTAGGATAATTTAATAAAGGCAGGAGAGGCCCCAGGGATCCCATCCCTGGAGCTATCTTTTAAATAAGCTTAAATGGAGCTTTCCCTTTATTTTTAAATAAGGGGAAAGTTCCTCCTCCCTGAGCTAAGCAATGGCCCCGGGGACCCCATCCACCAGGGCCGAATCAGTAACGGTGTCCTGGGGTCCCCAATCCCCAGGACACTTTCTATTTTCCTGCCCACAGGCATGGCAGGGAAAATGTAAAGTTCTCCCACCAGGCAGGAGCACAAAGCTGGTCCCACCTGATGGGTGAACAAAACATTTCCCTGCCCGCTCTCTTGAGCAGGGAAATGCTTTGATTGCTCCCACCCCGCGGGAGCAAAAGAAAACCGGTCCTGTGGGGTTGGAGCAATGCCGGCTCCGCTGCACCCCCGATGGGTGCAAGCAAGGGAGCCGGCAAGGTTGTGGGGGCTCTAGGCCTCCCCCCACAGTCCCAATTGACGGATGCACTGTGGGGTGGCCCAGGTGGGCACCCCACTTTAAAAAAAAATAACTGAACTGGTTGCGGCATGCCTCGGATGGGCACGCCACTTTATAATAATTAAAAAAAAAATGCCTTCATGTTGCGGGGCCCTAAGGCTCCCTGCGTGGCCCCCAAAAATATAATGGTGTGGGGTGCCTTGGGTGGGCACCCCTTAGATAAAATAAAATGCTGGTTCCCGCAATGCCTCATTTTATTTAGCCGCTTGCAGGGTGCCGACGGGCCCGCAGCGGCCCTGGGTCTCACCCTACAGCCCCTTATTTAAGAAAAAACTGGGTGTCCCAGGACACCCAGAAAAACCAAAAAAAGAAATCAAAAAGTGAGTATTAAATGAGCGCCACAGCCTCTCATTTATTATTCACTGCTCCTTCAAGGAGCGCCCCATAATGCCCACAGAGGGCTACTTACATATATTTTGTTTTTGGTGATGTCCTTAGGCAGGGACATCATCAAATTTTTTTTATGTTGTGGGGGGGCTGTAGGGAGATTTGCAGCACCCCAGCAACACTAGAAAAAAAACATAATTCTCCTGGGTCATTGAAACCATGACCCTTGCAGAACTTTCCATATATTTCTAAAGCATTTCCAAAGCTGGAGCTTTTTCTCTATAGGTAGGATTGCAGTGGCACCTAGGGGCCGGTTGAATTTTATGTGTTAAAGATATATCACATAAAATACAAACCCTTTATGTGGTTATTTTTACCACTGCATTTTTGGGGTGTAAAATGTGAAAAGGTAGAACAGAGACATGTTTGTTTTTATTTTATTTCTTCTTAAAGAAAAAATATTATATCTCTGTCTATTTATTTTCACATTTTTCACCACCATAATGTAATAATAAGAGCTATGTAAAAAGAGTCACAGACACGTGGTTCAATAACACTTTATTAAATATTTTAAGTCATTATTAAAATATGCATTTGATTAAAATTATTGGTAATTTTTGGAGAAAGGTGACAGATTTGCAGGGTGGGTGTGAAGGAGGGGCAGGTTTGGCTGCCTGCGGGAGTTGGCCGTGGGGGTTGGCAGCAGGGGCCAGGCCCTGTGGCCAACCCCCTGATATGCACGACCAAAGACTGCACGCAGCGTGGGGTTGGCTGCCTGCAAGGGGTTAGCCGCAGGGAGGTTAGCATTACATATGGTAATAAAATATTACTTTACGTTAAAAAAAATCTAAAAATTCACTGGAAAAAAAACAAAGGTTAAAGTAACATATTTAGGTGAAATTTTCAGTAACAATGTAACGTTTTAACCTCTAAAAACTACAGAAATTCACTAGTTATAGTTATCTTAAGTAACTATAACTCATGACCTAAGGTAACTATAACTCGCACCATCACCATGCACTTCAAATTACTGCACATATTACCATATGTATATGCCTGGGCTTTGTATACAAAGAACCACAAGTTCCATAATACATCAAAGCTGGCAGAACAGATTGATGCTGAGATCATCCATGTGACCAATATGCCTGTCCATCACTGAGATCCTCTCATCCTAAGGTAATCCATAGGTATGTCAGCGTAGGAAGTTGTGGACTTGTGTGCTGAATGAGGGAACTCTTTGGACAGAAGATTATGGGAAGTGTGATATAGGGTTCCGACTCATCCCTTATCACCAAAGATATCGACCCCAATGTGAGGTTGATGTAATCTATGTTTATATGTGTAAACTAATAATGTCCAATTAGACAAATCTTGCAAGCGTGGTTAGGGTATATTACATAAAGGCACTTTGTGGTGAAGGCAGGAGGAGGTGATATTTGGAGTGCAAAGGTAGTGATACACAGGGCACAGGTATGTAAAGCAGTTTGTAACTGGCAAGGAGAGAAGCATCTGGGGCGTAAAGCGAGGGAACAATTAGTATGGGTCCCTTAGCGGATGACTGCAGCTTGGGAAGGCCTTCAGTTTAAGAATCAGCAGGAGACTGGGCACGATTCAGGCAGGAGATGCACAATAAAACACCTAACTGCCCAGTGAATGAAGGAGGCTAGGCATTGTGTGGAACAGTGGCAGACTGACCTGGCATGTGACCCCCAGCAAAGTGCTGTGTGTGGGTGGTGGGATACATCACACACCTGCCATCCCCAGCTGCCCATTGAGCCAAAGACCCCCTGGACAGGTGGGGCAATGAGGGACTTGATTTCTATAGGCTGATTTAGTGTTCAGAGAAACAGATGGAGAGATGCAGAACTGGCAGAAGCCGTTGGTTAGACTTTAAGGGTTGGTATTTGGGCACTGAGAGCCGTGGCTGACAGATGAGTGCAAACTTAAAGCATTTGAAAGCCATTAGAGGGACTTCAGAGTCTTTCTTTTCTGCACTTTGTGTCTGAGGTGTCTAAGTTCTGATGATTGGAATTGTGGGTCTGAGCTGCCTTTTAACATCATATGACAAGTGATCACTTCAGTTAGGCCTAGCATTTTAATCAACTACACTATCAGCTTAGACTTGTAGTTTCATGTATGACCTGACAAGCAGTGCTTTAAGTAAGGCCTCTTATTCTGCCAAAAATACTTTAGTGTTAGACGCCTGACTGAGAATCAGGCCTCCAGGAGGGCCTGGACCAACACAACATGAGTCTAGAGAGTCAAGTGGGCCTGGACCAAGATGGCCAGGAGCAAGGGGACTAGGATGGTCAGGAAGACTAGTCCTAGGAAGTAGAGAACAATGAGGACTAGGATCACCAGGACCTTTGTGATCAGATGCATGAGGAAAGGGATTAGGAATAGTAGGGCCAGGAGATTTATGACTGAGCTCACAAGGTCTAGGGTCTAGGAAGACCAGCACCAAGGGGTGAGTAGGCAAGAATTGACCAAGGTATGAGGACCAGTACCAAGGAGACCAGGATAGGAATACAAGCACTGGGGAATCAGACCAAGGAAGACATTGAAACAGACCAGGGGGACGAGGGCATGGGCATGGAAAACCAGGGAGACCTTGAGCACCCAGACCTGTGGTATAAGGACAAAGAGAACGAGGATAAGGAGGATGAGGATGACCAGCACAAAGAAGACCGTGGCCTGGAAGATTTGTACCAGGACATCTGAAGCCTGGAGGACCAGGACAGGTAGACCAGGACAAGTATGACCAAGAGGAAATGATCCAGGATGATGATCCCGGGGTGACAGAATAAGGAGGACCTGGAGGACCAATCCAAACGGGACAAGGAGTAGGATGGTGTAGAGAATCAGATCCAAGAGAGCAGGGCATAGGTAGACCCAAACAAGGAGGGTCATGGCCAAGAGGATTAGGGCCAGTAGCTACAGAATCACAAGAGCAAGAATTAGGAGGGTCAAGAGCAGTAGGATGAGAACCAAAGTAAGGAGGACTAGAACGATGCAAGCAGGAGGCGGAACAGGATGTCCATGTCCAGGAGGACCAAAACAACGAAGACAATGCCTAAAAGGACCAAGATACAGAGAACCTGGGCCAGGCTAACAGAGTCAGGAGGACAGCAGAAGGGAGGATTATGATCAGGAGAAACACTGGGGTGAGGACCAAAAGGACAACAAACACCAATGTACAGCAGACAAGGGGACCAGCAGAATTAGGACCTGGGTTGCCAGGAACAGGATGGCAAGATCTTGGAGGACTAGACCAAGGGGACTATGACCAGGGTGGGAACAGGAAGGAACAAGATGGCCAAGTCTAGGAGGACCAGGACAAGAAAGACCAGGAATAAAAGCACCAGGACTAACTTGTGCAGAACCATGAAGACATGAAGCGGGAGGACTAGGAGGCCCAGGGCATAGAGAAAAGGACCAGATTGAGGAGATTCTGGAGGACTGAGAAAAACAGGAAGATAAGGGCCAGCAGCATCAGGTGATCAGAACCTGCAGGAGAGGGAATAAGAAGACTAGAGGATCAAGGACCAAGGGCACTAATACCATGGCGCAAAGGACTAGGAGCAGAGCAAAGAGGTAGACTAGTCAATCAATCAATCAATAAAATCTTTATTCGATCTCTTTAGAAACAGATCATGAAAGCACAATTTGATCAAACGACCCATAAAATAGACAGTACAAGCAATGTTTTGAAAACATATAAAATCATTAAAATCTTGATGAGCTTAAAGTGTCTCTTAATCCAGGGTCAGTTAAAATATATACATTTAATTCATGTTTACAGTAATTAAGTCATGAAACAGCCCCGCACATTTCTCTTTCTCATGCAAGCCCACAGAAAGGTGGCTACTGAAAAACAGACAAAGAGGTTCAGAAAGTGCCATTAAAAAATACAGTGCCACCCTACATTGGTTGAAAGTGTAGCGCCTTAGAATTGGAAGAATAAAGGCTTCTCTTTCTGTCTGATAAACCTTACAGAACAGTGCTAGATGTAGGTCCGATTGGGGCGAATGGTTATCGCAAGGGCACAGGATCAGATCTGAATGTTTAAATTTTCTCTTGGGGTACCCTAACATCAAAGGGATGAGGTTCAGGTGAAAACGCAATAGGATGTATCTATGAGGCGCAATTGTGATGTGGGCTAAGTAGGAGTATCCTTCCTCTGGTCTAGAGGGGATAAGATCATAAGCAAGGGACGCTTTTTGTCGCTGGTTCTTTTCCCTGCGGACAAGGTTAGCCCTCTGCATGAATGCCTCAATTAGTTTCTGTTTGGATAACCTCCTGCAGGCTGAATGATCCCGAAATAATTCTCCCAGCCCAATTGCACTTAGTTCTGCCTCTACATATCTAATCCATCCAATCTTATTATAATGATCCAGCTTCAGACAGTCTCTAATTATACATTGTGTTAGATTGACGGTGGCCCTACGCAATATGGAGAACCATAAAAGAATTGGCACCAATCTAATAGAGTCTACCATATAAGGTAGCCCTAATTCAAGGTGTAGGACATAATTAGAGACTGAAGGGGGTAACGACACACGAGATTTAAAAAAGCTGTGATCCAATATTTGGAATTGGTCAATATGGGCCATCCCCCAGACTCCCGCCCCGTAGGTTACCGCTGCCTTTGTCTTTGCTTGGTAAATGTTTTTAATTGGGATCAGAGGGTTGGTGCCTAGTTTCTTGATAAAGCCCTTAATGGCTTGGATACTTCTTTCCATGCCTAGCACTCTTGCCGCCACCAAATTTACCCATGAGTGGTTTTTGTCAAATAAGACTCCCAGATATGAAAAGGACTCTACCACTTCAATTTTCTTTGAGTCTAGGTGAAAGTAAGGGGATTTTGCACCTTTACCAGCTCCTGCTATGATGATGAAAGATTTTGTTTCATTCACTTTTAGATCTAGTGAGGCCATGAACGAAGCATATGAAGTTATGAGACCTTGGAGGGCTACCTCCGTCCTAGCAATTAAAACTGCATCATCAGCATATGCTAGAATCGGAAGGGGAGTGTTGTCAAATATGGGCACGTCCAGAGGAGAGCCAGTCAGGGCCACCTCTACCCCGTTTGTATAGATGGAAAAGAGAAACGGTGCGAGGATGCATCCCTGCCTAACTCCTCTATCAATCTTAAATTAATGTGTACATTCCCCATTTATGCCATACCGAACACAAGCAGTGGCGTTAGCATATAGCTGACGAATGAAGCTAATTATAGGGGGGTCAATCCCCATCCCCTCCATCATGAGCCACAACTTCTAATGGGACACGCAATTGAAGGCCGCTGTCAAGTCCATACAGGCCATATAGATCTTCCCGCCTTTTGCCTTAGTTTATTTGTCTATACAGAGTGAGAGATTAAGGCATTGATCTACTGTGCCCTTCCCCCTCTGGAAACCATATTGTGCCTGCATCAGAATGTTGTGTTCTTGGGCCCTTTCCTCCAGCCTGGATAGTAAGAGCCGTCCCATGAGCTTGGTGGTGGTATCCAGTAGGGAGATGGGTCTATAGTTCTTTGAACTGACCTTGTCCCCTTTCTTGTAAATTGGGACTATTACACTATGCTTCCAGGATGGTGGAGGCCCCTCTACTACTATGCTGTTAAAAATGTTAGTTAGTAGGGGGGTCCACAGATCATAGTCATCCTGAAAGAGGTCGATCGGCACCCCGTCGGGACCCGGGGCTTACCCAGGGACACAGGCCACCAGCCCTCTTCTGACTTCACAAAGTGAGAAATGTAAGGTGCTTGAAAGTGAAGGATCCATCTCGGGAGGAGGGCTATCAGGGGAGGTGTTGGAACTGAAAATACTTTTGAAGTGTCCCACCCATGATTCTTCACCTACATGTAGATCCAGGGATGGATCCTTGGGATCTATAAAGTAAGGTGCATTTATTACTTTCCAGAACTCGCTACTATTACCTAAACTAGCCGCTTGCTCGAGATCATCCCAAGCCTTCTCCCTGGTGTCTTTCTCTATTTTTCTTCTAACGGACTTATAATCACTGCGTAGCGATCTTATTAATGCTGGATCTCTGGGATAGGTTTTTAGTGCTTTGAAAAGGGCCCTTCTTGCTATAGAGCATGGAGAATCGAACCATCGACCGGCAGATAAACCATTTGCCAGCTTGGGACGGGTAAGGGCCACTTTTATTTGTCGCTATGAGGTCTCTAAACTGGGAAACTAGTAGTGATGGAGGGGTCTCCTCGGCCAGGCAATGTAAGATATCAATCCGTATATGTGCTATAATTACAGGGGGCAAACTCTGATTCTCAACCTGTGCCCACTTTAGCTGATACCCATTTTTCCTAGTTAAAGAGATATTTGCTACTGCCTGTTGCTGTTTTGCCACATTACAGGGAATGCTTAGCTGAATAAATAGAATGGCATGATCGCTGTAACATGTGAATAGATTATCTATGTGGGACACATTTTCACTTAATGGGGAGGAAACTAAGATGAAATCAATTGTGGACTCATAATTAATCCGCCTAAATGTTTTCCCTGAGTGGCATACCTTCATGTTATTAATTACTCCCATATTCCTCGTGAATAGGAGTCTATTGAGGCTATCACCATATTCATTGTGGGTGAAATGGGGGAAGGGGTTGCCCTGGTGGTCTTCCAGCCCACACACCGTAACCTCTTTATACTTGCATAGATGAGTATTGAAGTCATCCACCCAAATGATGTTAAGTGGGCCCTTTTTTGTAAGTGAGTTGATTTTATCTATCTCACTGTTTAATTCCTCTACCACTAGCTTCATCGTTCCCCCAAATTCATTGTTATAATAATTAATTAAAAACCAGACTCCTTCGTTTGTAGTCTCCAGTAGGAGTAAATGGAAGTGTGTATTCGGGGAGCCAACCATCCTAACTTGTAATGGTAGCGTATTGGAGATTAAAGTTCGCTCTACCTGACACTGAGGGTAAATAATAATAATAATAATAGTCAAACTTATAAAGCGCCAGGTTACACCAACTGGTGTGTCCCCGCGCTGAAGCACAGACTCGTCAGTGAAAGGAGATAGAGAGGGGCCTATACGTGTAAGAGCCAGGTTTTTAGTTTCTTCCGGAAGAGAGACTCTGATGGTTCAGCACGGAGAGAAAGAGGGAGTGCATTCCAGTTCTTGGCTGCAAATAACTGAACAAACGCGCTCCCATTCTAGCTTTTTGTACTTTAGGAACCTTAACCAAGTAAGTCCCGGTCGATCTAAGAAGGTGAGTCGGATTGTAGGGGGTAAGTAGGTTGTGCAAGTAACTTGGACCGTACCCTGTAGGCTACGGTAACTAATGCATAGAGTTTTGAAAAGGATTCTTTCCTTAACCGGTAGCCAATGTAGGAGGTACTGCTGCTGTGTTGAAAGAGCGATACCCAGAGCCAAAAACGGGCTCCTTGGCCCATGTTTCCTGGAAGCAGATAATCTCCTGGGATTGCCAGAGATTGTGCCACTGGTCATTGCCTACCTTTGAAGCAATACCTGCCACATTCCAAGACCCTAAGTTAATCTGATTTTTATCAACTACACTCCGGGATGGAGAAGTCGCGGAGCTATCCTGTATTACAGGCACTGGATTGACTGATATAATTGCTCCCCTAACAATGGAAAGGTGAGATGATATTAGTCAGTCACAGGTTTCCAGGTCTGAGAGAACAGCATATCGGTTATGTAGCCTTATCCCCGGGATACTGCTAGAAACCTCCCTGTATCTCAGTGGCTGGCCTGTCCTTGTCCTACCCCTCTGTACAGCGCCAAACGTGACGCCCTGATTATAGAAGTGCTGCAGCGATAAAGGGATGATCTGAGTGCTCCTAAGAGAAATTCTATGGAGATTACTTATGAGTAAATTACCCACATGTGCACTGTTAAAATTTATCACCACACAGTCTCCGGCAATAGATTCGGTAGAGGTACCCAGCCACCACACTCTCCTTGCCATAATGATTTGATTAGACAGTGGATAACTACTCATTCCTGAGTCAGTTAGGTGGTGTGAAAGCCAGTGCAAGCATTTGTCCATTAGCTGCGTTGTAGATTCGATCTGGTTTTTCCGCAGGGGAGGAACACTAGCCAGGACCAATACTAAGGGGGAGGCTGCTGGTGGAAGGTGGAGAACTTGATGTGAGCAGTGGTCTGTATCAGCCATGAGTCTGTCTAGTCTTCCTGTCGGCCAAAGGTCAGTTCTTGTATCCCCCAGTACTGATGGTGCCTAATGAGACATACCCCTTGCGCCCAGTGGTAATAGAGATGGAGCCTCCAGCAACATGTTGGAATAGCCGGTAGCTGTGGGTTGCGACTCTCAAGTCCGTGTGGCAGAGCTCGATGGAGTAAACAGAATGGGTGGAGCAGTCAAACCCTGCTCGCTGCGCACTTGCAGTTGAACTTTTTCCACAGCTAATCGTGCAGGCTCGGCACACGGAGGATCTAGATGGCGGTGAGCAGATACATTCTGAGCCTCTATACCGGCCAGTCGCTCTTCAATCAGTGCTAATTTGACTAAGATGGAGTCCAATACGGTAGCCATCATTTTGCTTACTCCTGCCCATTGCGCATCGTCAAGTACTATAGATGGAGGCGGCATGCTTGGGGTGGATGGTCTCGGTGGGCACACTGTGGCGGAGCTCGTGGCCATCTTGGGGTTTGCTCCCTTTGATTTTGGGACTCAGGTAGGTTTACTTATCTTTGCCTTAGGAATCCCACCACCCCTTTATCGCTTAGCTGGAGGGACATTTGAGGAGTTGGTGTGGGGTGAATGCTCCAGTTCTCTACTAGGTGTAGCAGGTAAGGTTGGTATAGCAGGCAAAATTTCCAAATGGCTTTGTGGAGGATTGACAGACGTTAACAATTGTGAGGGCTGTGTGAGAGAGATGTCCTCAGGAGAATTCCCTAAGGGAGTCCTCAGCGGCGTTGCCACAGTCCCTCCACCCGCTTTCTCAGTAGGCCCTTTCCGCTTCACCATTTTTATAAACAAAATATATAAACAGTACCTTAGGTCGAGGCCTGGATGTTAGGGGGGGCCCAGCCCAGCCCAGCCTCCTCCGGGCGTGGACGAGCCCGCCCTTGGCGTGTCCCGCGCCGTGGGCCAGCGTCAGTGTTTTGTGCGCTTTCCAAGCGCAAGGGAGGTCGGGAAATGCAGTCCCCCAGCGGCGGGTAACGCAGGTTCTCCCCAGCAGCGGTGGTGGCGAGATGAAACTGCCCAGCGTCCAGCACAACAGGTGAGATGAGGCTACACACGCTGCGGGCCGGCATCAGTGTTTTGTGCGCTTTCCAGGTGCAATGGAGGTTGGGAAATGCAGTCCCCCAGTGGCGGGTAATGCGGGTTCTCCCCAGCAGCGGTGAGATGAAACTGCTCAGCATCCAGCAGAGCAGGTGAGATGAGGCTACACACGCCGCGGGCCGGCGTCGGTGTTTTGTGCGCTTTCCAGGCGCAAGGGAGGTCGGGAAATGCAGTCCCCCAGCGGTGGGTAACGCGGGTTCTCCCCAGCAGCGGCAGCAGTGAGATGAAACTGCCCAGCATCCAGCAGAGCAGGTGAGATGAGGCTACACACGCTGTGGGCCGGCGACGGTGTTTTGTGCGCTTTCCAGACGCAAGGGAGGTCGGGCAATGCAGTCCCCCAGCGGCGGGTAACGCGGGTTCTCCCTAGCAGCGGCGAGATGAAACTGCCCAGCGTCCAGCAGAGCAGGTGAGATGAGGCTAGGTAGACTGGTCAGACCAGGATCAGTGGGACCAGGAACTGGCTGGAAGGTCCAGCAGAACCACAGTACCAAAACTATAGTGCATGTGGAGCACCTTGTGGGAGCCAGAACAGGGTGAGGCGTAATAAGGGCCAATGAGACATGGCCAGGTCAATGATGACCAAGATGACCATGCCAATCGGACTATGACTAGTGGGATCAAGAGGACAATGACCAGTGCCTGGAGGTCCAAAATGACCCAAACCAGGAGGATAAGGACTAGGAGGACCAGGACTAGGAGGACCAGGTCTTGATGGGCCTAATGGATCATATCCAGGGGAAAAAGTGTGAGGAAAGTCAGGAGGGCCAGGAGGACAAGAAAAGATCAGGACCAGGTAGCACTATTTCTATGCGGACCAGGAAGGACTAAGATTATCGTAAGGACCCATATTAGCATGATAAGCACAGAAGGACCAAAACAAGGAGGACCAGGACTAAGATGGCTAGGTCTAGGCCCAGGGGCTTGGACCTGGATGTTCAGGAGGATAAGGTATAGGATTGCATGGCCCAGGAGGGCCCGGAAAGAAGGACCATAATAGGTTGATACAGAAAAACAAGGACAAGGAGCAGGAGGACTCGGAGGGCCAGAATGTTCAGGACTATATCAGGGTAGCCCTGGAGAACTAGGAAGGTAAGGAACAGAAGTGCCCTGGCTACTTGCACCAGCAGGACAGGTAGAAAGATCAGGGAGATCAGGGTGACAGGCACTGAGGTTTCCTGGCCAGGGGAACCAAGACCAGCACATTGAGCACTAGGTGGACTGGAGAGATCAAGACCCCTGGGACAAGGATCTTGACAAGGAGGGCCAAGGGGCCAGCACCAAATGGTCCAGGACCAAAGTACCAAGTGAAACACAAGAGTTAGGAGGATCAGGAGTACGAAGGCAACATGGCCAGGAGTACCAATGGGACCAGGATGACCAGGAAGATCATGACCATGATTGCCAAGCCAATAGGACCATGACCAAGAAAACAAGGACCAGTGGGGACAATACCAGGAGGATAGAGGACAAGGACCTGGGCCAGGAGAAGCAGGGTGACCCAAATCAAGATGACAAGGACTAGAAGGTTCAGGCATTGGAGAACCAAGGCACAAGAGGCCACGTTGACAAGGATTATAGAAACCAGTAGGCATAGTACATGTGATACCAGGACTAGAGAAACATGGTGAGGAGAACCAGAAGGACCTGGGGGAGAGCCAAGGCCAGCAGGACCAAGCACCAGGAAGGTTCATGACTAGGGGGACCAAGAATGACCAAGATGGCCAGGTGGTCCTGGATCACGATGATCAGTGGAGGAGGATCAGAACAAGGAAGACACAAAGAACGGGCTAGGAAAACCAGAACAAGGATGGTTAGGGGACCAGGTCCAGATGAAGTAGTCATAGTAGAAAACAAACAAGAAGGAGAAGGATGAAGAGGATCAGGTCCAGTGGGCACCTAATCAGGAGAAGAACAAGGTATAGGAAGCCAATGAATAGGAGATCTAAGGTCATAAGGACCAGAACCGGTGTGAGGCGTGTTAGGAGGATAGGGATCAGAAGGCCATGGCCCTAGAAGACAGAGGCTCAGAAAGCCAGAGTCAGAAGGATATGTTCTAACAGGACCAGGAGAAGGCAAGGAGCACTAGGGAGATCATGACTCAGGGGGGCCAAGAATTCCAGGGCTCTGAGGGCCTGAAGGAGCTGGAGGACCAAGGTGAAGAGGGGATGGAGGACCAGAACAAGGAGGGCTAGGTCCAAGATAATCATAGCCTGTAGCACCAGAATGGGAGGGGGTTGGACCAGTATTTTTCACAAGGATGAGGAACAGGATGGCCAGGTCCAGGAGGACCAGTACCAGACCACTTGGTAGACAACTACAAAAGCAGTAGGAGGACAAAGCCATGTGATTCAGGGCCAGATTGAAAAGTACCAGGGTGAGCAGAAAAATCAGGCACGGAAGATGCTGGTGATTTGGACCAGAGGAACAGTATTAGCAGGAGATGGGCCTAGGAAGACCAGAGAGACAATGTCCAAGGGCACCAGGACTAGGGGCCAGGGAGATCAGGCACAGAGGCAGGACCAATGGGACTAGGACCCAGAATACCAAGTGGAACAAAATGACCAGGACCTGGGGTAACAAGACCAGTATGAGGAGGATCAAAGGACCAGGACAAGCAGAGCCACAAAGGCCAAGAGGCCCGCAGCAGGGTGGTTAAAAGGTCTAGGACTAAGATGATCAGGTTCAGCAGGATCTGAACTAGAAGAACCAGGATCAAGAAGGCCAGGGCCAGTTGGTTAAGTACCAGGAGGAACAAGAGTACCAGGAACAGGACCAGGAGGATCAGGGTAACCCAACTCAGGGAGACAATCACTTGGATGGTCACACCTTGGAAGATCAGGACATGAGAGGCCCGGTGGACCAGGACCAAGTATACCAGGAGCTGCTGTACCAAGAGGAGGAGGCAGAACAAAAAGGCCAGGACCTTGGGAAACAGGAAAATATGGGGGGCAGGAAGGACTAGAACTAGGGGACCAGGAAGGATCATGATGGCCAAGAATGCCAGGACCAGAAGGACAAGCAAGGGAGAACCAGAAAAAAGAGAAATTGGACCAAGAGGACTAAGCATAGGATGACTTAAACATGGTAAACCAAGACCAAGAGAGCAAGGCGCAGTGCACACTCTACCAATAAGACCAAGAGGATAAGGAATAGAACCATGATGACCCAAACCAAAAGAACAATGACTAGGACAGCCGAGCCTAAGAGGACAGGCAACAAGGGTCCCAGTGGACCAGAACCAATGGGACCAGCATAACGTGGCCCTGCAGTACCAGGATCACAAAGAAGGAGGTGGTCCAGGGCTAAGAGGACCAGAAAGAAACAGGACTAGAAAGGGTCAGAACTAGGGGACCATGATGGACAAGGATAGCCAAGAGGACCAGGACCAAAAAGGCCAGCACAGGATAACCAGGAGGACTAATACTAAGGGGATAAGGACTAGGACGCCCAAGAGGATGAGGCCCAGGAGAACTAAGCATAAGAGGAACCAAACATTCAGGAGCAGTAGCGTGGATCAGTGAGAGGATCAGAGGCTCAGTTTGCACAACAACAGAAGGAAGACAAGGACTGTGAGGGACAGTAACAAATGGCCAAAGGTTACAAGGACCAGAACTAAGGTCAGGAGTACTAAGAAGATGAGGTCCAGGAGTCAGTGCACCTGAGCCAGAAGGACAAGATCTAAGAGGTCCTGAGAAAGGGTGCCAAGGGAGATCATAACCAAGGGGACCAGGAAGATTAGGGCAAAGCGGTTTCAGGAGGGCCAGGACCTGGTGTACTATGAATAGGAGGGCCAGAGATAAGGACTATGAGGGCCCAGCTTGACAGGACAAAAATGGCAAGATAGATCAGGACGGTCAGAAGGACCAGGGCTAGGTGGGCCAGGAATAAATAAGACCAGGAAGGGCAAGGGCCAGAAAACACTAGGAAGGGAAAGGATGTTATTTCATTTACAGACCATGCTGAGCGGACACTGCTTCCTAGACCACTAATGGAGACCAGATATGGGACTTTCCAAACTAGCTGATGATTAATGAATAAATATACAAGTCCTAATGAAGTCAATAGTCACACTTGTCCCAACACATGGTGGCTGGCTCAGTTTCTCTTTGATGAATTGAAGGAAGAATAAAGCAAAGTACAATATTGGATTTATCATGAATGATTGTCTTTTTGTAAGTGCCAGCAAAATGAATTGACTAACCAGGAAGGAAAAGGACCAAGAACCCCAAGGCCAGGAAGGACAATAACCAGCAGCACCAGACACAGTTGATCAATGTCAAAATGGATAGGACCAGGGTAACCAGGGACAAGAAAAGGGCCTGGAGGACCAGAATGGCCTAGAAAAGATTGAATGTGTACAGAATCAGGGGGGAACCAAAGAGCAGTAGGGACAGATAACATGAGTGCCATTAAATTGGATATTAAAAACACATTGTCTTTTGTGTGTGGTGTGTGCATGCGCGACGAGCATTTAGTTACAGGTACCTCACAAGTTAAGTGCTCTTTGGTAAAATGTTGCTATAAACCAGGGTCACTGGAATTATGCTATTTCACGGCTGGGGTAATTTCTGCATGATTATAGATTCACCACATATACCATAAAATCCATCCTCTGCTGCATCACCTGCAGATTTTAAAAACTAATAGTTATATTTCTAGCTCTAATGGATTAAAGGTTACTAAAAACACAACAAACATGTAGCTGCACAGTGGAAGGCCCTTCGCAAAGATTGACGATCTCCTTTCTGTAGCTTAGATTTATAAGTGGGTGTCATACTGGCACTAATGAGATGAAGCCTTTGACCAGATAGTGGTAACAGTGTAAACATGACAAAATAATGAGGTAATACTATCATAAAATGTTCTGTATTATGGTGCAGAATTTAGTCAACCCTGCTGCATAATTTGGTCCTAACCTGCAGCATAATTTGAGTGGCCCTGCTATAAACCATTTTAAATCCAAGAAAGTCTACATTTTGTCTTCCTACTGCATCCTAATCCAGGCCTACACCAAGAGGCCACCAGTGAACAATACATCCAATTGATTAAATAGTGGACAACGTGAATGGAAGGGACCAGTCTCCTTCCAGAGTGCAGCCATGGCATCAGTTGTTGAGGGTCCAGTAGACTAAACGGCCAAGCAAAACTTGCATTCAACACCTTTGTGAAATGAAGGATTAGCAGCTTATGTGCATGTTGTGACTGCGTCTACTTGTGCCCTGTGTTTATGTGTAGCTTGTTGTAATCAATCAATCAATCAATCAGGGAATTGTAAGCGCGCTACTCATCCATGAGGGTCTCAAGGCGCTGAGGGGGGGTCCGCAGATCTGTTTAGCCGAAGAGCCAGGTCTTGAGGGTCTTCCTGAAGGTGTTCAGGGAGGGGGCGTGTCTGATGTCTGCCGGCAGCTCATTCCAGGTCTTGGCTGCAATGTGAGAGAAGGATCTTCCACCTGCTCTGGCTCTGTGGATGCGCAGGGTTTCAGCCAGTGTGAGGTTGGAAGATCGGAGGTTTCTTTTGGGTACGTGGAAGTTGATTCTGTCGTTGAGGTATTTGGGTCCGTTGTTGTGTAGGCATTTGTAGGCGTGAGTGAGGATTTTGAAAGTGACTCTTTTCTCCACGGGGAGCCAGTGGAGACTTCGTAGGTGTTGGCTGATGTGTTCGTGTCGGGGGATGCCGAGGACGAGTCTGGTGGCGGGGTGTGTCTGTGTATATGCTTGCATTTATTAAAGGCTTAAAACAAACGAGGAGGATGGGGCATAGGATGTCTTGGCTGCTAAAAGGATATAAACATATTCCAGGGTGTGCAAAGTTCAGGCTGGTGGTGGCTGGAATTGAGCACATGAACTAAAAATACCAATGTGTTGTTTTTTGGAGTTCAAAATAGTTTATTGAATTTTATAATGAGACAATAAGTAAACTATCCAAACAGAGCACCAAAAATGGGACATACAAGTTTACAGAATAGCATTACTAGAATAAATGTACCAAAACAATTAAAATCGTCTCATAAAAACAAAGCAAAAAATAAAGGGGGTACATATAGAAAGAAAAATTACATTATAGATCTATCATATTAGAGCTACATTATCTTATCTGCAAAAACCTTACATTTTAGAAAACTATATAACAAAATAATAACATTTATTTATGAATAAGATTATATAAATTCATCAATTGGTTTCCTAGATAAGTGATAATTGGAAATATAATGGATAACACCCCAGAAAGTCTGATTAGCTCCTCTTCTAGTAAAAATAATCCAAGACCACTATTGGAGAATGGATAATAATGAAGAATTTTTCCAATTGGATGTAATTGATTTTAAAGCAGCGGAAATAAGAAAATTAAACAATTTGTTATTTGAATCTGACATGGTTGTGAGCGAGACAGATTAACAAATCAACATATTATATGAGAGGCTATCTGGAATATTAAATATTGTTTTGTAATGGCATCCCAAACCTCCATCCAAAACTTGGAAATAATGTTACATTCATAAAGCATATGCTTTAGCAAACCTGAGTTTTGATTACAATGCCAACAATTAGATGAATTTAAGAGTTTTGCATTTAATGGCTTTAAAGGTGTCCATAGAGAATTACATAGTATGAAGGAACTGATTTGTATATAGGAAGCCATCCAGAAATGTTATTCATCCATATTTTCTTCCATATGTCTTGAGAAACAGATATACCTAGTTCTTTATTCCAGAAATTAGAAAGTTAATATATCCATTTCAAAATTGTTCAGTTTTTTTATAAAACTATGACACAGCATGTGCCATTTTGTAGAAAATGATTAGGAAATAATTCTAGTATTGAATTACATAAAATTTCATATTTGAAAATATCTGAAGGAGGCAAAAGAAAGTTTTGTTGTAATTCATCAAAAGTTACTAGAGTATTATTGCAATAAACATCTTTTAGATAGCTAATACCAGCTTTTATCCAAGATGTGAACATTTTATATTTCGAGGAAATTTTAACAATGGTTCATATCATAATGACATATTTAGAGTATGTGAAAAGGTGTGTCTAAATCATTTTAAAATAATTTAGTAGATTTAAAAATAATGGATTTTCTTAGGAAAGTGTTAGAATTAGACATAGTTAGTATTAAAGGTAAGGGGAATGATGATGTCATATTTTGTTCAATGAAAAGCCATAAAGGTGCATTATTATGCATTTTATGATTAAACCAAAGGAGCTTTGTTTTAAAATAAACGCTTTATGATAGCTAAGAAAGTCCGGCAAACCAAAACCACCATTGCACTTTGCGACTTTTAATTTTCTATAACTTATATGAGGAGTTCTGTTATTCCAAATAAATTTAGATAAAAGAGTATCAATATTTTTATAAATCCATAAGAGGGAGTTGAATATACATCATGGATAGGAGGTAAAATATTTTCAGAGGTTAGATGCAGGGCAGACTATTTATGGATTTTGTCCTTAATATGATTAATCATGCATTCACAATTCATTGTAATTGATCTCTTGATGGTGTGAGAGAATAATATACCAAGAGATTTTTAGATTTTCTTCTTCCCAAATTATTTCATTGTTCGGAAGCATATCAGGGGTACAATGACCATTCAAAGGGAAACATTCTGTTTGTTAGTGTTTAAAGTATATCCTGATATTTGGGAGTATGTATGAATTATATTTAATACATGGGAAATGGAAGATTCAGGATTGCTAATATACAAAAGTACATCATCAGCATGTGCTGAAGCTTTATAGTAACATCATTAATAGTTATGCCTTTTATTTCCATACAATTTCTGATGGCAATGAGTAAGGGTTAAATAGCAAGAAGAAAAAGTAAGGGCGATAAAGGACTTTGTCGAAAGCTTTCTCATCATCTAATGCTAAGACTCCAGAGGGTAAAGATAAAGATGGTCCAGCATCAATTGCATGGAATAATAATCTTGAGTTATTAAAAGAATATCTGCGTTTCATGAAAAAATAGATTTTAAAATCTTGAATAGTTAAAGATATAGGTCTATAATTTGAAACCATAGTTGGATCTTTATTGGGCATTGGAAGAACTATAATCAAGGCTTCAGTGAAAGACCAGAGGTTGATCTTGATTCAATAAAGTGTGAAAACATTTTTAGCAAATGAGGGAGGAGATGAGGGGAAAATTCAATTCCTTATAGAATTCAGCAGGGATACCATCTGGGCCGGGAGACTTAAGTGATTTAAGGGATTTGATAGCTACTTCAACATCTTCTAAAGATATCAGTACATCTAACGAATCTCTAGCTCATTGGAAAATGTTCACCAATTCATAAACCTAGCAATTTGAGACATATTAATAGATGGAGGTTTATTGAATAGAGTAGAATAATAATTCAAAACTTCACTAACAATATCTTTGTGAGATACTGCAATATTACCATTTGGACCATGGATTGCAGTAATTTTAGTTTTGTCTTTTTATACGAACATACTTTGCCACACGTCTTCCCGACTGGTTCGCACTAAAACAGAATTTTACCTTATTGTTAGAAAGTAGTATGCCAGCCCTTTTGCTTAATAAAGAATTAGGTTCATAACAAAGCGTTTGCAATAGCAATATGTACTTGAAATCATTTGATGTTTTAAAAAGGTGTTCATGTGTTACAATTTACTAGTCATACCGTTTAATGTTTTAATGAAAGGGTTTTTTCTCGTGTGCCATAATA
Source organism: Calotriton arnoldi (assembly GCA_963921515.1). Lineage (NCBI taxonomy): Eukaryota > Metazoa > Chordata > Amphibia > Caudata > Salamandridae > Calotriton > Calotriton arnoldi. The sequence goes on along the minus strand of CAWUFW010003486.1, from coordinate 1,733,404 downwards.
GATATGGTCACTCCTCTAATGTATGCTTTAAAGCATCCCAATGATTTGCAGTTGAAGTAGAGCCTTCTGGATTAAAAGAAAAAATAGTCTATAGACATGGTGATATATAATGCATCAAGAGGTACAAATTAGCAGGCATGAATGAGAACAACAGTAAAGTTCCACCATAGATGTAAATAGGCGTAAATACAGGTTTCATGGCTTTGATTGTCTGTTTTGGTTTTTGTTATAGGTTGAACAGTAAATCTTATAAAAGAATGCAAAATTGTATTACAACAATGGTTGTTAGAAGTTATGAAGCATGTTTTACACATGCATGTTTTATAGAAGTGGTTGTGGCAAGAATAACATTGTAAAGCATCAGGTAATTTTTGTGTGGGTTCCAATTTTTCAGGAAGAATAGGTCACAGTAATCCATTTTTTGTCTACTTGGCAGGTGGTAAGTTACCATTATGTTTTTCTAAGCAAATAATACCCACAGAATAAGACGAGAATAAATACTACAGTGTAAGAAAAATGATATTAGCACAAACTATGGCAATGCATGCAATAAGGACATATTGATCAACTGTAGAGTGCATATCAACTTCAACACAGAAGTGAGGGTGGAGACAGTTGCAGCACCTGCTGGTCAATACTCATGCTTAGGGGTATAGGACAATACAATGACACAGCTGAATAGACTTGTACAGTGTTTTAGGGCACAATCACACAGCCTGGGACACAGTTTGCTGCTAAATAAAAATAAAATGATACCAAAGGGGATGATGGACGGAGCGTTAGAGCAAATCAAACACTCACCCCCAGTCAACTGATCTGGGTTTAATCCATCATCATTCTTTAGCTCACTCCACCACCCCAGTTCAGACATGGCCATATGCAAATCAGTCTGACCCTGTTCCTCATGGGAACAGTCCAGCCCGAACTGCCAAGCCATGTCTTCCCTGGACCGGGAAACAAGCATCCTGGGACCGGTTTCGGGTTCAAAACCCTCATCAGCCAGGCTATCTTGAATCCAGTGGCAAAGTAAGCAAGGGACCCACGTCTGGGCATACCCTGCCAACTTAGGGCGAACAAAGCGATACCAAAGGGGATGATGGACGGAGCGTTAGAGCAAATCAAACACTCACCCCCAGTCAACTGATCTGGGTTTAATCCATCATCATTCTTTAGCTCACTCCACCACCCCAGTTCAGACATGGCCATATGCAAATCAGTCTGACCCTGTGCCTCATGGGAACAGTCCAGCCCGAACTGCCAAGCCATGTCTTCCCTGGACCGGCAACAAGCATCCTGGGACCGGTTTCGGGTTCGGGTTCAAAACCCTCATCAGCCAGGCTATCTTGAATCCAGTGGCAAAGTGAGCAAGGGACCCACGTCTGGGCATACCCTGCCAACTTAGGGCGAACAAAGCGATACCAAAGGGGATGATGGACGGAGCGTTAGAGCAAATCAAACACTCACCCCCAGTCAACTGATCTGGGTTTAATCCATCATCATTCTTTAGCTCACTCCACCACCCCAATTCAGACATGGCCATATGCAAATCAGTCTGACCCTGTGCCTCATGGGAACAGTCCAGCCCGAACTGCCAAGCCATGTCTTCCCTGGACCGGAAACAAGCATCCTGGGACCGGTTTTGGGTTCAAAACCCTCATCAGCCAGGCTATCTTGAATCCAGTGGCAAAGTGAGCAAGGGACCCACGTCTGGGGATACCCTGCCAACTTAGGGTGAACAAAGCGATACCAAAGGGGATGATGGACGGAGCGTTAGAGCAAATCAAACACTCACCCCCAGTCAACTGATCTGGGTTTAATCCATCATCATTCTTTAGCTCACTCCACCACCCCAATTCAGACATGGCCATATGCAAATCAGTCTGACCCTGTGCCTCATGGGAACAGTCCAGCCCGAACTGCCAAGCCATGTCTTCCCTGGACCGGAAACAAGCATCCTGGGACCGGTTTTGGGTTTAAAACCCTCATCAGCCAGGCTATCTTGAATCCAGTGGCAAAGTGAGCAAGGGACCCACGTCTGGGCATACCCTGCCAACTTAGGGCGAACAAAGCGATACCAAAGGGGATGATGGACGGAGCGTTAGAGCAAATCAAACACTCACCCCCAGTCAACTGATCTGGGTTTAATCCATCATCATTCTTTAGCTCACTCCACCACCCCAGTTCAGACATGGCCATATGCAAATCAGTCTGACCCTGTGCCTCATGGGAACAGTCCAGCCCGAACTGCCAAGCCATGTCTTCCCTGGACCGGAAACAAGCATCCTGGGACCGGTTTCGGGTTCAAAACCCTCATCAGCCAGGCTATCTTGAATCCAGTGGCAAAGTGAGCAAGGGACCCACGTCTGGGCATACCCTGCCAACTTAGGGCGAACAAAGCGATACCAAAGGGGATGATGGACGGAGCGTTAGAGCAAATCAAACACTCACCCCCAGTCAACTGATCTGGGTTTAATCCATCATCATTCTTTAGCTCACTCCACCACCCCAGTTCAGACATGGCCATATGCAAATCAGTCTGACCCTGTGCCTCATGGGAACAGTCCAGCCCGAACTGCCAAGCCATGTCTTCCCTGGACCGGAAACAAGCATCCTGGGACCGGTTTCGGGTTCAAAACCCTCATCAGCCAGGCTATCTTGAATCCAGTGGCAAAGTGAGCAAGGGACCCACGTCTGGGCATACCCTGCCAACTTAGGGCGAACAAAGCGATACCAAAGGGGATGATGGACGGAGCATTAGAGCAAATCAAACACTCACCCCCAGTCAACTGATCTGGGTTTAATCCATCATCATTCTTTAGCTCACTCCACCACCCCAGTTCAGACATGGCCATATGCAAATCAGTCTGACCCTGTGCCTCATGGGAACAGTCCAGCCCGAACTGCCAAGCCATGTCTTCCCTGGACCGGAAACAAGCATCCTGGGACCGGTTTCGGGTTCAAAACCCTCATCAGCCAGGCTATCTTGAATCCAGTGGCAAAGTGAGCAAGGGACCCACGTCTGGGCATACCCTGCCAACTTAGGGCGAACAAAGCGATACCAAAAGGGATGATGGACGGAGCGTTAGAGCAAATCAAACACTCACCCACAGTCAACTGATCTGGGTTTAATCCATCATCATTCTTTAGCTCACTCCACCACCCCAGTTCAGACATGGCCATATGCAAATCAGTCAGACCCTGTGCCTCATGGGAACAGTCCAGCCCGAACTGCCAAGCCATGTCTTCCCTGGACCGGAAACAAGCATCCTGGGACCGGTTTCGGGTTCAAAACCCTCATCAGCCAGGCTATCTTGAATCCAGTGGCAAGGTGAGCAAGGGACCCACGTCTGGGCATACCCTGCCAACTTAGGGCGAACAAAGCGATACCACAGGGGATGATGGACGGAGCGTTAGAGCAAATCAAACTCTCACCCCGAGTCAACTGATCTGGGTTTAATCCATCATCATTCTTTAGCTCACTCCACCACCCCAGTTCAGACATGGCCATATGCAAATCAGTCTGACCCTGTGCCTCATGGGAACAGTCCAGCCCGAACTGCCAAGCCATGTCTTCCCTGGACCGGAAACAAGCATCCTGGGACCGGTTTCGGGTTCAAAACCCTCATCAGCCAGGCTATCTTGAATCCAGTGGCAAAGTGAGCAAGGGACCCACGTCTGGGCATACCCTGCCAACTTAGGGCGAACAAAGCGATACCAAAGGGGATGATGGACGGAGCGTTAGAGCAAATCAAACACTCACCCCCAGTCAACTGATCTGGGTTTAATCCATCATCATTCTTTAGCTCACTCCACCACCCCAGTTCAGACATGGCCATATGCAAATCAGTCTGACCCTGTGCCTCATGGGAACAGTCCAGCCCGAACTGCCAAGCCATGTCTTCCCTGGACCGGAAACAAGCATCCTGGGACCGGTTTCGGGTTCAAAACCCTCATCAGCCAGGCTATCTTGAATCCAGTGGCAAAGTGAGCAAGGGACCCACGTCTGGGCATACCCTGCCAACTTAGGGCGAACAAAGCGATACCAAAGGGGATGATGGACGGAGCATTAGAGCAAATCAAACACTCACCCCCAGTCAACTGATCTGGGTTTAATCCATCATCATTCTTTAGCTCACTCCATCACCCCAGTTCAGACATGGCCATATGCAAATCAGTCTGACCCTGTGCCTCATGGGAACAGTCCAGCCCGAACTGCCAAGCCATGTCTTCCCTGGACCGGAAACAAGCATCCTGGGACTGGTTTCGGGTTCAAAACCCTCATCAGCCAGGCTATCTTGAATCCAGTGGCAAAGTGAGCAAGGGACCCACGTCTGGGCATACCCTGCCAACTTAGAGGCGAACAAAGCGATACCACAGGGGATGATGGACGGAGCGTTAGAGCAAATCAAACTCTCACCCCCAGTCAACTGATCTGGGTTTAATCCATCATCATTCTTTAGCTCACTCCACCACCCCAGTTCAGACATGGCCATATGCAAATCAGTCTGACCCTGTGCCTCATGGGAAAAGTCCAGCCCGAACTGTCAAGCCATATCTTCCCTGGACCGGAAACAAGCATCCTGGGACCGGTTTCGGGTTCAAAACCCTCATCAGCCAGGCTATCTTGAATCCAGTGGCAAAGTGAGCAAGGGACCCACGTCTGGGCATACCCTGCCAACTTAGGGCGAACAAAGCGATACCAAAAGGGATGATGGACGGAGCGTTAGAGCAAATCAAACACTCACCCCCAGTCAACTGATCTGGGTTTAATCCATCATCATTCTTTAGCTCACTCCAACACCCCAGTTCAGACATGGCCATATGCAAATCAGTCAGACCCTGTGCCTCATGGGAACAGTCCAGCCCGAACTGCCAAGCCATGTCTTCCCTGGACCGGAAACAAGCATCCTGGGACCGGTTTCGGGTTCGGGTTCAAAACCCTCATCAGCCAGGCTATCTTGAATCCAGTGGCAAAGTGAGCAAGGGACCCACGTCTGGGCATACCCTGACAACTTAGGGCGAACAAAGCGATACCAAAGGGGATGATGGACGGAGCGTTAGAGCAAATCAAACACTCACCCCCAGTCAACTGATCTGGGTTTAATCCATCATCATTCTTTAGCTCACTCCACCACCCCAATTCAGACATGGCCACATGCAAATCAGTCTGACCCTGTGCCTCATGGGAACAGTCCAGCCCGAACTGCCAAGCCATGTCTTCCCTGGACCGGAAACAAGCATCCTTGGACCGGTTTTGGGTTCAAAACCCTCATCAGCCAGGCTATCTTGAATCCAGTGGCAAAGTGAGCAAGGGACCCACGTCTGGGCATACCCTGCCAACTTAGGGCGAACAAAGCGATACCAAAGGGGATGATGGACGGAGCGTTAGAGCAAATCAAACACTCACCCCCAGTCAACTGATCTGGGTTTAATCCATCATCATTCTTTAGCTCACTCCACCACCCCAGTTCAGACATGGCCATATGCAAATCAGTCTGACCCTGTGCCTCATGGGAACAGTCCAGCCCGAACTGCCAAGCCATGTCTTCCCTGGACCGGAAACAAGCATCCTGGGACCGGTTTCGGGTTCAAAACCCTCATCAGCCAGGCTATCTTGAATCCAGTGGCAAAGTGAGCAAGGGACCCACGTCTGGGCATACCCTGCCAACTTAGGGCGAACAAAGCGATACCAAAGGGGATGATGGACGGAGCGTTAGAGCAAATCAAACACTCACCCCCAGTCAACTGATCTGGGTTTAATCCATCATCATTCTTTAGCTCACTCCACCACCCCAGTTCAGACATGGCCATATGCAAATCAGTCTGACCCTGTGCCTCATGGGAACAGTCCAGCCCGAACTGCCAAGCCATGTCTTCCCTGGACCGGAAACAAGCATCCTGGGACCGGTTTCGGGTTCAAAACCCTCATCAGCCAGGCTATCTTGAATCCAGTGGCAAAGTGAGCAAGGGACCCACGTCTGGGCATACCCTGCCAACTTAGGGCGAACAAAGCGATACCAAAGGGGATGATGGACGGAGCATTAGAGCAAATCAAACACTCACCCCCAGTCAACTGATCTGGGTTTAATCCATCATCATTCTTTAGCTCACTCCACCCCAGTTCAGACATGGCCATATGCAAATCAGTCTGACCCTGTGCCTCATGGGAACAGTCCAGCCCGAACTGCCAAGCCATGTCTTCCCTGGACCGGAAACAAGCATCCTGGGACCGGTTTCGGGTTCAAAACCCTCATCAGCCAGGCTATCTTGAATCCAGTGGCAAAGTGAGCAAGGGACCCACGTCTGGGCATACCCTGCCAACTTAGGGCGAACAAAGCGATACCACAGGGGATGATGGACGGAGCGTTAGAGCAAATCAAACTCTCACCCCCAGTCAACTGATCTGGGTTTAATCCATCATCATTCTTTAGCTCACTCCACCACCCCAGTTCAGACATGGCCATATGCAAATCAGTCTGACCCTCTGCCTCATGGGAACAGTCCAGCCCGAACTGCCAAGCCATATCTTCCCTGGACCGGAAACAAGCATCCTGGGACCGGTTTCGGGTTCAAAACCCTCATCAGCCAGGCTATCTTGAATCCAGTGGCAAAGTGAGCAAGGGACCCACGTCTGGGCATACCCTGCCAACTTAGTGCGAGCAAAGCGATACCAAAGGGGATGATGGACGGAGCGTTAGAGCAAATCAAACACTCACCCCCAGTCAACTGATCTGGGTTTAATCCATCATCATTCTTTAGCTCACTCCACCACCCCAGTTCAGACATGGCCATATGCAAATCAGTCAGACCCTGTGCCTCATGGGAACAGTCCAGCCCGAACTGCCAAGCCATGTCTTCCCTGGACCGGAAACAAGCATCCTGGCCCGGTTTCGGGTTCAAAACCCTCATCAGCCAGGCTATCTTGAATCCAGTGGCAAAGTGAGCAAGGGACCCACGTCTGGGCATACCCTGCCAACTTAGGGCGAACAAAGCGATACCACAGGGGATGATGGACGGAGCGTTAGAGCAAATCAAACTCTCACCCCCAGTCAACTGATCTGGGTTTAATCCATCATCATTCTTTAGCTCACTCCACCACCCCAGTTCAGACATGGCCATATGCAAATCAGTCTGACCCTGTGCCTCATGGGAACAGTCCAGCCCGAGCTGCCAAGCCATGTCTTCCCTGGACCGGAAACAAGCATCCTGGGACCGGTTTCGGGTTCAAAACCCTCATCAGCCAGGCTATCTTTAATCCAGTGGCAAAGTGAGCAAGGGACCCACGTCTGGGCATACCCTGCCAACTTAGGGCGAACAAAGCGATACCAAAGGGGATGATGGACGGAGCATTAGAGCAAATCAAACACTCACCCCCAGTCAACTGTTCTGGGTTTAATCCATCATCATTCTTTAGCTCACTCCACCACCCCCAGTTCAGACATGGCCATATGCAAATCAGTCTGACCCTGTGCCTCATGGGAACAGTCCAGCCCGAACTGCCAAGCCATGTCTTCCCTGGACCGGAAACAAGCATCCTGGGACCGGTTTCGGGTTCATAACCCTCATCAGCCAGGCTATCTTGAATCCAGTGGCAAAGTGAGCAAGGGACCCACGTCTGGGCATACCCTGCCAACTTAGGGCGAACAAAGCGATACCAAAGGGGATGATGGACGGAGCGTTAGAGCAAATCAAACACTCACCCCCAGTCAACTGATCTGGGTTTAATCCATCATCATTCTTTAGCTCACTCCACCACCCCAGTTCAGACATGGCCATATGCAAATCAGTCTGACCCTGTGCCTCATGGGAACAGTCCAGCCCGAACTGCCAAGCCATGTCTTCCCTGGACCGGAAACAAGCATCCTGGGAGCGGTTTCGGGTTCAAAACCCTCATCAGCCAGGCTATTTTGAATCCAGTGGCAAAGTGAGCAAGGGACCCACGTCTGGGCATACCCTGCCAACTTAGGGCGAACAAAGCGATACCAAAGGGGATGATGGACGGAGCATTAGAGCAAATCAAACACTCACCCCCAGTCAACTGATCTGGGTTTAATCCATCATCATTCTTTAGCTCACTCCACCACCCCAGTTCAGACATGGCCATATGCAAATCAGTCTGACCCTGTGCCTCATGGGAACAGTCCAGCCCGAACTGCCAAGCCATGTCTTCCCTGGACCGGAAACAAGCATCCTGGGACCGGTTTCGGGTTCAAAACCCTCATCAGCCAGGCTATCTTGAATCCAGTGGCAAAGTGAGCAAGGGACCCACGTCTGGGCATACCCTGCCAACTTAGGGCGAACAAAGCGATACCAAAGGGGATGATGGACAGAGCGTTAGAGCAAATCAAACACTCACCCCAGTCAACTGATCTGGGTTTAATCCATCATCATTCTTTAGCTCACTCCACCACCCCAGTTCAGACATGGCCATATGCAAATCAGTCTGACCCTGTGCCTCATGGGAACAGTCCAGCCCGAACTGCCAAGCCATGTCTTCCCTGGACCGGAAACAAGCATCCTGGGACCGGTTTCGGGTTCAAAACCCTCATCAGCCAGGCTATCTTGAATCCAGTGGCAAAGTGAGCAAGGGACCCACGTCTGGGCATACCCTGCCAACTTAGGGCGAACAAAGCGATACCAAAGGGGATGATGGACGGAGCGTTAGAGCAAATCAAACACTCACCCCCAGTCAACTGATCTGGGTTTAATCCATCATCATTCTTTAGCTCACTCCACCACCCCAGTTCAGACATGGCCATATGCAAATCAGTCTGACCCTGTGCCTCATGGGAACAGTCCAGCCCGAACTGCCAAGCCATGTCTTCCCTGGACCGGAAACAAGCATCCTGGGACCGGTTTCGGGTTCAAAACCCTCATCAGCCAGGCTATCTTGAATCCAGTGGCAAAGTGAGCAAGGGACCCACGTCTGGGCATACCCTGCCAACTTAGGGCGAACAAAGCGATACCAAAGGGGATGATGGACAGAGCGTTAGAGCAAATCAAACACTCACCCCAGTCAACTGATCTGGGTTTAATCCATCATCATTCTTTAGCTCACTCCACCACCCCAGTTCAGACATGGCCATATGCAAATCAGTCTGACCCTGTGCCTCATGGGAACAGTCCAGCCCGAACTGCCAAGCCATGTCTTCCCTGGACCGGAAACAAGCATCCTGGGACCGGTTTCGGGTTCAAAACCCTCATCAGCCAGGCTATCTTGAATCCAGTGGCAAAGTGAGCAAGGGACCCACGTCTGGGCATACCCTGCCAACTTAGGGCGAACAAAGCGATACCAAAGGGGATGATGGACGGAGCGTTAGAGCAAATCAAACACTCACCCCCAGTCAACTGATCTGGGTTTAATCCATCATCATTCTTTAGCTCCCTCCACCACCCCAGTTCAGACATGGCCATATGCAAATCAGTCTGACCCTGTGCCTCAGGGTTCAAACTGGAATGGCATGGTGAGCAAAAAAACGATGGATTTAGGCCCAGATCTCTGTACTGGGGTGAATGTATGACATTGTTCTGCATTCTGTCCATCAACTGTTGTTTTTGCATTTGTCACCCCGAGTGGGACGGGTATGCCCAGACGTGGGTCCCGTGCTCTAAATGCCACTGCAATCAAGCTATCCTGGCTGAAGAGGGGTGAAACCCCGAAACCGGTCCTAGGATGCTTGTTTCCAGTCCACGGAGGACCTGGCTTGGCAGTTCGGGCTGGACTGTTCCCATGAGGCACAGGGTCAAGACTGATTTGCATATGGCTGGGTTCAAACTGGAATGGCATGGTGAGCAAAAAAACGATGGATTTAGGCCCAGATCTCTGTACTGGGGTGAATGTATGACATTGTTCTGCATTCTGTCCATCAACTGTTGTTTTTGCATTTGTCACCCCGAGTGGGACGGGTATGCCCAGACGTGGGTCCCATGCTCTCCATGCCACTGGAATCAAGCTATCCTGGCTGAAGAGGGTGAAATCCCGAAACCGGTCCTAGGATGCTTGTTTCCAGTCCAGGGAGGACCTGGCTTGGCAGTTCGGGCTGGACTGTTCCCATGAGGCACAGGGTCAAGACTGATTTGCATATGGCTGGGTTCAAACTGGAATGGCATGGTGAGCAAAAAAACGATGGATTTAGGCCCAGATCTCTGTACTGGGGTGAATGTATGACATTGTTCTGCATTCTGTCCATCAACTGTTGTTTTTGCGCATATAAATAAAAGGCAGCAAGTCTCCACAAAAGTGTCTGGTGTGTGACCAAAGCATCAGGAAGATATGGTTAGCCCAGAGTGGCAGGGGTATACGGAGAGTTGAAGTGAAAAATCATATGCGCAAATACTACATTGTGTTGCAGTTTAATTTCCAGGGGCAGCTCCTCCGCTAAGGCGGAGGAGCGTTGCCCCACTGAGCAGGTCAAAAAGGAGAAAATAAAATGATAATAACTCATTGTTATTATCATTTTATTTTTCCGTTGTTGCTCAGCTGGGTAGGGGAGAGCGGGGCTGGGCTCTCACAGAGGAGCTGGAGGAGGAGTGGTTTGCACTCTCTTAAGTGCGCATGACGGCTTGGTCGGCCGTCTCGGGTGGGCCAAACTGTCATGCGCACTTTGCATGCTCTCCACCCAGGCTGCATTACAGCCTGCGTGGAGCACATGCCCAGGCCTCCTGTCCCTGTCTGAGCACTAAACCACAGTGCTCAGACCAATCACAACACTGCATTGCAACGTTGTGATTGACTTAGGGGAGCCTGGAAGCCTGGGTGCTTCCTGTTCCTGCTTCCTGCCCTGGAGTCCTGAAAGCGGGTGAAGAGGTCCGAGAGGCAGTTGCCACAGGTAAGTGATTGTTTAATTTTTTTTCCATTCCACACCCCCCCAATGGCCGGTAAATAGCAGCCGCCACTGTTACTTTCTGACCAAATACATAAATAAATACTAGGAGGCTTTGTTGTGTAAAGTTTCAATGGAAGTGTCTTTGCCTAAGAAGCTTCCATTGACACTTAGGATATTAAATTAACAAAAAGCAGGCTGTCAGTAATTAACAGAACTAATCATGCAGTGTGAAAGTAGGCAACAATTTCTTAACATGTTTAAGATCAATCCACAGTTCGAGCTTTAGAAAAATATGAGAAGCTGGGTATGGCTCCGGAGTAGGTCAAAGTACTAAAAGCACTACAATGCAGGGGAATGTTGTCAATCATTAAAGGCACACACTGTAAAAACATTAATTTACTCACAGAAAAAATAGGGCTACAAGCACAACATGGACTAGATGGAATAGGCACATCTGCTCTTTTTGTGCCTTGTGTTGTTTTTTTTTATCTCAACACAAAAATATTAAAATCCCAAATTAACAAAGTATGTAGCTGTGTGGTGATGCATGCTTTCAAGTTATCAAAGGATGCTCACATGTCTGAGTGCAGAACATCGCGAGCGTACACAATGGCATTTTGTAAGAAAGTGTTCAATGTTCAGCTACATTAATTAAGCTAAACAGTACGAATTTCAGGGCAAGACTAGACACGACCTGGGAACAACAACCTTTTTTCCTTCTTTTCTCTGACTCATTTTATTTTAGGAAATCGGATGGGCACCTATCTCAAATTAACATGGGCATCACTTCACTGAGCACTTTACCTGAGAAGCTCAGTGCAATACAAAATTAAGGGGGATATTCTCAAGAACGTGTGATAAACATCGCCAAAATAGGCTAACGCAATTTTTCATATCGCCGTCTATCGCGGGAAAATAACTCGGTGTCAACGTCGTATTCTCAACATGGCGGTAACATGCAATAGTTTCCCGATAACGCCTCAAATGTCCGCGATACAACTACCACGACGGCGATAAAAAAGAAAACCTGAACGTGAAAAAAGTTGCGATGGGCCCAACTGCGATAAAAATCCAGCGAAAAGCAGCACCAGGCCCGCAAGTCCCACAAGTAAGGCGGGAAAAATCACTATAAAAGTGGCAAAAGTGAAATACAAATAAAACACAAACAACTGCGAAGCACCATGGAGGTAGCCGGAGCAAGCACAGAGGACAACCCGAACCCCACAAGCCCCACGGAGGACCAGCCTGGGACCTCGGGGTCAGGGAAGGGCAAGGAGAAGAAAAAGAGGAAGATGCGGTTCAGTCCGCAGGAAAACAGGATCCTGATTACGGAGGTGACAGAACACCATCAACAACTGTTCGTCACCTCCACTGTGTATTGGCAACAAAAAATGGAATATGGCAGTCCATCGTGGACAAGGTGAATGCAGTCGGAGTGCTGAGGAGGACAATGGAAGAGGTCAAGAGGCGCTGGAATGATGTAAAGCGCAAAACCAAGCTGCAACTCGCCAACAACCGCAAAGCAGCAATGCAGACTGGGGGTGGGACTCCTGCGCCACAGGAGGAGCTGGATAAGATGGAGGAAATGGTGTCCACAGTCATCAGTGTGGAGTCGGTGGCAGGAGTAGGAGGACCGGACACTGCTCAACATGACCTGACACAACAGCAACAGGGTGAGTAACCACCAGGGACTGGGGGCACGGGGGGATATGGGCACAATGGCACACATGCACAAGTAAGTACAGCACATCTGCGGACAAACCATGCCCAAGAGTCACAACTCCGACCAAGAGCCCAATTTACCCAAGTCTGCAACAGCTCAGCACTGTATAAGCACAGAAGTGAAAGGCACACCGCCTGAAAGGGATAAGGGCCAGCCAAATCAGAGCTGAAGGGGAAAATCACCCACAATGCAGCACACACACATAACACTCAGAGCACCTCAACATTTACAACAAAGTGGCCCAAACTGCAACACTTTCACAACAGAACAGAGGACACAACTGCTGCCGCTTGTGTGTAGAAAATGGCCATTCGCATTTGGCATAGCAGGAAACTGTGAGATGACAATGGACAAATACAACCTCACATCCTTGATGGTGGCGAAATATCAACTGTCCAGCATTAAATAGGCATCTCCACACAAACAGTCACAATGTACATTGACATGCAGTCTGTTTGTAAACTTGGCCAATGCGTCAACATACATGTGAACACAATGTCAAACTGCATCTCCCCTTCACATTGCAGAGATAGAATCATCACCTCCTGCAGAGCAGACCGTACTCCTCATCACCAATGATGAAGAGGACCTACACACCATCGACCCTGACGCCCTCCAACAGCTCATGGACACCCTCAGCACCCCACCCCCAGGAGCAGGGCAGCCCAGCTGCATCGAGGAGAACCCCCCCTGCACAGGCCACACAGCAGGAAGCACCCACCACCACTGCCGTCTCCCAGGATCCCCACGAGCAACACATGGCATTCCAACGCCATCTGTCGCAGGGCCAGAAGGGGATGGCAGAGTAGGTGCGGGTGGGGTTCGACCTCATGGCAGCCAAACTAGATGCCTTACGTGGGTGTCCAAGTCCCATCAGGGACCACCTACAGGCCCTAACGGACACCCACAGTCCGCTCCATGGTCTCCAACAATCCATGGCTGACATCGCCGGAGTCATGACTCGTAGACAAGAACAACTGTCTAGTCAGAGTGGCTCCAGGGATCTCAGCCGTGAGTTGGCCAACATAGGGAGGAACATGGAGAACATGGAGCGGATGCAGGCGGGAAGAATGGCTGCCACGGCTGCACACCAGCGAGATGTAGCAGGGATCTACCATGCCCTGCAGATCCTCATCATGGCAGTGCGGCCACAAGGCCTGGCGCAGATGAATGCTGCTGCCACTACTCCCTCCACATCACCGCCCCCTGATGTGTCAGTGCCTCACAGTGCAGCTGACAATCCACCTCCGGCCCCTGATGTGTCACTGCCACACAGTGCCACAGACAAAACACCACCACCCACATGTGAGGCACATCACACATAGGAGGACGATGATGAGGATGAATCTGCCATTGGGCTAAGTAGGAAGCGGTAGCATTCATCTCCGCCATATGGCCTCTTTCTGCTTGGTTCTGCCCTCTGCATCATGCCCAGGAATAACACCCTCCACTGTCCCCCTTAACACTCTACCACACTCACCTTGGCCCCTGACATGGACTGCTACATTTGTTTAGGCAACCAATGACACAGAAATCAGACTGCGGACTGAACTCCCTCTCCTACGATGTACTTTTCCCTCACCAAAGGACCCTGGCTGGCCCTCCACGGGGCAACATTGTAAAGTAGCGTGTGCATGGCCAGGTACTGGTCCACCTTCACCACTCCACCGAATGTGATTAAGACATTCAAATTCACACAGATGAGTCATGTCCATGATCAAGCAAGTATGAAAGTATGGATGTATGTAGGGGCAGTGATTCCAAACAACGGTGCTCCCTGGGGACTGAGTTCAATGCGCATGTATGTCCGTGACCCAGCTAGGCAGTGAGATGACTGGGAATGTGTGAACTAGCTGTGGCCTCATTGCTCCAAAACAACAATCTCGCTATTTCCAAACTTAGCCCCACATCAATGTATGAAATAGGGCTGTGTGTCACAAAGGCAAAGTCAAAGTTATGTGGAAGCCACAGCTCGGAGCAATGATTGGTTTGAGTGTGGAGCGCTTGGACTCCTGGGATGGTCGGTGCGTAAGTGTGAAGGTCATACCATGCAAGTGAACTACGAGCAAGGACTCCTGTGTGTGGGGTGTGTATACGTTGGTCTCTGGTTAGCGCTGTGTGTAGTGTGGGAGCCGTAAGCAGCTGCTATGGTATCGCTCAGGGGGTGCCGGGCGCATGAATTCCCAAGGTCGGAGGTGCAGATGTGCTACCGCCTTCTAGTTCAGACAGAGGGGCTGTCATCCACAATGTTAGTTTGTCATCTGCTTGCATTCTGGAATTGTGATGGGGATTGGGTGGGGGGGATGTCACTGCTTCGCCTTCCGGCATGGTTGAACCCTTACCAGCCATGTACGTGCCCTCACGGTCAGTATTGCATGCTCTGATGTAGCAGTGTTATTTTGCTGAAGTCTGACAGTGATGGGTGCAGGTAGCTGTGAGGAGGCGGTTGACCACTCACCTTGCACCTATTGGCTGGCACTGATCACTACTCTTGATGGATGACGTCCGTGTACACATGTGACCTGTACATGGCACATTTGACCAGGGGACACCTTGGTGTGTTCCACGCAAGGTGGACCTGCTGGCTTCTAGGCTGGTGTGCATCTCCCAATGTTGCTGAGGTGTCCACTGTGCCCACATCCCCCTTACGGCCATGTTGTTCATGTTGTGGGACTCGACACACAGGGTGTATATTTGCATCAGGCAGGTACATCTCTGACCACAAATGGCACCCTGCTGTCTTTTCCTGAACACCAATGACGGCCTTCATGTCATGTTCATGTACACGTGGGACGCTGATGAGTGGCATGACGTACTACATGTGACACCCTGATATGGCATATCGAATACGTGACGCCCTAAACAGCCTCTCGGTACAGAGGTGACATACACACCAACTCTTGCAACATATGCGAATGTTAGCACTCAATTTTGCACTTACCCCCGTCAGAGTAATGTGCTAATGCAGAGGACTGACATGCACATGGGGAATATGTGTTGCTAAGATTTTATTTGCACATGCTGGTCATGTGGTCATCTTGTACTGTGCCATGATTGCTGTGGACAGTCACAATGTGACGTCCTCATGCGAAGAAATTGTTGATGATTGTGTTCCTTCGGGCTATTCCTGCTGCGGCTGCAGTGGGGTGTGGTCCACCTGCATCCTCTTCCTCATCATCGTCCGGTGCTTCTGGGACTTGGATCCATGGGGCATTGGTGCGTACACATATGTTGTGCAATACACAACATGCAGTGATCATCTTGCACACTATTTCTGGGCTGTACAAGAGTCTTCCACCGGTGATGTCCAGGCACCTGAAACGTGATTTCAACACGCCAAATGTGCTTCAACAATGCCCCTGCTGCGTTTGTGGGCCACATTGTACTGCCTCTGGGCCGAGGTGTTCGGGTCTCGGAGGGGTGTCATCATCCACGGGCAGAGTGCATATCCTTGATCACCTGTGAGAGGTAAGTGAGATTAGTGTTAACTGGTGGTTCTGCATGCTGTGTTGGCAGACACAAGTTTCGTGGTGTGTGATTTGTGCGACCTTGGGATTCATGTTAGCCATGTATTGCTGCTGGCAAATGTGGTAGGACAATGTGTATTACGTAGCCTCACAGCTGCTCCTCCCTCCCACTGAGCCTATTTACTTGTGTGTGCTGCGCGGTTGCATCACTTGCACTCCTACGGCACACCATTGTCATGCCTGTCTGCGCATGTCCGCAGGACTGACAGCAAGACTGTAATGTTGGCCGTTGAAGGTGGGCGACCACGTGTGTCTAGGCCTATGGTAAGGATAGGGCGGACACAGATGTGGAGTTCTGGCCTGGCTGAACTCCCGCTGATATTGAGGCTAGGCCTTCGGTTCAGGCTGCGGCAATGTAGATACACACACAACAGTTGGCATGTATGAGCCGAGACCCCGAGCGGTCTCGCACTCCTTTATTAATCCATTCGGGCGAGGCCACCCTCCTGGTGCATGCTACATTGCAACATTGTCGATTACAGGCCGGGTGGCGTAGACACTACTACGGAGACACACGCCATAGTCACTTTTGTGGCCAGGCTGGAACTGAACCTATGGCACACCATTGTCATGCCTGTCTGCGCATGTCCGCAGGACTGACAGCAAGACTGTAATGTTGGCCGTTGAAGGTGGGCGGCCACGTGTGTCTAGGCCTATGGTAAGGATAGGGCGGACACAGATGTGGAGTTCTGGCCTGGCTGAACTCCCGCTGATATTGAGGCTAGGCCTTCGGTTCAGGCTGCGGCAATGTAGATACACACACAACAGTTGGCATGTATGAGCCGAGACCCCGAGCGGTCTCGCACTCCTTTATTAATCCATTCGGGCGAGGCCACCCTCCTGGTGCATGCTACATTGCAACATTGTCGATTACAGGCCGGGTGGCGTAGACACTACTATGGAGACACACGCCATAGTCACTTTTGTGGCCAGGCTGGAACTGAACCACGCCCAGAGCCCAGAACTGAACCACGGCCAGAGCCCTGGGCCATTTCTCTGCACTCCTCACACGCGTGTGCCGCCGCCGCGGCGCACGGATGTCATGCGCTTTGGAGTACGTCTCCAGACGATCTACCCAGGCTTACTGGCGGCCTGCCTGGGACGGGGGTGGCCCCGTGACTGTGAAGGGCTCCAGTGGCATTACCGAGGACATGCTGTTGGCTACTGGAGGCGGACTTGTGGGGTAGCCCCTCGGGACAATGACTTGCGGTGCACTGAGTTCGGCCCACCGGAAGAGCTGAACGGGTGTGCAGCCTGCGATGATGCAGCAGGCCTGGTGGATGGACGGTGACTTGTGGTACACTGAGTTAGTGGCACCTGAGGCCCTGCGTCCGGCACGACCCAACCACCTCGTGGCAATGACTTGCGGTGCACTGAGGTAGGCCCACCGGAAGAGCTGAGCGGGTGTGCATCATGCTATAATGCTGGAGGCTGGACGGTAACTTGTGGTGCACTGAGTTCGGCCCACCGGAAGAGCTGAGCGGGTGTGCAGCCTGCGATGATGCAGCAGGCCTGGAAAGGATGTGTCTGTTACTTGCTGTACCGCAGTGTGATCAGAAGGCAGCAGTAGCCAACTTGCAACCCCACGGTGCGGTGCCGCTGGGGGCCTGTTGCGCAGAATCCAGCGATCGGCTGAGGAGGCTGCCAAGCTCGCGGAGCCCGGCCTTGGAGATTGCACCGGCACGTGGTGGGCCCTCTTGAAGAGACGCCGGTGGCGGCAGGTGAGTAGTGAGGCCTGGGGGCGCAGGGGCGGGCATTCACCGCTGGGCGCAGGTCGGGTCTGGGGATCAGCGGGCGGCCTCATGGCAGGGTGAGGGACGCCGCCCTGGCAGACATGCCACTGCAGGCGATGACGAGATGTGCCCCGGGTGGCGTGGGACGTAGTCCGTTGTAGGTGGTCGGCCACGTGTGTGTAGGCCTATGGTCAGGATATGGTGGACACAGAGCCACACGCAGTAGTTACTTCGGTGGCTGTCCCGGAAGTAACCCACTCCCTGAGCCCCGGCCTATTTAGTCACTCCCCTACGCTGGACTGGCGTGCGCCGGCCCGGCCCACTACGCTTACGCTTACAGGGGGGCCGACATGGCTACTTGTCCCAGGTGTTCCCCACTGCCTGTGATGACATGGTTGCGTCCACTGTCCACGACACTACAGACTCCAGCAGTATGTGTCCACATGGACATGTCTGTGCTCTGCTCCTTCGAGACAGCAACCTTCCCGGAAAGCTGGAAGCACGCCGAGATCACCGCCTTACTCAAGAAACCCAAGGCAGACCCCAAGGACCTCAAGAACTTCCGACCCATCTCTCTGCTCCCGTTCCCCGCGAAGGTCACCGAGAAAATCGTCAACAAACAACTGACCCGCTACCTCGAGGAGAACAACATCCTGGACCCTTCCCAGTCCGGCTTCCGCAGCAACCACAGCACCGAAACCGCCCTCATCGCCGCCACCGATGACATCAGGACCCTGCTAGACAACGGAGAAACAGCAGCCCTCATCCTCCTGGACCTATCAGCCGCCTTCGACACGGTCTGCCACCACACACTACGAACACGCCTTCACGACGCCGGGATCCAAGAGAAGGCCCTGGACTGGACCACAGCCTTCCTTTCCGGCAGAACACAAAGCGTCCGCCTCGCCCCTTCCGATCCAAGGCCACCAAGATCATCTGCGGCGTACCCCAAGGCTCCTCCCTCAGCCCAACGCTGTTCAACATCTACATGGCACCCCTCGCCCACGTCGCCCGACAGCACAACCTCAACATCATCTCCTACGCCGACGACACCCAGCTGATCCTCTCCCTCACCAAAGACCCTCACACCGCCAAAGCCCACCTCCACGAAGGAATGAAGGCCGTCGCCGAATGGATGAGGACGAGCCGCCTGAAGCTGAACTCGGACAAGACGGAGGTCCTCATCCTTGGTTCCAACCCTTCAGCCTGGGACGACTCCTGGTGGCCAACATCACTGGGAACAGCCCCGCCACCCACCGACCACGTACGCAACCTAGGGGTCATCCTCGACCCCACCCTCTCCATGACTAAGCAGGTCAACGCAGTTTCCTCATCCTGCTTCAACATCCTCCGAATGCTCCGCAGGATCTTCAAGTGGATCCCCACCGAAACAAGAAAAACAGTCACCCAGGCCCTCGTCACCAGCAGGCTGGACTACGGAAACGCCCTCTACGCAGGAACGACGGCT
Organism: Calotriton arnoldi; assembly: GCA_963921515.1. Taxonomy (NCBI): domain Eukaryota; kingdom Metazoa; phylum Chordata; class Amphibia; order Caudata; family Salamandridae; genus Calotriton; species Calotriton arnoldi. The sequence goes on along the minus strand of CAWUFW010003486.1, from coordinate 1,714,127 downwards.
AAGCTCCTGAGACGGCTGCAACGCATCCAGAACGCCTCTGCACGTCTTATCCTCGACATCCCCGACGCAGCCACATCACACCCCACCTGAGAGACCTGCACTGGCTCCCTGTCAACAAGAGGATAACCTTCAAGCTCCTCACCCACGCACACAAAGCACTCCACAACTCCGGACCAGCCTACCTCAACAGATGACTCAGCTTCTACACCCCCACCCGCCAGCTCCGCTCGACCAGCCTCGCCCTCGCCACAGTCCCCCGCATCCGGAAAACGACCGCCGGCGGCAGATCCTTCTCCCACCTCGCCGCCAAGACCTGGAACACCCTCCCCACCAACCTCCGACAGACCCAAGACCTACTGGCCTTCAGAAGACTCCTCAAGACCTGGCTCTTCGATCAGTAGCAGCACCACCCCCCTCTTCCCCCAGCGCCTTGAGACCCTCGCGGGTATGTAGTGCGCTTTATAAGTGACATGATTGATTGATTGATTGATACTCAAGACTGTCCAGCACATCACCGCCACACTTGGCATTGTGTACATTGTTATTCATAGGTCCATTGCCTCCTTCGCACAATCGTGGTTCCCACCTCTCCCCACATTCTGCAAATGTGTGGCAGAGGGGCTATGCCTTAGTGTATGGTTTGTCCACATTTCTGGCCCCTCTTACCACGGTTACTTGTGTTGTAGTGTCTGTCAGGTGTGCATGTTGGTTGGCATGTTGAATGTGATTTTGTTACGTGTCCATTCCCACAGTTGTGCGTTGTGTGATTGTGGAATTGAGGTGTGTGGTGAGTTCCGTTGGTACTTACCAACGAGCAGTCCATTTCCATAGGTGCCATCCTTAAAGCGCTGGTTGATGATGGACTGTCGGAAGATGTATGAATCATGCACACTGCCTGGGAAGTTGGCAACGACATTGGTGAACAGTCCCCGGTGGTCCACTATTGCCTGCACATTGATGGAATGCGTGTGCTTCCTGTTGCGGTAATTGTGTGCAGTGTATCCAGCTATGGCGAAGAAGCCTTGCTTGGTCTCCAGCTGTTCCTGCGCAGTGTGGGGGAAGTGAAGGTGCTGGGGTATGAAACTGATGATGGCATCCAGGACAGGTGTGATGGCCTTTGATAGGGCTGGCTGTGAGACTCCTCCGACTCTGGCAGTTGTTGGTTGGAAGGTACCAGAGGCCAACAGGTGCAGCACAGCCAGCAGCTTTGTCTGTGGAGGGATGTTGGTTGTCCGCTGTGTTGGTACCATCAGCCTGTGGGCAATGTGGGTCATGATGCGGAGGATGGTTGTCCTTTTGAGCCTGTAGTGGGCAATGACATCCTCTGGCGGTAAGTCTGTGAGGCTGATGCGTTTTAAGAAGGTCCGCTGTCTTGTTCTGCGCTGCCTCAGTGGTGGTCCGGGGGGGGTGGTCCTGGGGTGGGGGTGGTCCTGGGGGTGGTGGCGGGGGGTGTTGTGGCCCTCTTGGGTCTCCAAGCTGCATGATTAGTAGCTCCATGGCATCTGTTGGTCTTCAGATGTGGCTCTGGCCTGGGCTCCCTTTGTACTGCAGGTATTCGTCCTACTTAAGACCAGTAAAAAGCAGGTGTTAAGTCCCTGCTGCTAACGCGCCTTATTGCCCGTTTTTGTCCGGCATCGCAGATCTGGCTGGTCGTTGAGAATATTGCGAAGTGGTGTTTTCGTGTGTTTTTGCACGGGAACGCCTACTCTGCATATCATTAGCGTTAATTGTCGCTCTCATCCGTGGCGATGTGTTTTGCGGCAGCTATCGCAGGAAAACTGGCGATGTCGGCAGTTTGCACCAGCTTGTGAATAGGGCGATAAGTCTATCGCCACTTTTGCGGCGCTAAAGTGCTGATAAATCGGCGATGACTCCTTGAGAATATGCCCCTAAGTGTGCTAAACATAGACAGCTCATTCCATACTGTTATGAATATAAATGGAAGATGGTCAATGGTGAACCATTTTGGAAATATAACAATCCAGAGACAAATAAAGTAAGCAAGGTACATATCATTTCTCCACGTACTGCTTTTAGAGAGAATTCAAAATAAGGAGATAGTGCAAAAGTGTAACAAAATAGTGCAAATGTGTCTAAATGACCAAAAAGAGGTAGAATTTTTCAGGCTTCTAAACAAGAAATTACTGGTGCCCTAACTGGCTGTACACCACAGTGAAGTCTGATGCACTCTTTCTGCCATGGATTCATCAAACAATTGTGTGTCACTTAAACGTGGTCATAATCACACTTAATGTAACGCTCCTCTGCTCTTGCTAGTCACTTTACATTTAAGTGTGTCTGTGTGCGCGTGTGTGCGCGCGCTTGAGAGGCTGCCTCTGGATACGTTTTCTTGCACCTTCCTGAGACATTTCTGGGATTGTCTGGAAAAGCCACTTATGCGCAACTGACCTCTCCTGTTGCTACAGTAACACCAAAAGGTATCGCCCAGCCACTCACTGACTTGTATTGCAGGTGTTTGGTGTTCTTAACAGCCACACATTTGTAAAGAAAATCATTAAGTGAGAATGGTGGCACTGGTGTACAGTGCAAAAGGTCCTTGCAGCAGCTGCAGGCTTCTTGATAAAATGCTTTGGTGGAGAGGAAATTATAAAAGGGAACAGGGCGGTACTGTGCTGGATTTGGGTGGAGCTTAGGAAGTGAAAGATAGAGGAGAGGCAGTTGCGTAACAATAGCCCTTGCAGCACCCGCAGTGCGGGGGGGCCCAAGCTCCAGGGCCCCCCTCAGGCACTTTATACAGGCGGTGGGCCCCTAGCCTGAGAGAACCTGACTGGGTCCAGAGCATGGAGGCCCCCTCCATGTACTTTGCATGCCCCCCCCATAAGTTTTGTTACGCCACTGAGGAGAGGGCTTGGCACATACCAACATTGGTAGTATCCATTGGTGATTCAGAACTTTTGGGGCAACAGGGCTTGCTGCACCGCTCAGCTTACAGCAGTGGAAGAGAGGTCAAGAATGGCAGAAGGGTGGGGATTAGCAAGCGCGTGGGAGAGGGCAGGAGGCCTATCCATACTGGCAGAAGCCAGCATCAGTGAAGAGCAGATGGAGAGTGGGAAAGGACGAGTTTCTGTTTGTCGTTTCCAAACGTGCATTTACCATCACTCAGACTGCCTGTGAAAGCAATCAAGGCTGGTCTCAAAAGCTCACATTGCCACAATAGTCCCTACTTTGTGTGTGAATGAGGTTCTAGTGAAAGGGCAAAATGCAGTCACTGAAAGTGAAAGACAGCCAGTGGCTGAAGTTGGCTGACCTGATGCCCCATGCTGTAAGGCTGAGTGGCCGGAAGAAAAATGTGAGTGACACAACAGACCGATGGGTGAAGAGATTGGGTGAAAGCTCCTGTATATAAGTATATTATAGAATTTTACTCCAATGCCAAACCTTGAAGGTTCCAAACACAGCTAGAAACATATCTGCAGTAATGCTTTAAACATTGATTATAAATTTGACAAAGTATTCAGATAAAGTACCCTTGCATATATAGCACCTGTTAAAATCGTGTGAGTGTGCATGAATGAATTGCCAGCGCCATATGAATTCTATGTAAATGATCCAATAACAAATCTGGGAATTGCTGTATAAGGAATATGGCAAACGTTGGCCACTTTCTAGCTGAAGCAGTCTTTGCTTAAAAGCAGGTCTATTGGAATTATGCAATCCAATGGATGTCTCATTTTCCGCATAATCATGGATTTGCTGCATTTATCACATAATCCATCAACTACTGCATAACTTGCAGAATTTAACAAAACAATGCTTCTATCTCAATTGGATCAAAACTTTGTGAAAATGCAGCAACAAGTGTTCCCACACAGTCAGAGGTCCTTCCCAAAGGTAGGCCGGTTTTGCTTATTGCTCCTTTTAGGTGTTAACTGAAACTAATGACATACAACCTTTCTCCAGACAGTGCTAAATAATGAAGTAATAGTTTCATAAAATGTGTCATATTACGCTGCATAATTTGCCTTTTCTTGCCACATAATTTAGTCAACCCTGCCACATGATTTGGTCCTCCTTGCAGCATAATTATAGTTCAGCACACACTAAGAAAGGGGCGAGAGGTACTGCCCTTCCTTTACCCTCCCTTAGCACATATATAAACACCACAACAAGGAAGAGGAAAATCTAATTAACCTCAGTCCTCTATGGGATATCCTCAGTGGTTTCGTCGGCTCAACAGCCTGTAATTAAAAAAAAATTATGTAATTGCGTAATGTAACTGGTGCTTATGTAAAGTGCACTAATATCTTCGGCCGAGATTGCGCTATACAAAAGTGAAAAAAAGAATCTCTTTGAAGATACATAAAAAGCAGTGAAGGGTGGCACTACTGCAAGTACGTTTAGTTTTTTTTCACCGTGAGGGCAAAAATGGAGAGCCTGATAGGGACCCGTTTCAGCACCTACTTTTAAGAAATGCCGGTGCTGAGAACCGGCAGGACCTGGCCCGCTTAAAGCCCTGCACATAGCGCAGCATCGTACCCTGACCCACACCTGGGAAATGGTGCGGGGTATTGTATTGTCATTGCATTTATATAGTGCTTACTACCCCTGACGAGGCATCGAAGCGCTTTTTCGGCGAGTAGCACGCTACTCCTCAACCCATCAAGGATTAGTGGTGAATTAGTATAGTGAAATATGAAAATAATTTGAGTGGTGGTTAGGTTAGTCAGTTATTTGGATTGAGAAGGAAAGTGGAGGGATAGAAGAGGGAAAAGGTTTGCATTTATTTAGCGTTGAGGAGTGACTCCGTTAATCAGAGCTGTGATGTGTAAGAGAGCAGGGCAACTATGTCTCACCATTTAGGCATGGACACGTGAAATGTCGGCCATTACGACAGAGATTTGAAAGGAGAGAGTAATGGAGGTTCCCAGAAAGACATTAAATATTTCACCGCAGTACCGTTGTGGTACTGTGGTTAGACACATTATTAATTCCGCATGATTGAGGCATATGAGAGGACCTAGAGTGGGTGCAAAGTATCCTAGCAGTGGTGCAGAGATACGACACGCACCGGGCGCGTGGCGAGGTAAGAAGGATGTCTTCTTTTCAATCCAGAGCTATCATATGCTGTTGTTCTGGAATTCGTTGGGCTAGATGAGAAATGGTAAGGCTATCTATCACTTGGCTCTGACTTTCTCAGTGTTTGATCAAATAGTTGTATAAATCGTTTTTTGATTGTGACAATACGAAAGCCAGTTTATTAAAGGTAAGACGTTCCTGTAATTAACGGAGGTATTTATTATGTGCGAGGCATCTCGGAAATATTTTCTTCTCAATATATCAGTTTTCTTTTGCTGTGAATGCATTCAGCCGCAAGATGGCGCTAGCAGATTCACTAAATCGAAACGTGGCCATTTTGAAGAAAGAAAGGAAAAGACAAAAAATATCCAATTTATGGACCTGATGAGAACATTTGTCTTACGCTGTACGTTTAAAACATGCTGACAAAAGTGTCTGCATTGCAAGAAGATATTAGAAGGCTCCTTTTTTGTTTTCTTCTCTGTTCGTTTAATAAGAGAAAAGTGTTTCTTGTATTTGTAAGTCAGCCAAAACTGTCAGTCTTTTAAACATTTTTTAATGTAAAAAACGACTTGTTTTAACAGCCTGTTCCTGGAGACTTCATTTTAGTCCTGCGGAGTTCTAATAATGTAATGAAAGCGTCTACATTGTTCCGAATATCAAAGTACTGCAAATGCCAGAGTGACGGAGAAGTGAGTGCTCAACCTGCTCTGTATGTAGCCCAATGTCTGTATTTAGACAATCATTCTGTCATGGTTAGTGATAGGGTTTTAAAAGAGTCAGCCCTGCAGTTAAACAACGGCGACCTTTTTCCGAGCTAGAGGTGAGCAGAAGCGAAGAGACGGAATACAAAAGAAACGGCACAGAGACCTTCAGGCCTCCGGAATGCTAAGCAGCAGATTCTGAAAGCGCCATGTTTGGGGAATGGTAGAAACAAACAAGTAAAATACGGCCTTGTCGGAACGTAAAGCAGGATCCTGCAGTCCCTGCAGCCTGACCCCACCTCAGGCGTGCAACGCCCATTGGGCTCAAAGGGCTTCAGCCCCCCCGTCGTGTGTGTCAGCCCGGCTGAGACAGCTTCCCGGGCACACACACAGCCGCACCGAGTACTTCACAGGTCTTTAAAAGACCATTTACTTTCTAACGAGGCTTTGTTGTGTTTTCACCCCTTCTTAGAGCCCCTGCTTCTCCACTCTGCATATTGCTGGAAGAATCAGCCTCCCCCCCCGAAATTTGGCTCTAGTTGCGCCTCTGCCCCATTGTCGTATTCTCCGAATGACCCACACCGAGACTGGTAGGTGATGAGTTTGTTCTTTATTATCTTGTTATCTCGTGCCCACATGCACGTCCGTTCCCTCTCCTCGTCCAGTCAAGTGCCCGCCCCACTCCCTGACCGGAAGTGGTGTCCGGTCTCTGTCCCCTCCCCTAGGTCCGAGTGCAGGGTCCTAGTGCCCCTGACCCCAGGTCACTACATCTCCCCCTTTGTCACGAAAAGAAAGCGAGGAGAGAGAGAGATAGATCCCAAGTATGTGTCGAGAAGAAGAGAAAGAAGAGATAGAGATAGAGAGAGAGAGAGAGAGAGAGAGAGAAAGAGAGAGAGAGAGAGAGAGAGAGAGAAATGGGAAGAATGGAGAGACATGCCTTCATCCCCATCACTACATTTCTTCAATCAGTCTTTTTGTCCTTTTGCTCACTCTTTTTGGACAAGTCCCTTCTTTTCCTTCCTGTGACTCCTCTTCTTGTCCTTCACTCTTGTCTGTGTATCTTCCTTCATTTTCTATTGCTCTGTTTCTCTCCTGTGCGCCAATGTTCTCCACCGCAGTGTCCTTTCCGTCTTCATCGATGGTCTTCACTCCTTTGAAGTGAGAACTGTTTCTTGTTATTCGGTAGGGGCCCAACTCCGCCGTGATCATTGGCCCCTTGACCTCTGTTATTGTTAGTTGGTCCTTTGAGAATGGACCGTCAGACTTTCTCCATTGCCGCTGACGCACTACCACTTGGTCCCCTTGCTTGAGGTGCACCGGAGTGGCATGTCGCCTGGCGTCCACGTATGCTTTCATCTTCTCCTTTGCCTCCTGATCCCTCACAGCAATGCTGCTGTGTTCTGGTGACCTCTTCGCCTCTAGCTGTGGTAGCCTCGTTCTGCTTGACCTTCCCAGCACTAATTCAGCTGGACGTCTTCCTGTGGAGCTGTGGGGAGTGTTTCTATAGTCCCGTAGCACTTGACAGAGCGCCTGTCCTATGGAAATCTGCGCCAGCTTTGCTCTTTGGACCGCCTTCTTTATGTTGTCCATGAATCTCTCCACCATGCCATTCGCTTGTGGCCACAGAGGTGTTATCTTCCTGTGATGAATGCCTAGGTAGGTCATGAATGTTTTGAACTCCTCCCCTGAAAACGGAGGACCATTGTCTGTCTTTAGTGTCTCTGGTGATCCCCAGGCTGCAAATATGTCATCAAATATTGGTAGTGTCGCAGTTGCTGATGTGGAGGAGATGTGGCGTACTATGGGAAACCTCGAGTATTCATCAATGATCACGAGCAGATAGTTGCCCGTGTCTAGTGGCCCATAGAAGTCTGCTGCTAACGTTGTCCATACTGCCTTTGGAAGTTCTGACATATGTAATGGTTCCGGCTTTGCTGGTTGGCCTGTTGTTTGACAGATGTGGCAGCTCAGGATGGTGTCTTCTACCATTCTGTCTAGGCCAGGGAACCATACCTTCTCCCGTAGTATCTTCTTTGTTGCGACCATGCCTCTGTGTGACTGGTATTACTATCATTGTTCCTCGCATTAGTATACCATTTCAGTCTCTGATAGTTCGTCATGTATCTTTTTGAATGCTATCATTTCCTCCTTGTTGACTCCGTCTCCCACTGCGCAGTTGTTGTTGATGTGTCTCTGTTGGAAACGGGGTTACCGAGTCCGTTACGGTAGCATGGCGCAAAGCGGGGAAAGGCACGCGAAGGCAATGTGTAAGGCAGTTGTGCAGCACACTCTTACTTTAACTCAGTAATGCGGAGCAATAACCGGACACCACACCAGGCTTGTGTAAGTAAAAATCAGGTTTCTTTATATCAATCAAGATGGCATTCACTTATGCAGATTATACATTCCTTTAACTGGTGCGCATTCGTTTAAAAAGACCCTCAACAGTTCTGGCCACTAAAAGGCCGCAGGAATTCGTGCCCCTATCTGACACCACGACCTTGGGGAATCCCACTCGGGTAAAAATCCCCATGAGGGCCCGCGCCACCACCGGTGCTGTGATGGTCCTCAGAGGGATTGCCTCTGGGTACCGGGTGGCGTGGTCTACTAGCACCAAAATGAACCTATGCCCAGCAGAAGTCGGCGGATCCAACGGCCCGACAATGTCAATCCCCACTCGCTCAAAAGGGGTATCGACCACTGGGAGAGGTTCTAGAGGGACCTTCACCTTAGTCCCTGTCTTGCCGCTCGCTTGGCAAGTGGTGCAGGTCTTGCAATACGTGTCAGAAGTGACGCGCATCCTAGGCCAGTAAAAATGTGGGACCAAGCGTGCAAACGTCTTGTCCTGGCCCAGGTGTCCTGCTAGTGGTATCTCATGTGCCAACTCTAGCAGAAAGGCTCGGTAGCATTGGGGGACCACCACGGCCCTTGAGGACCCATGCACCGGAGCCTTAGGCTCACTGTAGAGGAGACCATCCTCCCAGTAGACATGGTAATTACCAGTCTCTGTTCCAGCTGCTTGGGCTTCGGCCTGTTGCCGTATGCCATCAAGCGTAGGGTACTCCCTCTGTGCCCGGCAAAATTCTTCCCGGGTAGGCCCTCCTTCCACCTGCCACTCTGCAGGGGTCGGCAGGTCCCCCACGGGAAAACCAACTACCTCAGCGGACTCCGGGGTCACCTCCGCGGGCTCCCCATCCATCTCACCGGGTGTCTCCTCCCGGACATCTCCTCGTCCAGCAGTGGGCTGGGCCATTCTTTCAGGCTCCAACCCGGGCTGAGTTCCTTGTCGGGCAGCCATGGACCGCGTGATAACGCAAGTCCATCCTGGTAACCCCAACATCTCAGCATGGGCATTGAACTCTACCTCTCTCCAGGCAGTATGTTCTAAGTCGTTGCCCAGCAGACAGTCAACTGGCATGGCAGGGCTCACCGCAACCTTCATCAGACCTGACACTCCTCCCCACTCAAAGGGAACTTGGGCCACGGGGTAATGACCCAGGCTATTATCAGCCATCACAACTGGGTGGAACTCCTCAGGAATCACCTGCTCTGGGGACACCAGCTGACGTTTCACCATTGTCATACTGGCACCTGTGTCCCTCAGAGCCTCCACCTCCTCCCCGTTCACCAGGACCCTCTGCCGATACTTGGCAGTGTTCTCGGGTACCTGAACCCTTGGGATGATCTCTCTATCCCCCAGGGAAACTAAGGTCAAGCCTGTCCACTCACCTCCCCTACCTAGGGACAACTCCTCCCCAAGCGCTACACTGGCCACCCCGGGGGTCTTACCTCCTGTGGGGGCTGGGGTTCTCTTGCGACACTGGGGATCCCCCTTGTAGTGTCCAACCTCCCCGCACTCGTAGCACCGGACAGTTCTGGGCTGCTGACTCCTGTCAGGGTAAGTGGGTCTCTGGTATCCAGATTGGGATGGGGAACCTACCCCTCTCCCAGGCGGTCTATTTTGGGGACCTTTAAAGAACTCCCTCTTTTTATCTCCCCCTCTTTCTTCTGGGGGAACCCCTGTCCACCTTTCGGGGGATCCGCCCCGGCTCCCTTGTGGGACACCCGAGTGCTGACCCACGTGTCTGCCTCCTCTGCAAGCTCCCTTGGGTTGGTCAGCTTGCGGTCCACCAAGTACTGGCGCAGCTCCGGAAAACATTTCTCGAGGAGGTGCTCTCTCAAAAACAGGTCGTACAGCCCTTTGTAATCATCAACCTCGCTGCCACGCACCCAACCCTCCAATGCCTTCCGGGCATAATCATAAAAATCTACCCAGTTTTGTGTGGTGAGCTTGTGGCTGTTGCGAAACTTTTGGCGGTACTTCTCTGGGGTGAGGCCAAACTTCCTGAGCAGGGCCTCCCTCATGATAGGGTAGTTGGTACGATCCCCTTTTTCTAAGGTTAAAAGAGTGTCCCTGACTAGTGGAGGTATGTACCTATAAAGTCCTCCTCCCCAGTAGCTCTCAGGAACTCTATGGGCCACCAAAGCTACCTCGTACGCCGTCAACCACTTGTCGATGTCATCACCCACACTAAAGCTGGCCATCACTTCCCTGGGTAGATAGAATTTGGGCTCCTGTGGAACCCCAGCAGGTACGCTGCCACCATTTCCTTTGCCTTCCATTTCCATTTGCAAGGCTCGGAGCTCCAGTTCTTTCAGGCTAAGCTCATGTACAAGCCTTCTTTCCTCCATGGCTAGCCTTGCCTGTTCTCGCTCCCTTTCCATCCTAGCCAACTCTAATGTCAATTGCCTCTGCTCCCTCCTGTCCTTGAATTCTTCTGCTGACAAACTCCCCCTGACGCACTACTGCCTGCCCTGGAACGTCTTCCTGGCAACACATTCTCGCTGACGTCAATGTTCAGTAGGCTCAGTTCTTCTGGGTCGTCTGCCTCCCTCTGCTCCTCATCCCCTCTTCCCTCCGGGTGGGCCATTACCCATGCCCTCAAAGCTTTCTGAAGCACCTCCTTCCTGGCACCTCGCTTGACGGCCACCCCCTCTCTAGGCAGAACTCCTTGAGCTGTGCCACCGTGTACCTCTCTAGGTCGGCTAACTCAAACTCCATCCTCCTAGGTGGGGTCCCAGACAATTTAAGGAAGGGGTTCTAAATGGTAGGTAGCAGGTCTTAACGCAGGACTAATACAATCGGCAATCACAAAAGAGTTCCTTCTTACATTTCACTAGGTGTCTAATTGCGGCGCACTCTGAGTCACTGTAGGGTGCTGCACAAATACCAGTCCCTATCCCACCACTGCCACCAATGTTGGAAACGGGGTTACCGAGTCCGTTACGGTAGCATGGCGCAAAGCGGGGAAAGGCACGCGAAGGCAATGTGTAAGGCAGTTGTGCAGCACACTCTTACTCTAACTCAGAAATGCGGAGCAATAACCGGACACCACACCAGGCTTGTATAAGTAAAAATCAGGTTTCTTTATATCAATCAAGATGGCATTCACTTATGCAGATTATACATTCCTTTAACTGGTGCGCATTCGTTTAAAAAGACCCTCAACAGTTCTGGCCACTAAAAGGCCGCAGCAATTAGTTCCTTTAAAATCACAGCACCAATAATGATTCGGGTGCGCTAACAAAGTAGGGCCTAGAACATGCACAACACTTTTTAGGCATTAACATCTCTGGCCCCTGGGCACATACATCAGGCCTAGGTACTCAGTACAGCCTGTGGTACACTAGGCGGGAGGGAATCCTAGAGGGAACCCCTCAACATGTCCAGCAGCTGGGGCTTCCCTATGAGGGGGGACTCCTATATCTCCCAGGGGAGGTGAGGGTTAAATTAGGCTAGGGCCCTTTCTCACCAGGTGCCTGGCCTGGTACAAAACGTCATGGAAGGCCCCTCCCTCCTTAATCCCTTGTGAAGCGTGGCCCCCGGCCCCCAGGGGCTTAACCTAGAGCCCTAGGGGCCTCCTGGGCTCACCTGCGGTGCTGTTGCTGGTCGCTGTGCCTCTCGGCGGACTCTCCTCCGGGCCAGCCCTCTGTTGGACGGGGCGGGGCCCGGCGCGAGTCTCCACGGCCCTCCGGCCGGTGCTGGCTATTCTCCTTGAGGCTATGGCGCCTCTCGTGGCGTTATCGCTTCGTTGGGGGCCGGTATGCCACTCCTCCGGCCCCCGTGGAGTCAGGAGAGAGAGTAGGGACACGGAGCGGGAGCCGGCAGTCCTTTCAGACGGCTCCGGCTTCCCGCGAGGACACAAGGAGTTCTAGCTCACCTCCGGACGTGCAGGGGGGGCGGGCTCTCGACGGCGCCCAATCCTGGCGCGGCGGCGATTCTTCCTGGGGCTCCCGTTGGCAGTGGAGCCCCTCGGACGTCTTCCCGATTGGCTCCGGCTGGGCCAATCGCGTCGCGGCCTTCTCCGCTTCCGGGGGCTCCCGTTGGCAGTGGAGCCCCTCTGACGTCGCCCCGATTGGCTCCGGCTGGGCCAATCGCGTCGCGGCCTTCGTCGGTTGCTAGGCGACGCCTCCCGCCTCCTTCTTCTCTGGCTGCTGGCTCCGGCGGGGCCAATCCAGTCGCGGCCTTTTCGGGGCGCGACCTATGACGCGGTCAGCGTCCCCGGCCCCACGGCAACGGCGTCCACGGGCCTGGAGGCCGCAGAAGGCCTCAGCTCGGTTTACGCGGCCCTCGGGGGCTGCGGCGGGGTTATTCTTGGCCGCGCTTGCAGCGGCAGGGGTCTCGGGCCCGGCGGTGATTTCTGGGGCTTCGGTGAGGGCGCGGACGGCGCACCTCACCACAGTTATGCACGGGGGAGAGGTCTTCCTCACCTCAGCTCCCTCTTCACGCGGCGGTGGCCGCGGCGGCGATCCAGTCACCAGGTCAGTGACTGGGGGAGGTCAAGTTCTCTCCCATGGAGTTGCAGCACGGGGCGCGCTGACAGCCTTCTTCACAGGGCTGTGTGGGAAGGGTTCTTGGGGGACAGTCCAGCTGTCGGTGTGGATAGATAGGGGGTGAAGGCCTAGCGCTTAGGACACAGCGCTTCGCCTCGTGATCCCCATTCGACGGTTTCACTTGAGATCCTGTTACTCTTGGATTCAGCAAAGTTCTTCTTATGAACAGTGGGGGGTTGTGAGTTGGTGATTCTGGGAGTGCTTGATGTTCCTCCCGGCACGCTGGAGATGGTTCCCTGGGTCCCCTCACACTGGGCAAGATCAGTGGGTGGTGGGCGTTCCTCAGCTATCTTACGGCAGCAGGGCCTTGACCCTGTCAGCAGCAGTAGTGTAGGTCTCCCCCCTAGGCCCTAAAGTCTATACTCCGGCCCAGGTTCTCCCAGGTTCAGCGGTGCCTCAACCTAACTAACTAAAAGGTTTTCCCTCCAAGCCTCTTATACCCCTAGGTCAGGTGACCCTCCTTAAGGCGGCAAAACGTAACTCCTCCCACAGCCCGGAAGGTTCTGGAACCTTCCACCTACCTAGCTATGGGGCCCAGAGGCGGGGACGGGATGGATACTGTATCCCTATGTCCCAGCCTGACTCTGGCGACTAGCGTGTATGTGTGGAAGGCCCTCTGCAGTAGCAGGGGCCTGTGGCAGCCATCTTTAGTGAGAGAGCACCTGCACCTCAGCACTGACCAGCAGTGGCAAGGCGCCCGGAGACCTAGGTCCAGTAAAAATATGGTGGCAAAAATGAGGCGAAAAAGGGAAAAAAACAGGGCAAGACCACCCTAGGGCTGACAGGTCTAACAGTCTCCATCTCTGCTGTCTTGTTGTCGCTTTCGCCGCTTGCATCATGTCATCCTTTGCTGTCTCCTGCTCTAGTTCAGCCAGTGTTATTGGCGCCGGCGTGTTCTGTCTTAGTACAAAGTTGAGATATTCTTCTGCCATTGAGGTCTTCTCTGGTGCCTGTGGTAAGGGGTGCCGAGACATGTAGTCGGCCGGGTTGTGTTCTTTGCCCGGCTTGTGCACTATCTTGAAATCGTAGTCCATCAGTCTTATGCCCCAGCGCTCAATGCGAGGTGGCATCTTTGCATTTGGATTGCCATATATTGTCACCAGGGCCTGATGGTCAGTTACGATGGTGAATGGCTTGCCGTAAATGAACATGTGATAGTGCTCGCACGCCCATACCACCGCTAAGCTCTCCTTTTCAGGTTGGGAGTATGCTCTTTCAACGTCAGACAGAATTTTGCTTGCATACGCAACAATTTTTCTCGGTGAGTCTCTACCTGGCAGGTGTTGTGCTAGGATTGCCCCTAGTCCGACCGGGCTGGCGTCTACGGTCAGCTCAGTGCATAGCAACGGATCGAAATAGGCAAGGTGATCTACGGCCATCACGGCCTGTCTGATGGCTTCAAATGCCCAGCTGCACTCTTGTGACCAGATGAACTTCTGACCCTGCTTTGTTAGGTCCCGCAGTGGTGTGCTCACCGTGGCGAAGTCCTTTATGTAGCGGGCACAGTAGCTGGCAAGACCAAGAAACGACCTTACTTCGGCAACATCTATTGGAGGATTCGCCTTTTTCAAGGTCTCTACCTTGCTGGGGTCCGGCCTCATTCCTTTCTTGGAGAAGATGTGCCCAAAGAATAACAGTTCACTTCTTCCCAGTTCACATTTGTCAGCGTTCAATGTTAGTCCTGCTTGTTCCAGCTGAAGGCATACTTCACGTAGGGCACTGTCATGCACTTCATCGCACCGACCAAATACCAGGATGTCGTCGCTGTAGTTTAAACTGTTTTTCCCCGGCCTTATCACTTGTCTTATTGTTTCCTGAAATATCTCCGCAGCGGATGATATGCCGAAACTCAGACGCTTGTAGCGGAACAGGCCCATGTGCGTGGAGAACGTGGTAATGTACCTCAATTGCTCGTCGAGCTCCAGTTGATGGTACCCTTTGCACAGGTCCAGCTTCGAGAATCGACATGCACCAGTGAGACAGCTTATCATATCATTTAGGTGTGGCCCAGGGTGTCGTTCTCTCTCAATGGCTGGGTTTGGTATCCTCATGTCCACGCAAAAGCGAATCTTTGAGGTGTTCTTTTTCGGAACCGCCACTATTGGAGACACCCAGGGAGTTGGTCCTTCCGCAGGCTCAATGATGTCTTGTGCCAGTAGACTCTGTATTTCCTCTTCGACCTGAGGTTGTAGATGTATGGGCACTCGTCGATGATGCTGCGCCACAGGTTTGACTGCCTTGTTGATGTGCAATGTTATTTGTTTCCCTTTTAGTTTCCCTAGGCCTTGTATTATGGCTGGATGTTCTTGTAGAATGTTCTGTTTCTCTGACATGTGGTATGTCATGGCCAGGAGGCCCATTACCTGCGCCGTGACATTGCTCAGTAGGCATGGTGCTGGGATGTCTCCCCGTAGCACATGTATCTCTTCTCTGCATGACCGGTCCTTGTACGTCAGTGTTTCTATGAACTTCCCCATGTTTTCCACCGGCTTCTTCGAGCCCCAGGTGAAAACATCGACGGTAGATGGTGATAGTGGCGGTCTTATCTTCATCTTCTCGTACTCCGACGTGCACATGATGTTGCACGTGGCCCCACTATCAAGCATGAAACGTGTGCTGTGGTCTCCTACTTCAATCTCCACTGTTGCTGTTTTTTTTGATCTGATGCTTCTCCACAGTGTTAATGTGCTCTGGCCTTCGTTCTTCTGCTGGTGCATCTGACATCAGATACAGTCGTTACGCTTTTTCTGATGCGACTGTTCCTTCGGATTCGTCTGAGGAGCTGCGATTTGCCGTCTCCATGTGCCTGCATACCTGCTCGTTACTGCTCGTGGTCTTGCTGGTCTTCCTCGCTCGCTTCTGAACTGTCTACTCATGCAAGCACTCGCAAAGTGATTGTCCCTGTTGCATTTCCTGCATTTCTGGCCCATTGCCGGGCACGCACCGACGTGTGGGGAGTCAAGGCCGCACCGGGAGCACGTTCTTTCCTGTTTTTTCGTTGGCGGTGGCGGTGTACTGTCTTTTTTCTTGTAACTTACCATTATGCGGTTCGCTTGTTCTGCCCTTCTATCTTTACCTAGCTCCATCTCTTTGGCATGTGTCGTTGCTCTTGCTTCTGCTCGGGCCATTGTCAGTATCTTCTCCAGCGTCGTTGGTTCCTTTAAAATACGTGCGCGGAACTCCACGGACTGGCAACCTTCGATGATGCACAGTCGTATCGCTTGTTCATTGTCGAACTTGTCAAACTCGCAATACGTTACTAGCTTTCGCAGTCTTGTTGCCAAATCGTCCAGGGACTCCTCTGCTCGTTGACACGCGGTGTTAAATGTGTACCTCTTGAAGTCGATGTTTCTTTGCGGGTCGAACTTCTCTGTGAGGCACTGTATCAGTCTCTTGTACGTTGCTGTTTTGTCGCTGGGGAATGTTGTGAGCAGGTCCTCCACTTCATCTCCTACGAAATTTAAAAAGAGGTCAACGTGTTTTGCCTCTGCGATGTCTGTGGCGCGCATGTAGCGTTCGAATTGCCGAATCCAGCGTTCCCACCTGATGCCTGTCTGTGGTTCCGATAGGCTGAATGGTAGTGGTCTGCGAAATATTGCCTGCGCGCTGGTCTTGTCACTTTCGTTGGCCATCTTCCTTCTTTCCTTTGTCTTTCCGTCTTCTTTTTGTTATGCTGTGTTCCTTCTTTCCTTTTTGTGTTGCAATTTCCCTTTAGTTCTTTATTTTCTCCTTTTCCTATGGCTTTTTGTTAATGCCTGACTTTAAAATGGCCGCCTGGCCCTCTCCAGCCTCTCATTCGCTGTCCCGCCTGACTCTAAGATGGCCGCCGGTACTTCTGTGGGCGAGATTTGCTATCTATTGCATTGCCTGACTTTAAAATGGCCGCCGGGCTTTCCTCAGCTCTTCATTGGCTGTCCCGCCTGACTTCAAGATGGCCGCCGATCTCTCGCAAGATTTCGGGTCAAATCTCAACGCGGGACGCTCGGGCTCTCGTTTAGTCAGCGGGCGGCTTTTCCACGATCGGGCGCTTGTTTTTGCACTTCCCTCACCTCACTCTCCTTGATGCGGCCGGGGTGGGCTCACGATGTCGCCGTAGATGCCGCACACGGACCAGGGTGGGCTCCTGGCTCCATTTCTTTTGCGATCGGGGTGGGCTCCCGATTTCGCGTCTTCTCTTCTTTGGGGCCCGACGGACCAGGGTAGGCTCTTGGTTTCGTCTTCTTCTGTGGTCGGGTGTGCTCCCGACGTCGTCTCGTCGATCGGCGGACCAGGGTGGGCTCCTGGCTCTGCGTGGACGTGCTGGCGAGGTGATTTCTTGTGGTGGCTCCGGATCCCACCTGCTCGTCGCCAGTTGTAGTATTCTCCGAATGACCCACACCGAGACTGGTAGGTGATGAGTTTGTTCTTTATTATCTTGTTATCTCGTGCCCACATGCACGTCCGTTCCCTCTGCCCTCGTCCAGTCAAGTGCCCGCCCCACTCCCTGACCGGAAGTGGTGTCCGGTCTCTGTCCCCTCCCCTAGGTCCGAGTGCAGGGTCCTAGTGCCCCTGACCCCAGGTCACTACACCCACCCACCCCTGCGCGCAGAACACCCCCCATCCTTCAGAGGGGCCCCATTCAGTCCAAGGCCTATGAATATCTGTGAGAAATTGGACAGCGAGCGTCCATCACCACATTCTGCACGGAAGAGGGGGGCGTGGTGGGGGGGGTCGTTATCATTTTGAGTTGCACTGCTAAGTCGTTGTAGTAAAGGGACATAACTACTGTCATTTTAAAATACACAAAGATGATGGGTAACTTGGAACTTGAAAGAACCCCACTGTCAGTGGTTGTGACATCATTCATTTGTCAGGCATATGCAGAAGTGAGTTTTATTATTTTTTATATTAGCACAGATTTAAACAGTGGGATTTTTTTTATTTTTTATTAGGATCAAGATTAGTTAGGAAGGCGGTATGGGGGAATGTGCAAGGTGTGTGAGGGGAAACAAGACCATGGAGTGGTTCCTGTGTATGCAGATACATAGGGTCATCACAAGGGGGATGAAGACAGAGCTATTGGCCCTAGGTCCAGATCTTTTTAGTGCCCCGCACTGCCACTGCTAAATGAATTTATATGCAGGGCCCCTGGAATTATGTTGCAGGGGAGCGCCAACTAAAGCGGTAGGGTTGAGTAAATTATGTGGCAAAAAGGCAAATTATGAGGCATAATGTGGCACATTTGGTGACGGTATTACTTGATTATTTTGTCATTTTTACACTTGTTAACACTGTTTGGGCATTGATTGCATCTCATTAATACCAGTTTAACACAAAAAATATAGAAATAAGCAACAGTAAAAGGTGCCCAGTCAACCTTTGCAAAGGGCCTTCTACTGAGCGGCAACACATGTCGCTGCGTTTTTTGTAACTTTTGAACCATTTCAGCTAGAAACAATTTTTTTTAAATCTGCAAATTATGTAGCAGATGATGGATTATGTGCAAATTTGGCAAAGCTACTGTTGGAAATGGGATTCCTGGTTGGCTGAGGTATGCTCCCAGGCAGGGACAACCACTGTAGTCATGGTAGGGTAGATACACAATAAGATAACCTGTGCTCACCCTCTGGTAGCTTGGCACAGATCAGTCAGGCTTATCTACAAAGGCAATGGGTAAAGTAATTGTGCAACACACACACATAGTAACACAATGAAGATGTTGCTCAATTGTGAATTTACCTTGAAAAAACTAAAAAACAAGAGACGTTTGGCAAAACAGGAACATTTGGTTTAATTAAATGCAGCAGCCGGGAAAACAGATGACAGATTCGGGGTCTGAAGACTGTCTCAAAGTGCATTGGTTTTGGCCGTCAATTACAATATTTTTAAAAATATTGTAATTTTTCATGTATAGCACTGTACTGTATTGTCTGTGAAAAATATTTTTTGTGTATTGTGTACACATGTGCTTGTGTTTATGAAATATAAATATGGTATCATTTGTGTGTAAAAAGAATTAACACAAATAGCAAAACACATAAAAAAGAAAACGAAAAAAGATATAATTGAAAAATATTAATATATAAAAATAAAGAAATATAATTTTGTATCAAAAGGAATTGTTTCCAGTCATATGTACATGCTTATTTGATATGCATTGTTTTTACATAGATTTATGCCGGATGTTCTGTATTAATTAATTATCATAGATCTTGTGTATAGCCCTCTTTTTCTTACCCTATATGGTATTTTTCCCTACAGCTAGCAAGATTCATTGTCTTCAGTAGGGGTCCCCTTTTTACCAAATCCTAATTCTACATAGGTACAGGTGGATAAGACATTTTGCATTTTAGGGGCAATTTCTTGGGATAAGTAAAGTCTGTCTGTGCCCACAGCGCGGAGTATCAGCGAGCAGACATAGCACAACCTAGCCGACGTCTGGGTGCCCGCGCGGTTATGTGCTGGAACCATTTATTGTGCAAGAGTGCACTGTGTAGTGCATTTGGAATACTAGTGTTTGGTTCAGTGTAAGTATAAGTAAGGTGGGAGAGATCCCTACGCAAGCGCTATAGAAATGTTGAGGTAGGCTCCATGTGACTAGGCAGATTTCTCACTTTGGATGGATGCGGCCACACCATGCTAAGCAGATGGTGCACAAAGATGCAATAATACATAACTTTTGGAACGTTGCAGGTCTTGGGATGGTGTCTGGAGGGGTCATCTGCAGTTTTCTGGCATCCGGGGTAGTCTTTGCTTGGCACATTGTAAACAGTCTGCTTGTAAAGAATGTCCATAAAATGTAGTTTGTGGCCTTTCTTGGCTTGAACCCTCGGGCCTCCTTGGGACTTTGGAGTTTGCTACTGAAGAGGTGGTGCGGCCCAGTAAAGGTGGTGCACTCACGGTTTGATTGCAGAGTTGTTGGAAAAGAGCTGGTGGTAGGTTAGATTGTAGAACAACATGCATCATTATTCGGTCTCGGAAATTCCTGTGCCTATCCTTTTGGGGCATTTCCGGCATCCATTTTGCGCAATCTTTGGAGAGGTACTGGATGGGGAGCCCCAGTTTTGGCATCATTTTAGGAATCAGTGAGTTTTTGTTCATGGGCAGCCTGAGTTTCATTTTGTGGGTCATTTGGCCCTCCCCCCTTGCCATGACAGAGGTGAGTATTTTAGTGGGGTGATCTTCTTGGGTGTGTGGATGACTTTTTTTTACCTAACTATTGGTTTATGGGCGTTGTCGGCCCTCTAATACCCTACTTTCCCTAACATGTGTGTGTGTGGTTTTATCGCTGTGGATGATACCTTTTCACCTACATATGCCGTAAAAGGAAAGGGGCTTGTTGTAATTTGGGGGTTTGTGGGTAATTGCAACATGTCCTGAGGACACATGTATGCCCCTCTGGTCCCTCACGTTGCGTGTAACAAGGTTTTCCCTAATGGAGTTGGGTGTTTTGACTCCCCCCTTTTTCTGGAAGCTTCATTTTTGGGCTGGTTCCTGCAGGTCATTGGGCGCCTTCCTAAGGTCTCATGTAGTGTTGGTTTTATTGTGGCCTACCAATGGGGGTTGAGAATCTGCTCCAGGGCCCCGTTGTGATTTGGATGTGGCAATGACTGGGATCAGGACTATTGCTCCCTTGGACGATGTTTGTGAGGCCCTGTGTTATTTGATTCCACAAGCTGGGTGCGGTAGTGATCGTATCTGTGCACCTTGTGTGGGGGCTGTGATGGCCATCTGCAGAAACCCCTTTCCCTCCTGTTGCCCCACTCTCCCTCAGATGCAGGATGCTTTGGGTCTGAAGCCCTCAGCAAGAATCAGGGATTTCCTACCCGGTGCCATGCCACTCCTGCTGTTTTGGAGGGACATGATCCGATGAGCAGACTTTGGATGTTTGGAAGCATTAGGGGAGAGGAGGAGGCCAAAATCTTGCTTACGATGGGAGTCAGGTGCGTGGCTGGGACTTGTTGTGCTGTGGGTAGCAAACTGGGACAGCTGATTGCCCTGGTCTATTTCCCTGCTGACTTGGGTGCAAAATTGTTGCTATTCGTGCGTGGACTATGGAGTTCTATGGGTGACACCATTATCCCAAGTGCACGGAGAACCTGGCTTCCGGCACTGGAGCGTCACTTCGTTTTGGAACTGAAAGTGGGCCTCCACTACCTGAAGGCCTAAATGGGCTCCTTTTCATCTCACAATAGGAACCCGTCCCAATTGGACTTGGATGAAGGGACCTGGGTGCCTGTTTTTATGCACTGGTCAGGGGTCGCCTCGCCCCCTCTTCAGACTGCCCTCTCCCTAGGGCATGGTCAGCTGAACCCGCCCTGGGGGACCAGCAGCAGAGAGGGGCCTAGGTGCCCTGCAGGCAACCAAATGGTGGATTTTAGCGCAGAATAAACGGCAGCCCTGATTTTTTCCTGAATACAAGTAAAGGCTTGAGTTTTCTGCTAATGCTGTGTCACTAGTCTTTATTGTTGTGGTGAGTTTTCTGAAGTGGGTATGAAGTGGATGTGTCATATTGGGGGTTTGAATTTACTGCGTATTTGGATTGGGAGATTGTGTGAGGGCATTGCCTCCCCAGACAGTCATCCCTCCCTGCCGTGGCTGTGGCCCTGGTGCTTGCTGGGCTGGGTTGCCTGCCTGCTGCTGTTGCCATGTGTTTGGCCAACCACCTGGTCCTTGTTGCAGTGGTGTGTTTGCTGACAGATTTCCTTGTGGCTGAATGTATGGCGTGTTCGAGTTGAGCTGGGCTTGGTTTTGTTGATGGGGATTTTGCCAGGACTGGCCCAGGTCTATCGATCCTTGCTCATGGTACATTTTCAAGTGACAATGGTCGGCCAGGTGGCCCATCCCTCTGGGGTTCCACAGTGGAGTCCCTTTCAAGACTGGTGTCCTATGCATGCTTGCAGCCAATGAGGCCTTCTTGGGGGGTGGTTTTGCTCAGTCTGTGGGGGCCCGGCTTAGTGGAGTTTTTCCAGGCATGCTCCTGGTTTTGGCCCTTCCTAGTGGGCCACTGAGTGGGGGGTGCACTTGATGGCCTGCCCCCCTCCAGCTCTGGGACTTTCCCCATGTGGCCGGTGGGGGCACTTCCTCGGGGTGGTGTATCATTTGCTGGGTGTGCCAAGTTCCCTCCAATGGTCACTCACTTGGGCACCTTATTCAACAGCAGGTGGGGGGCTTTGGGTACAAGGGGTGCACTGCATAGTGCCAGGCTGTATTGTCTGTGCCAGACCTTACTTGGGAAGGTGTCAGAGTGATGATAGAGGCTGAGATTGGTAATCACGGGGGTACACGCGGTCTGTTTGTCATCGCAATTGCCCCTATGTGCCTTGGGCCGGTTCCCCACCTAGCCACGGGGGATTCAGTAGTCATGCGCAAGTCGAGGTCCTGGATCTCTTGCTCCTTGTGTACCTTACTGGCTAACAACATGTTCATCCTTTTTTCGTTTTCCACTAAGAGATGGTTTGTGTAGCTCGAGTAGATTTCCTGTATACTCCAGGACCGCACCGTGAAGGGGGCCCGCCTGGCCGGGTCCACCCTGGCTGGCGTCCATGTGGCGTGGGAGTGCATTGCTGGTTGGTGCCCTGTGGGGGAACTCCAGGGGAGGAGCAGGCTATAGCCCCGTTCTCAAGAAACTGGATTGACATTTTCGGTTTGGTCATTAGGTCCCGACCCAAGATATTAGTCGGGGAAGAGGGAAAGTACAACAACTGTTCCCTCACTCTTTTCCCCCTCTCTCCAGCTTGAGGGATTCTGTGAAGGGGATCCCTGCCACCGTGCCCAAGACCCCTTGTATGGTTGCAATGCTCTTTGATAGGGGGACTGCCCCCTCCCATCGATACGACCTCTTTGGATATTGTCTAGTAGAAAGTGGTAAGGCATCCTGTTTATCAGCATTGTGACCACGCGGTCCTCCTCAGGGCAGTCTGTATTTTTTGTAGGCTAAACGCAGCAGACAGGGGGTCGTGCTTCAGGAGACTCTTGCACCGAATTGGGGTGAGGCTGAAGTCTCCTGGGTCAGCCAGTTGGGCAATCTCCCAGCCCTAGATCTAGTGGCTTTCTGCCAGGTGGGGTACTGCCCCCCTCGACCAGGGAGTTGGTGTAACCTGATACAGGAACAGCAGGGATGGCAGGCATCAGAAAGAGCACCTCTGTGCCAGCATAAGGTGGGGGAGGTGCGGACGCCTTGCTTGCGAGTTCTGGAACAGGATTCTAGATCAGGGCCACCTCGAAGATGGCCCAAAGTTCTTACAGTGACACTCTTCTAGCCTTTTTCTGCCCTACATACTTGGTCCGAATGTGTGTCCTTGTGTGTTCTATTATATTGGTGTCGAAGGTTACCCCCTCCGGCCAGCGGAACGCATGCGCTTTAGTGTGTGCGTGCCATTCACAGCAAAATTTATCTGGCTTTTTAGCCTGTGTGGAGAGCCTAGTTTGCATGTGGTTTAACAGCAACTCCATGATGGGTTGGGAACCTTTTAAGGGACTAGTACACTTCTAACTTCTCAAGGCTTTTTAGATTATCCTAAATTCTACTCTGCTCATGGGGAAAATATGTCCAAGGCATTATGCCGGCAATAACTACTTTACTACAAGCTCAGCTTAGACAAAAGGTGCATCAAACAAACTTAGTACATAAAACAACACATTTGATAAACAACCTGCAAGAAAGTGCAATGGTTAATTCAAAATATTACCTGTAAGAAAGTGCAATGGTTAATTAAAACCTTTATGAATTATTTTTTAACAGTGGAACAGCAAACTGTGAACAAATGACCACTTTTTCATACGCACATAGAATTATTAACTGGTCATAACATTCAACATAGAACACAGTTGCAATAATTTATCAGCAACACAACATCAAGAAAATTGCATCAATTGAAAACTATAATAGAAGTAAAAGCAAAGGAAGAAAAAAACGACACAGATGAAAAAATGATGACTCTGTCTAAAAATCTTAGCCCGCTACTAACGGGTACCGCTTAATGACAAGTGGAGGCTGTGAGCGGTACTCAGGACTAAGTGAGCCTGATAGTCTGTCAATATCGGCTCTGTGACAAAGATAGCAATACAAGAAGGAGCGACTCGACAACTACAAGCCATCCTTGACCAAGCACAAGCTGCACCTTACTCTCCAAGGTCCAAATTTTTCCCTAACATCCGAATTACACGCTATGTTACACCCAGGGGTCATGCGTACCGGCTGTGTCACGCCCAGTGGTCCAAGCAAATAACACCTCTCACTTATTTCAGATACTACCAGTGTAAAGAAACCAATAGCACTAATAAAAATCCTTTAGACTAAAAAATTAAGATCAAGATGCTGTCTCTATATCACACCCAGAGCCTATGCTTACCATCTGTGTCACGCCCAGTGGTCCAAGCAGTGAGGCCCCACCCCTGTATCACACCCAGGAATCAAGCGTACCCTCTGTGTCTTGCCCAGCGGTCCCTGCATCACTCCCAGAGACAAGCGTACCATCTGTTTCACGCCCAGTGGTCCAAGCGACTAAACAACCCTCACATTTCCTAGCATGCTGACTATCGAAGAAAGGTGACCTCTGTGGGATCACCTCGGAGGTCGCCTTGCGACTACCCAGCTCGGACACATAAAATAGGCAATATATTAGATTTCTGTTAGTGGCAGGGTGTTCAGGTTAGATTTTTATGCTTCTTCCTAGCTTGCCATACGCCAAATGCTAGCTAATGATTAGATGTAGTCTCTTACCCACTGACGGCGGCTTCAGGATGGACCTCCACCCCGCGGATTCAGCAGAACTTACAGTCAATTGTGGCATCTACTCACCATTCTTGCTGCGCAGATGTGAATCCATTTGAGCGGGGTCCTGTTCCTTCGGCTGCAGTCGGGCTCGAAGAACCAATCTCTCCTATCTGACTCTCCAAGATGTTGCTTAAATGTGAATTTACCTTGAAAAAATAAAAGACAAAAGGCATTTGGCAAAACAGGAACAGTTTGTTTAATTAAACGTAGCAGCCAGGATCAGGCGACAGAGTCAGGCTTGGAAGACTGTCTCAAAGTACGTTGGTTTTGGCCATCATTTCACATAGGGGCATATTCTCAAGGACTTATCGCCGATTTATCGGCACTTTAGCGCCGCAAAAGTGGCGATAGATTTATCGCCCTATTCTCAAGCTGGTGCAAACTGCCAATATCGCCAGTTTTCCAGCGATAGCTTCCGCAAAAACATCGCCACGGATGAGAGCGACAACTAACGCTAATGATATGCAGAGTAGGCGTTCCCGTGCAAAAACACACGAAAGCACCACTTCGCGATATTCTCAATGACCAGCCAGATCGGCGAAGCGATCCAAAAACAGGCGATAAGGCGCGTTAGCAGCAGGGATTTAACACCTGCCTAATACTGGTGTTAAGCAGGACGACAACCTGCAGTAGAAAGGGAGCCCAGCCCAGAGCCACATCTGAAGACCAACAGATGCCATGGAGCCAATGATCATGCAGCTTGGAGACCCAAGAGGGCCACAACACCCACCGCCACCACCCCCAGGACGCCCCCCCCGGACCACCCCACCCCGGACTACCACCTAGGCAGCGCAGAAGAAGACAGCGGACGTTCCTAAAACGCTCCAGCCTCAGACACTCAACGCCAGAGGATGCCATTGCCCACTACAGGCTCAAAAGGACAACCATCCTCCGCATCCTGACCCACATTGCCCACAGGCTGACGGTACCAACACAGCGGAGAACCAACATCCCTCTGCAGACAAAGCTGCTGGCTGTGCTGCACCTGTTGGCCTCTGGTACCTTCCAACCAACAACTGCCAGAGTCGGAGGAGTCTCACAGCCAGCCCTATCAAACTTCCTCACACATGTCTTGGATGCATGTCCACAAAAGCAACGGCGGACCCCTGTATCCGCACCACACGCTAGTTCCAATTCGTAGTGTTCCTGCGCACCCTACACCAACGCCAGCCGTTGCTTGATGCCTCTGTGCTCCAGATCAAAGATTGTAGTTACTGAAATGGGGGTGCGCCAGGTCATGAAGTCCAGTAGTCAACAGTAGTGTAAAAACAGTTCTTCATTACAAATACATAAATCAACAATACGAAAAGCTCAGCCAACGCGTTCCATTCCCAACGGGGAACTTCATCAGGGCAACGTGTGGATTCAATTAACTGCATATGCTGTAGGAACTCCCCAATACAATTCCATATTCCGAAAGTCAGTATTCAGAAACCTGTTGGATAAATGGTGACAATGGTCAAGCGTCCGTATAGTCACAAACGTAATCTGGTACAGTGTATTGCACTTGGACAAACAGGAATGCTAACAGGTATGATAAATCCTGCATAAAAAGACTGTAACAGAAGTTTGTGTGGTCGTAACCTTCGTAGGAAAGAAAAGGAAGGTTACGACCACACGAACTTCTGTTACGGTCTTATTATGCAGGATTTATCAGACCTGTAAGCATCACGGTTTGTATCAGCATGATATCCCTGCACCTTCACTTCCCCCACACTGCGCAGGAACAGCTGGAGACCAAGCAAGGGAACTACGCCATAGCTGGCTTCCCGCACGTGTTGGGGGCAATTGACTGCACACATGTACTACTTGTGCCCCCTGCCGACACTGCACACAATAACCGCAACAGAAACCACACGAATTCCATCAATGTGCAGGCAAAAGTGGACCACCGGTGCCTGTTCACGAATGTCGTCGCAAACTTCCCAGGCAGTGTGCATGATTCCTACATCTTCCGCAAGTCCATCACCAACCAGCGCTTTGAGGATGGCACCTATGGAAATGCACTGCTCGTCGGTAAGTACCAACTGAACACACCACACACCTCAACTCCACAATCATACAACTCACAACTGTGGGAATGCACACGTTACAAAATCACATACAACATGCCCATCAACATGCCCAACTGCATTGTGCTTCGCAGTTGTTTTGGTTTTGTTTGTGTTTTTTTTCTGCTTTTATAGTGATTTTTCCCGCCTGACGTGTGCGAATTGCAGGCCTGGCGCAGCTTATCACAGATTTTTTTATCGCGGTTGGGCCCATCGCCACTTTTTTCACGTTCGGCTTTAGATTTTTATCGCCGTCCCGGTAATTTTATCACGTACATTTGGCACGTTATCGGGAAACTATCGCATGTTACCGCCGTGTTGAGAATAAGACGTTAACACGGCGTTATTTTCCCGCGATAGACGGCGATATGAAAAATTGCGTTAACCTATTTTGGCGATGATTATCGCACGTTCTTGAGAATATCCCCCATAGTGTCTTATAGTAATTTCTACATTCTTTTAGAACAGGTTCTGGGCCTAGTCACGTGGACATAAATCTGATAATTTGATAAGAAGCACAGGTAGATCTCGACCTTGAGTGGACACAAAATGGGGCCAGCGGGCATGTCGCCAGATGTCTGACATAGGGAGCGCGTGATCACTGTGAGTTAGTGTGCATGCAGGGTTCTGATTGGCTGAGTGTTCCTAACTTAGTGTGGCATCTGGCTGTATGGTGTCTTGGGAATGCATGCCCCTCCGGCCAAACATGTTTCATTGGGGCCAATCTCCTAAGATCATTATGATGTTGCTGCTTATCTGTGGGATAGATCTGAGTTTTCCTATTCGTGCGTGTGTCTAAGGGTTACATGTCACTCCACCTGTGATCTGTCAATCAGTTGCTTCAGGCCTAGGTCGCAGGGCCTGCCTGACCCTGTATTTTTGACTCGGGCTGATGGAGAGGTCATATCGGGTGGATTCAACAACAGAGATGCAAGTTTGTTGCTATATGTACATATATCATGGCGTACAACATCGTATTTTTCATTATTAACAAATACACCACAAAAAGACTCCACACATGTTTAGAAAAATAAAGAATATTTATCAGAGTTAAACAAGACCAAAACGACATCCAATCAGTAGGAGGCGGCCCCCCTACTGGAGCCAAGAATGGCCCTGGGGACCGCCACCCCCCAGAGCCGCCTCCTGCCCACCCCTGGGACATTGCTGTTTGCTATGGCTTGGCACCGCTCCTGCCAAGCCATAGCAAACACTGTTCCTTTTCTAGTAAATGACAGCAGAAAATGCTCTAGCTTACTAGAAGCACAGCAGAATTGCTGTTGGACAAAGGGAGCTGCTAGCTGCATGTTAGCAGCTCCCTCTGTCCAAAAGCAATGCCGGCTCATGCAAGACACTGGGAGCTGGCAGGGACCGCGGGGGCATTCAGGCTTCCCCCGTGGTTCCCAGCATTTAAAAAGCGGGTGCCCTGGGTGGGACCAGGGCACTCAGTGGAGAGGCCAGGCTCCTGCCCATTGCAGGAGTGCGGGTTATAGTTAGCTCAGTTAACTATAACTGCTGAATTTCACTGGTTTTGTACGAGTGAAACCTGAGCCTAACTATAATGTCCCTGTAACCTTTGTTTTTTTCAGTGAATTTATAAGGTTTTTTTTACTTTAATCCCTAACTATAACGTCTTTGTAACCTTTGTTTTTTTCCAGTGAATATATATATAAAGGTGTGAACAAGGGGACGAGGTTCTCCGAAACGCATAACCTGGTGGAATAAAATCTAATCTGGTGAAACTTTATCCTGAGTGAGCGCCTATCTGGTGAAACTATTATAATATATATATATATATATATATATATATATATATATATATATATATATATATATATATATATATATTTATTATCTACTGGCAGTCGCCAGTAGATAGTTATAGTTAGGACCTATTATCCATAGGAAATTCGTAACATTCTTTTCCCAATAACTTTGGCGCCGGTTGACGAATCTTTGCGGAATTTTCAAAACTAATGGCCCGCTCCGGTCCGCTCCTATCTTGAAAGTTTCAGGGTGATTCATCAAGCGGGGGCCGAGAAAAAAGGGGGGTCCCAAAACGTGTTTTCTCCATGTTAATTCCCATAGGAAATTTTAGACACGGCTACAGCCCGAACTGCTGAACGGAATTACACCAAATTTGGCAAAAAGGTAGTGCTTGGTTCAGAAAGCGCCCTTTTTTTAAATGGTGTAAATCCGTTCAGTAGTTGCGGAGAAATTCAAAAAATAAGAGTCAAAAAATCAATTTCCCATAGGAAACTTTATGCAAGGCTACAGCCAAAACTGCTGAACGGAATTACACCAAATTTGGCAAAAAGGTAGTGCTTGGTTCAGAAAGCGCCCTTTTTTTTAAATGGTGTAAATCCGTTCAGTAATTGCTGAGAAAATCAAAAAATAAAAGTTTCGATAACTATGGCCGTGGTGGATCCGCGCACCCTCCCGACCACAAGCTGCATGCTAATTGGCTGTCAACACTCCAAACCAGGAAGTGTTGGCAGCCATCTTGTGACTCGGTAGAACCGAGTCACAAGAAAAGAGTAAAACAAATGCGAAAAAAAAGGAAAGGGGGCAGGGTAGAAACACCCTGACCCCCTAGGCCTGCTTAGGGGGTCCCACAAGGACCCCCAGGGCCCAAAAAAGCATTTTTTTTTTAAATAATCGGCAAAATGCGCGCCGGGCTCCCGCGCTTCGTTAATAATTAGCCCCCGGGTGGGCCAGGTCCCGGGGGCAGTGAAAAAAAAAGTGTGGGGGGGCCCCAATCCCCCCCACACTGCCTCGGGGACCGCCACCTCCCCGGGGCTTGATTAATTAGTTGCGGGGGGCACGCAGCCCCCCCGCAGCCCCGGGGACCGCCACCCCCTGGGGCTTGTTTTTTTAAAGTTTGGGGGGGTCTCTAAGGCCCCCCCAAGCCCCGGGGACCGCCACCCCCCAGGGCTTTCATTAGTTATAATAGCGGGGGCAGACTGCCCCCCGCAGCCCCGGGGACCGCCACCCCCGGGCTTCATTTAAAAAAAAAATACCTGTGGGGGGCCCCCACACGCCCGGGGACCACCACCTCCCGGGGCACTTAAAATGTAAATTTGGGGGTCCGTTATGGACCCCCGAGCCCCGGGGACCACCACCTCCCCGGGGCTGTGCAGATGTTGGGAGGGGAGCCGCACGGCCCCCCTTCTGGAGCCCTTGATGGCCCTGGGGACCGCCACCCCCCAGGGCCGACTCCTGCAGTGTCCACCCCCGGGACACTGCTGTTTGCAATGACAGGGCGGCTCCCCTTTGCTGATGTCACTGACCATGTCATGAGTGATGTAATATGTGACGTCATCAGCAGTGCATTGCGGGGGCGCGAGTTATAGTTAGCTGAACTAACTATAACGGGGGAATTTCACGGGTTTTGTACGAGTGCAATGTTCAACTAACTATAACTTTCCCTAAAACCTATGGTTTTTTCAGTGAATATATATTATCTACTGGCGGTCGCCAGTAGATAGTTATAGTTAGGACCTATTTTCCATAGGAAATCCGCGACATTCTATTTGAAATAACTCTTGCGTCGGTTGACGAATCTTCGCGAAATTTTCAAACTTTATGGCCCGCTCCGGTCCGCTCCTACCCTGAAAGTTTCGGGGTGATTTGTCAAGCGGGGGCTGAGAAAAAAGGGGGGTCCCAAAACATGTTTTCCCCATTCATTTTCCCATAGGAAACTTTAGCCACGGCTACAGCCCGAACTGCTGAACGGAATTACACAAAATTTGGCAAAGAGGTAGTTCTTGGTTCAGAAAGAACCCTATTTGTTAAATGGTGTAAATCCGTTCAGTAGTTGCGGAGAAATTAAAAAATAAGAGTCAACAAATCAATTTCCCATAGGAAACTTTATGCAAGGCTACAGCCCGAACTGCTGAACGGAATTACACCAAATTTGGCAAAGAGGTAGTTCTTGGTTCAGAAAGAACCCTTTTTGTTAAATGGTGTAAATCCGTTCAGTAGTTGCTGAGAAAATCAAAAGTAAAAACACATATATATCTGGGCGGAGCCTAACCACACATGTCATCGTGAGATCTGATTGGCTGTCAGCACTTCATCCTGGAATTGCTGCCAGCCATCTTGGGACCAATATAAATGATAGTACCCCATTGAAATGCATTGTAGTGAATCGAAGATTTTGAGGGTTACCAAAAGGAGAACTATAAAGGGTGATAACAGACTTTAGTTACATTAGAATTCATTTGTTGATGGTACCATACTAATTTCAGGAATTGTGGTGTGTTCTAAGGTGATTTTACCCTGTGAAAAACCTTCTGCTGGGATATCATGAATCATGTTTGAGAGAAAACTATTTTCACATGCTTGTCCCATACAGTTTTGGAAGGTGCTCCAGAAGCTAAAATGAGAGCATATTTTCTGTAAATTCACATTATCTTTCTCAGTCATGTGAGAATGAAGTCTGACATTCTCAGTAAAACATGTACATCCAACAAGGGCAGAGACTGTCAGTTGATTCCTTTGTGTTCTACTGCAGCTTCCCAGAGTGTTCTAAAGAACAACTAGAGTGCTAACAGCCTTACTTATGACAAAAGTATGGCACACCTGAAGCCATCTTGATTGGAATAAACTGGTAACACTTAAAACATTTAATTTAAAAAGGAACAAAATGATGGGGTTCATCTTGTCATAGAAATTATGGTTAGTGCTCTGGAAAGAAAAATTAGGACATGTTTCAAGTGTGATCTCAAATATCTTCCTGTTATATTTCAACAGGAGCAGCCTGTCAGTTGATGCCTTTGTGTTCTACTGCAGCTTCCCAGAGTGTTCTAAAGAACAACTAGAGCGCTAACAGTCTTACTTATGACAAAAGTATGGCACACCTGAAGCCATCTTGATTGGAATAAACTGGTAACACTTAAAACATTTAATTTAAAAAGGAACAAAATGAGGGGGTTCATTTTGCCATAGAAATTATGGTTAGTGCTGTAGAAAGAAAAATTAGGACATGTTTTAAGTGAGATCTCAAATATCTTCCTGTTATATTTCAACAGGAGCAGCCTGTCAGTTGATGCCTTTGTGTTCTACTGCAGCTTCCCAGAGTGTTCTAAAGAACAACTAGAGTGCTAACAGCCTTACTTATGACAAAAGTATGGCACACCTGAAGCCATCTTGATTGGAATAAACTGGTAACACTTAAAACATTTAATTTAAAAAGGAACAAAATGAGGGGGTTCATTTTTGCCATAGAAATTATGGTTAGTGCTGCAAAAAGAAAATTTAGTGCATGTTTTAAGTGAGATCTCAAATCCTCTTCTATTTCATTAGAAAATTCTGACATGCAGACTGAAACAATCACTTTCAATACCAGCAGTAGACTTCCAGTTAACTCCTTGGTGAGCAGTAGCTTTACTACAGTGATCTAATGAACAACTAGAGTGCTAACATTCTGAATTTATGGCAAATGTGTGACACATCTGAATGCCTTCTTGATGGAATCAAAGTAAAAAACTGAAAGCATTTCCTACTGAGGAGACTGCAGTAAATGAGGAAATTAGGAAACTTCATAACAAAGAAGTCTTCCAAGATGGCCACCTGTGAAAAAAGAGCCCAAATGTTGCACAAATATTACCCAGATGTAGCCCACATATAGCCCAATGACAAAAGTGTGCAAAACACTTTTTATTTTTAGTTTTTGCAGTTTTATGTAGTGCAGACTGGTCAGGTATTGGAGCGTTGCATCTTAAAACATGACCCCCTACACTACAAAAACACCACTGCACTACCCTAAACCCTAAAACACTACCCCCAGCACGACCCCCTACACTACACAAGCACCACTGCACTATCCTAAACCCTAAAACACTACCCCCAGCATGACCCCCTACACTACATAAACACCACTGCACTACCCTAAACCCTAAAACACTACCCCAACACCACTGCACTAACCTAAATCCTAAAACACTACCCCCAGCATGACCCCCTACACTACCCAAACACCACTGCGCTACCCTAAAACATGACCCCCTACACTACACAAACACCACTGCACTACCCTAAACCCTAAAACACTACCCACAGCACGACCCCCTACACTACACAAGCACCACTGCACTACCCTAAACCCTAAAACACTACCCCCAGCACGACCCCCTACACTACACAAACACCACTGCACTACCTTAAACCTAAAACACTACCCCCAGCACGACCCCTACACTACCCAAACACCACTGCACTAACCTAAATCCTAAAACACTACCCCAGCACGACCCCTACACTACCCAAACACCACTGCACTACCCTAAAACATGACCCCCTACACTACACAAACACCACTGCACTACCCTAAACCCTAAAACACTACCCCAGCACAACCCCCTACACTACACAAGCACCACTGCACTACCCTAAACCCTAAAACACTACCCCCAGCACGACCCCCTACACTGCCCGAACACCACTGCACTTCCCTAAACCCTGAAACACCAGCCCCTGCACGACCCCCTACACTGCCCAAACACCACTGCACTGCCCTAAACCCTGAAACACCAACCCTAGCACGACCCCCTACACTGCCCGAACACCACTGCACTGCCCTAAACCCTGAAACACAACCCCCTTCACGACCCCCTACACTGCCCAAACACCACTGCACTGCCCAAAACCCTGAACCACCCCCAGCACGCCCCCTACACTGCCCGAACACCACTGCACTGCCCTAAACCCTGAAACACTACCCCCAGCAAGACCTCCTACACTGCCCGAACACCACTGCACTGCCCTAAACCCTGAAACATCACCCCCAGCAAGACCCCCTACACTGCCCGAACACCACTGCCCTAAACCCTGAAACACCACCCCCAGCACGACCCCCTACACTGCCCGAACACCACTGCACTGCCCTAAACCCTGAAACACCACCCCCAGCACGACCCCCTACACTGCCCGAACACCACTGCACTGCCCTAAACTCTGAAACACCACCCCCTGCACGACCCCCTACACTGCCCGAACACTACTGCACTGCCCTAAACCATGAAACACCATCCCCAGCACGACCCCCTACACTGCACGAACACCACTGCACTGCCCTAAACCCTGAAACACTACCCCCAGCAAGACCCCCTACACTGCCTGAACACCACTGCACTGCCCTAAACCCTGAAACATCATCCCCAGCAAGACCCCCTACACTGCCCAAACACCACTGCCCTAAACCCTGAAACACCACCCCCAGCAAGACCCCCTACACTGCCCGAACACCACTGCACTGCCCTAAACCCTGAAACACTACCCCCAGCAAGACCTCCTACACTGCCCGAACACCACTGCACTGCCCTAAACCCTGAAACATCACCCCCAGCAAGACCCCCTACACTGCCCGAACACCACTGCCCTAAACCCTGAAACACCACCCCCAGCACGACCCCCTACACTGCCCGAACACCACTGCACTGCCCTAAACCCTGAAACACCAGCCCCAGCACGACCCCTACACTGCCCGAACACCACTGCACTGCCCTAAACCCTGAAACACCACCCCCAGCACGACCCCCTACACTGCCCGAAAACCACTGCACTGCCCTAAACCCTGAAACATCACCCCCAGCAAGACCCCCTACACTGCCCGAACACCACTGCCCTAAACCCTGAAACACCACCCCCAGCAAGACCCCTACACTGCCCGAACACCACTGCACTGCCCTAAACCCTGAAACACCACCCCCAGCATGACCCCCTACACTGCCTGAACACCGCTGCACTGCCCTAAACCCTGAAACACCACCCCCAGCACGACCCCCTACACTGCCCGAACACCACTGCACTGCCCAAAACCCTGAAACACCACCCCCAGCACGACCCCTTTACTGCTCGAACACCACTGCACTGCCCCAAACCCTGAAACACCACCCCCAGCACGACCCCCTACACTGCCCAAACACCACTGCCCTAAACCCTGAAACACCACCCTCTGCACGACCCCCTACACTGCCTGAACACCACTGCACTGCCCTAAACCCTAAAACACCACCCCCAGCACGACCCCCTACACTGCCCGAACACCACTGCACTGCCCTAAACCCTAAAACACCATCACCAGCATTACCCCCTACACTGCCCAAACATGACTGCACTGCCCTAAACCCTAGAACCCTACCCCCAGCACGACCCCCTACACTACCCGAACACCACTGCACTACCCTAAACCCTAAAATACTACCCCCAGCACAACCCCCTACACTACCCGAACACGACTGCACTGCCCTAAACCCTCAAACACTCCCCCAGCATGACCCCCTACACTCCCCGAACACCACTGCACTGCCCTAAACCCTAAAACACTCCCCCAGCACGACCCCCTACACTACCCGAACACCACTGCACTGCCCTAAACCCTAAAACACTCCCCCAGCACGACCCCCTACACTACCCAAACACCACTGCTCTGCCCTAAACCCTAAAACACTACCCCCGCATGACCCCTAAACTACCCAAACACCAATGCACTACCCTAATCCCTAAAACACTACCCCCCGCATCACCCCCTACACTACCCTAAACCCTAAAACACTACCCCCGCACGACTCCCTACACAACCCAAAGACCACTGCACTACCCTAAACCCTAAAACACGACCTCCTACACTACACAAACACCACTGCACTACCCTAAACCCTAAAACACTACCCCCTACACTACACAAACACCACTGCACTACCTAAACCCTAAAAAACTACACCCAGCACGAACCACTACACTACCCAAACACCACTGCACTACCCTAAACCCTAAAACACTACCCCCAGCAGTACCCCTACACTACCCAAACACCACTGCACTACCCTAAATCACTACCCCCAGCACGACCCCTACACTACCCAAACACCACTGCACTACCCTAAACCCTAAAACACTACCCCCAGCAGTACCCCTACACTACCCAAACACCACTGCACTACCCTAAATCACTACCCCCAGCACGACCCCCTACACTACCCAAACACCACTGCACTACCCTAAACCCTAAAACACTACCCCCAGCACAACCCCTACACTACCCAAACACCACTGCACTACCCTAAACCTAAAACACTCCCCCAGCACGACTCCCTACACTACCCAAACACCACTGCACTACCCTAAACCCTAAATCTACCCCCAGCATGACCCCCTACACTACACAAACACCACTGCACTACCCTAAACCCTAAAACACTACCCCCAGCACGACCCTCTTCACTACCTAAACACAACTGCACAATTTGTTTCAGGCGTTGCAACGCAGGCCTGTGGTGCTTGCTGGAAGTACCTAGTGGGCTAGTTGGGCCCCAGGGACCCTCAGGATTCAAGGTGACCTAATCCCCCAACTTAAAACGCACCACGGGCGCGTTTGCACAGTGGTGAAGGGAGGGGCGGGCCTCAGGTGACATGTGCGCAAACACGCCCTGTGGTGCGTTTTAAGTTGGGGAATTAATTCCCTTTGAATCCTGAGGGACCCTGGGGGCCAACTAGCCCACCAGGTACCTTCAGTAAGCACAACAGAGTTGCGTTGCAGAGAGGTGAAAAAGGTGCGTGGCCTCGGAACGCCTCTCTGCAACTCAGCTCTGTGGTCCTAACTGTAGGTACCTGGGGGGCTAGTTGGGCCCCAGGGACCCTCAGAATTCAAGGGGATTTAATCCTGCAACTTAAAACGCGCCACGGGGTGCGTTTGCACACATGTCACCTCAGGCCCCCCCTCCCTTCACCACTGTGCAAACGCCCCTGTAGCGCGTTTTAAGAGGTAGTTTTAATCCCCCTGCCCTATTATGTACTAGGGACTTGCAGAGGAGGTCATGCTAATCACAGGGGTACCCCAACGCATAGTGTTCCCTAGTGTATGTAGGTGTTTTCACTGTATTCTAAGTGTCTTTTAGCATAGCACTGGCTCTGGTTAGTCAGAGTCAGTTACCACCAGTACCCGTCTGAAAAAGTTGTGGGCACAGGATGATTTTGCAACAAGGCCTCTTTCTGCTCCTCTGTTGGTTCTTTCTGCACATCTTTTGCTTCTTTCTGTCCGTTTTTCTTCTTTCTTCACATGTCCTACCTCTGTAGGCATAGTTAGAAACTAGCATTTAAAAAAACCTTTGAAATTCACTTAAAAAATCATAGGTTTCAGGCACGTTATAGTTAGAAATTAGCATTTAAAAAACCTTTGAAATTCACTGAAAAAACCATAGGTTTCAGACACGTTATAGTTAGAAATTAGCATTTAAAAAACCTTTGAAATTCACTGAAAAAACCATAGGTTTTAGGGACAGTTATAGTTAGTTGGACATTTCACTCGTACAAAACCATAGAAATTCCCCGTTATAGTTAGTTCAGCTAACTATAACTCGCGCCCGCAATGCACTGCTGATGACGTCACATATTACATCACTCATGACATGGTCAGTGACATCACTGATGACATCACTGATGACATCTCAAATGACATCACTGATGACATCATCCATGTGATAATTTCATGCATCTTCTCACACCCTAATATAACTTTTGATACACCCACTCTAAATTACAGACTGCCATTCTCAAAACCATAGACACTCCAACACCAAAAACTACATACCCACTCACTGATTCTTAGGTCTACACACACATCCACTCACTCACCCGTACAGTCACTCATACTTAGTCACTCAGTACAGGACTATCATATGCACTCATACACCTATATAAACACTCACACACCGCCACTCATCCATAGAGGTACTCACACACCTAGTCAGTCATGCAAAAAACTTAATCACACACCCATTTACTCACCTATACAGTTATACACACACCAGCTCACTTACTCATACAAATACTAGCACATTCTTATGCTCTTATACAATCACTGATACAAGTACACACTCATCCATACAGCCACTCTCACAATCACACACTCTCACTTATAGCCATTTATATACTCCAACACACATATATACTGCCTTTCACATATGTAGTTACTCACACATGTACCACTGAGATATACATTCAATCACTAACACACCCATACACACACTCACCCACCCATACAGTCCATCACAGATGCACTGTTGAAACCATGCACCCAGTGAATCACCAACTCACACATCTATGCACAGAGTCACACACACCCCACCCACACAAACACTCAGGCACCCATACAGATACTCAGACAATCAATCAATAACCCATGAAGACACTCATGTAGCTATTCAGAAAGCCATGCAGCCGCTTACAAACCAACAGACAGACGGATACAGACATTCACACAGCTTAGTCACTAACCCATGCATTCAGTAAGATACATTTAATCACTCACTTGTAGAGTCAGTCACTCACGTACTAAATCATCCATTCAGACACTTATACACCCACTCATTCTTCAATACGCCTTTCCCTATATATATTAAACATATTTAAACTTTACAGAAACACACAGTCACTGGATGATGTCATCAGTGATGTCATCAGTGATGTCACTGACCATGTCATGAGTGATGTAATATGTGACGTCATCAGCAGTGCATTGCGGGGCGCGAGTTATAGTTAGCTGAACTAACTATAATGGGGAATTTCTATGGTTTTGTATGAGTGAAATGTCCAACTAACTATAACTGTCCCTAAAACCTATGGTTTTTTCAGTGAATATATATATATATATATATATTTTTTTTTAAATAAAAAAATAAATAAATGGAAGGTTAAGGGAACTTTGGGAGAACAGGATTTCCGGTTCATGCGTTGTGAATTCCCTGAGCTGCCAACCTTTTACCATCTTCCGAAAGTTCACAAGAACTCAATTGATCCTCCAGGACGGCCAACAGTATCTTCAAAGAACAGCCTTCTTGAGAACGCACCAATATATATTGATTGTTTTTTAAATCCCATTGTGAAGGACTTAAGTTCCTCTGTGAAAGACACTAAAGATTTTTTGTGAATTGTAACAGACATTCAGTGGGAGTCAGACATGCTGTTGATGACCGTTGACATAACGAGTCTTTATACAAGCATTGCCCATGATAAGGGGCTGACTGCCATACAATTTTTCCTGAATAGGAGAGCTCTCGGATACCAAGAACACAATGAAATGTTATTGGAACTAACGTCTTTCTGTTTGAAAAATAATATCTTTTTGATTTCAGGGGAGCTCTATCACCATCAACAGGGAACAACTATGGGCACGTGCTTCGCCCCCAGCTACGCAAATTTATTTGTGGGCTGGTGGGAGAAGCACGTGTCCTGGTCAGGCAGTAACGAAAAATGGCTTAATAAGATAATACTTTGGTCTCGTTATATAGATGACCTTTTTATTGTTTGGAAGGGCACACAAGAAGAAGCAGTAGATTACAGCAATGCTTTAAATAAGAATAACCTAAATCTGAAATTTACTGAGTGCATTAGCAGCACACAAGTGGCATATCTAGATCTCTTGGTGTACATCAAGGATAATTCCTTGCAAACCACACTGTATCGAAAGCCTACGGCAGGAAATAGCATTTTGCACGCGGGTAGTTTCCACCCTCGAAGTGTGATCTGCAGTGTCCCCTATGGGGAGATACCAAGGATCGAACATAATTGCTCCACAAGGGAGGAATATTTGAACTCAAGAGATCTGGCCCTCAACAGATTCAGAGAGAGGGGATACAGTGAGGGGGTGCTGCAAGAAGCAATAAAAAAGTCAGAGAAAATACAAAGGCAGGATCTCCTAATGGAAAGAACCAAGACAATGGGGGGAAATGAGGAAAAAGAAAAAATAAGAATGATTACTGACTATACAACTAGTTCATCTGAGGTATACCAAATCTTTCGCCGAAATTGGAGAATCCTTAAAACCGACAATATTGTGGGCTCACACATTTCAAAAGCACCCCTCATTACCTATAGAAGAGGCTCCGCTTTAAAGCATCATCTAGTTAGGAGCTACTTCATGACAGGACAGAGAAAGAGGGATATGGTAACAGTATTCTATCCCTGCATGAGATGTAAGGCATGTAAAAATAGCCACAAAATTTGAGACTTCCAAATACCAGGTAGAACAACGAAGCGAAGAATCAATAAGTTGCTCAACTGCAATTCTGACTACACGGTTTACTGTCTCTCTTGCCCTTGTGGGAAGCAATATGTCGGTAGCACGATACATGCTACTAAAAAAAGGGTATTAGAGCACATGCGGGCGATCAAAAATCAGGATCAAACCTATCCCGTGGCCCGCCATTTTCAAGAGATACATAATAGCAATCAGAACTTATTAAAGTTCTTTTGTCTAGACCAGGTGCCAAGAGAGAAAAGAGGAGGGGATAGAATAAAAAGACTGAGGGCACTAGAATCGAAATATATTATCTCTCTCCAAACAAAAACCCAAAGAGGCCTAAATAATGAAGAAGAATTATGAGTACACATTCAGTAAACGAGTAAGGCTGAACGCTGCTAGAGAGTACATTTTACAGTTAACAGTATGAATTTGGAAATGAAAAATAAATTAACAAATTAATTATTGTTTTTTGCTTATAAGTATGAATTTAAAGTGTTGAAAAGAGGGATTTGAAATTGCAAAAATGAAGTAGTTGCCAATCTACTTGGGAGCGGTTGCCCATTCAGGGCACAATTGAACAAATATCGCTTGCCATTGAATGTAATTAACTCCATGATGAATTGTATCAGAGGTACAATTATTTAACGAGGTGTTTGGATTATAACAAACTGATTGTATATATATGTATAGTTTTCAGACCCTTTATTTATTTATTTATGATTAAGCATATCAACTATTTAAAACTGCACCATTACAAAATGGCCAACAGCTAAATACATTTTTGCGAGCTGCAAAGAACCTACCTTGATTTCCATTATCAATTAAATGCTTTCTTCCTCGATTTTGTTTTTCTTTAAATAATGTATGAAATACCAGCCTCACCGACATTGATAAAGGCGAGTGTGCCGAAATGCGTCTGTTCGGTGTTTTGATCGTGTTGGCAATTAAACTTTAAAAAGAGCATTCCTGGTGTGCGACTCGAATTTATGATCACGACAGGATCATTGCTTTGGAAACATATATTTATATATATATATATATATATATATATATATATATATATATTCACTGAAAAAACCATAGGTTTCAGGGACGTTATAGTTACAAATTAGCATTTAAAAAACCTTTCAAATTCACTGAAAAAACCATAGGTTTTAGGGACAGTTATAGTTAGTTGGACATTGCACTCGTACAAAACCCGTGAAATTCCCCGTTATAGTTAGTCCAGCTAACTATAACTCGCGCCCCGCAATGCACTGCTGATGACGTCACATATTACATCACTCATGACATGGTCAGTGACATCACTGATGACATCACTGATGACATCACTGATGACATCATCCAGTGACTGTGTGTTTCTGTAAAGTTTATATATTTTTAATATATATAGGAAAAGACGTATTGAAGAATGAGTGGGTGTGTAAGTGTCTGTATGGATGATTTAGTAGGTGCGTGACTGACTCTATAAGTGAGTGATTTAACGTATCTTACTGAATGCATGGGTTAGTGACTAAACTGGGTGAATGTCTGTATCCGTCTGTCTGTTGCTGTGTAAGTGGCTGCATGTGTTTGTGAATAGCTACATGAGTGTCTATATGAGTTATTGAATGCTTGTCTGAGTATCTGTATGGGTGCCTGAGTGTTTGTGTGGGAGGGGTGTGTGCGACTCTGTGCATAGATGTGTGAGTGGGTGATTCACTGGGTGGATGGTTTCAAGAGTGTATCTGTGATAGACTGTATGGGTGGGTAAGTGTGTGTAAGAGTGTGTTAGTGAGTGAATGTATGTCCCAGTGGTACATGTGTGAGTAACTACATATGTGAAAGGCAGTATATATGTGTGTTGGAGTATATAAATAGCTATAAGCGAGAGTGAGTGATTGTGATAGTGGCTGTATGGATGAGTGTGTGCTTGTATCAGTGATTGTATAAGAGCGTAAGAATGTGCTAGTATTTGTATGAGTAAGTGAGCTGGTATGTGTATAACTGTATAGGTGAGTAAATGGTAGTGTGTTTAATTATTTGCATGACTGACTAGGTGTGTGAGTACCTCTATGGATGAGTGGCGGTGTTTGAGTGTCTATATAGGAGTATGAGTGCATATGATAGTCCTGTACTGAGTGACCGTAAGTATGAGTGACTGTACGGGTGAGTGAGTTGATGTGTGCGTAGACCTAAGAATCAGTGAGTGGGTATGTAGTTATTGGTGTTGGAGTGTCTATGGTTTTGCGAATGGCAGTCTGTAATTTAGAGTGGGTGTATCAAAGGTTATATTAGGGTGTGAGAAGATGCATGAAATTATCACATGGATGATGTCACCAGTGATGTCATCAGTGATGTCATTTGAGATGTCATCAGTGATGTCATCAGTGATGTCACTGACCATGTCATGAGTGATGTAATATGTGACGTCATCAGCAGTGCATTGCGGGGCGCGAGTTATAGTTAGCTGGACTAACTATAACGGGAGAATTTCACGGGTTTTGTACGAGTGCAATGTCCAACTAACTATAACTGTCCCTAAAACCTATGGTTTTTTCAGTGAATTTGAAAGGTTTTTTAAATGCTAATTTGTAACTATAACGTCCCTGAAACCTATGGTTTTTTCAGTGAATTTCAAAGGTTTTTTAAATGCTAATTTGTAACTATAACATGTCTGAAACCTACGGTTTTTTCAGTGAATTTCAAAGGTTTTGTAAATGACAATTTTTAAATGTATTAATTGTTATATAAAAATTTTTAATACTAATTTACTACATTTTTAGAAACAATTTTTTTTTACATATTTTATTTTTAAATTACATTGTAATTACATTATACATTACATTACAAAAAATACTTTCTCAGAATGAATTACTTTAGTTTAAATACTTTGCACATAGGCAATAGACTTTTAAGTACAGTAGTTACAGTTGTTGCAATGGGCAACACATTTTCAAACACAATGCAACATTCAGCTCAATGTGAATTTCTAGTTAAATGCAATTAGTTACTTTATGGATTACTT
This sequence comes from Calotriton arnoldi, assembly GCA_963921515.1. Taxonomy (NCBI): domain Eukaryota; kingdom Metazoa; phylum Chordata; class Amphibia; order Caudata; family Salamandridae; genus Calotriton; species Calotriton arnoldi. Next base: position 1,671,652 of record CAWUFW010003486.1, on the reverse strand, counting down.
TTCTAACCACAGGACTGGATCCTAGATTCAGTCCTGGCACATCTCCTGTAAACAGTTGAGTAAAAGCGTTTTGGTTACAGTCGTGATTTTTAAGGAATATTATTGTACTTTAAAAGTTGACACTTAGAAACTTTTTCTCATAGAATCACCAATGTTATCCTATGTAAGGAAATTCACTTAGAAGGTAAAAACTGTTATCAGTTACTTTTTCTTACTCAGTGTTGGATCCTGGATTAAGCACTGGTGCATCTCCTGTAAACAGTTGAAAGAATGCGTTTAAGTCATACAGGCGATTTTTTTAGGAATATTTGTAGTTTGTGAAAATCGACACTTTGAAACTTTTCTGCTGAAAAGCAGACAATGGATTCCTATGGAAGGAAATTCAAGTTACTGGTAAGTACGGTTAAAATTACTTTTCAGGATCAGTACTGGGCTGAAAGATGCAGCACTGAGGTCTCTCCTGATAACAGGTGAGTAAATCGGAATTCGTATTTCGGCTGATTTTAGAGGAATATTTTAAAGTTCCAAAACTCCACACTTAGAAGAATTTCCAAGTGAAACCAGTCAATGTTAGCCTATGGAAGGAAATTCAAGTTACAGGTAAGTACGGTTAAAATTACTTTTCAGGACCAGTACTGGGCTGAAAGATGCATCACTGAGGTCTCTCCTGATAACAGGTGAGTAAATCAGAATTCGGATTTCGGCTGATTTTAGAGGAATATTTGTATGTTTCAAAAATCAACACTTAGAAACTTTTTCAGCAAAAAGCAGGCAATGATATCCTATGGAAGGAAATTCAAGTTACTGGTAAGTACGGTTAAAATTACTTTTCAGGATCAGTACTGGGCTGAAAGATGCAGCACTGAGGTCTCTCCTGATAACAGGTGAGTAAATCGGAATTCGTATTTCGGCTGATTTTAGAGGAATATTTTAAAGTTCCAAAACTCCACACTTAGAAGAATTTCCAAGTGAAACCAGTCAATGTTAGCCTATGAAGGAAATTCAAGTTACCGGTAAGTACGGTTAAAATTACTTTTCAGGATCAGTACTGGGCTGAAAGATGCAGCACTGAGGTCTCTCCTGATAACAGGTGAGTAAATCGGAATTCGTATTTCGGCTGATTTTAGAGGAATATTTTAAAGTTCCAAAACTCCACACTTAGAAGAATTTCCAAGTGAAACCAGTCAATGTTAGCCTATGGAAGGAAATTCAAGTTACTGGTAAGTACGGTTAAAATTACTTTTCAGGACCAGTACTGGGCTGAAAGATGCAGCACTGAGGTCTCTCCTGATAACAGGTGAGTAAATCAGAATTCGGATTTCGGCTTATTTTAGAGGAATATTTGTATGTTTCAAAAATCAACACTTAGAAACTTTTTCAGCAAAAAGCAGGCAATGATATCCTATGGAAGAAAATTCAAGTTACTGGTAAGTACGGTTAAAATTACTTTTGAGGATCAGTACTGGGCTGAAAGATGCAGCCCTGAGGTCTCTCCTGATAACAGGTGAGTAAATCGGAATTCGTATTTCGGCTGATTTTAGAGGAATATTTTAAAGTTCCAAAACTCCACACTTAGAAGAATTTCCAAGTGAAACCAGTCAATGTTAGCCTATGAAGGAAATTCAAGATACCGGTAAGTACGGTTAAAATTACTTTTCAGGACCAGTACTGGGCTGAAAGATGCAGCACTGAGGTCTCTCCTGATAACAGGTGAGTAAATCGGAATTCGTATTTCGGCTGATTTTAGAGGAATATTTTAAAGTTCCAAAATTCCACACTTAGAAGAATTTCCAAGTGAAACCAGTCAATGTTAGCCTATGAAGGAAATTCAAGTTACCGGTAAGTACGGTTAAAATTACTTTTGAGGATCAGTACTGGGCTGAAAGATGCAGCACTGAGGTCTCTCCTGATATCAGGTGAGTAAATCGGAATTTGTATTTCGGCTGATTTTAGAGGAATATTTTAAAGTTCCAAAACTCCACACTTAGAAGAATTTCCAAGTGAAACCAGTCAATGTTAGCCTATGGAAGGAAATTCAAGTTACTGGTAAGTACGGTTAAAATTACTTTTCAGGACCAGTACTGGGCTGAAAGATGCAGCACTGAGGTCTCTCCTGATAACAGGTGAGTAAATCGGAATTCGTATTTCGGCTGATTTTAGAGGAATATTTTAAAGTTCCAAAACTCCACACTTAGAAGAATTTCCAAGTGAAACCAATCAATGTTAGCCTATGAAGGAAATTCAAGTTACCGGTAAGTACGGTTAAAATTACTTTTGAGGATCAGTACTGGGCTGAAAGATGCAGCACTGAGGTCTCTCCTGATAACAGGTGAGTAAATCGGAATTCGTATTTCGGCTGATTTTAGAGGAATATTTTAAAGTTCCAAAACTCCACACTTAGAAGAATTTCCAAGTAAAACCAGTCAATGTTAGCCTATGGAAGGAAATTCAAGTTACTGGTAAGTACGGTTAAAATTACTTTTCAGGACCAGTACTGGGCTGAAAGATGCAGCACTGAGGTCTCTCCTGATAACAGGTGAGTAAATCAGAATTCGGATTTCGGCTGATTTTAGAGGAATATTTGCACAATGGTGAAGGGAGGGGCGGGGCCTGAGGTGACATCTGTGCAAACGCGCCCCGTGGCGCGTTTTAAGTTGGGGGATTAAGTCCCCTTGAATCATGAGGGTCCCTACGGGCCAACTAGCCCACCAGGAACCTCCAGTATGCGCCAGGGGCTGCGTTGCAGAGACATTTACAGAGGCCACACCCCTTTTACACCTCTCTGCAACGCAGCTCTGTGGCGCTTTCTGGACATACCTGTTGGGCTAGTTGGCCCCCAGGGACCCTCAGGATTGAAGAGGATTTAATTCCCCATCTTAAAACGCGCCACGGGGCCTGTTTGCACACATGTCACCTGAAGCCCCGCCCCTCCCTTCACCACTGTGCAAACGCGCCCGTGGCGCGTTTTAAGTCGGGGGATTAACTCCCCTTGAATCCTGAGGGTCCCTGGGGTGCAACTAGCCCACCATATACCTCCAAAAGCGCCATAGAGCTGCGTTGCAGAGAGGTGTAAAAAGGGGCGTGGCCTCTGTACACCTCTCTGCAAGGCAGCCCCTGGCGCATACTGGAGGTTCCTGGTGGCTAGTTGGCCCCAGGGACCCCAGTATTCAAGGGGATCGTTCCCCCTCTGCAAACGCGCCAGGGGCGCGTTTGCAGAGTGGTGAAGGAAGGGGGCGGGGCCTACGGCCCGATCGTTTTTTTGTTTTTGTTTTTTTCCCTGAAGGGGGGCTGTGTGGCCCCCTTCCTTTTCCTATTTTTAGGCCCTGGGGACCCCATCCCCCAGGGCCTTTCCCCTTTTTTAATTAAAATAAAAAAAAACGGGAAGGGGCCGCGTGGCCCCCTTCCCTGGGCCTGTATTGGCCCCGGGGACCCCATCCCCCGGGGCATGGCCTCTTTTTTTTATTTGGAGGGGGCTGCGTGGCCCCCCTCCTCAGGCCATTTAAGGCCCCGGGGACCCCATCCCCGGGGCCGGCCTTGCACTTTTTTTTTTTTTTTTAAATTTTTGTTATTTTGGGGAGGGGGCTGCGTGGCCCCCTCAGTGGCCTCTTATGGCCCCGGGGACCCCATCCCCCGGGGCCTGGCCTCTCGTTGGGGACTGTGGGGGTCCCCAAACCCCCACAGTCCCGCCGGCTCCCCGTGTCCTACGGGAGCCGGCATTGCTTTACACATGGGGAGCAGCTAACATGCTGCTCCCCATGTGGAAAGCAGTCGGCTTTGGATATTGGAAGAGAGAGCAGGTTTCCTGCTCTCTCTTCCAATATCCAAAGCAAGTTTGCAATGACAGGACGGGAGCCGCGAGGCTCCCGTCCTGTCATTGCAAACAGCAGTGTCCCGGGGTAGGCACCCCGGGACACTGCAGGAGCCGGCCCTGGGGGGTGGTGGTCCCCAGGGCCATCAAGGGCTCCAGGAGGGGGCCGCGCGGCCCCCTCCCTACATTTTGAAAGCCCCGGGGAGGTGGTGGTCCCCGGGGCTCTGGGGTCCAAAACGGACCCCCATTTTAATTTTTCTTAGTGCCCCGGGGAGGTGGTGGTCCCGGGCGTGTGGGGGCTGGAGCCCCCACACAGGTTTTTTAAATAAAAAAGAAGCCCCGGGAGGTGGCGGTCCCGGGGCTGCGGGAGGGCTCAGAGCCCTCCCGCACCATTATACATAAAGCCCCGGGGGTGGTGGTCCCGGGGCTTGGGGGCCCTTAGAGGCCCCCACACATAAAATTAACCCCCCCAGCATGCCCCCGGGACTTGGCCCACCCGGGGGCCAATTACATTGAAGCGCGGAGACCGCGCTTCGATTTTTCGGCAGGGTTCGCGCTCCCTGAGCGCATCCTGCCGATTTAAAAAAAAATAATAATAATTTTTTGCCCAGGGGGTTCTTGTGGGACCCCCTGAGCAGACCTAGGGGTCAGGGTGTTTCTACCCTGCCCCTTTGTGCGCTTTGCGCACTTGTTTCTGTCCCTCGGTTCTACCGAGGGACAAAATGGCTGCCAACACTTCCTGGTTTGGAGTGTTGACAGCCAATTAACATAAAGCTCGTGCTCGGGAGGATCCGCGGCCCTAGATATCACTATCTTTTTACTTTTGATTTTCTCAGCAACTACTGAACGGATTTACACCATTTAACAAAAAGGGTTCTTTCTGAACCAAGAACTACCTCTTTGCCAAATTTGGTGTAATTCCGTTCAGCAGTTCGAGCTGTAGCCGTGTCTAAAGTTTCCTATGGAAAATTGCATGGGGAAAACGCGTTTTGGGACCCCCTTTTTCTCGGCCCCCGCTTGACGAATCCCCCGAGACTTTCAGGGTAGGAGCGGACCGGAGCGGGCCATAAAGTTTGAAAATTTTGCGAAGATACGTCAACCGGCAAGAGAGTTATTTCAAATAGAATGTCGCGGATTTCCTATGGATAAAGGTTGTAACTATAACTATCTACTGGCGACCGCCAGTAGATATATATATATATATATATATATATATATATATATATATATATATATTCAGAACTAGGAAAGCAACCAGACTAACACCTTCTGCTCCAAAAACATTTGAGCATTTAAACATCCCCAAAAACCTAAACTTCCAACACACAAATGATACTATCCTTTTTGTACTTTATTTATTTTATTTATTTAAAAGGTTTTATATAGCGCTGGCTGGACCCGAGGATATCAGAGCGCTTTACATGGGTATTAATTGCAATATAACAAAATTACAATGAGGTAGTATTCAAAACCAATACATACAGTAAAGAACAGCTCAAATTCTACACTATCTAATTACATAAATTGCAATGGGCTCCAGCAAGTCCTGAGAGATTAGGCTAGCGTGGGAGGGAAAGGAAGGAGAAGAGGGAGGTAGGGTATAGGAATGGGGAGAGGCTGAGGAGGGGGGGAGGTTAAGGCCATACCATACCGCTTTACATGGGTATTAATTGCAATGTAATAGAATTACAATGAGGTAGTACTCAAAACCAATACAGAGAGTAAAAAACAGCTCAAATTTTACACGATCTAATTACATATATTGCAATGGGCTACAGCAAGTCCTGAGAGATTAGGCTAGCGTGGGAGGGAAATGATGGAGAAGAGGGGGGTAGGGTATAGGAATGGGGAGAGGCTGAGGAGGGGGGAGGTTAAGGCAAAACCAAGTGGGACGAAGCAGGTCCTATGGGAAAGGTTAGTGGAAGAAGTTAGTGGACGAAGGAAGATGTGAGAGGGGGAGGAGAGAGGGAGTCAGGGATCAAAAAAAGGGGGGGAGGACCTTAAACAGTAGGAGGTCGGGGTGGGATGAGTGCCCGGGGGAGGGATTAAGGACCCCAGTATTTGTTGAGAAGGAGGAGTTTGAGGTCTTTTTTGAAGCTGATGTAAGAGGGGTTACAACGAAGCTCTTTGGGGAGGAAGTTCCAGATGTTAGGCGCGTTTCCGGTAAAGGAGCGCGATTGTGTGGATTTCTTGTTTAACAGAGGAGGGACAAGAGCGAGAGTGTTGGAGCTCCTCAATGCTCTAGAGCAGCCAGCTTTGTGAAGTTTATCTGAGAGGTACTGCGGGGACCGTTGATGCAGGGCTTTGTGCGTAATGCAAGCTGTCTTGTAGGAAGTTCTTCCTTCGACGGGAAGCCAATTGAGGGCTTTAAGGGCAGGGGAGATGTGATCGAACCATTTGAGGTCGGTAATGAGCCTAGCAGCCAGGTTCAGAACAGATTTGACTGGGGCTGGGTGGACTTTAGGGGTTCCAGAGAGGATGGCGTTACCATAGTCAATTTTCGACAAGACCAGCGATTGGACGACTAATTTAAAGTCATCTGCAGGAATAAAGGGTTTTATTTTCTTGAGGTGATGGAGAGTGAAGAGAGCGCTTTTGGTCGAATTTTTTATGTGGGGGATAAGAGTAAGGTTCTGGTGAATGTTAAATCCGAGGGATTTAACTGAGTTTGATATAGTGCGAGAGCAGTTGAGTGCGGTTAGGTCAGAGATCCAGGATAGAATGGGGAGCGAGTTGTTCTTAGGGGAGAAAAGAATGATTTCAGTTCTTTTTTGGATTGAGTTTGAGGTGGTTGTAGTGGAACCAGGATTGAATCTTACTCAAGGCATCATTGAGGTGAAGAATGTCCGAGCGGGATTGAATCTTATAGTAAAGTTGGGTGTCATCTGCGTATAGGTGGTAATTGATTCCCGCTTGCTTAAGGATAAGGGTGAGGGGTTCCATGAAGAGGTTGAATAGAGAGGGGGAGAGTATAGAGCCCTGGGGGACCTCTAGGGAGACGGGCATAGGTTTGGAAAGGCAGTCGCAAATTTTAATTTGCTGGGTACTGTGTTGGAAAAAGGAGGTGAACCATTTGAGGACTGAACCGTTGAGGCCAAAACGATCTTTAAGTGTATTAAGTAGAGTAGAGTGGTTAACAGTGCCGAAAGCAGCGGAGAGATCAAGGAGAATGAGAAGGGAGGACTCGCCTTTGTCGAGGGAGTGATGGATGTCATCAATTATATTTAGCATGGCCGTTTGCGTACTACAGCCCTTTCTGAAGCCTGATTGGAAAGAGTCTAAAAGATTGAATGAATCAATGTGTCTATCTAGTTGGAGCAGGGCGCATTTTTCAAGGGCTTTTGAGAGAAGAGGAAGGTTAGAGATAGGACGAAGGTTATTTAGGTCATTAGGGTCACCAGCAGGATTTTTGAGGATGGGAGTGATTTGTCCCAGTTGGAGGGAAGCAGGGACACAACCCGAGGTAAAGGAGGAGTTGATGATAGAGGTCCAATAGGGGGCAATGATATGTTTTAGATCTTGGACAAGGTTGGAAGGGAGAGGGTCTTTGGTGTGAGATGACGGTTTAAGTCTGGTAATGACGTTAAGAACATCAAGTTCAGTGACTGGATGGAATTTGTGCCAAGAAGCATTATTTTTTTGCTCGAATATGGTGGGGATGGGTTCAAGAATAGGGATGACAGGAGGAAGCGATGAGGAGTCATGAAGAGGCGTTGAGAGTGAAGGAGAATTGGAGGAAATGTCCAGGGAGGGAAGTAGGCTAAGAGGGAGGGAGTTAAGGCGAAGGATTGATCAATTTTGGAGATTTTTCTGAGAAGTAGTTGGCAATTTCTTCGCATCTCTCGTTGGTGGCAATTACCTTGGGGGTGCAGAGGAGGTTTGGTTTTTAACAATGCTGAATAGTTCCCTAGGTCTGTTTTTGGCCCGGTCGAGTTGGGAGCGGAAGAAGGATGTCTTAGCATTGAGGATGTGTTTTTTATAATTGGCCCTAGCGGATCTGAGGAGGGAGAGATTAGAGGGGGAAGAGTTTTGCCTCCATATGCGTTCAGTCGATCTAAGTACGCGTCTCTCATTGTTGAGATCTGCATTGAACCAGGATTTGGAGGAGGAGTTTTTCTGTAGTTTTAGTCTGGCTGGGGCAATTTGGTCAAGGACCTCAACGATGGATTTATTAAAGTGTTCGGTGAGGTCATTAGCATTTTGGGAGAGAGGAGAGAGTCGAAGTTGCGCTTTGACTTTGGTCTCCAGTTCGCCTGGGGGAATAAGATGAATATTCCTAGTCAATTTCATCTGTTTGATGGTTTTGGGTGGAGGGGGTAGCACAGTGTTAGTGATCGTGAAAAGGATGAGGTGATGGTCTGACCAGTCGATGGGAACGATGGAGGAAAGGGAGGCCAGATCATTGCTTGTAATGATAGCGTCGAGAGTGGCTCCTTTGGTGTGAGTAGGAGAGTGGCAGAGTTGTTTCAGGTCATTGATATCAAGTAGATCAGTGAGGAGGTTAACCATAGGATCATCCTTTTTGTTCCAATGAAGGTTAAAATCTCAGAGGAAGAGGTTTTTAGAATTGGAAAGTGAGGATTGGGTAAGAAGGTCGGACAATTCCTCTACAAAAGGAAGAGGGTCAGCAGGAGGATGATAGATATTGTGTAGTCGAATTGGAGGGGAGCCTTGCACTTTAAGTTCCGCTCCAAGGTATTCAAAAGTAGAATGATCGGAGTTCTGCACAGGTGAGAGTTGGAGTTCGTTTTGATAGATTATTGCTAGACCGCCTCCAATTCTGACAGGTCTATCTTTTCTGAGGATGGAGTAGCCAGGGGGAGAGAGCATATCAAGAATGGAAGAAGAGTGATCTTTAAGCCAAGTTTCAGTTAGAAAGGCGATATCAATGGTTTCGCTAATGATGGTTTCCGAAATTTCAATCGCGTGTTGGACAGCCGAGCAACAGTTAACCAGCATGCAGGTAAGGGGTTTAGGGTTGGTTGTAGGGGGGCAGGAGTGGATAGTGGTAAATTGCGGGGCAGTCTGGGTGAAGCTGGGGAAGCTGGAATTCTGCTAGTCCCAAGGATCACGGGGATGGGTGCCTGCGGGACCAGAGGGTCAGTAGTCAAAGAGTAGGGGGGTAAGGTTTACAGGGGTCAGGGAGATCAGAGGCCGGGAGGTGGTTTGGGGGGCAGAATGTTCTAAGTGTGTCATTACAGAAGGGGGTAGTATCCCATTTCTGGGGGAATGTAGTGTTGGTTTGTTCAGCACACAGGGAAATAGAATGATTGGAGTGGTTAAGTGAGGAGAGGGAGTACGACAATGTTAACAATAAGAGAAGAAGAATTATAAATTCCACTGACAATAATCTACTAAAACCTACCCAGAGTAGCACGGTGATGATGGATGGCACATTTAAATCGAGCGCACAAATCTACACATTGCTTGGCAAATACCAAAACACCAACATCCCCTTAGCCTATGCACTTTCACCAAATAAACACATTGCAACATACCAGGAATTATTAATCATGATAAAATCCAAAACCTATATTTTCAATCATCAAAAAATAATTATCAAATTTGAGCCAGCAATGATTTGTACCATTTAAAAAATGTATCCACATACAGCCATTCAATGTAATCAGAGTATCTGGAGACACCTGCAAAAATTGGCATTAACTGTAGAATACTCCACAAATGTTGAATTTTCCCATGAAATAAAAAATCTCTTTGCCCTAGCATACGTCCCTGTAACTGTAGTAAAACATTACTACATATTAATAGATTCCCCTTACTATCAATTACATAAACTAAAATAACTCCCCTAAGGACTACTTTGAAGATACTTGGGTTGGCAGACTGCATCGATCTGGACCCAAACATCAAACCAAGGCCCTCATTATGATGGGGGGTCCGCCATCAACAGGCCATCGGTGGTGGTCCGCTCGCCATCTAGGGCATCCGTCTGACCGCTGCATTACAATGCAGCCAGTCGGACCGCAGAGCTAGGGGGTAGGACCACTGCCTCCGAAAGGATCAAAGATCCCGTCAGGATGGCTGTCTGATTCCTGATCCCTGCAATGGGTGCAGTGACTATGTAGGCACAGCCGTAGGGATCAGGATATCCCTTTCCCTCTGCTTTTCATGGCGGTCCGACCGCCATGAAAAGGCAGACGGAAAGCGAGTTTGGGGAGCCCTGGGCCTAAGCTATGTGTCCACATGATGCAGAGATGTTTCTAAACATGCCTATTTGCATTGAGGCTTGTGTGCAGCCCTTTTCCGGGCAGCTGCACAAGCCTCCATGTAAAAAGGCATTTTTCCGACCACCTATATAGCAGTCAGATCGTAATTAGAAGGTCGGGTCTGCCACCTACTTGTCGAGCGGTCCTGATCCCAAAACAATGATGGTCACTTGCTCGTCCAACCACCTTCGGAATCAGCCCCCAAGTATTGTATACCAAGGTGGAACCTTTTCAACAGTACCATGTCACAACAGACCAAAATCAGCAATGCAGTGGAATGGTGGCACAATTTCTTCCAAGAAACTCTAAGATTAAGCCACCCTACACTGCATCAATTTTTATCAATTTTAAAAAAGGAACAAAGCTACCAAGAACTAAGGGCCAGATGTACAAACATTAGGAATACCGATTTCCTAATTACGATTATCTCCGAATCGCAATTAGGAAATCAGTATTCCTAATGTATGATTATTTTTTTCTCAAATAGTGATTTTTAGTAGGTTGCAAATCGACCTACCTGATAAATATTAATGAGGTAGGTTTCAATTTGCGACCCATTAGGAATCGCAGCTATCACAGGGATGGTGGCCTGCTGAGGTCAACAGACCACCATGCCTGGGATTGCTTTTTAATAAAGTAATCTTTAAAAGAAAATGGGATGCGTTTAAAAAGAAAAAATGAAACTTCAAAGTTTAATTTTTTAAGAGCAGGCAGTGGTCCATAGGGAAGGGGTTCTAACAGAACCCCGCCCCATTTGTGAATGGATTACCACCAGTTCTAAAATGGTGGTAAAGTATTACTGTTTTGTGACCGGAATTCAATTACCTAATAGCATTTTGCATTTTGCATTTTGTATAGTTGAAAAAGCATTTTCTGGCCGCAAACGGCCCAATTTTGTGAATCAGGTCATTTGAAAAGGGAATAATGTTTGAACATCTGGCCCTAAGAATGGAACAACCACCAACCCAACTAAAACCTAAAGTCTGAAAATAAACTAAGAAATGCACAATATGTTGCAAAGCCTATCTCCTTGCCAACAATCAAGGCCTACCATACCTAGATATCACTTAAATGACTACATGTAATAAATACAACTTACCTTACAAAAACAGTGTGTAAAATGCATAGCAAGTTATTAAAAAAAAATATTTACATATAAACACTACTTCCCCCTACAAACAAAAAAATCAACACTACTTAAAAACAATTTTTCTTCCCAGTTAAAGTTAAAGACTCTAGACCGAGTTTTCAACTTGGAGTTTCAGGGGGTGGATTTACTATTTTCAGCCTAATCTAAACCACACTGGTGAAAGCATTGGATTTTAAAGGGGTACATTTACCATTCCAACTCCAATCTAAGCCTCAATGAGGAAAGCGTTGGACTTTGAAGGAGGTAAATTTACTCTTTCCATCTCAAGCCATATCAGGGAAAGTGTTAGATTTTGGGAGGGGTAGATTTACTCTTACTACTCTTATTTAAGCCACATTGGGCAATTGTTGGACTTGGAGGGTGTAAATCAACTATCCCAGAGCAAATCTAAGACAGTTTGGGGAAAGTCATGGATGCTGAGTGCGGTGTATATATGAATCCCATTTCAGTCGAAGCCACATTGGGGAAATCACTGGACTTTGAGAGGGATAGATTTGCTATTCCCACACCAATCTAAACCAAATCTTTGGAAAGTGTTGGACTTTAAGAGAGTTAAGTTCACTACTCCCACTCCAACCTAAGCTTTATATGTAAACTACCTAAAATGTATAAAGTAAAAAAACATATTCATAAAAATGCTATGCTATAACAAAATGTGTAACCCAAAAAAAAACGTACTATAGTTAAAAAACAATAAATAAAATAGAAAAATATTTAAATACTAAATAAAATAGTTTAACAACATTTTACTTACTTCAAAGAATTAATAAACTGCATAAATATAAAATAAATAAGTACTAACTATCAAAAACACATAAAAGAGATCAATTTAAAATATACACCTTACAAAACTGTTATTCTTAAAAATATAAATATAATACCCAAAAAATAAAAACATGAATAATATTAATGTAAATAATAATTTTACTACATTTGAAATACAATGTATATAGTTTTATTAAAATAACAAATAATAACTAAGAAAACAAATATATAGTCAACCAATAAAAAACAAATACTTTACAGAACTAAAATTATAAATCTTAAATAACTAATCAATTCAATTATTTAAATAAATATAAATATAGCAATGCTTTAAAGTATTATTAATCAAATATTTGAAAACTGTAAAAAAAATCTAGGAAATACATTTTTTTAAAACTTCCCACTCAATTCCACAATAAACCAAACAACCAGCTCCAAAAAACAGTTTTAAAAAATGAAAGACTTAACCAAATATATAAAATTATATATATATTTTAATACCACATTAAGAAAAGTACAACAAAATATAAAAATTAAAAAATACATCACAAGCCATATACATTTTTGAAACAGATACAAAAAATTGCTTCCTATTCTGTAACCCACAATTCTTGTCCCTAAAAATGTAAACAAATTAAAAAATAGTAAAAGTATTTTATACATAAATAAAGCATACAACAGCAACATTAAATATGATGATATTTTATACAACTTCATTATTAATAACAATATTTAAAAGAACTCATAAAAATTATAATCTTGCCTGTCATATTAAAGTTGATGGTATTTTTTGCATCATTGCAATGATATCCTTGCCCCACAATATTTTCAACATACCTCTTTAACCAGAACATAGTGGGAGAAATAAGCATTATAGGGACCTCATACCTTCTTTTCCATGCTAGTTCAGCCAACTCTTCTCAGCAGAGGATTTCAGGGATGATTCTGCTGGCTCATTGCCTCAGGGAGTTAATACTCACCACTGACATCTGCTGTAATCTGAATTATAACATAGTGATACATGTTACAGCATAAAGAATCAGTAGAAATTAGGTAAGATTGGCTTTGTAGGAATAAGTTATTATTATTATAATAGGGATGAAAGTCAAGTACCAACACAATGACTGTGCCATCCCCACAATTTTTCCTTTCTCCCTATCTGTTTGCGTAGATTTTGTATTTGTGGCAGAGATTGCAGGGCCACTGGTAAGTTTCATGGACACTCTTAATGTTCCCTAGGAATGGGTAAAACCTCAATTGGTTCCACCAGTTTGTAGTCTCAAGGAAGTAGCCTTCCTACATCCCCTCTGTACAAGCACTGACTGGTGGTAGATGACTACTATTTTTATAGGGCCTTCGTGCACTCAGGGGAGTTGCCTTCCAGCCTATCCTTATTAAATTTAGCACAGAGGATTTATGCAGAAGGAGGCCTCTTTCAAATATATTTTTTTAAACATTCTGCATGGTCTTTCCTGCCGTAACACATTAGGAACTTAAGAGCACATGAATCATGATAAAGGAATAACATTACTGGCATTCTAAGATATGGTTGTTTGCAAACATACATCTCAGTGTAATAATGGTGGCTGCAAGATGGACGGTGAGTGGTGCACAAAGATGACAACTTCATCCTCCACATGCATTCCCTTTACTTGGGGGGTAATATGGAGAGATTCCACATAGCTGTCAACCAGATATGTCCCTGGAGTGCTGTGCCGCAGACCTGCATTTTGGTAGATGCCCCTGCTATAACACAATCCTCTCTGAGGAGGGAAATCTGTCCCAAATCTAATTGGTTCGACCTTTGAATCTGTGGAATGTGCTAGACAGATATTGAGCATTACGATATAACCAACTTCTCAAGTTTGCAACTCACAAAATATTTTCTGGGCTTGGAACTGCATGGATTCCTTGTTTCAGACCTGAAACCAGAGTGTGTGCTTGCATGCTGCCTACAGTCTCCTGGCTTAGATTGAGCCAAGTCCCTTCTTATGATTTGCCTAACTGTCCTCTTCCTGCTGCTGACCTTGAGCAGTGTGAAGCCCCCAGCCAGCCCAAGAAGCCCAGACCTCCTGAAGAGAACCTGAGCCTGCTGTATCATCACCAAGTGGTAAGGTAGGATGCTGAATATTCAGCTTCATCGATGTTTGAGTTGTCTGCTTTTGCTAATATCTGCATTGCTTCTTTACTGGCTTTTCTTATTTTTGTCCATATCAAATTTCTCTCTTCAACCTGTCATGTGCGGCACTCCATCACCCACTTAGCTAACCACTTAGGTAGTTCCATGGAACATTGTGGTTAATCTTGAACCCTTTGTGCTTGTTTTTTTGTGCCTTTGCCTCTGTGGTGCCAAAGAGGCTTGTGTAGACTACCTAAACCTCCAGTTTATGGGCAGAAACTCATTCACTGTCCCCTTGGTTTGCAGGTATCCTTGGCACCGCTGTTATTGACGTGGTTTCTGTGCTCACTGTGCTACTGGATTCAAGCTAGACTGGCTGATGAGGGATGATACCCTGAAACCAGTCCCAGGATGCTTGCTTCCGGTCGAGGGAGGGCCTGGCCTAGCATGTCGGGCTGGATTGTTCCCATAAGGAGCAGGGTCAAGACTGATTTGCATATGGCTGGGTCCAGACTGGGGTGACGTGGTGAGCAAAAAAACGATGGATTAACCGCAGATCTGTGACTGGGCTTGAATGTGTGTATTATTCAGCATTCGGTCCATAATCTGTTCATTTAGTTTACAGGATAAGACAGGCACCTCATCACCACCTCCTCAGAACATTGCTGAACCTGCGAAGATTACACTTGAAGAAGAATATCCTGCTGGAAAAAAAGAAGATTCCATACTCCTGCTGAAAGAAGATGACACAGCGAATGACTCCTGGCTTCTGCTGCCAGCTAGAGACTAGAACTACTCTCCAAGGGTCAGTTGGTTGGCCTCTTATTTGCCTGCTTCAGAGGCACAAAAAGCAGAAGGACTCCTGACTCCAAGGGGACCAAGCTGGACCCAGAGGTCTGGACCCTGCAGGAGCACTGGTCATAGAGAGAGCTAGTGCACAGAAGCTTGGGCTGCAATTGTAAAAAAGTGAGAATTCATATTTTTTCCATCTCAAAAGGAATGGGACAAGGTGTTGAGGCTTGCCAGGGAGTGCACACCCTAATAAGGCAAGAAATCTAGATTTTTCCCACTCAGAGCTTTTACGCATAGAAAATGGGTTCAGCAGGATATCACAGTAAAGCTATTTAGACTTGTGTAGCCCTTCCTGACTACAGCTTCCAGCCTTGACCTCCTGGAGGATTTTGAGAACCAAAAAAGTGACTAATGCCGAGGCTAGAACCTTGGACTGGGAGGAGGCTATAAATCCATCCTAGCAACAAATAGACCTCAGCAGCAGCAAAATCCAGCTTTTTCCATTTGAAGCTTTTGGAGCCAAAGCCAATGGCCTCAGCAGGAGCTCAATTATGTGTATCTGTCTCTGAGAGACCCAGGTCAGCCTCAGTCTTGGACCTTGCCCACTGGAAGGATTTTGACTTCCGTTTCGGGAATATGTCCTTAAATAAAAACTTTGACTGTGATGACCCGCTTGTGCATCCAATCTCTGCTCCACTGCAGTTGGCTTGAGATTGCACCTACCTCCCAGTCAACCCCGGAGTATTGCTTTTCAATGGCCACTTTACTTTTTCTAGGTGCTTTTTGCCCTACAACTTTATACATTCATATCTCATGTTCCCCATATCTAGTTTCACTGATTGCTTATTCAAATTTGCTCTCATTTTCAGGGGAATTGCCTACTGCTCCCACCCCGGCTACCAGGGGTTGAGCACACTTCCTTTAAGGCTTATGTTGAGACCTAACCAGGGTATGTTATTAAGCTAGTAAGAGCCACCTTCCCAAAGTAATAACAAACTTTTTGTCAGGGATCCTCAGCTTCCTCCCCTACAGAGAACGCAATACGACCTGTAGTTACAGACTCCATGTAACTCAATATGACAATTGTTAAATGGTTGCAGATCATCTCATGTAGTTATGGCTAATTTGCCTATTCTCCATTGCTTAAAGAGTGGTGTTGCTGGCAGTTTGTACTGCAGAAGTTCGCTGATCAATTTGGCTTTGAATTTTTGGAAATGGCAGTTGTCACTAATCAGTAAATCTGACTTCTTTGTAAGTGGATTTTCCCTCTCCTCCAAAGCCCAATAAAGGCCTTTATTCTTTATTGTGTGTGGGTACTGCGTCATACTTATCCCAGCTACCACCTACTTCCACCTCCTTGACTAAGGCATGACTGCTTGACAAATAGAGATTGAATGGGTGTTGAAAAGTAATATGCCTGAGACCTTGGTACGCCAGCACTAAAGGGAAACACTGCCCATACATAATTTTAATTAAAATATACTACTCCAGGAGCACCAAGAAAAAAAGGCACCACACATTATGTTCTGTTCACTTCTAATCACCTCCTTTTGGAAGGACTTGAACCGTTGGATGTTTAAACCAATGTAACTTGTGTTCTACTTCCAAGAAATGCTAAACAGCCACTGATTTCCTATCTGTCTGAACATAGGGCTTATGCTCCTTCCAGCATATTATTTTCTTGTTTTGAGCACTGGTTTACATGCAGTCTCTGGTATGAATATTTGAATCCTTCTAATAATCTCTTTAAGTCACAAGTTCCATAATGTCCTAGTTTGATTTCATTTTGTTTGTTTTCTCCAATTTCCAATAAACATATCCTCCAAACCACAAGAAAAGGCTTTTCAGTGAAATGAGCACAAAATATTTTAATTTCCCTCAGTTAGTCATAATATTTTAACAGATCTCCCATAACCAGAGTGACTAGGTCAAGCTGTATAAAATCCATAAATAAGTAAACAAATAAATAAACAATAAATGCAAATTAATGAGAGGAGGTATTATTTTCAGACTAGTATTAAATAATCTGTAACACCTCGCTTGTAAATTAATGGTTATCGCTCTCTTGGTGTAGGGTGGTGGCCAATCCCTCTAACTTCTCTCTAACCTCCTCCTCTCAATATCAACACAGGCGACTTTGTCCTAATCCATATTTTCATATCTGTGGTCAGAAAGAATGTCCCCGATTACGAGTTATGTGGAGTAGGTGGATACTTTTCTGCTTGCGTACTACTGGCCCGGTGTTCTCTCACCCTGATTATCCAAGTGTAGGAACAATGGACCCCATTTTACCAGCCTGTAAAATGACAAGCTGCGTGGGATGGGGATGTAACCACAAGAATGTGGAAACATGAGAAAGAAACCCCTCAGACCAAGGGAACAGGGTTTAAGTAACCGAACAGCACACAGGATTCCCCTTGCTGAATCACTTAAAAGTAAATACACTCACATTCAGTCAGAACAATCAAACTAATTTGATACCACAGGAATTTCGAAAAAAAACATAGATCAAGATCAGTTAATTATATATTCATTAAAAATGTATCCATTAAAAAAAGTTAACAACAATAACATAAAAGAAAAATATACAAAACAACATCAACCAAGAGGGAACATTTAAAAAGCACTCCAATCAGTTTCTCAATAAGACACACGCCCACTGAGTGTGTCAGCAGTAATACCCTAAGTGGGAGTGTGTTTTTTCAAAATTCCCTTGGTATCAAATTAGTTTGATTGTTGTGACTGGATATGAGTGTATTTACTTTTAAGTGATTCAGCAAGGGGAATCCTTTGTGTTGTTCGGCTGTGAGCAAAATTACAGCCCGGCTTCACCCGACCCCTTCCTACTTCACATCAGAGCATGAAATGCTTCTCCCTTCCAGCACACAGCATGATCCATGCCCTGACATCCTTTCAACCCTCCCCTCAGCCCGCCTAGGACCACTGCTAATTTCCACTAAATTGAAGTGTAAGTTGACCCAGAGAATCTGTGGAAAGAAAGGGTGCACAGATTCTGCATAGTTATTACGCATCCTGTGACGATTGCACAGTACCGATGGAGTGTTTCTTGACACTAGCAGTGTTTACAGGTGTGGCGTCTGCACCCCGCCGGTACCATCCAACTTGTAATCAGGGTATGTATGTTTAGAATGTAACTAAAAAGCCATTATTAAAAACGGCCCATCTATCTCCGGGAATAAAGGTCTGGCATGATCCACCCATTCAATCTACTCATATGGAATGCTATTGGTGGACCATCTGGGTATATCCAGAGCAAGCCCAATTCCAACATATAGAGATGCCTGTGCTGGTATAAGAGCATCCAAATCTAAATGTGAACCCTTTATGAAATGATATGTTGGAATAGTCATCTTTTGTCCACGTAAAACTTGTAACAGAAATTAAGACTTTAGACATCTGTGGTTCTCGCTAAAGGAATAATAAATATTACTATGAGTGCAGTAACATAAATTCAGTATGTTAGATTTACTCAGTGAGAAAAAGAGATGGGAAGTAATATGAGATGAATGTTAATTTCAAAACATTAGTGAGTAGTAACTGCAGCATAGAGGGCACAGTGTTGGTATGTTAATCATCCGATGAACATGGATTAGGGCCAGCAAATTAATCGATAAACATGTCTTATTTGTAAAACTTGAACAGGTACCCAGTTGTCAGTTATACTTAATATAAGAGAAAAGACCAGGTGCCTCTACTGTTCATGTTCATAAAGCAAAACAGGTCACAAGGACTAATAAGGTCCTCTAGGGTTCGCACAATTCCTTAATACATTTTGCTCGGGAAATACTAAAGAGAATGTATTGAAATCCAAATAGGGATAGAAATATGGGATTGCTTTTGGTGATGTGTTCATCTGAAGCACAGGTATAATAATGAAGGTGCAGAGGCTGATTAATGGCTCCACAGTACACGTGTTAAACTCCTCAAATACAATATCAAAGAAGGTGGATGTGGATGAGTGGACATTATGCATTTGATAATTAGAGCAATTTGGTACAAATTGAAGGCCACCTGGCTATAATAGCAGTTTAGTAATCAATTGAGTATATGATATGGGATAAAGTACCACCTGCCGTACACTATAAGGATATTGCAAGACACTGAGGACTTCCATGACCATATAGAGGAATGAGGCCAAAATTGCATATCAGCAATCATTCGAAGGAAGTATAAATAGAATCATGATTAGAGTGAGATTCACATAGCAGTGTGATAGATTGTGGGAAACTGCGAATATAAATTCAGAGTCAGAATCCCCAAATTGTTAGATTTTATTAAATACTGCAGTATTTAAAGTAAATAAAGAGACTGTACAGAGAGCTGACAAGCTACAATGCTGGTTTATGGAAGGTAAACAATGCATAAAGCACATAGGACCTTTTACGATTTTATAGCACTGCCAGGTGCCACTTGAATGGAAATAGAAGAGAAATTAGGAAAATGGGTATGTTCTGCCCAAAGACCAATGTAAAGGCATTTTCAGAAATCGTTTCATCAATATCCGTTTTGAGGTAGCTTTGGAAAGACAGAAGGATGCTAATACATTATACAAATAAAATAAAAAATATTTATTTATACCTGTAATGTATTATTTTGATTAATATCATTGAAAAGGAAATGTAAAAACATCTTGCTGGGGTATCAAAAGTATGAAAAGAAAGGATGACTCTTCTATAATGTTCAAACCCCTATCCACATGGTTACATGTCAGCATATTGTTGTGCCTCACACGTCGTTTACAAAAGTATCATTTCCATTGGATGTAGAGTTTCTATTAACTTTATTGGGGGCAATAAACGATATTTAGGACATGAGATTTATATCAGACAATGTTCTGACAAAAATAATCTAGTACTGAATCATCCACGTCAGGTAGTAAGAAATTATATGTCTGGGTACTTTCTTGGGTAACAGCAGGGGTCTCAACTAATGTATACGAATTACGTCTTCCCTACAGAACACATTTCTGTTTTACTGGAAAGTCTTACCTATAACACCCACATAACTAAGAAAAAAAGTTCTGAAACTTTTATAGGAATATGTCATATAAAAAGTTTTAGGAAAGCTTTCAAATGATATTATCCTCCAGAGTACCAAACTGCAGTAGTCCTAAAATACATGTGTGAAGTTGTAATTTCAAGTTGAAGTAGTGAAAAGTATATTGCCCCTGTTAGACCTGACAGCCTTAGGGCAGTCTTCCCACAACTTTTTGCCTGCCTCCCTCCATTTTCTGACCTTGTTTTTGCTAGCTTTAGGACTCTGTGCACTTTAGCACTGCTAACCAGCGCTAAAGCGCTTGTGGTTTCTCCCTTAAACATTTTAACATTGGCTCATACCCAATTGGCATATTTAATTTACTTATAAGTCCCTAGTAAAGTGCACTACATATGCCCAGGGCCTGTAAATTAAATGCTAATAGTGAATCTGCAGCACTCATTGTGCCACCCACTTTAGTAGCCCTCTAACCATGGCTCATGCCTGCCATTGCAGATCCTGTATGGGCAGTTTACACTGTCACTTCGGCCTGGCAAGATAAACCTCTTGCCAGGTCTAAACCTTCCCTTTTTAAACATATAAGTCAGTCCTTAGATAGATCCTGTCTAACTCACAGGCAGGGTGCATTGTATTTAAAAGGCAGGACATGTACTTTTAAGTTTAACATGTCTTGGTTGTGAAAAACTCTCAAATTAATTTTTCAATACTGCAAGGCTTATCTCTCCCATAGAATAACATTGGGATTACCTTATTACATATTTTAAGTATAATAAGACTTTTCAAGTTTGGTGTCACTGGACTCACAATTTAAAATTGCAACTTATGGTGAAGTTGTATTTTAAAATACAGTTTGACAAATGCCACTTTTGGAAAGTTGGCATTTACTTACTTTAGCCATTTGGTGCCTGCTGCCTGTCTCTGTTCTCCTGCTAGATGAGAAGGACTGGACCTAAATCCCTTGAACCCAGAGTGACTACAAGGGCTTGCTGGCTTGCCTCCTGATTGAAGTCTCAGGGATACAAAAGACTTCCAACTACCTGCATCTGGACTCTGCAAGCTGTGAGTCTGCCCTGGCAAGACGTGCCACCCCAGTCCTGGACCCTTGGAAGTGAGGTCTAAGGTGCTTTTTCAGGCCAGCTCATGCATCCTCTTCGGCACCAGCGCATCTTCACCATTGCATGGGTCGGAACCTCTGCATTCTTGTCGAAGCGTGGAACGGAGCCGGCTCATCGCACCCGAAACTAGCGCATCACCTTTGGAATTGACGCATTCTCCGAAACGGAAGCAGTAGCCAGGCATCTCATTCAGAACCAGCACATTGCAAAAAGAACTGACGCCACTGCATGGAGAATCTCGATGCATCTCGCCCACTGTGTGGCTCAACACTGACGTATTGCTCCGGCTGCACCTCGCATCTTCTTCGACGTTGACGCAAACCCGGATTGAGGTACTGTTGTTCAGCAGGCCTAAGTGGGTCCCTGTATCTGGCCCTTGCACCATCGTGGATGACCTGAACTTTTAATGTTGCCTTGATCCGGCACGACCGGATTTCCCATTTAAGTGCTTATAGCTTCTAAGCGCTATTTCACAGTTTATTCTTTAAAAATTCATATCTCGACTTCTACTTGCTGTATTTTTGTCAGTTTGGTCTTGTTTTATTTAAAAAAATATTCTTTATTTTTCCAACCTAGTGTGGAGTCTTTTTTGTGGTGTTTTCACTGTGTTACTGTTTGAAGTGTTGCACAAATACTTTATATGTTGCCTCTTAAGATAAGCCTGATCGCTCTGTGCCAAGCAGCAAGAGGTTGAGCACAGGATAATTTAGGGTGTGTTGTGACTTACCCTGACTAGGATTGTGGTTGATGCTTGGACAGAGTGCATACCTCTGCCAGCCAGAAACCCAATTTCTAACAGTCCCAAAAAAGGATGACAAAATAAGTTGAATAACTGAAACAGTGTAGAACATGATATAAACTAAAATTTTACAACATACGTTGGGTTAAATGGGGTATCTACAAACACTGCCTGTATAAGAATTCTGACTGCCTACGAGATAATATATTGGGATGAATGGACTGTGAGTGTATAAGAAGAATATTAACTTTGATATATGTGTTTCTATGTGGGTTGTTTGTTATACTACATAGAATATGGGAATAGTTTTTATCTAATGAAAGAATTTCGTTAAAATGTCTTAAATAAATGTTTAGTGTTCCTAGCTAGAAACAAGATGAACAATGTATAATTATATTATCTACTGGCGGTCGCCAGTAGATAGTTATAGTTAGGACCTATTTTCCATAGGAAATCCGCGGCATTCTATTTGAAATAACTCTTGCGTCGGTAGACGAATCTTCGCGAAATTTTCAAACTTTATGGCCCGCTCCGGTCCGCTCCTACCCTGAAAGTTTCGGGGAGATTCGTCAAGCGGGGGCCGAGAAAAAAGGGGGGTCCCAAAACGTGTTTTCCCCATTCATTTTCCCATAGGAAACTTTAGCCACGGCTACAGCCCGAACTGCTGAACGGAATTACACCAAATTTGGCAAAGAGGTAGTTCTTGGTTCAGAAAGAACCCTTTTTGTTAAATGGTGTAAATCCGTTCAGTAGTTCCTGTGAAAATCAAAATGAAAATCACATATATATCTATGGCCGAGTCGGATTCGCGCACCCACCCGATCACGAGCTGCATGCTAATTGGCTGTCAACACTCCAAATCAGGAAGTGTTGGCAGCCATTTTGTCCCTCGGTAGAACCGAGGGACAGAAACAAGTGCGCAAAGCGCAAAAAGGGGGCAGGGTAGAAACACCCTGACCCCCTAGGTCTGCTCAGGGGGTCCCACAAGGACCCCCTGGGCAGAAAAAAGCATTTTTTTTTTTTTAAATCGGCAGGGGGATGGGGTCCCCAGGGCCTTAATGGCATGAGGAGGGGGGCCACGCAGCCCCCCTCCAAATATTTAAAAATGTTAAAAAAGAGGGCATGCCCCGGGAAATGGGGTCCCCGGGGCCAAAAAAGGCCAAGGGAAGGGGGGCCACGCAGCCCCCCTCCCATACAAAAAAAAAAAAAGACTGGCATCGTGCCGGAGGCCCCGCCCCCACCCTGCAGCAGTCTGCAAACGCATCCCCTGGCGCGTTTGCAGATGGGGAACAAATTTCCCTTGAATACTGTGGGTCCCTGGGGGCCAACTAGCCCACCAGGAACCTCCAGTATGCGCCAGGGGGCTGCGTTGCAGAGAGGTGTACAGAGGCCACGCCCCTTTTTACACCTCTCTGCAACGCAGCTCTGTGGCGCTTTTTTTTTTTTTTTTTAAATATCTTTATTCAGTTTTTTAAACCACAAAATTATTTTACCCTCCCCCACCCACCAGGTCAGACAAGCATACATACAATATAGAATGAATTGCATTTATCAAAAGACAAAATTAATTAATACATACATTGGTGCGCCCAAATCCACTTGTAGCTTAAGCCTAAAAAGAAAAAACCCCTAAAAAAACCCGTTCACTCTGTACAATCTTGCGATTGACACCATTCTTTTACAGGAGTCCAAATTTTTAAACCTCTTTTCCGTCGCCTATTGCCCTTACGTTTATAGATAGCAATTTCGATATTTGAAATGGCGAGAAATCTAGCTAACCATTGTTGAAATGTCGGGGCATTAGCATCCAACCAAGCTGAGGCTATACATAATCTAAAAACGGCCATTGCTATAAAAACAAGTTCATGCTCATTTCGGGCATTTCCAGGATCTGTTGCCCCTAATAAAATAACACCGCTAGATAACTCTATCGTGCAATTCATCACTGTGGATAGAAATTTCCCTATCTCTTGTTTAACAGATGTTAACTCTTCACAAGTGGAAAAGATATGTACACAATCAGCCTTAACCAGCATACATCTAGGACAACATGTGCTCTTACCGGTTCCCCACTTAGCTATTTTGTCCGGTGTATAATATAAAAAGAAACAGGTTTTAAAAAATTGGGCTTGGAGTTTAGTTGACATTAAAATTGTTTGTGACATTTCATAAGCATAATTAAACTCCACATTTGTTATTGCTGCTTTCTCTAACCATTTTTGCGCAATTTTCTCCATATCATCTGGGAACATAGCATTAATGCGTGAATACATACCCCCAATCGTATTTTTGGTGCCCGATAGAAGTATTTCTACAAGATCAATTTTTTCCATCCCCCACTTCCCCCCTACCTTCCGTGACAAAAAATCTCTAATTTGTAAGTACTTAAAAAAGTCTCGCCAGTCTAGTCCGAAGTTGGTTTTTAATTCTTCGAAAGACCGAATCCCAATAGCGGAAAAGAGGCAACCTATCTGTACAATGCCTACATCGTACCACTTGTGTATAGAGCTATCATTAAAAATTTCGGGTAATTCTGGGTTATTTTTAAGGGCGTATAGAAAGACAATCTCCCTATACCAAGCATTTTCCTAATAGTCTTCCATACCTTAAATCCACTAAATAATGTTTTAAATTTAACCTTTTTGTGGTAACTATCGTGTAAATGTCTCCACCAATATCCTCTACTCTCCCGGCCGAGTAGTAATTGGAAAATAGATGGTGCATACACTACTCCCTCTATACCTTCCTGATTATTCTGAAGTAACTCCTCGCTATACAATAATACGGTAGCCCAATAATATGCCTTCAAGTTTGGGAGAGCTAGTCCACCTCGCTCTTTTTGGAGAGTGAGGAACTTGTAAGCCCGCCGGGGTTGTGAATATGCCCAGATAAAACTAGAGAACATCCGTTCTATTGATTTAATCCAGGATGAGGAGAATTCTAAACAAATTGCCCTAAACATATACAAAATTTTAGGGAAGAATACCATTTTAATTGCGTTCACTCTTCCAATAATAGAGAGATGTAAATTATCCAGACGTTGAAGATCTTTCCGCATTATATCAGTTATTGGCTTCAGATTTATTTCAACCAGATTTTCTAAATCAGCTGTGATGCGGACTCCTAAGTACATCGCCTGTTCCACAACTCGAGGATCCCTCCAATCGATTTTCCTATTTAAAACAATCTGAGTTTTACCCTGATTAATGGCATAGCCGGACACATTACCAAACTGTTTAGCCTCCCTTTCGATAGCGGTCATAGCCGTATTTGGGTCGGATGTCACGATAGCGATATCATCCGCATAGGCTAGTGATTTGGTGACAAACCCCTGTGATATTATAGGTTTAATTTCTTCCTCCTTTTCCAATCGCCGGATAAATGGGTCTATATAGATTGCAAAAAGTAATGGCGAGCACGGACAGCCCTGCCGTGTTCCACGTGATATAATCAACTCTTCAGTTAATATATTATTTACCAGTACTACGGCCCTTGGATTCTCATATAATTTTTGAACTGCCTGTATATAGCCTCCCTTGATACCCATTCTGGACATTGCAGTCCAGAGGAAGTTCCAGGAGACCCTATCGAATGCTTTCTCCGCATCAAGCAGAATCAGCGCCATAGGGTCTCCTGTAACATCCATACCATCAAACAAAGTAATTACTCGCTGAATGTGGTTGGTAGTGGACCTGCCTGGAACAAAGCCATGTTGGCTCTGAGCAATCACCTTGTGGATAATGGGAGCGATTCTATTAGCCAGAACTTTTGAATAAATTTTGGAGTCTGAGTTAATGAGGGTAATGGGACGATATGAGCCCATCAGTTCCGGCGGTTTGTTCTTTTTAAGGAAAATAACTATTTTTGCCCGAGACCAAGATTTCGGGGGTTGGCCTCCTTTAAAGATATGTATAACAAGCTTTATAAAAATATTTTCAATTTGATCTAGAAAAGAGACATAAAATTCTGACGGGATACAATCTAACCCTGTGGCTTTCCCTTTTGGCAAAGCTTTAATTACACCAATGATTTCTCCCACTGTGGGTATCTCCTCTAAGAGATTTGCATCCTCTTCTTGAAATTTCTCCTTAGTAACCTGATCTAGATAGTCCTCAATACTAGTCTGGTCCCCACCCCCTAGCTCAGTATATAGATCTTGATAAAACCGCCAAAAAGCTTCTCTTATGAGTTTGGGGTCTACTACTCGACCGCCCAGAGGATCCTGGATTTCGCGGATCAGATTTGATGAAGCCTGTTGTCTCATACGAACGGCTAATTGGTGTCCGATTTGCTCGTTCATTTCATATATCATTTCCTTCTGTGAGAATGCTTTTTTAATGACTTTTTCCATAAAAATATTCGTAATTAAAGCTTTAGCGATTGCCACCTGGTTCTGGACTTTCTCTACATCTTTCTGCCCTGCTGGGGCATTTCCCATTGTAATATTTATTAGATCTTCCTCTGCTTTTTTCAAATTATCTTGTAGCCCCTGCATAGTTTCCCTAGCTGCTTTATTAGCTTTTAAAGAATATTGCAGGGTCTCCCCTCGGATCCCTGCTTTTAGGGTATCCCAGACAATTTCGATTGACGAACTTGCTTCATTATCGGATAAAAATTTAGGAATCCATTCTCGAATATGGCTACAATAGTTCTCATCTAAGAGCAGGGCTTTCTCGAACGTCCATGAGCTAGGAGTGTCACTTCTGTTATCTATTTCCATAGAACAAATAAGAGGATTATGATCGGAGAGGATCCGGGGAAGTTTCATAATTTGGCACTTAGTTTTAATTGTATTAGACATTAAAATATAATCCAGTCTTGCATGGGTGAAATGTGGGTTGGAAAAATATGTAAACCCAGGATCATCAGATTTTAGAGTCTGCCAGCCATCTACTAGCCCATGTATGCAACACATTTGTCTTAATGCTTTAAAAACTTTGGGTTTACGGCCGGTATAGTGCCACCCCTCCTTTAAAGACCAATTACTTGGAAGATTGATGTTAAAATCCCCGCATATCATTAAGGGTAATGGCCAATGCATTAATTCATTTGAGATCTCATCAAAAACAGATGCCTCGTCGATGTTGCTACCATAGATGGCACATAAAGTCATCTTTTGCTCACTCCCAAATTGACACTCTGTAATTGCCCAGCGTCCACATTTATCTGTTTTGGAGCGTCTAAAAATAAGCCCACTACCCCTAGCTAAAATAGCAACCCCTCTTACCCTAGCCCCTTGTGACGTGGCACAGATCAACCTATATCCTAATGATTTTAGAATATGTGTTTGTGACCCCTCAATATGCGTTTCTTGCAAACAAACAATATTTGTGCCCCAGGTTTGAAGTCCTACTGCCACCGCCTGTCTTTTCCTAAGATCGTTTAGGCCACAGATATTCACTGATAATATTCTTAGCAGTCCCATCTTTTTCCGCTACAGAATCTGTATGTATCATCACCTTCATTTACTTTTTTCCCCTTTTTGCCAAAGAACAAACTCGGGTAGCAGACTAGATTGGTTTGACTCATTTTTATATTTTTCTTTTTATAATTGCCTTTTAGTGCGACCTGTCTGACCTCCCCCACCCCCCCTTCTCCCACCCAGCCCCCCACCCTCCACCACCTCTGGAGGTTACCTGGCCGAGCCAGGGATTTGACATCCGACGTATAAAGCCCCGTGATCCCGCCAAGCCTCCCTATCAAGCATAACCAAAAACTGGAAAAGAAAGCTCCAGTAGCCGTTACCCCCAAAGCAAAACCCCCCCCTCAACCGCAGGATTAATACCATGCTAAATATAAAGTGTGAGAGAAAAAAAAGATACAATTAGTCTAAACTATGTCATGATCAGCACCCAAGCAGGTTCGGCAGTTGAAAGGGCTGCTAAGTCTTATAGCCTGCCTCCCCTTGCCTTCCCCTTCACCATACTGCACAAACATTATCAGAGCTTATCGGACATTGTCTAGCCATATTTAGTGCCTTGTCCCAAATGTGCTTAAGATGATTAACCACATTTCTTGTGCCCCGAGAGTTCCTCTAGGTATTTTTGCGCCTGTATTTCCGAAACTAAACTGCGAGTAGTCCCTTTGTAAATTATTTTCAGCCGGGCCGGATTCTGTAGGTATACCTCGGCCCCCAACTTCTGAAATGGTTCAAAGAGCTGCCGGAGCCTCCACCTACGCTCCACCGTAGCGTGAGCGAAATCGGGTCTGGTGAAAAAAGTAATTCCATCAAAGGTTCGTTTCTTGGTGGGTCTGGCCAAATCAAAAGACTTTGCCGAAGTAAAAATTTCCAAAAAATAAAAGCATGGCACGAGGGTGTTGTGATGCGGGCTGCATGTTTGCCAGGAAACAGGGGAAATCTGTGGGCTCTTTGAATTTCCCTGTCCAAATCCCATGCTTGTAGTTCAGGAAAAGCCCCTTTCAATAAAGTGATCATAAATTTCCTGGGGTCGTCTTTTTCGACCCCTTCCGGAATTCCTAAAAAGCGGAGGTTGTTACGTCTCTGTCGATTTTCTTGCTCCTCCATTTTCCACATCATATCTTTTACTAACCCCTCTTGTTCATCATGCTGAGTCTGAAGTAAGACCACATCTTTTCCCAATTGTTCCGTCCTTTCTTCCACCATGGCCATTCGATCCGCAATATCGGCACAAGTTTTACCAACCTTTCTAACTGCCCCTTGCAATTTTTAGCCGCCATACGGGATCTACGACTGTCTGTCTTGACTTCCTCCTGGAAACTTTTAATGGACCGTAAAACATCTATCAGGGCAGGTTCGGTTCTTGCATCTTGCAGATCGTCGCCTTTACCACTGCCAATGCTTGTTTGATTAAGCGCAGAGACGGTGGAGGATCCTGGAACTAAAGTGAGAGGGGTGTTATTATAGTCCCATGTCAGCTCTTTTACATCTGTATTATCATTGTCATAAGGGTAGTCCTTTCTTTGCGCACGCTCTCTGCTTCTTTTTTTTTCAGTAGTTTTTTGGTGCCGGGTTTACCTCTCTGAGCCTCAGAATTAGGACTACTGGACCATTTCTTTCCTTCCTCCCCACTAGACACCGAGATACTGACATCTGACATTTCGGACTCCTCTGTCAGGGAATAAAACTTATCCTGATTGTCAGGCGTCTTTACATTCCAATCTATAAGTACCCGATCTCCAAGAGGCGCTAGTGGAAGAGAGTTAGCTGTGGCTGCGATGTTGTTGGGAGCAGTTGAATTGCTAGCCAAAATAGTTATTGTGCATGCTGATTGAATTACCCTCCAGACTGACCTCTGCTGGCATAGATACCGGAAAAAAGGCGAGGGCTTTACCAGTATCATCCATTGAAAAAGTATCTACCAGCTGTCCTGCTGCACATTTCAGCCCTCCTGTATCCAGGCTATCTGCGTCGCTAACTAACGAACTGCTCTCTTTCCCTTTCTCGCTAGTTGCTGCAAAGCGACTCGTGATTAAAGGTTGTGAGCCATCGGCATCCTTGGGTGTACGAGTGGTGCCCTTCTGCCCGGCACCTAACATTGTCGAGTCTTTTTCTTGCAAAGTCTTTTTTATACCGTCACCTTTCTCACCACCACCTCTGCCTTTCACGCTCAAGGCATCCGCTCTTTTTTGCCGTGTAAGTGCCAACGCAGCTTTGGATTCAGAGGGGACAGGAGGAATCTTCCCTGCCCTCACCCCCTTACCAGTCATCCTTGCTTTGGTGAGCTTGCAGGAATTGCCTTTACTGTAGCACGAGGTCTCAAAACCGAGCCTGCTCCACGCTCCGATTCTGATCTTGCACGGATTACAGTGCCACAATGTAGCCGCTGCCACTGCGGTAGGTTTCTCCGCTCTGTTTAGCGATCGCGCCTTGCTCCACACAGTCCTCCACTGTAAAGCCAGAGAAAACTCACGCAGGCCGGGTTTCATCCATGAACTCAGAGCTGCCTCGGCGTCCTCAAGGTGAAGGCGAAATGCAATGGTGAGCAGCCAGGGTGAGTCTTGTGTTTTCTTCCGCGTCCGCATTCCTTCCCTTCCCTTTTCTTTAGAAGCACTTTCCTCGATGGGGGTTTAAATCATTCTTATTTCCCCACTGTCAAAGAGATGATTAGAGAGCCTTCAGAGCACCGCAATGGGGGAGGCTCAGCGGAACATCTTCACGGCGATATCAGTCGGTCGCCATCTTGCCTCCGTAATCCTGTGGCGCTTTTTGGAGGTACATGGTGGGCTAGTTGGACTCCAGGGACCCTCAGGATTCAAGGGGACTTAATCCCCAACTTAAAATGCGCCACGGGGCGCGTTTGCACAGTGGTGAAGGGAGGGCGGGGCTTCAGGTGACATGTGTGCAAACAGGCCCCGTGGCGCATTTTAAGATGGGGAATTAAATCCTCTTCATTCCTGAGGGTCTCTGGGGGCCAACCAGCCCACCAGGTACCTCCAGTAAGCGCCACGGAGCTGCGTTGCAGAGTGTTGTAAAAAGGGGCATGGCCTCTGTACACCTCTCTGCAACGCAGCCCCCTGGCGCATACTGGAGGTTCCTGGTGGGCTAGTTGGCCCCTAGGGACCCTCAGGATTGAGGAGGAATTAATTCTCCAACTTAAAACGCGCCACAGGGCGTGTTTGCAGACATGTCACCTCAGGCCCCACCCCCTTCCTTCACCATTGTGCAAATATTCCTCTAAAATCAACCGAACTACGAATTCCGATTTACTCACCGGTTATCAGGAGAGACCTCAGTGCTGCATCTTTGAGCCCAGTACTGATCCTGAAAAGTAATTTTAACCGTACTTACCAGTAACTTGAATTTCCTTCCATAGGATATCATTGCCTGCTTTTTGCTGAAAAAGTTTCTAAGTGTCGATTTTTGAAACATACAAATATTCCTCTAAAATCAGCCGAACTACGAATTCCGATTTACTCACCTGTTATCAGGAGAGACCACAGTGCTGCATCTTTGAGCCCAGTACTAATCCTGAAAAGTAATTTTAACCGTACTTACCAGTAACTTGAATTTCCTTCCATAGGATATCATTGCCTGCTTTTTGCTGAAAAAGTTTCTAAGTGTCGATTTTTGAAACTTACAAATATTCCTCTAAAATCAGCCGAACTACGAATTCCAATTTACTCACCGGTTATCAGGAGAGACCTCAGTGCTGCATCTTTAGCCCAGTACTGACCCTGAAAAGTAATTTTAACCATACTTACCAGTAACTTGAATTTCCTTCCATAGGCTAACATTGACTGGTTTCACTTGGAAATTCTTCTAAGTGTGGAGTTTTGGAACTTTATAATATTCCTCTAAAATCAGCCGAACTACGAATTCCGATTTACTCACCTTTTATCAGGAGAGACCACAGTGCTGCATCTTTTAGCCCAGCACTGACCCTGAAAAGTAATTCTAACCGTACTTACCAGTAACTTGTATTTCCTTCCATTGGAATCCATTGTCTGGTTTTCAGCAGAAAAGTTTCAAAGTGTCGATTTTCAAAAACTACAAATATTCCTTAAAAATCGCCTGTATGACTTAAACGCATTCTTTCAACTGTTTACAGGAGATGCACCAGTGCTGGATCCAGGATCCACCACTGAGTAAGAAAAAGTAACGATAACACTACTTACCTGCTAAGTGAATTTCCTCCCATAGGATAACATTGGTGATTCTATGTGAAAAAGTTTCTAAGTGTCAACTTTTAAAATACAATAATATTCCTTAAAAATCACTACTGTAACCAAAACGCTAGTACTCAACTGTTTACAGGAGATGTCCCAGGACTGAATCTAGGATCCAGTCCTGTGGTTAGAAAAGTAATCCACAAAGTAACTAATTGCATTTAACTAGAAATTCACATTGAGCTCAATGTTGCATTGTGTTTGAAATTGTGTTGCCCATTGCAACAACTGTAACTTCTGTACTTAAAAGTCTATTGCCTATTTGCAAAGTATTTAAACTAAAGTAATTCATTCTGAGAAAGTATATTTTGTAATGTAATGTATAATGTAATTACAATGTAATTTAAAAAATAAAATATGTAAAAATAAATAGTTTAAAAAAATGTAGTAAATCAGTATAAAAATAAATATAACAATTAATACATTTAAAAATTGTCATTTACAAAACCTTTGAAATTCACTGAAAAAACCATAGGTTTCAGACATGTTATAGTTAGGAATTAGCATTTAAAAAACCTTTGAAATTCACTGAAAAACCATAGGTTTCAGACACGTTATAGTTAGAAATTAGCATTTAAAAAACCTTTGAAATTCACTTAAAAACCATAGGTTTTAGGGACAGTTATAGTTAGTTGGACATTTCACTCATACAAAACCATAGAAATTCCCCCGTTATAGTTAGTTCAGCTAACTATCACTCGCGCCCCCGCAATGCACTGCTGATGACGTCACATATTACATCACTCATGACATGGTCAGTGACCATCACTGATGACATCACTGATGACATCTCAAATGACATCACTGATGACATCACTGATGACATCATCCACGTGATAATCTGATGCACCTCCTCACACCCTGATATAACCTTTGATACACCCACTCTAAATTACAGACTGCCATTCGCAAAACCATAGACACTCCAACACCAATAACTACATACCCACTCACTGATTCTTAGGTCTACACACACATCCACTCACTCACCCGTACAGTCACTCATACTTACGGTCACTCAGTACAGGACTATCATATGCACTCATACTCCTATATAGACACTCAAACACCGCCACTCATCCATAGAGGTACTCACACACCTAGTCAGTCATGCAAATAATTAAACACACTGCCATTTACTCACCTATACAGTTATACACACACCAGCTCACTTACTCATACAAATACTAGCACATTCTTACACTCTTATACAATCACTGATACAAGCACACACTCATCCATACAGTCACTCTCACAATCACACACTCTTGCTTATAGCTATTTATATACTCCAACACACCTATATACTGCCTTTCACATATGTAGTTACTCACACATGTACCACTGGGACATACATTCACTCACTAACACACTCTTACACACACTTACCCACCCATACAGTCTATCACAGATGCACTCTTGAAACCATCCACCCAGTGAATCACCCACTCACACATCTATGCACAGAGTCGCACACACCCCACCCACACAAACACTCAGGCACCCATACAGATACTCAGACAACTAATCAATAACTCATATAGACACTCATGTAGCTATTCACAAACCCATGCAGCCACTTACACAGCAATAGACAGACGGATACAGACATTCACCCAGTTTAGTCACTAACCCATGCATTCAGTAAGATACGTTTAATCACTCACTTATAGAGTTAGTCACGCACCTACTAAATCATCCATACAGACACTTATCCACCCACTCATTCTTCAATACGCCTTTCCCTATATATATTAAACATATTTAAACTTTACAGAAACACACAGTCACTGGATGATGTCATCAGTGATGTCATTTGAGATGTCATCAGTGATGTCATCAGTGATGTCATCAGTGATGTCACTGACCATGTCATGAGTGATGTAATATGTGACGTCATCAGCAGTGCATTACGGGCGCGAGTTATAGTTAGCTAAACTAACTATAACGGGGAATTTCTATGGTTTTGTACGAGTGAAATGTCCAACTAACTATAACTGTCCCTAAAACCTATGGTTTTTTAAGTGAATATATATGTATAATTATAACATATGGCTATGTAAATGGTTTTACTATTGAGATTAGCACATTTATTGAAGAGTGTTCTATAAATTGCAAAGCTGTCATTTGATCTGTAAAGGTGAACAACATGCTTTCTGAGAAGCAATTTTTCTGAATTCTCACACTAATTAGCATGTTAGGGCTAGATGATTTCTTCCTGGCTACACAAACAGGGAATTGAGTTTTCTTACAAAAGTCCAATTGGTATCTGTAGAATTCATAAGAAGTCATAATTAGGAGACCATATCAGACAAATCTTAGTGCAGATTATTTGAGAAAAAGGACAAGCTAACCATAGGTTTTTTACCATACTTAATCCACAGTCCTTTGGAAACTGATCACCCCTTTGTATGTGAACCTTAGCTAAACATGCTATCAATGTAACCCTACTAAATTTTAACTTTATTCCACTAACTAGTTTCATGAAACATGTCCTGTATCAAAAAGATATTGGGAAGCATAATAGGTTGTTTCAGTAAATAAATGGAATAAATAGCATAAAAGATTCCAGAATGTAATTGCGCTATTTTGGTATAATGGGTTCTCTTTGCTTATTGTGGATTCAGTGTTTGTCCTAACTATTTTGGATGCAACTCAAGTGTCAAAAGGAGTTTCTCCACATCCTCTGTGGAGATGCCTTGGTCCATTGGCTTCACTGTGACTAAAGTATTACTTTGAAGATTCTAGGCATTGAATGTGAGTTCAGCTCGCACACGAATAAATTGGTTGCATCTAAAATGGTATCCCTCATATGTATTTCATAATAAGTTTGTGAAAGGTTCCCAAGTGATGTTAAATATTAAAAGGTTAAAGAAATGTTTTGGTCTAAATTATTTCATTTTCTTTTCCGTGAGCACTGTCAAATCAATATTGCTATTTGGGCCACAAGTTCATGTCCACCCAATGTTTCTTGAAACAAATATCCAACCTCCAACTGTCGGCACCGTGTGGTCTGTACAAAAAATGATTAGCCAGTCCCATGAATATTTATGCCCTATAAACCAATGTGGAAACTGCCACTTTCTAGAGGCTTATCTGTGTAAGCGCCCAAAGTCCATGGACAATGTTAAAGAAGTATTAGGACCTCACTCATGCCCCTGAGATTTGTAAACAGTCTCTTAACCCCTCCCCCCCCCTCCAGGAACAGGTATAGCAAACCTTGAGTGAATCCTGAAAGCACATCTACAAATTCCATAATAATCACAATTCTCACGAGAATCCCTGCAACCACCTTTGATGTCCTTGTGGAGTACATCTCCTTCCTATTCTTGATTGGCAAAATTATACTTGAGTGTGTGGGTGTCAGAAACTCTTTGGTATTCATATTCACTCCACTCCAGAGGAGGAGCTTGTAGGTATTTTGATAGCAGGCAATGTACCTGGACAGGCACTGTTAGCGTTTGGTGAGTAGGGCGGAAAGGACCATGAGTTCAGAAAGGTCTCTTAGACTCTTAGATGGAAGAGGACAGAATTAAGGCTAACAGGTCACAGTTGTTTTTTAGTGGGGAGTGGGGGGGATTAAACCATTAGATATATTAGTTTGTCACGATAGGCATTTCAATCTAAGGTGATAACCAATTGTAAATTCTATACTACTTGCAAATAAAGCAGCCCTCTTACAACAGGAGCGATATCTGCATGTTGTTGGGCACCTTCATTCCAAACTGTTACTAAGGAGGGTTCCAATTTTATGTTAATGAAAACTAAAAGAAAAAAAAGAAGGGTGTTTAATTTTCTCAGAAAAATGTATATTACAGTAGGCTTCATTCTGATACAAGTATATTTAAATAAAGCTCAAACGTATTCGATGTTACTTGACATGCCAGTAGTGTTGCTAAGGTCAGGTGTGTCAGGAGGAAGGCTGAACCTGTTATCCATGAAGGTCAGTAACTGTCTTTGCCTATCATTATTTCATGCTTAGTGTATGAGCAGGAAAATAATCTAGACTACAGATAAAAATCCTATAACCTTTATCAAGGTAGAGGTTACCTCACAAGAGAACATACAAAAGAGGAAAAGAATAGAAATGTTTATGCCTTCAGAATGCTAAGCATCAAAGAAGGAAAAGAGCATATGTGTAGGACAAGACTACTGTAGTTTAAAATACAAATTGAATATAATGCATTAGAAACAGAGCTTGACCACAAACCTTACAGTATTAATTTAGGTTTCATGCATTGCTGAAGAGGTGAGAATCTCTCTTAAAATAGTGTTGATATCCCTAATGTAGTACCTGAGGATCTCGAGAAGAGATTTAGGATTTATCTTCAGATGAAAATAAAAAACACTAGGGCCCTGATTACAAGTCAGGTGGAGTGAAATTATCGTATGGAATTTACTGCCTGATTATGACTAGCCCAGTGTCTCCCCCACCCAGTTGTATTGGCTGGTAATTCTGTACAGTAATATCACATGGAGCTTTAACTGCAACAGCAGCTGCGCCTCGTTCCTCAGTCCCTGCTGATCTTTTTTACTGGCAAGGGGAAGCTTGCAAAGCTTCCCAAGCAGAACTTTCCTTCTCTTTCTCTCCAGTACCCTCCTTACCCCTCTTCCACCAACAGCACCACAAGCAGAATCCCCCATATACATTTACCACCCATAGAGAGGAGTGAACGATTTGTGTGCAAACCCCTTCGGAACAGAGAATCCCATGCAGATTTCTGCATGGTAAGCCTGTGTCTGCTCAGATAATCCCTATTATGAGGTTTTTAACTTGTCTTAGGTACAGAGACTGGTGGGTAATGATAAATCAACCTCTGGGAATCTCATTATAAAATTCCACCTAACTCCTAATCAGTCCCCAGGTGTTTTGTACACTTACACCATACTATATCTTTGCAAGGATCGATTGATAAGATCATAAAAAAACACAAAAGTGAAATCATTCAGATATAACAATAAATTCTAGTCTAGGTAAATACTTCTCATATTTGACCTATTTCATAGACATGATTTCTTTTCAAAGTACAGACTAATAAAGTGGGGACAACAAACACCTTTTCTTGGTTGGGATTCTGTTTTTTACATCTAATCCTCGCAACCTCAATCTGGGTGAGATGTATTAAGCATTTTAACAATCACAAACACTTCAAATCAGCATTTACAACTGTTAAAGTACTTTTTCCTATGTACTAATTCAATTTTAGGAGTTGGCAAAGTTTTTCCGACTCCTAAAATGGGATTCTGAATAGACACTGATTCAGTATCTGGAAGGGGCGTGGTGTAGGCGTGCCTTGTGTTCAATGTTTTGTGAATGTAAAAAAAGTGTGTTGAAGATTTGGCACTAGCCCACAAACAACCTTTAAAAACTCCTTTTTTTAAATTGCAGACCGATTTCCATTAGGGAAAATGGGCTGCATTTAAAAATTTATGTTTGTTTTATTTAAAAGCATTCACAGACATGACGGTGTGCTGACCCCAGCCAGTCATCATGCCTGCGATGGCTTTTGATCAGAGTGAGTCACAATTTGCAAACTACCTAGTTTTTAATTCATAAGGTAGGTCGGATTGCAACCCACTATATTTCAGAATTTTAAGAACCGACATATTAGCTCTTAGGTCGATACTTAAAATTCTTTGCTGGTCACAAACATACTGGTCACAATTTGCAACCAGTGTTTTGTGACCAGTTATTCATGCATCTGACCACTAACTCTTAGGAAAGTCCTTGAATAATGGTAATAGCTTAGAGGCAAATGCACAGATGCTTAGTTCATCAAACAATAAGAGGCTGTGTTCTGAACTAACAGAACACAGCCTCTTATTGTCAACAGGATATTAGCAACAAATAGGTGGGTTGCTTGTCACCTTTAAAGTTCTACCTGCTAATATGCACAAGACCATCGCTCTTCAAGGATTCACCCACCTTTTTGGTAAAATGACTGATCAGTTAGTATTAAATTATCATTTTCTTTTTCTTAGTTTATCAGGCAAAATATTTTGACTTCTGGTCAGGAAGCATAAGCAATCAACAATATAATGCATTCCATGTTTATCCAGCCTTCTCCACTTTGTGTTGTATGTTAAAGAGGTAAGGTGCTGCATCACCGTCTTATTACAACTGTTTTACAGTGTGCTACTGAAAATGTGTGTTTGAGATATACGAGAGTGTGACTATGTTTTTGCTCACTGGTTTGTAAGTTCTTCGATTGCGAATCTATGCAACTTTTCTGGAGGCTGCACAGGTCTACGGTAAT
Organism: Calotriton arnoldi; assembly: GCA_963921515.1. Taxonomy (NCBI): domain Eukaryota; kingdom Metazoa; phylum Chordata; class Amphibia; order Caudata; family Salamandridae; genus Calotriton; species Calotriton arnoldi. The sequence goes on along the minus strand of CAWUFW010003486.1, from coordinate 1,634,016 downwards.
CAGCACAAATTTCTGGTGAGATAATTCTATGCTTCATCAGGAGTGAACAACACAATCCATATCCTGAGGATAGTTCCCCAATGAGCCTGACTTCGACCTGCATCCCCATGTGAACATGGTGGCCACTCTACTCGATTTAACTGCCTTGGATGCTTACAAAATGAGGTTGGAAGACCCAGACCCAAATGCTATTCTGAATCTGTTGAGTGGAAATTCAAAGATGCCCTCCCACACATGATGTCAAAATAAAATATGGGGCAACCTAGCATTCCGGGGAACCTGGGTACACAATATTAACAAAACAGATAATAGTTCCATTGGAGGACGTTTTTAAGCCTATGCTTGCTAGACAATGAAACTTCACAAACTTAAGAACAGGGTAAGCAGTTATTTAATCACTCTTAAGCTTAGTCAATATACATATGTAGGATGTAGGAGCTCCAAAAAACAGCACAGTGAACTTGCTTGATGACAAGAGTGGACAATGAGTGTGCTAGTGTTTAAAACAATACATCGACATATATCAACATATAATTGTGTTGATGTTTCAACCCTCTCAACTCATGATTTCCAATTGGTCTTCATCCAGAAAAATGAGGCAGCCACCTCTCTTTGAAATTTAACACTATCTGTATAGTGGCTAACAGTGCTTAAATAACTGTTTATTGTGTTCTTAAGTTTGCACAATGTATTTACCTAGGAAGCACAGGCTCACAAGCTTCATCCAAATATGTAGTTTTATACTCAAGTTCTGTTGACGAGTCCCACCAGTAGTGCTTGACATAATGTTTGTTTGGATCCTAGTTGCTTTTAACAGTACACTTGCTCCAAAGCCTCCTTTAGTTAAAGGCTTACTGCCAGTGACAACAGCTGGGCTACAGAAATCTGGCTGTAGTGTGTACAGGTAACACACTACGGCCCAGATGTAATCATTTGTCATGCCGCACGAGGGTCATACAGAACAGAGCCATATCTATTAACAGTGGCCTGTGCAGCTGTCATCCCCTGCTCTGGAGCTCTAATGGTTGCCTTGCTTGAAGCACAGCCTTGCATGGGTGAGTGTGCGCTGTCTAGCATAGGATTTACACTGGAAGCACACACTTCCATACAAATTAATATCTCTAAACAAACGTGTGATCACTTTTAAATAAGGCTAACTTAAATTATTATTTTTTTAATTCAGTCCGTTTCTCTTATAACTTTGTTCAATATTTGGCAGTGGTCCCATCGACCACTATCTACTCCGCAACAACCTTTAATTTAACGTTCACAACGAGTATCACTTGTGATAGGACCCCCTGCTTAAAAATGAACTAAAGAAGTCAGAGTTACATGTAGTGGACTGTGGTGCTGGACAGCAGAGCAAACGATGGCCCTACTCTCTCCTATGCAGAACTCAAAGAAGATGGAGTTCAATACTTTTCTACCTCTACCTCTTTCACCTCTACCCCTAGTTCAGTCTAGTTCATCCCTGATACACTGACTTTTGCGCCTTCAGCGAGAAACCTTGTCATGTTAGACAGTCCCTCTTGGGTCCCGATTATAAGTTGGTCTGAATTTTCCAACTCTGGCATTCCGTGTTTGGTGGTGTTTACTGCACTGGGTAATTTCCTGGTGCATTGAATACCTCAACCTTCATTAAATGCTCTTAGGTCCAGCCTGCCAGAATTTAACAGGGGAAAAGTGTATGGTATTTACCGTACCATGAAGATTTGGTGCAGTAAGTACTATTTATCATACCTGATAAATAACGTTCCCTAGGGCATCGTTATTTATCGGGTGCGATAACTAGCACATTCATTGCCGAACACTCAGAATAAGGGCCCATGTGTTTGGAATCACCACTACCACAATAAGCTAACAGGTCCCAAATATAGATAAAATGTGTTCATGTGTCCATGTAACCCGGTCTGTTCATCTAAAGAACTGATCACTTCACTTGTGCTCAGCAAATTAGATGACTGCAGTATTCTGCTTGCAGGCCTTTTTCATTATTCACTCCCTCCTCTAGACATGGTATTTTCTGCCACCAAAACACGTATAAAATCTCCCTAGGAGAACCCCTAACTTCATGTTTTTGGTGGTAGTTTAAATGCCTCTGCCAACAACAGGGGCTTTCCTACATTCCAAACACTGGTCTACATAGCTATAGATGGGAATACCCAGACAGCCTCTCTGAAATCTTAACATTCCTTACCCCACGTGCAACCTAACACCTGCCAATCAGCACCTCTAAATGTCATTCAGGCCGCCTAGCACAATGTTCAGATCCTGGTCGATTCATCTCCTAGGACCTCTCGTTTGCGTCCTCTTGCACTGGCATTCCAGACAGCTACTCGAATGTAAGTAATGATAACTACCACACAGTGCCATCCAATCAACTAGGCCTGATTCACAAAGGGCCTATGCAGTCGTGGGGGAATCTCCGCACTTGGAGCGGAATCTCCACAATGAGAATTCTCATTGCGGAGATTCCACCCTGAGTGCGCAGAGTCCCCCACGACTGCGGGGCCTCCGCTATGAGTGCAGAGGTCCTTAAATATTCGAAATTCTGCTCCAAGTGCAGAGACTCGCCCACGACTGTGGGGCCTCCACCACGAGTGCGGAGGTCCTTAAATTGTGGAGAATTCGCTCCAAGTGTAGAGACTCCCCCACAACTGTGGGCCTCCACCATAAGAGCGGAGACCCTTTGTGAATCAGGCCCACTGTGTACATATGCTACTAGACACACTTTGTGGGGGGAAGGAGGCACCCTTCGACCTATTCCATTGTCTGTTGTATGCAATAGTTTGTAGTGTAGGTAGAAATGTGTTTTTTGATGCTTTCATTCCTACAAGGATTCCTAACTCATAAAATTCGATGTTGGTATAGGTAACCCTCCCATTCTGTTTGCTCTCGTATTTACCATTTGACTGATAACTATCCCATTGTACAACTTTTTTTGATAAAAATTTTATTTGCTGCTGGTTTAAATAAATATTGTAAATAATGAAATCAGTGTGGTTGTGAGCCACTCCCAGGCCTACAGGCAGTGCCCACACACTCACATGCATGTGGCTACTGACCAGAGATAATAGAGTGAATCAGGCGTGGCATTGCTGGTGAGTGAGCTGGGAAACTAGCCGCAGCCCCCGCCTTCCCTCAGCCACCTCCCATCCATGGGAGGCAGAAGAGGAATGGTTCGGGCACTGAGCCATATTTATGGCAAAGTCATGCAGCGAAGCAAGTGATCTTGCTGCACTGCGTGACAGGAAAAGGGCAGGAATGCTCCGCATATAAAATCAATACGGTGCGTTCCTGCCTTTGTGCCTGCGCTGGCGCCATTTTGGCAGCATATCGCCAACGCAGGCACCCTTTCACCATGGTGCAAGGGTACCTGCGTTGTGAGGAGGATTGTTTTTGTGCAGGAAGGGGCAACTTCCTACAGTCCCCTGAGGCATTTTCCTCTATGTGTGCTGCAGAATGCTGCACACATAGAAAGAGGAAGTAATGAGGAGAAATAAAGATATTTCTCCTTGTTACGCCTCACCTGGGAAGGCGCAGCATTTTGGTGTACTCCCAGGTCTACCACTTTTGATAAATCTGAGAATGTGTCAAAATCCATGGTTGTTGCATGGGAACATCCACGCAACACCCACGGAACAACTACTGGGCGCAGAGTGATGCAACGATTTGCGCTGTGTTGCGTTACTCCAGATTTATCAAGCCACTCAGGGCCACGCAAGGTCGCCTTGCATGCCTTGATAAATCGCATTTTGGGCTTGCGTCATGCATTTACCACATTGCGTGGTGCAAGAGTGATGCAACCCCAGTGATAAATATGCCCCACTGCGTTTTGTTGGGAGTGTCGAGGTGCAGAAGTTTGTGAAATGTGGAGCAAATGCAGCGCTTGGAAGATGGGCTAGAGGAGTCTTCTGGAGATAAAGAGGTGATATGTGTGTGTGTGCCTGTGTGTGAGACAGAAGGCGAGCGAGACAATGAGGATGACTAAACGGTGGAAGATGAGAAAATGGTGGAGACAAAGTGAGAATGGATGAATAACTGAAGGAGAGAGAGTAAATGGAAGGAGGGTCTAGACCAGTGATACTCAAAGTACGGCCCGGGGGCCGCTTGCGGCCCTCTTGACCTTACATGTGGCCCCCTGGTGAACAGCAGCACAAGCTGCTGTTTAGTTGCTGAGCACTAATATTCAGAAAAAAATGTTAAATAAACGGGCAAGCGTTTATTAACCTGCAAATAAATACGTGCCTGCTTATTTAACATGTTTTTACACCTCCTTACACAATCTCTGACCCATCCAGACCCCCTACGCCACCCTGCTTGCATCAGTGCGGCCCTCGGTCACACCACAGACCGTACATTGCGGCCCCTGGGCAAATGTTTGTGAGTACCCATGGTCTAGACAGAGATGATTAAGGAATGTGGAGAGCGAATGAATGGTGGAAAGAGTAACAACTAATAAACTGTAAAGAGTGAAAATTAATTAATGGTAATGAGAGAATGAATTGTGCAGAGCGATCGAGATTGAATGAGTGGTGATAATAGAGAAAGAGAGAATGAATAAATGACGGAAGAAGGAGACAGAATGAAAGAATGGTGGAGAGATAGAGAACACAAATCCTGGTGGAGAAAAAGAACGACCGAATAGTGAGCAGAGAAACAAAGAGAGAGAATACATGAATGGTGGAGAGTGTGAGAAAAAACATGAATAAACAGCAGACAGACAATAAATGAATGGTAGAGTGAGACAGAATGAATGGTGAGAAGAGAGAGAATGAATGAATGAAGCGAGAAAGAGATAATGACTGAATCATTGTTGGAGAGGGGGAGTTAATGAATGAATGGATGAAAGAATGAACGATCGGTGGCGATAGAGAGCGAGAGATAATGAGTGAACCAAAGGTGGAGAGTTAATGGATGAATTAACGAATGAACGGTGGCGACAGTGCCAATACATCCTGCAGCTCAGTGCTCTAGATGGCGGCCACAAAGACACTGAATACTACATGGCTTTTTGAGAGACCACCGAAGGAAGTGATTGTCGGTTTTGGGAAAGAGAAGTCACGGTTATCTTCCCTTTTAATTCAGAGGATGTACATTGACGACCATCCACAATAAAACATTTACGAGGGTCTCTCTCACTGAGATGTCAAATCTCAGACGGGTTTACGCTCGCAATAAAAAAAAGTGCCCGGTGATGTGTTACCGCATGTCAAGCTGAATTTAAAGGCACTTAAAGTAAAGGTGAAACGGGACAGCAGTGCAATTCAAAATTGCAGCTGTGCGAAACCTTGGGGAGGGCGATACGATGTGTGTATATTTAGAAACGTTAGGTACAGCAGCGTAATTTATACACATTGATTAAAATGTCAAAATAACTGTATTTGTACTGAGTTGTTCTTAGGTGAGATTTTCGGCGATTGTCTAGTTTCTTTTCTAAGCTTGCGATAACAATTCGAAGGCACCACTGACAAAAAAATCTATTAACGTGCTTGTTGAAATAATAGATGAATAATAAATAATTCATGGATTTTGTAGGATGCCACAGGCGTTAAAAGTGATGTTTTACTGCACGAGGGAGACTTGGGCGAGCTGCAGAGTTTTTATTATTTGCATGGTGTCAGGCGTAGGCTATCGCCGTTAAGGGCTAACAGCCAATTGTGAGGTAATAATACATTGTGTATTACCGATAACAGGCGCGGACATTTCTGATTTTTGCACCTGGAACGGGATTAAGGGGTAAAGGGGTATTCATTGTACCACTTTTTCCATGTTTTAGCAGTGGACATGTAGCTTGGAAATAACAGGCCTCTTGTAATTCCGTTGTTGCAGAAAACTGGAGTTTTTGTCTGAAACTGAGCTTTCAGGCATTTGGAATGAGGGCGATAGTGGGGAAAAAATCACAGCAGCCACATGTCACATGTTGCTATGAAAATGAAGAAATGACTCTTGTTTGGAAACACCCCACTCCGGGGCTTAAGTGGGATGAAAATATGTGGGGGTCTCCCAAAGGGGCGTGACTAATGCAATTATGGGCGTGGCTTAAAAACACCTACGCTGAAAATCTATGCTTAGCATAGCGTGCCGCCTGACTGGTATTTTGCTACTTCTGTCATTACATCAAGATATATAATTCAGCAAGTAACATTACACTTAAACAAGCCAGTACTATTGGCTTTGCCAATGGTTGTTAGATGCCTAACATAAATAAGCAACAACCATGGCTTCGTAGTTTAGCATACTGAAAATGCTTCAGTTCTGAAATGGTGAGACTGTGAAAGAACTAAAACGAGTCTCTTTGAAGTGCAGTGGTATTGCTGCAGAGTTGAGATTTTTTTTTCACGAGGGAGAGGGCAAAAATGGAGAGCCCGATAGGGACCCGTCTCAGCACCTGCTTTTTAGACCCGGCCCCACTCACAAAAAAAGAACTGTCTGTGCAAACTAGATAGAGGCCCAAAACTGGCCTTCAGATTTCCCGACAATCATGCTGGTTAGAATACGTCATACAAAACCAGGGCAGAAGGGGCCCTTAAGGAGCAGTAGGAAGGGAGAGGTGTACAGATTCTGAGGGGTACTTATAACTCTATATTTTGTAAAATTACAATTTTTATGACCTTTAAAACCAGAGACAAGAGCGAGCATGTGGGTGTGTGGGTGTTTTTGCTTACATGTGTGTGTAAAAATCCCAAGTGAAAAATACCTCACCATACCCGACTTAAAGAACCTGTACCAAACTGTTTACTACAGAGTGCATGTATTACGGGGGTGCAACACCCCAAACACCCCTCCCCCCTGAAGCTACGCCCCTGCTTTCCTCCTAAGATCATGTGGTAAATTGAAGCGTTGAATCCCACAGAATTAGAATTTCATGAGTTTTTACACATGGTAAAACCAGGTCCACACACTTAGGGTCGATTCCGACGTTGGACGGACCAGAGTCTGTCCGACATCGGTTGGGAACTGGAAGCGAACGACCTCCTGTCGTCGGTTCCAGCCCAGGAAGTAGGATGCAACCGAACCCTGTTCGGTCGCAATCCTATTCTTTACAATGGGAGCATGCATTTCAAACGGAATGCATGCTCTCATTGCAAAGAGCAGAGGTGCAGTTCATCCTCAAGGTGCCTGCCACCGGGTGCAGGGATCAACCTACCCCGCCATTTGGGGGCCTTGCATCAATGGGGTCCCTGCTGGGGGCCCCCAAAGACAGATTCCCAATGCCTTTCAGTTGCGGAAAGACCGACACAGAAAGGCAGTGGGAATCTACCATCGTAATCCCTCGGCCGGAAAGAGCCGGCCGAGGGATTACTGCAGGCTTCCCGAATGGCGGACGGGCTCTCTGAGCCCGGCGGAGGCCATTCGGAAATCAGATTCGGATTCCCTTCCGACCGACCCCATCGAAATGGGTCGATCGGAAAGGAATCCAACCAGCCAATTACGATGCGGGATGAAGGGCTCCGACTGACTTTTCAGCCTGCATCGTAATTTGGCAATTAGTCCCCATTAATGGAGATTAACTTGTAATACATGGTACCAGTGGGATGTTACCACATGGTACCTGAAATTTGAATGTGGGGTGTGCATCCTTCCTGTACCGAGCAACTCGTAATGAGGGCCCCTGTTTGGCCATTCTTTTGAGTCCAAGGAGCAAGTGATGGCTTTAAACCTATAATTCCAATACTTAATGCTTCCAAAACTATGGCATAGCTCACCTGGCATGGTGTATTGGAAAGGATAGCCAGTTTAGTAATGTTATACCTGCTCCCAAGATTGAAACTGATTCCAAACATAAAATGCCCTCCCACTCACATAGAAAATCTCCTAAATATGAACTTTCTAGGCCAGGAAGATGCATGAACCCTGCAAATAATACTTATTGTTACCTCAATGTTCCCTCTTTCACTGGCTCAGCTGGACACTGACCGTCAAGCCGTGTAAGAGACCTAGGAACCCTGTTGTCTCTCCATCCCCACCTTCCTTCTGGATAAAGAATTCTGTATAATCATCAGATTGCTTAGAATATACAAGTTTTTTTCAGGTCCTGGAAAAAATTACAAATATTTTGTTTTAGCTACTAAGGTCGAAATTGTATGTGAAGAATGATTATAAAACGAAAGAAAGCTCACCATAAATATGTGTGTTTCGTATCTAACTCTAACCTAACCTATGGTTGTCCTTGTTTTTTCAAGCCAGTGATGGCCAAGTATTAAAGTGCTCGGCTCAAACTATGGTTTAAAACATTGAAATCGTGATTGAGGGATTCTGACTCAATCGAACCACTCTTAGATTGACTCTAAGCTACGAAGCTAGAATATGCCTCTAGAAGACCTTGTTAATGTATATCAAGAATACCAGTAAGTCACTATGTATACCAGAATTCTATACCAGCACTGAATTGCTTTCATCAGCCGCTAAGCAAACATTAAAGGATGCCACCTGGAGATAGACAAGAAATAATAGATATGGCACAGAATAGATTAAAAGTTCTGTCTCTTTGTATGGTCCTCTAGCCTTTGGACTAATTATGGAACAGTACCTTGTATGGATAAATAACAACTACTCGCGGGCCTTGGTGGTTAGGCTGAGGTTAAGCATATTGCACTTTATGGTTGCTTTTCCTGAGCCAGTTAGGTATTCATCCTGTTTAGATGTTTGTCCTTATGATGGCCCATCAGCACAATCTATGCTGTTTTGCACATTTTATCATTGTATATGGAAAAGGACATTATTACCGCTATTTCAAGAAACTAAAATAAGACTTCATAAGCAAGTTCTACTTTATTTACAGTCCTTATCTTCTATGACAACTTGCCTAACAGTAGTGAATTTTATCCAGTGCGCAATTAACTGCTGGAAACAGCATACCTGAAATATTCCCTTCAATTGCTGGTTTCCCTTCTTTTTATATCTCTTGAGCTGGAAATATGTTTTTAAACTGTTTAATCAATTTTGTATTTTATATATTACGATGGTCTCAACGTGACCACGTTTTATTTGGCTTTTATGCCCCTATGTGCGGGAAAACATGATTGATTGAATCTTTAAAGACTAACAAGGAAGTTACATTTAAATTATTTATATAATGTTCTTATTAGTGGCCCATAACATTTCTGTTAGCATAGCGGTCCCATATTTGAGGTTTTTGTTGACAGGTGTAATGTTGAGGGAGTTCACTGTTGGTACATTGGAACCATCATCCAACTGTCTGTGGAAATTGTTGTTCGCATATGTTTTAAATTGCGTAATGCTTATTTATATTTAGTGAATTTGACTTTATTGTTGTTTTATATTGATGTTTTTCTGTACCTTTATGATTTATTTGAGCCAAATAAAGTAAAGAACTTGATTTGATTCTATTCCAAGGCCTTTGTCACTTAAACTGACCATGGAGACCACTAAGTTAGGACACAGCCTCTGCCATAGCTCCAATCTGATTGGCGACTTAAGTAGTTGAAGGCATGGAGTGGTGCTATCTTACTACCTTAGACAGTGATCAATGGTTGCTTGTCCCAGGAACTTTCAAGGTGTGTACTGCTTTTAGCTGGAATTGTAGCTGCTTTTATTAACAAAAGAACACAACAAAATAGCATACATTTGCAACATAACTACAAAGTTACAACAGAACAAGGCACATCTCAACAAAACAGAATGCGGAACTGCGAAACAATAACCACAGTACAACGCACCGAAATCACAGTTCAAATTGCAGCGGCATACAAAACAACATCATCACCACAACGAAGTGCCAAAAAACAAATATGCACAAATGTTCTTGCCACACATTATCACCTCCAGAACCTTCTTTTCATGATATGGTTGCAAAAGGTGTTTGAACCAAGCACTGCCTTAGCTTACCACCAAGGCCCTGAAATACCACCATCCAAATATGTTTTGTGATCCAGTCCCTGGTGTGATTAGAACTTAACATTAAAATGAGCGATTGAAGTTGTAGTTAGTTAGAATTACCTCAATGGATGGAACCATCGATACTTATTAATTTAAATTGGCTCTTTACAGTCAATGACCCATAATGACATAATTCCCCCTTTTGTTTTTCTTCTCTTTATTAAATTTATGCAGAGAAAGATGGGGATGGTAAGAGATAGTAAGGAAAATAATTACTGTTAAGTTTGTGAGCATCTGCTGAATAACTGAGCTACAAAGCTAACAAGGCTAATATAATTCATATAATCATATATAGAATAAACAACTTAGATGTATTGTAATTACTGAAGTTATGGATGCCTTTCTGACATATTTCTCTTTTCTTTTTTTCTTTCACATTTTATCCCATTCATTCTTTCTCTTTGTTAGTATAAATGTGGCATTGGCTTTTGTATTTTTGATATTTCTGTTTTGTAAAAATATATCTAAAAGCAATCAATGCAACTTGCCTTGCCCTGATGAAGTGGCAAATGTGACATAAGGTGTTGTGAAACATATGCTGGCATAAAAGCAGTTCAGGTGGATTTTCTAATGAATGCATATTTTTAATACATAAGACTATTACGAATTAAAGGATAATTTAAAATAATCTTTTTTGGTTCTCAGTGTCTATACAAACCGTTTATCAAAGGCTAGTGGAACAGGCATAACATTTTTCGAGGCTCCGTCACTTATGCTGGTCTGTTTTAATTTAAAACAAATCCAACAACACCATGCCAGCTCTTGATAGACTGGACAGCCTCCTGTTAACAGAAAAGTTTCAAGAAAGTTTACACCATCTTTGAAGCCCAAGAGGGAGTGAGTTGCGAAGTGTATATAGATATACATAGAGCGATTTATTTCCTTCCTGCAGTGTAATCCGTGATCTGAGATCTAGCTAGACACAAAATATGTCATACTCCAAGTTCAAGCTCAAAAAGCATGTCAAAATCCATAAGGATGATGGGAACATAGATTTGGAACTCCTTGCAAGCTGACCTGAGGAGCATCCAAATGTTGGTATCTTTCAGGAAGAAAAAAAACTAAAAACCCACTACCTCAAAGAGGGTTTGCTATCCTCCACCTATACCACCATGCCTAGTCTCCCTAACAGGCCTACAAGCAACTCAGAAGGACTTTTGACAAAGACTGACCCAGAAATAACCTCACGAGAATCCAGCCCTACATCGACCACTGGCCAAGAGGTTAGGGAGTTGCCTCTTAGTTCTGTCTGTCTCTTTCTGTGAGAGTTGCAGTATCAAGTGACCCCCATCAAAAGCTAGTGTGTTCCAAAACAGTGAGAATATTAAATAAATATTCTTGTGCCTCCATTCTGTCTGAACTCTTCTTGCGCAATCTTTACAAGGAATTTCAATAATGCAATGGATTTTTTTACATTCCAGCAAGCAGTATTGTGTTGTTTCTAGCCAGTGGAATAAGTGTGACCTTTTAGACTCAGTAACTGGGATTGACTTTCAATATCCCAAAGAAAATATTCTCTTACACTTACAAACACACACACACACACACGCACGCACGCACACACACTCTCTCTCTCTCGTCTTCACATCGATGATTTACATTTTCAATGGTATAGCTAACAACCTTGTTGTATACTAACATTGTGATTGTCCATCCACTACTTTGGAAACAGGTTCTGGAAGGGCAACCACCGCTAATCATCTCCCACTGCAAAATGTGTCACTTACCATAACAAATATTTTACAATGGCTTCGGCCCATCAATATCTAAATAATCTAAAACTATTAACTAGGAAATTGTACCTCATTAGCTGTCGAAGATAAGTACAAGGAATGCTATTATCATATATTTGAATATAATGAACAATAGGATTACTTTAATACAATAAAACTTACCTCATCTGCATAACTGCAATAAATACATGGTTTATTAAGTCTTTTTGAACTTAGAAATTTAACATTGTCCGCTATTTGGTTAAAAAGGGACTGGTTGAAAACGGTGTTATGAAATCGACCTCACTGTAGGCCGAGTATAGTAAAAACCACATAAGACAAAGTGGTATTATTTATTTATTACCAAAAACTAAATATATTGAGCTTCATACAAGCCACAGAGTATTTTAGCCCCACTCGCATATATTGTAGAATAAGGCTGTACTTTGACAGGCCGGAATGTTCTCTTCAATCTGGGCTTTGCTTCCTTGCTTTTGCTTTCTTTGAGATTTGCTTCACACGTCCTGCAGAGATTCACAATCCTTGTTTCCACACGTAATAAATAAAAACTTCAATGACAGCTGTTCTAGAAAAAAAGGCAGAGCATTGGTAGAATTGCATTTCACTTTAAGTGAGACATTCAGGAACACATTTACTGAACTTTAACGCAGGCACTAGTGCAAAGCAAAGGGGTGCTACTCAACGCAAGCAACAACATCTCTCAATTTTCACATGCAAAGGGATTTCTGAACGTCAAGTTGTTGCATGCACTGAAGCAGCATTGTGGCGCTTAGTGGGAAGTTTCTGATTTCCTATTCAAAGTGGGGGTTACAGAGCAGGAACAGCACAAACACCCATAGGACTTCAAATACACGTGTTATGTTATGTCATGTAATGTTATGTTATGCAAAGCCAGATTTACTAAAGTCATGCAAAGTAGCATGGCCTGGGTGTGAGTGGAATACTTGCTTCAACTGAAAACAGGTGCAAACGATTATCAAAGAAAAAGTGGTTATTACAGGTCAGCCTTTGGGGCTCATTTTACTGCAGCTGTACTCAGATCCTGCTGTATGGAGGTCAGTGTGTTCCATGTGTAGCCAGTGCAGCCCACTCCCGGATAAGGCGATACATGTCCATCCTTGGCCCACTACAAGCACTGCTAAGAATAAGACAGACCAGGCTCCATAGGTGCTGTCATCTAATGGTTAGTGACACAGGGGCCTAGACTTTGAGTTTTGACTGTTGACCCATCAATCTGAAAAACGAAACAGAAAGACTCAGAGGAGAAAATAGTGAATTTTGCACCCACAATCAAACTTCCATCGGTTTCCCATTCAAAAGTAATGATATGATTTGCATCTAGGAGTATCACCAACAAACAGTGATGTATGCTATGAGGTGCAGAGCGATATATTGGTAAGCGCCCTTGGCTTTTACTCCATGTGCACCTTTAACTGAAGGGTATCCATGTATTTGGAAATTCAAAACCACCAAAGGGATCAGCTCATCTAAACACAGCATATAGATGCTAAAACACTAAGGGCTACAGACACCCAAGAGCTGACTACAGCAGCTGAAGACATCAAGTAGTTCTCTTCTCCAGTTGAGTCAGACTGGTTAGAGCTAATTGCACCCAGGACAACACTGTGCTCGGTACACCTAATCCTGATCATTTGCTTGTAAGAGTATTTTACAAACCTCCTTAACCAGGCAATAGATGTGGCATAACAGCTAGAGCTGCTGACCTTGGAACTAAACAACCATATACAAATCCCGGCGCCTGGCGGCTCCTCCCCTAAGGCGGAGGAGCATCGCCCCACTGCTGCAAAGCAGTGAAAGAAAGAACAAATAGTAGGATAATTACTCGCTGTAATTATAATTGTATTTGTTCCTGCTGCGCTGCTTTTTGGGGCGGGTGGGGCTGCTCTGCTCTCAGAGCAGGGGAGGAGTGGTTTGCCCACTCCAAGTGCGCAATGACTGTTTTGCCAGCCCTCTGGATCCGTCGAAAACAGTCTTGCTCACTTCGCATGTTCTCCATGCAGGCTGCATTACAGCCTGTGTGGAGAACAAGCCCAGGCCCCCATTCTCTGGCTGAGCGCTGATCCACGGCGCTCAGACCAATCACAATGCTTCATTGCAGAGTTGTGATTGGCGTAGGGGAGGGAGCCTGGCTGCTTCCTGTTCTGGCCCCGGAGAGGAAAGACTGAGAGGACGTGCGGGAGAGCGGCGAGAAGGTTTGTTTTTTACTTTACATTACCCCCTACCCCCCGCCCGCCACTCCACTCCCGATCCGTGACGGCCGCTACTGGGCTCAACATCCTGTGATTCTGGACGAAACATTTACCCTCCCAGTGCCTTAAAAAAAGTGAATCTGACCTAGTATAGTGTCATTTGGTGCTTAAGTGAAACGCTCTAATATCCCTGGACCTAGTTCTCACCACATAAAACTACAAAAAAAACGGGATGGACTTGGCTTCTAGGGAGGGTTATAAGCCAAATAAAGTCATTATGAGAAATGTTGGGAACTGAGTACTGTTCTGGAATTTATTCTTGAAATGTAGCCACTAACAACAAATTAGAGATTGGTCTGTAATCTGAAAATGCCGTAGGGTCCGTTTTCTATTTTTCTAATTTATTTATTTATTCAAGAGAGTATTTATCATGATCTTTTTCTTTAAAGTTTTGCTTCTATCAAACATTTTAATTAAACCTTGTTGCCAAATCCACCAACAATGATTAAAAACCAAGAACTTTATTAACTATACTTGAGTAACATTTCAGCATTTCTCTCTCGAATTTACATGTCAAACTTAATTTGGAAAGAAGATGTCTTCTCATGCAGTGGAATGGATGAGTGATTCTGTTTACTTTAAAACTTTACAGCTCTGTGCACTGACTGATATATGTTCGTACAATTTATTATACATATTCACCTTTCTCCATGCACGAAGACAGATTTACTTTTCGCTCAGCCTTCTTGGCTTCTTAATTATTTTTATCTTCTCTTCACAGAACATTTCCACGTGCCGCTGTTTTGCCTTTTTTTCACGATCCAGAATTTCCTTGGGGAAGAGGCTTTTCTCATCAAAAACAGCTTTTAAGGCTGTCGTATAAAAGTAAGCATACATTATTCAAGAGCTACCACGCTTGTCATATTATAAATTCATCATATGAGAAAAGTGACTTTTTTGTTAATACATGGGAAGGGAATAATAATGTATAGAAAAAACGATTGGTATATTATTGCATGAAAATGATCGTTTCTTCACTCGACGTTTAACCCTTTTTGATTGGCTTATTCGTAGTTAATACATAACCATATACATTTTGAAATATTCATTACATCAATATACAAATGACATAAAAACTTCAATATCCTTCAGTCCATCAAGAATCTTTACAATTAGTTAAAAACACAAGGGGGATATTCTCAAGAACGTGTGATAATTATCGCAAAATTAGCTTAACGCAACTTTGCACATCGCAGTCTATCGCGGGAAAATAACGCTGTGTTAACGTTGTATTCTCAACACGGCGGTACCATGCGATAGTCTCACGCTAACGTGTCAAATGACCGCGATAAAATTACCGTGACGGCAAAAAAACACGAACGCGAAAAAAGTTGCGATGTGGACAACCGCGATAAAAAATTCAGCGATAACCAGCGACAGGCCTGCAATTCCCACGCGTCATGCGGGAAAATGCACTATAAAAGCACCAAAAAACACAAACAAAATAATTCAAACTGCGTAGCACCATGGAGGAAGCCGGAGCAAGTACAGAGGACGACCAGAACCCCACAAGGCCCCAGGAGGACCAGTCTGGGACCTCGGGGTCACGGAAGGGCAAGGAGAAGAAGACGAGGAAGACGAGGTTCAGTCCGCAGGGAAACAGGATCATCATCACGGAGGTGATAGAACGCCACCAACAACTGTTCGTCACCTCCAACGTGTCATTGGCAAATAAAAATGCAATATGGCAGTCCATCCTGGACTGGGTGAATGCAGTCGGAGTGAGGAGGAGGACAATTGAAGAGGTCAAGAGGCGCTGGAATGATGCGAAGCGCAAAACCAAGAAGAAACTCGCTGACAACCATCAGGCAGCAATGCAGACTGGAGGTGGCAGTGCAGCGGAACACCAGGAGCTGGATGAGATGGAGGAAATGGTGGCCACAGTCATCAGTGGGGAGACGGTGGCAGGAGTTGGGGGTCCGGACACTGCTCGACATGATCTGACACAACAGCACCAGGGTGAGTACCAAACAGGGACTGGGGGGACGGGGGAGATGGGCACAATGGCGCACATGCACAATTAAGTACAGCACACTGCACACCCACAATGACTCTGGATCATGTCCCTGATCCCCTTGGCACACTGCAGCACACATACAAACAGCAAGTAGGCCCCCGTCCACTATGGGCACAAAGGGGTCCCTCCCCACACAGCACCAATCTCAAAACCAGCAAAGCTGCGTGTCTGTGAGCCACACTGACAATGCAAGTGACACTGCATGACGAACAGCATGGCTGCAGTCCAATTATCATGACATGGTGTATGCCACGACACTGAGGTGGCTGAGTGTGGAACACATCCGTAAAGGAGCAGGTCACACTGACACATCCACGTGCACAAACAACCCCTGACGTCAACAACACATCTGCGGATAAACCATGCCCAAGAGTCCAAAATCCGAACTAGAGCCAAAATTAGCCAAGTCTGTAACATCTCAGCACTGTAGAAGCACAGAAGTCAAAGGCACACCACCTCAAAGGGATATGGGGCAGCAAAATCACAGCTGCAGGGGTGACTCTCCCACAATGCAGCACACACACATAGCAATAACAGCACATCATCATTGACGACAATGTGGCACAAAGTGCAACACTCTCACTACAGAACAGAGGGCACAACTGGTTCCGCTTGTGTGTAGAAACTGGCCAATCACATCTGGCATAGCAGGAAACTGTGAGATGGTAATGTACGTGTACAGCCTCACATCCGTGATGTAGTTCAAATGTCCACTGTCCCGCATCAAATAGTCAACTCCTCCCAAACAGTCACAATGTACATTGTCATGCAGTCTGTATGTAAACTTGAACAATGCGTCAACATACATGTCAACACAATGTTAAAATGCATCTCCCCTTCACATTGCAGAGGGACAATCAACACCTCCTGCAGAGCAGACCAGATAACTCATCAGTGATGATGAAGAGGACCTCCACACCTTCGACACCGATGCCCTACAACAGCTCATGGACAGCTACGGCAACCCACCTCCAGGAGCAGGGCAGCCCAGCTGCATCGAGGAGACCCCACCCCCTGCACAGACCACACAGCAGGAAGCACCCACCACCACGGCTGGCTCCCAGCACCTCACTGAAGAACACATCGCATTCCAAGGCCATGTGTTAGACTGGCCTTGGAAGGAGGTGGAAGGAGATGGCTGAACAGGTGCGGGTGGGGTTCGACCTCATGGCAGCCAAACTAGATGACATACGTGGGTGTCTAAGTCCCATCAGGGACCACTTACACTCCGTAACGGACACCCACAGTTCGCTCCATGATGTCCAACAATCCATGCCCGACATCGCTGGAGTCATGACTCTGAGAGGAGAACAACTGTCTAGTCAGAGTGGCCTCAGCGATGTCAGCCGAGAGTTGGCACAGGTGCTGAGGATAATGGAGAACATGGAGCAGATGCATGCAGAAAGAATGGCTGCCACGGATGCACACCAGCGAAAAGTTGTTGGGATCTTCCATGCCCTGCAGATCCTCATCATCGCATTGCTGCTACTAAGGCAGTCGCTGATGAATGTTGCTGGTACTTCTACACACACATCTCCGGCCCCTGATGTGTCAGTGGCACACAGTGCTGCAGACCAAACATCAGCACCCACATGTCAGACAGATGACATAGAGGACGAAGATGCGGGTGATTCCACCTTTGTAGTAAGAAGGAGCCAGTAGCATTCTTCTCCGCAATATGCCCTGTTTCAGCTTGGTTCTGCCCTCTGCATCATGCCCTGTAACAACACCTCCCACTGTCCCCCGAAACACTCTGCGATACTCACCTTGGACCTCGACATGGACTGCCATATTTTGTTTGGTTACCAATGACACAGCAATCAGACTCCGGACTGTACTCTTCCTCTTCCGATGTACTTGTCAATCCCTAAATGACTCTGGCTGGCCCTCCACTGGGCTACAATGTAATGTGGGGTTTGCATGGCCATGTACTGCTCCAGCTCCGACACTCCACCGAATGTGAATAAATCATTCAAATTCACACAGATGTGTCATGTCAATAATCGATCAAGTATGAAAGTATGGATGAATGTAAGGACATTGATTGCCCAAAAAGGTACACCCTGGGAAATGAAAGCAATGCGCATGTTTGACCGTGACACACATAGGAAATGAGATGACTGGGAATGTGTGCACTAGCTGTGGCCTCATTGCTCTGAAACAACAATCGCGCAATTCCTCAACTTTGCCCCACGCAATGTTAGAAATAGGGCTGGGTATGAAATGTCAAAGTCGTTGGCAGGCCTAAAGTAGTGTCCCCCATCACATTTGACAACAGAACATCTCTTCGCATACCTACTCACACTCAACTGGGTGGACACAGCCTGTAGTGATGGATCACATTGATCCACATGGCAAGAATATGGACACCATACTCACATTGCTGAAGACACGTAAGAGCACAGGTCTATCAGCAACTATCCCAACCACTATGTCTGACTCACAGAGGTGGAGCTGGCAATATGGACTCACCCCTAAGTGAAATGCATCAGTCAGTCCCTCCCTGTGTATGGACAATGCTCATTGAGGCACACTATTTGTCATTCTAATCAACACTCATCACAGTTGAACACTAGTGAAGTTGCGTAGACTTTATTGCCATGTGCGTGTCAGTACGGGCAAGACAAGGGCCACAACATGCAGACCAATGCATCAGACACTAACAGGCAGCATTCGGTCATGGTACAATTTCACGTGACAGGCGTTGTGCATGCGCCCGGGATGTTCTGCCATTGCGTTGGTGGCTCTCATAGAACCGGCACTCTTCTGACCTGCGGCAGTTATGTGGATGATATGCCACAGCTCGGAGCAATGAGTCGTATGTGTGTGCAACGTTTGGACGTATGGGTTGTTGTGTACGTAAGTGTCAAGGGCATTCCATGCAAGAGTACCTCGAGCAAGAACTTCTGTGTGTGGGGTGTGGATTCGTTGGTCTTTCATTAGCGCTGTGCGTAGTGTGGGAGTCGTCATCATCTGCTATGGTATCTCTCTCAGGGGGTGCCTGCCGCATGCAAGACCAAGGTCGGAGGTGCAGATGTCCTTCCGCCTTATGTATTGAGACAAAAGAGCTTTCATCCCTAATGTTAGTATGACTACTGCTTGCATTCTGGAAATGTGATGTGGCTTTCGCGCTGCAATTGAGGCTAGGCCTTAGGCTTATGGTGCACCAATAGCGATACACACACAACAGTTGGCATGCATGAGCAAAGAGCCCGAGCGGCCTTGCGCTCCTTGTACAATCCCTTCGTGCGCGGCCGCCCTCCGGGTGCATGCAACATTGCAACATTGTCGATTGCGGGCCGTGTGGCGCAGACACTGCAACAGAGACACACGCATCAGTTGGTTTCCTGTCCAGCCCAGAAATGAACCACACTCAGAGCCCAGGGATAATTATTCACACCCCTACGCTGGCCTGGCGTACGCCGACCCAGCCCACTCGGCTTACGTATAAAGGGGGGGGACGACGACGCTACGTGTCCCAGTTCTTCCCCACTGCCGGAGGTGACATGGCTGCGTCTGCCTGGCATATCACGAGACTCAATCAGAAAGGGTCCATGACTTGCGTTGCACAGAGTTGGTGGCACCGGGAACACTGCGGCCGGCACGGGCCTACCGCCACGGGATGGACTTTTGGTGCACTGAGGTAGGGGCACCTTAGGTGCTGAGCGGGTGTGCAGCCTGCGATGATGCGCCGTCCTGGCGGTCCGGACTGGTAAGGATTTGTGTGAGCCCTGCTGGACCGCAGTGTAGGCCTGAGCCAGCGGGCAGCGCGGGCCTACCACCACGTGGCGTTGCCTCGCGGTTCAGAGTTAGTGGCACCTATAGAGCTGAGCGGGTGTGCAGCCTGCGATGATGCCGTGTGCACTGATATGATCTCTGCCATTGCGAAATCAAGACCCAGAATCACGTGTGTGACCTGGTGGCCCGCGCGGCAGGGCTGCATGATGTGGAGGCTGCCAAGGTCGCGGGCCCCGGGCTTGGAGCTTGCACCGGCACGTGGTGGGCCCTCTTGGAGACACACTGGTGGCAGAAGGTGAGCAGTGAGGCCTGGGTGTGCAGGGGCGGGCAAACACCGCTGGGCGGTGGGAGGGGCTGGGGTGCAGCAGCCTGTGTGCGCAGGGGCGGCCAAGCGATGATGGCGTGTGCAATGATATGAACTCTGCCATTCATAAATCTGGACTCTGTTTCAGATAAGGGACCTGGTGGACTGCAGTGTATACCGGCACGTGGTTGGAGACACACCGGTGGCAGCAGGTGAGCAGTGAGGCCTGGGTCCGCAGTGTCGGCACTCTCTCTCCCTCTCCCTCTCATCCTTTCACTATCTCTCTCTCTCTTCCTCTGTTACTCTCTCTCTCTCCTTCTCCCTCTCTCACCCTTTCTCTCTCTTTCTCTCTCTCCCTCTCTTTCACTCTCTCTCTCTCTCCCTTTCTTTCTCTCTTTCTCTCTCTCTCTGTCCTTTGATGAGCGCATGACACACTTTCTTATCTTGATTTTTGTCTTGCAGGCTTGGGTGCGTGGAAGGAAACTCTCTCGTTGAGGTATTTGGGTCCGATGTTGTTGAGGGCTTTGTAGGCGTGGGTGAGGAGTTTGAAAGTGACTCTCTTCTCGACGGGGAGCCAGTGGAGGCCGTGTAGGTGTTGGGTCATGTGCTCGTGCCGCGGAGTTCCGAGGACAAGTCTGGCTGCGGCGTTCTGGATGGTTTGGAGTCTGTGTAGAAGAGTTCTGTTGATTCCGGCATAGAGGGCGTTGCCGTAGTCAAGTCTGCTGGTTATGAGTGCGTGGGTGACGGTCCTTCTGCATTCGGAGGGGATCCATTTGAAGGTCTTACGGATGATGCGGAGGCAGTTGAAACTGGTGGAGGCGACGGCGTTGATCTGGCGGTTCATGGAGAGGGAGGAGTCGAGGATGATGCCGAGGTTCCGGGCGTGATCGGTGGGGGTGGGTGGGCTCCCGGGGGCGGACGGCCACCAGTTGTTGTCCCAGGCGGTGGAGCAGGGTCCGAGGATGAGGACCTCGGTCTTCTCTGAGTTGAGCTTCAGACAGCTGTCCTTCATCCAGGCTGCCACATTCTTCATTCCTTCCTGGAAGCAGAGTCTGGTGTCTTCGGGAGTGAGAGGATGAGCTGTGTGTCATCGGCGTAGGATACGATGCTGACGACACACAGCATTGATGCGAATTGTTTTGTTCATGATTTCGTAAAGTTGATGTAAAATATCTTTGTCCGGGGTAGAGCCCCGGGGGGGCGATCCAGGGGGGGGGTGGCGGTGGGTGTTGTGGCCCTCTTGGGTGTCTGGCTGCATGATCAGTAGCTCCATGGCATCTGTTGTTCTTCTGGTGTGGCTGTGGGCTGGGCTCCCATTTCTGGTGCAGGTTATCGTCCGTCTTAATACCAGGAAAGAGCAGGTGTTAAGTCCCTGCTGCTAACGCGCCTTATCGCATGCTTTGTGATCTTATCGCCGATCTGGCTGGTCGTTGAGAATGTTGCGAAGTGGTGTTGTCGCGGGTTTTTGCACGGGAACGCCTACTCTGCATCTCATTAGGGTTAGTTGCCGGTGTCATCCGTGGTGATGTTTTTTGCGGCTGCTATCGCAGGAAAACTGGCGATATCGGCTGTTAGCACCAGCTTGGGAATATAGCAATAAATCTATTGCCACTTTGACTGCAATAAAGTGCCGCTAACTCGGCGATAAGTCCTTGAGAATATGCCCCAAAGTATTTCGGCTTGATAATTTAGCATCCCCGACTTCACAATTAACTTCTGTAGTGCAGAACAGTCATTTAAGGCATTCTAAAATGTTCAACTTGAGTTTGACACAGCATCACATAGCAGAGAACAGCGGACCAATCCCCATTAGTTCTACATAAAAAAAAAAATATGCCCAAAATGAAATCGCATCTATTTAGCATCCAAGGTGAGTATCTCATTACCTCAAATATTTTCAAACTGGCATTGACCTCATAGGCAAGATAAGTAAGGGTATCGGCAAGCTTAAAACAAAGCGAAAACATGTCTGCCTCTTTACAGTTGACATTAATGGCTTTCATTAATAATATTTTAAACTTGGTTTGTATCAAATAATCGTCAATCGTGGCTGCATCCAATTGTAAAAAAAAATAAAAATCAAACATAAGGATATTACATACCTTTGCAGACCAAGCTACATAAAAGCCAACAGCCTAGCGCTAATGAGCCACCTTTAAGTAGAAACTAGAGCCATCAACCATGTAGAACGAACACTTTTCCTGATGAGGCAGACAAGGGGGCTTTAATGAAAAGCCTCCGTATTAAACATTAAATGCTTGCAATGCTTTAGACAAGAACATTATTGAGGTCTGTTTATAATAAATCTCAGGCTTACAAGACAAACACGGGTCAAAATGTACTCCCGTATATTGATTTCTTTTCTCTATTCTTTGAGCAACAACTTATCAAAAATCAGTATAGGTACTTAAACCTAAGGCATATACTGACTTTACTCTTGAATTATAATTAACCCCTTCGCTGCCAGGCCTTTTCCCCCACTTGTGCCACGCCCTTTTTTGGCTATTTGGGGTAGTTTGCGCTTAGGCCCCTATAACTTTTTGTCCACATAATGTATCTACACTAAATCTGCGTCCTTTTCTTCCAACATCTCAGGATTTTAAAGATACCCAGAGTTTGTGGATTCCCCTCAAGGGGACTGAGAAATTAGGCAAAATACAGCTATATTTTGTTTTTGGGGGGAAAAATGGGAAAAAGTGCTGCAGAAGACAGCGTCTGTTTTTTCCCTGCAAATGGTATCAATGGAGGGTTTGTGGTGCTAAAATCACCATTTTCCCAGCTTTCAGGAGCAGGCAGACTTTTGTCAGAAAACCAAAATGTTCTACACAGTTTGGGCATTTTACAGGGACATAGCCTATTTTTCCTATTTTTTGTGCTTTCAACCTCCTTCCAGTTAGTGGTAGAAATGGGTGTAAAACCAATAATGGATCCCAAAATGCTATACATTTCTGAAAAGAAGACAAAATTCTGAATTCAGCCAGGGGTCATTTGTGTAGATCCTTCAAGGTTTTCCTATAGAAAGTAAAAGTTGAAATAAAAAAATATTGAAATTGAGTTGAAAAAAACAGCCATTTGAGCCTACATTTTCACCTGTAACTTCTTCTAACTATGCTAGATTTTTTAAAGCAATATACTGTTACGTCTGCAGGACCTTTCTGGTTGCCGGGATATATCGGGTTTGTAGGTCCACCAAGAACCCGAGGTACCCAGAGCTAATAACTGAGCTGCACCTTGCAATAGGTTTTCACTGTGTAACGGGTATAAAGCAATTCATTTGGTAAAATATAAAGAGTGAAAAATAGGTATCAAGGAAACCTATGTATTTCCGAAATGGTTATTTGCACATCTCTGAATTTGTGGGTAGCCATACTAGCATGTGAATTAGGGGGCATTTTCAAAATGTCATCTTTTTTACACACTGTCTTACATTTGGGAGGCAGAAATGCATAGAAAGACAATTGGTAATAACACTTGTTCTACTATTCTGTGTTCCCCTATGTCGTCCGATAAAAATGGTACCTCACTTGTGTGGGTAGGCATCATTCCCGCAACAGGAAATGGGTTAAAACACAACATGGACACATCACATTTTTCCACTGAAAACTGACCCATTTTTACAATGTGCATAGCTGTGGATTTTGAGCCCTAGCTCAGCCAGCACCTAGAGAAACCTAACAAACCTGTACATTTTTTTAAAACTAGATGCTTAGGGAAATATAGGATGGGGTGACTTGTGTGGCTCTCACCATGTGCTGTTACTCAGAATCCCTTGCAAATTTCAAAATTTGTAAAAAAACTAAATTCCTCACATTTCTGTGATCGAAAGTTCTGGAATCCACAGGGAGACACAAACTTCCACCCACCCAGCATTCCCTCCAGTCTCCCAATACAAATGGTACCTCACTTGTGTGGGTAAGGCTAGTGCCCGCAACAGGAAACGGCCCAAAACGCAACCTGGACACAATTTTTTCCAGTGAAAACTGACCCTTTTTTCGCAATGTGCCTACCTGTGGATTTTGGACCCTAGCTCAGTCGGCACGTAGGGAAACCTAGCAAACCTGTATATTTTTAAAAACTAGACACCCAAGGAAATCTAGGATGGGGTGACTTGTGTGGCTGTCACCAGGTTCTGTTACCCAGAATCCCTTGCAAACCTCGAGGAAAGAACACATTTTCCTCATATTTCAGTGATGGAAAGTCCTGGAATCTGTGGGGAGCCACAAAATTCCAACCACCCAGCATTCCACTAAGTCCCCCAATAAAAATGGTACATCACTTGTGTGGGTAGACCTAGCACCTGCGATGGGAAATGGCCCAAAACATACTATGGAAACTTCATAATTAACGATCACAAAACAATATGGTTGTGTGAGGGAGTCACCTGTGCTTTTGGTCCTGGGCTTGGCGGCCAACTAGGGAAACCTACCAAACCCAGATATTTCTGAAGACTAGACACCCAGTGGAGTCCAGGGAGGTGTGGTTTGCGAGGATCCCCCAACGTTTTCTTAGACAGAATCCCCTGCAAACCTCAATTTTTGCTAAAATAAATTACATTTTCCTCACATTTCTGTGTGGAAAAGATGTGGGATCACTGGGCCGACACAAATTTCCTACCACCCATTTTTCCCCCAGTTCTCCCGATAAAATTGGTACCTCACTTGTAAGGGTGGACCAAGTACCTGTGAAAGGGAGGGGCCCAAAACGTATTGTGGAGACATCAAAATTATCTATCACAAAACTACCTTGTTTTGAAAGGGGGGCACCTGCGTTTTGTTCCCGGGCTCGGCAGTCATCTAGGGAAACCTACCAAACCCAGACATTTCTGAAAACTAGACCTATGGGGGAGTCCAGGGAGGTGTGGCTTGCGTGGATCCAGCAACGTTTTCCTACCCAGAATTCCCTGTAAACCTCAAATTTTGCTCAAAAAATCACATTTTCCTCACATGTATGTTTGGGATCACCATGCCGGCACACATTTCCTACCACCCAGCATTTCCCCAGGTCACCCGATAAAAATGCTTGTGTGGGTGGGCCAAGTGCCTGCTACAGAGAAGGGCCCAAAACATATTGTCGAGACATCAAAATTATCTATCACAAAACGACCTGGTGTTGCAAGGGAGGCACTTGCATTTTTGGTCCCCGGCTTGGCGGCCATCAGTGGAAACCTACTATACCCAGACATTGCATGGATCTCCCAAAGTTTTCTTATCCAGCATCCCCTGCAAATCTCAAATTTAGCTAAAAAGTCACATTTTCCTCATATTTCTGTGTGCCAAGGGTGTAAGATCACTGCGCTGGCACAAATTTCTCACCATCCAGCGTTCCCCTCAGTCTCCTGATAAAAATGATATGTTACTTGTGTGGGTGCCCAAAGCAGAGTCAGCTTATAAAAGAAAACTGCCCTTTTGGGCTCACTTTGGTTCCCCCTCAGTTTTTAATTTGATATGTTTTTAGGTTCTCTGCTTTGGGCACCCACACAAGTGAGGTATCATTTTTATCAAGAGACCAAGGGGAATGCTGAGTGGTGAGAAATTTGTGCCGACATGGTGACCCCACATCTTTTCCACACAGAAATGTGAGGAAAGTGTGACTTTTTAGCTAAAGTGAAGGTTTGCAGGGGATTCTGGGTAATAAAACGCTGGAGAATTCACACACCACACCGTCAGCCAAGCGCCATCCATGTACACCACCATCCACGCACCTCACCAGCCAAGCGACAGTCCACGCACACCACCAGCCAAGCGACAGTCAACGCACACCGCCAGCCAAGCGACAGTCCACACACACCGCCAGACATGTGCCATCCACGCAGATCGCTAGCCAAGCGTCAGTCTACACACACTGCTAATCAAGCGCTAGTCCACACACACTGCCAGCTAGGCGCAAATCCACACACACCGCTGGCAAAATGCAGGTTCACACACAGCCAGCCAAACAAACGCCAGTACACACAGACCATCAGCCGAACTCCAGTTCACACACACAGAAACTTTCTCTAGTGTCTAGTCATTTTCTGCCCCCTTGGAGGTAGATGAGCCTAAATGTATCGCTGATCTGCCCCTAATGGGGGGGCAGAAGCAGCCAAAATGTGTTCACAAAAAACAGGGTGAGCAACCCTTGACTAAGGGGCCGCTCCCTGACATGCCCATAAACATATCTCAGGTGCCTAGAGGGCTTTCTGCCCCCGGTGGCAGATCGGGGGCTTTTGCCCCCATCTGCCCCCGGGGGGCAGAAAGACTGGGGCTATTTTTGGGGGGAGGGGGCATTGGCATCTCCCATTATGAGCAGCCCACACCCATCTTTCATTTGATTTGATTTGATTTTAATTTGTAAAGTGCAACGTTTGCCCTAGGGCATCTTGGCGCTACCTGCAATGCTAAGAAGGATCAAAGAAAGGATCTACAGAGGGAGAGTGAAAAGCCAGGTTTTAAGAAGCTTTCTGAAAGCAAGAAAGTTGGAGGTATTCCTTAAAGACTCTGACATTTGATTCCAGAGGCATGATGTGATATGAGAAAACTTCTACAACTCCAAGAGGCTTTGTGAATGTGAAAAACAGACAGCTTCTTCGAAGTAGCTGAACGTAGAGATCTGTTAGGGGTGTACCATGAAAAATGTTTCCTCAATGATTGGGGGCCTTGTAGATGAAATGCTTTGTGAGTAATACAGAGTGCTTTAAAGGCTATTCTTTTTTTTGACCGGCAGCCAGTGGAGTTCATCCCTAGCTTTAGTCAGTTAAAAAAAATCCCTGGAGTCTAGTGGGCTTTCTGCCCCCCGAGGGGAGATTGGGGGTAATAACCCTCATCTGCCTCCTCAAGGTGGGCAGAAAGACTGTCCGATTTTTGTTTGGGGGTTGGGGGCATTGGCATGCTCATTTTGGGCAGCCCCCACCCCTACATATTCAAAACAAAAAATCCCTAGAGCCAAGTGGGCTTTCTGCCCCCGGGGGAAAGATCGGGGGCTTGTACCTCATCTGCCCCCAAGGGGGGCAGAAAGACTTCTGTTTTTATAAATGTGGGTGGGGGCATGGCCTTGCCCATTTCGGGCAGCTCCATCCCTCTTTTATAATAAAAATAAAATCCCTGGTGTCAAGTGCACTTTCTGCCCCCGGGTGGCAGATCGGGGGTAATAACCCCCATATGCCCCCGGGAGGGCAGAAAGAATGTCCCTTTTGTTTTGGGGGGTGGGGACATTAAGAATGCCAATTGTGGGCAGCCCCCTCCTCTTTTAGATAGGGTAATAACCCCCATCTACCTCTTGGGGGGGGCAGAAAGGCTGTCCCTTTTGTGTTGGGGTGGGAGCATTGGCATGCCCATTGTGGGCAGCCCCCATCCGTAAATTATAAAAAAAATACATAATCCCTGGTGCCTAGTGGACTTTCAGCCCCCCTGGGGGAGCAGATCGGGGCTATTGCCCCCATCTGCACCCCAGGGGGTCAGAAAAATTGTACCAATTTTTGGGTGGGGTGGGGGCATTATAATGCTCATTTGGGGCAGCCCCCACCCCTAACTTAAAAAAAAAAAAAAGAATCCCTGGTATGAAGTGTGCTTCATGGGGGAGCAAAAAGACTGAATATTGTCAAATTATTATGCAAAGGCTCTTGCCCAAGGGGCTGCTCTCCCCTCCCTGGTGTCTATTGGTGGATCCCTGTTTGGGGATCGCCCTCCTGTGGCGATCCCCCCACAGGAATCCACTAGGGAAGGGTACCATTGGAAAGGGGAGATACTCCCCTTTCCAATTATATCTCTCCCGTCTGCCTACGTGCTCCGGGGGCTGAGATAGCCCCAGGAGCACGTAGGCAGTGAAAGTGAAATGAGCTGATCAGCTCATTTCACTTTCACTTTCAGTGTAGTGGCGTTGGCGCGCCATGCGCACTGATCCTCACTACACTGAAAACAAGCATTTACAATCCAATAGGTCTTGCAATTGCGAGTTTTTGAGCTATTGGCATTGTAAATGGCAATGCCTTTTATAAAAAATTAAAAGGCATTGTCATTCAAACTTTTGCAAAAGCAATACTTATTGTATTGCAGAGTGCAGTGTCCGTGAAGCGGGCGCCGGGCTCATTATCAAAGTTATAAAAAAAATTAAAAAAAAGAGCGCAGTGTCCCTGAAGCGGGCACCGCGCTCATTACTATAGTAAAATAACAAAAATGAAACCGAGCACGGTGTCCCTGAAGTGGGTGCCACGCTCAGTTTTAAAGTAAAAAAAAAAATTTAAACCAAGCACAATGTCCCTGAAGCGGGCGCGCTCAGTTTTAAATGACAAAAAAGAAATAAATAAACAAAGCGCAGTGTCGCTGAAGCGGGCGCCGCGCTCAACATCAAAGTTTTTAAAAGAAACATTTAAACTGAGCGCGGTGTCCCTAAAGCGGGCGCCGTGCTCAGAATGCAAATACAAAAAAGGCAGCCATTGTCCCCATCAGTGTCCATAAGCAAAATAGTGCTCACCTACTGGGCGGTAACAAATGCAGACAAAGGCGGTACCAAGGCGGGACTAACAAGCCTATTTACGAATCAGAAGCCACCATTTAAGAAGGACAATGACACAAAGCCGATGACAAATATGGGCGGGTTGCTAGTGCATCCCTTAATACAGCATGCCTTGCAGAGCGAGCAGTGCATGCGCGCTGCCGCTAGGCTCGACCTAAAAAATTATGTTGTTAATGCTCTGTGCAGCGAAACAAACCCTAGCGGCTTTATGGGACAAAGATAAGGCTCGGGAAGTGAGAGAGCTTGTGGCTCAGAATAGGGATGGAGAAGATTGTCAACTCCCACACAAGAACCGCAAAGCACCTTGAGACAAAATGGGGACCATAAATACAGTTCCTCTCCTCTGAAGCGAGAGCACTCACTTGCTTCAAGTGTCTGCGAGAGTTGAGGACCGTCCAGCTTGACCTCGCTCCCCTAATAAACTTGGGGTGACCTGCTCCGTGTTTTTAGGTAGCACGGTCAACATGGTTTTGTAAGCTTGCTCTGTCGCCAGTTGAGGGGAGGGAAATGAACGAAGGGGGAGTAACTGAATTTAATGATCGCATCGTGCGGCCAGTTAATTGGAAACTTTATAATAAATAAATCCATTTTATTTGAACCACGAAAAAGGAGAGAGCTCTCAGCTTTCACACGGCATTAGGGGAAAGGCCTCTTGTGCGAGATGGGCCCACTGCGACACCACTGTGGTGCGTTTTAAAGAGGCCGCACAGAAGCACCGGGCAGTACCATTTCTCTCTGGGCCGGTCAGTCACAGGTGTGTTCCACCGCACCCCCCGCTTCCGTCGTCCCAGGTCGGCTCCCGCTCTGCGCTCTATATGAATTACAGTGCCGTGGAGGCTGTAATAGATTGTAGTTTTTGACACTCAAAGTTTAATATTGGTGCAGTGCTGTTCTTTACAGCCCTGCGAGCTCCAGAGGAGGCAGCGCTTTGATTAAGTGTTAGTCTTGGCAGTAGACGGAGTTCTAGCAATAAAGGTGAGATTGAGCAGTGTTTTCTTCGGTTGCACCATGGATATTTTCCAGTATATTCCCGTTCTTATTAATCATCATCCCGGCCTTCCAGGGAGGGAAACGGGTGTGAAAAACGGAGCCCTGCTCCCCTCGTGGTTTCTGTTCGGCCGCGGTGAGAGGTACGGACACGACGTAATGATGTATTTTTATGCATAGCATTAAGCACCCCACTAGGTACACAAGTGCTGTAATAAATCAGCTGTTCATGTGACTCTTTGGTTCTTGTTTTATCGTGCCTATATCGGGTAATTTAGAGGGCCCGGATAGTCGCAACTGGCTATCCGGATTTTTGGAGAGTGGTCATCCCCCCAAAAAATAAATAAACAGAGCGCGGTGTTGCTGAAGTGGGCGCTGGGCTCAACATCAAAATTTAAAAAAAAAACATTTAAACTGAGCACGGTGTCCATAAAGCGGGCGCCGCGCTCAGAATGCAAATACAAAAAAGGCAGCCATTGTCCCCATCAGTGTCCATAAACAAAATAGTGCTCACCCACTAGATAAAGCCGACCTTGTAACAAGCCAAGTAAAAGGTCCAGTCGTTATGGGCGGTAACAAATGCAGACAAGGCGGTACCAAGGCTGGACTAGCAAGCCTATTTACGAATCAGAAGCCACCATTTAAGAAGGACAATGATACAAAGCCAATGACAAATATGGGCGGAGAGTGGGTGGGGCTGCTAGTGCATACCCTCATACAGCATGCCTCGAAGAGCGAGCAGCGCATGCGCGCTGCTGCTGGGCTCGACCTAAAAAAATGCCTCAGGAGCTCCCAAGGCTGAAGAAAAAAAAAAAGGAAATCCATCTGCTGTTTGCAGCAGAGGGATTTCTAAAGAGTGTGCCTTGGACATAAAGGTTACGTCCTTGGCACCGGAGCGCCACAGCCTTGGACGTAACCATTACGTCCAAGGCATGGAAGGGGTTAATGAGTTATTAGCGGCACAATCATGTAAACACTCGGTTGTAAGTCTACTGAAGTATAATCACATGAAAGAAATTCGACTGAGTAATTGAGTGTGTAGATCTTCTCACCGCCAAGAACGGAGGAACAGTGTGTGGATGCCGCAAACAAATATCCAAATCCGATAAATGTTATTCAATCTAGGGTCAAGCACACAACCTTGTCAAATTCCAAAGAACAACCTGGATAGGGGTCTGCCTAACAGAGAGAGTAGATGAGGTATCCCAAGAGTTCAAATACAGCTTTGCAAAGCAAACAAACCAAGGTTAAAGAGTTTAGCCTATAGCTGGATATGTATGAGATTACCAAATGCTTTTGAGACGATCATAAACAAATAATGTAATGGGTTAGCAGCTTGAACCTATGCTTGACTTGGAAGCAGGGTCAGCACAATGGCATATTTTGTGATGGACATTCCTTCTTGAAGAAAAATGTAAATCATGATACTCAATTATTCTATTGATTTCCTCTCCTCCTGATTTCTTCTCCTTTGTGAAAATTTTAACTGGAGGGCAAAGTATTGGTAGGATTCTATGATCATCTGGCTTACTTGGAGAGACTTTTTTAAAAACAAGTACTAAGAGATAGAGATCCCTTACATATTGCAAACAAGGGTCCCACCTTCAGAATGTAATCAGTAACAGAAAAGATACCCAGCAGATCGGATCAATTTTAAGAATAGATTTTGACAAATGTTTTGTACCTTTAGCAGCAGAGGCTTTACATGTGAATAGTGGTTCAGAGATTTTTCTAACTGAAGGCGAACGAACTGGAGTAGGATGTGAAGAATCGAAAATAACTGTCAATCAGTAACCTCATACAAAATACTGATATGCAAATGCACCAGATATGCCGGGATATTGCTAGAGTCCTGCATGCTTGGTAGTGCTCTTGGAAACAAATGCCCAAACTGTCTGCTGGTTCTTAATATCGAGGGCCTGAAGCATTTCAATGCTGCAACTAGTTGTGGCATATTTGTTTCATTTTAGAAGTTGCTTTTCTTTTTTAATTTTATTATGAAATTGGGAAATGAGGAGATTTTAAGAGTCCCCCAGCTCTTGCATAATCTTCATAATACGGCTCTGTCTTCTCCTTACTTCATTATTAACCATTCTTTATTTGGCTCCCTACTAACACCATGTGAAGTATTAATACCTCTATTATCTACTGAACAAAATTATAACTTTGACATACCTTGTTTATATTTGCTATTCATGCCATAACAATGTAATCCTTATTTGAAATTGCTTAAAATCTTCTGGGGTCCCCTCTTATGTGATCCAAATTAGTGCCCTCTTTAGGTTAATGAACTCTTATATTCTCTTTAACAGAAGCAAAGCTAGCACTAGAACACAAATGCATTAACTGTGGGTGGTGGACATTCTCATCGCCAAAAATGTATTTCAAAATCACTGCTACTAGAGAATGAACCAACATTCATAAATGTGCAGTTAATTAACTCTTTTGGGTACTAGACATTTAATAAAAGCAGCATGGACATCTTTAGGGTCCCTACCATAAAGAAGCCACTAGTGGTATTTCAAGGTAAACATAGTCAATGTATTGCATGCAGGTCAGAACAATCACTTTGAGAGCTAGGATCGTTAATACAGTGGATGAGCGTCAACTTAAGAAAATAATTAATTTAATATACAGCCTGTGAATATTGTTGAATTTAAAATACATGCATTTATTTGGACATGCAAGAAATATTTAGCTCTCTCTGGTAAATACTGAATCTTTCATTCTACTGGGAGAAAATACATGGTAAGAAGATGTAGGTAACAAATGTAACAAGTGTGCTTTAAGTCAGGTGATTGAGAGCATAATGTGACAGCCAAAACATAAATCGAGGGATATATTAGTCCAATAGAAAGTGATGTACATGAAGGCTTTAAGGCAGTTAACAGGCCACCTCTCCGACGGCATTGATCACCTTGATGGGTGTCAAGATAAACAAACACTGGAAAAGCCAATAGGTCTGGTATTCAAAAGCTGGTGTGATGGTTACTCTAAGAAAATGCCTGATTTTGACATATTCACCCTCATTTTTTTAGATTGATGCTGCAGGTGTTTTTTGTTCTATGCACTGGGAACCTGCTAACCAGGCCTCAGTGCATGTATTGCGACCCTCCTAAAACATGCCAAATTTGGCTATATTAATTAGCCTATTTAACTTACATTTAAGTCCCTAGTACATGGTATCACGAGTAACCAGGGCCTGTGAATTAAATGTCACTAGTAGACTGCAGCTCATATTGTGTCACCACTAAACTGACAATGCAATACGTGACTGCAGGGCTGCCACCAATAGCCTGGCTGTGCAGGTTTAAACTGTAAGTTTAACCTGTCAAAATAACCCCCTTTCACAGGCCTGAACCCTCCTTTTAAATATGAATAAGTCACCCCTAGGTTAGCCTTAAGTGCCCATAAGGCAGGGTGAATGGTATTTTTTAAATTGAAACATGTCCTTACAGGGAAAGGCCTAAAAGGCTATTTCCACTGTAGCAAGGTTAGTTGTCCCAAAGGAAAGCATTGGGAGAATAAAATAATGTTATCTCCAGCTAGGACTCGGATAAAAAGTTACTTCTTGGACTTTTTAAAATATTTACTACAAATCCAATTCATTAGTAAAGTCGGACTTGAGACAAATATTTAACAAAAGGTACATTAAAAAAATAGCTTCACCCTGCCTAAGGCATCTAGAAGCCCATTTGCCTGAGATTTCAGCCAGGAACTGAATTGCTCCTTCATTAGTTATGAAGTGGCTCCCAGAGGTGAGACAAAAGGCGTGGGTGTGGGCAGGAGTGGCTCCTCCGCTATGGCAGAGGAGCATCGCCCCACTACTTTCTCGCACTGCGAGAAGCAGAAACATAAAATGGTAATAACTTTTAGTTATTACCATTTTATGTTTGCGTTGCGGGCGGGCGGGTGGGCGGGGCTTCTCTGCTCTCCGAGCAGGGCAGGAGAGGAGTGGTGTGCCCACTCCTGAGTGCGCAAAGACTGTTTAGTCTGCCCTCTCGGGCCGCCCAAACCAGTCATGCGCACTTTGCCCTTCTCCATGCAGCCTGCATGGAGAACATGCCCACCCCATAAGCCCTTGGCTGAGCGCTGTCCCGACCAATCACAACGCTGCATGCAGCATTGTGATTGGCTTAGGGAAGGGAGCCTGGCTGCCTGCTTCCTGTTCCTGTCGGAGGCAGGAGAGCAGGAGCCGAGAAGATGCGGGACCCGGCCTCAAGGTGAGTTTAATAATTTTTTTTAATTATACCCCCACGCGACCTCCCCGTGACCCCCCTCCCCGCGTAACCCCCCACGCCCACCCCCCACCTGCGAGCCATGCCGGCCGCGACTGGGTGTGGGACAGTGTTCTGCTCCTCCGACAGGGTGACCATCTAGGCAGTGTCCAGGAACTTAATTATCTTCAAGGAGGCCTGCCCTGTCACAGGCATATGTAGCTTCCACCTGCCCCCTCTTTTTCAATCTAGCTTGGCAGGCACCATCCCATTGGTAGAGGAGCTGCCCCCAGAACCAGTTTTAAGTGATCACAGGTGAGGGTTTGCTCATTACCCCGGCCACACTTCTAGGGTGGGCACATGAGCTCTGCAAAGGGGAAGAAAGGTTCTGAGATCTTGCTTTTAGGTAGAGAAGGGCAGTGTGGGATTGTTTGCAGTATGGCACACAGGACTTGCGGCAAAGGTTGGTAGGAATACCCCTGCAAATGTTTTCCATATTGGTCAAGGAGGGGCCAGGGGCCACGCCCACCCACAGGCTAGTGCTAGGCATTAATGTGGGCATCTTCCTCAGAACACTACTGGACCTGTGGAGGAAAGAAGACGGATTACCCTTGCAGTTGTGACCTGTGAGAAGACCTCATAGGGCTGAACCTGCTCCCACTGTATCAAGGACATAGAAGTGGACTCCAAGGGTCAGTTGGCTGACTCAAAAGCTGCAAGAATCTCACTTTCCTGGAGGAGCCCAGCTGACTAGTTTCAACTTGACCAGCCTTGGACCCTACTCAACCCATTGGTGGCTTCTGTTGGAGTGAGTCCTGACCCCCAAGTGCTGTTCTTGAGTTCTTTGAATTGGTGGCTTTTGTTACAGTGTCCTCTTCCTACCCAAATGACAAAATCTTGGATTTAGAAATGTTTGCCAAATTTCTGCCAGGAGAACCGCCAGAGACCGGGGTCGCCGGCAAAGCCAGAGCAGTCAAATCACTGGTTGGCCTCGGCTAGCTGGTTAGTCCCACTGAAGGAAATCCGACTTCCAGAAAAATTTCTATGTTTAAACGCAGAGGGCTTCGCTGGGACTGTTGCTAACACCATCCAATCTACGTCGATACTTTCCTGGGTACGGACTTCACCCATTCTAAGCTGTCATCAATGACACTGAAACCTCGTGCTTCAGCAGCCCATCGTCGTTGAGCTTTGCTTTGGATCCAGCGTGCAGCTTGCCCAGCTGATGCTTTAATGACAACAACTTTTTCTCAATAAATGTTTCTAAGTTTGAAGGTAACTATTTGACCGGGACCAACCTGGTCTGTGTATCTGTCTTGCTCCATTGCAGTCTGCCTTAAAATGTATCTTTGTCATGGTCTAGTGCAAGCATTTGCCTGTGGTTGGCGCTTTGCAATTTTAGGCACTATTTTTTTTTAAATGTTAAAAATTAATATCTCTACCTCCCTTTATTAGGTTTTAGTCATTTTGGTGTCATTAAAATATGCTATATTTTTATAAATTGGAGTTGTTTTTTATTGTGTTGTGTTTTTGACTCTTTAACTGGTTTGGTGCTTCTAAATGCTTTACACGTTTTCTTTTGTTAAGCCTATCTGCTCTGTGCCATAGATACTAGGGGTGAGCTCAGGTTAGAATTACTGAAACCTTTATAGTGCTATTATTACTTATGGTGGACTACCATCCACCCCAACTAATAATCTACTTTCTCACTTATACATTTCTTAATTTTATTGCAAGCATATAGCAAAAACATTAAATGAAGAAAAAAAGAAGTGACAATATTCTTTCAATAAAATTTTACATTAAAAAAAATAACTCGTTTATGATTTTAATAGAACAGTATGAGTGCTGTTTAGCAGGAAGGTGCACTTACAACTGGTATAGAAACAGTTTTTAGTTTTAATGCACATCGTAGTAAAATATGATCGTATTGGGTCAAAGAAAATGTACTATTTACTTTAAGTTACTGTAACATATAAGACATATTTTCTCACAAGGGCAACTAAAGTATACATTGTTTTTATAGAGACTGGATAGAAAACACATTGCAAGGAAAATATTGTCACACCAACTCTGGTACTGAGATGCCCTTTTTTGACAGAATTGCCCCTGTGAGAAGGAAATAATTTAGTGGCTTACAATGTAAAAGAGTCAATGGCTAAAGTGAGCTGACCCATTAAGGAACGCTGTATGCTGTGGTGTGAGGAAGCAAAAATGTGAATGACAGTTGGAAAGACTAGTGAATGTAGATGACTATCTCGAAGCCCCTCTTTGTGAGCATATATGAATGTATTTGTTTTTTTCTTTTGGAACACTTTAGACTTGTTAAACAGCTGAAGTTTTCTCTAGCCAGACCTTAAAAATGGTACTTCAGTAAAGTGACAGGAGTGATTATCCAAGATTCTTGAGATAAGCGCATCTGATATGTAAAAATAACTTAAATAAACGTAATTTTTTAGATGCTTTCCAAGGCCTAAAATGCTCCATGACACAAAAGGCAAACAAGAACAGCCCATTGGTTTTAAAAATTCAGGTTAATATTGAACATTAATTTCTCTCCGGATTGGAAACAGGGACAATCTGGTTTATTGACTTTAGTAAACCCGGGTTTGCATCAAAATACATGGGTATATGCACAGGAACGCCCATGCTCCACCCATGTAACGCCTTCCCAACGCACGGTCATGTAAGGCAATGCAATGAACTGTCTTGTGTTACTTTGCAGATGGAAAGTGACACCAGACCACTCAAATATCGATTTTCATAGCTTTGTAAACGTCACTCTCAAGTTGGGGTGGTAAATTATTAACAAAAGGTAAGATTATTTAAATGCCATCACAGACATGGTGCTCTGCTGACCCATTTTCTTTTTTCAGAGTTTTATGTAGCTCAAACTCGACCCGAAGGTATCAGAGCGCTATACATGAGCACCAGTTGCACACATTCCTTTTTGTTAGGCACTGGGAGATTCAGTGATTTGCCCAGTATCACAGGATGTTGAGCATCCTTGTCGAGACTCGAACTTGGTTCCCCAGCTTCAAAGTCGACCGCTCTAGCAATTAGGCCACATCCTTTCCCCATTGTAAGGCACTATCCCTCTAACTGTATCCTATCAGAGTGAGTCACAATTTGAGACCCATTAATGAATATTAACTAGGTATGTTGGATTGCGATCCACTCAGATTCGGAATATCACGAACCATCCTATTAGTACCATAGGTTGGTTCACAAAATTAAATACTGGTGGTAAAAATACTGGTCACAAATTGCAACCAGTTTTTATGACCAGTATAAAGATACATCAGACTCCAAGTTATCCAGTGACTCTGGAACATGTTTTTTCCATGCTTGGAAGACCGGAGAAATAACACTCTATTGTACTGGCACTGCTCTTCTGACCCTTTGTGGACTTTGCAACAGCAGAGAAAAAAGTTTTTCTTTCTTTAAGGAACGCACCTTAAACTTCAAGCACAAATGATCCAGACATTTTCTCATAATCGAATAATATTCTCTCTGCAAGATGAGATGAATCTCACTGTATTTATGCAGTCTGTGGTCCAGGAGTGGGGTGATGCTTCCAGTTGTATGGTACTGGGCATTGTCTTTCTGTGTTATTTCTGAAAAGTTGCTCCATGAAAAGTGGAGTATAGGACACATTTTATTGGCTAGGAGTTCTTGTTTACATCCAGATCATAAATTTAAAGTCTGATTATTTTTAATAATGAAATGTTTTATTACCTAGGCACAAATAACAGTGCTGTGAGGTTGTACGAATAAAAATACAGAACTATACAAATCTCAGTTAACATACCATATATGTGTACCGTAGGTATACTTTAAAAAGCATACATGGATACTGCGAAAAGAGACAAATCCAGTGCGTATGCACGCGTATTCATTTCTTGCACTTCTCTTTTGCAGCGTGTGCACTTGCTCACTGCACTTATTCGTGCTAGGCAGTATGGGGGATGGTACAATGAAATTTGCTTGGGCTGCATTTCGTTCCCAGTTCACCTTGAATATAAGCCACTATTGTGAAACACTGACTCTCTTGTAGGGTCATGATTTAGCCATTGAGAGGTTTCATATATAGCACTTAAGTGTGCTCCGAAATCATTCTGTTTGACCTATTTACTCAATCTTGTTCATGTAAGTTATGAATGTAAAGTATTCAGTCCATGCACAAAAGACACACCCTGGGCTGATGTTCAAGAAAACCACTGGGGTCAGAAGTATTATCTCTGATGGAGCCCCACAGATTGTGGTAGTCAAACAAGTTTCCAAAACAAGTGGCTTTGCTTCACACACAATCACTTGTAGAAGGGTTAGAAATGTATTTCGAAGAGGTAATTAAGAATAAGAATTTGAGATACAGGAGGATATGGCATTTCATGTAGTTTTATGTGTTAGTGCCACAGCAAGCAAACAGAGAGTAAACCAGAAGTAAGTTAGTGTCAAACAATTATTGGTGGGAACACCCAAATGACTGGAATACTATATGGGTGAATTAAAATGAAACCATGGGCCTCATTTACAAGGTTTTGGCGCAGAGCAGCACTGCATGGAATCTTGTTGAGCTGCCCTGCGTAAACAAAAAAGGGCAGGAATGCACCGTATCTATGAGATACAGCGCATTCCTGTCTTTTTCCCCTGAGCTGGCTCACAATGGGTTACCTGAGTTGCAGGAATGATTGTTTTTGGGGAGGAAGGGACACCTTTCTGCACAAAAACAATCACGAGAGGCATGAAATGTGACCTCTTTTAGCAAAATGTGAGGTTTGCAGGGAGTTCTGGGTAAGAAAATATTGGGGGATCCACCAAAGTTACGCATCCCTGGACCCCCCCGGATGTCTAGTTTTCAGAAATGGCTGGGTTTGGTAGGTTTTCCTAGATGGCCGCCGAGCCAGGGACCAAAAACGCAGGTGCCACCCTTGCAAAACCAGGTCCTTTTGTGATAGATAGTTTTGATGCCTCCACAATATGTTTTTTGGACCTTCCCTGTTGCGGTCATCGGCCCACCCACACAAGTGAGGAAGCATTTTTGTGGGAAGACCTAGGGGTATGCTGGGTGGTAAGAAATTTGTGATGGCCTGGTGATCCCACAGCTTTCCCACACAGAAATGTGAGGGAAATGTGATTTTTTAGCTAAATGTGAGGTTTGCAGGGGATTCTGGGCAAGAAAACATTGGGGGACCCACGCAAGCCACACCGTCCTGGACTCCCTCGTGTGTCTAGTTTTCAGAACTGTGTGGGTCTGGTAGGTTTCCCTAGAAGGCCGCTGAGCACGGGACCAAAAGCGCAGGTGACTGCCTCGCACAACCAGGTCATTTTGTGATTGATATTTTTGAAGTCTCCGCAGTGCGTTTTGGGCCATTTCCTGTCACAGGCACTAGGCCTACCCACACAAGTGAGGTACAATTTTTAAAATGTGACATGTCCACATTGCTTTTTGGGGTGTTTCCTGTCGCAGGCACCAGGCCTACCCACACAAGTGAGGTATTGTTTTTATTGGGAGACGTAGGGGAACACTGAAAGGTAGAACAAGTGTTATTACCAATTGTCTTTCTATGCCTTTCTGCCTTCCAAACGTAAGACAGTGTGTAAAAAAGAAGTAATTTTGAAAAATGCCCTCTAATTCACATGCTAGTAAAGGTACCCACAAATTCCGAGATGTGCAAATAACCACTGCTTCTAAACTCCATATGTTGTTCTCTTTTTAAAAATACATAGGTTTCCTTGATACCAATTTTTCACTCTTTATATTTTACCAAATGAATTGCTGTATACCCGGTACACAATGAAGAATCATTGCTAGGTGCAGCTCGGTTATTGGCTCTGTTACCTCGGGTTCTTGGTGAACCTACAAGTCCTATATATCCCCGCAACCAGAAGGATTCAGCGGCCATAATGCTCTATTGCTTTAAAAAATCTGCCATAGTTAGAAGAAGTTACAGGTGAAAACCTAGGCACAAATTGCTGTTTTTTTCAACTCAATCTTAAAACTGTTACTTTCCATAGGAAAACCTTGAAGGAACTGCACAAATGACCCCATACTGAATACAGAATTCTGTAAAAAAATGTTTAGAAATGTATAGCTTTCCGGTATCCATTATTGGTTTCACACCCATTTTTTACCACTAACTGGAAGGAGGTTGCAAGCACAAAAATAGGAAAAATAGGCTACATTTCAGGCTATGTCCCAGAAAAATGCCAAACTGTAGAAATTTTTGGTTTCCTGACAAACGTCCGCCTGTTTCTGAAAGCTGGCGATTTTAGCACCACAAACCTGTCATTGATACCATTTGCAGGAAAAACCACAAGCTTTCTTCTGCAGCACTTTTTTCCCATTTTTTACAAAAAAAACAGAATTTAGCTGTATTTTGGCTAATTTCTCGGTCTCCTCCAGGGGAATCCACAAACCCTGGGTACCTTTATAATCCTCAGGATGTTGGAAGAAAAGGACGAAATTTGGCATGGATACCTATGTGGACAAAACGTTACAGGGGCACAAACTAGCCCAAATGGCCAAAAACCAGGCTAAGCTTAGGGAGAGGGGGGGGGGCAGGCCTAGCAGTGAAGGGGTAATAATACAGTAGCCTTGTTTGGATATACCTTGAATAAATGTTCAGTGGAACAGTGCATATTGGAAGCAACTTCAAAGTATTAATTCCAAATATTTTGGAGTTTATTATTTTTTTATCAGGCTTTATTTAACCAAATTGTAAGAACTAACAGGGGGTCAATATACTGCTAAAGGTGGATTACAGCATACCTCTGTATATTGTACCTTTAATATAAGTAGGGGCATGAGAAAGAATTTGAAAGAAATTGTTTAGGCTAAAACACACTAAAACTTAATAGAAATAGCGGCAGGAGAAATAATTTGAAAGAAATTGTGTAGGTTAAAACACACTAAAGTCTCTAATTGAGAATCCCGTTCTTCAAGCCAAATCAAAGTTAAGATCACTGAAAAAGAACATACCAAAGCAGCTGAAGTGTATTCTACAATCACACCAAGGTTCAATAAGGTGATATAAAGAGGGTTTGACCCTTAAAAATACAAGGGGATTTCATGGTGACAAGTAAAGAAAGTACACATTTATCAACTCGCTGGGAAATGGGAACAAAGAAAGTCCAAGCAGTTCAAAAGTCAAAATTTGAGGTGGATCCAGATGTTGAAGTATGCGACAAAATATTGTGAACTCTGCTGCCCTGCTTGCTGTTCAGTATCCGGGATGGAATAACCTTCAGGTAATAACAAAATTAAAAAAACAAAAAGAAGCCATGGAAAAGATTTTTCAATGAGGAATATCAAATCTATTGTAAAGGCCTCTGCAAGATCATTTATTCCATCATGAATGGCAGTACAAAGGGGCACAAATGAAGTGAATATTTGGCATCCATAAACAAAGAATGTGGATAATGAGACATTCCATGTTTTCTTTCTGCAAACAACCCGCTGAATATTTTTGCATAACAATGGAAGAATATGAAATGAGCCGTTTAATAACACATGATGAAAGTTTAAAATGCTTATGCATGAATCCCTCTGAAATCGCATTAATTTTCTCAGCAGGTTTCTTTCCATGCCTTGCTAGCTGTTTAAGAGGCCTAGAAGAAGTATCTACAGGGCTGATGTCTTTCACCTCAATTGCTCTTGAGTAAGAATCCCTGTGCCGAGGATGTATCAGTTATATTCAACCCTGGCAGGTGGCATGTTATATGAGAGCAACATAGGAGTGCAGCATGGGTTACGCAGCATTGCAAGAAGTGTGTGGCCTAAAGATAGTGCCTGGAAGAGGCTAAACAGACCTTCCAAGCACAAGACAAGCTAAGTCAGCCAGTCCTAATAATTTGAGCTAACATTTCACTTGGCACGTCATATGACTGTAAACACTTAATGAAGCTGCGTCAAGTATTCAACACTATTCGTGACTACTGTAGGCACAGAACAAACAAAACAGATACGTTTAGGGATAATCAAGTTAGATATGGACTTTCCCCTGTGAGTATCAGTGTAGAAATACTTCCACATAAAACTCTGTGGTCCAGACGGTAGCAACGATAAATTTTGCATACAAAAACTATTTTGTGCAAAACGTTGGCGCTCCCCTCGCCCCGATCCAAAATTACTTTCTACCACCCCATGTTAATTTATGCTAATCAGTCCTTTCCAATGTGGAACACCAAAAAAAACACAGGGCCCAATTTGTATTTTAGCCAACGAGGTTAACTCCATCAAGGCCATGGAGTAAATTAGTTTGTCGCCCTGACAGAGTCCCCACCTGCCAAATTTAGAAATAGAAATGTCCGCTGTCCCAGCGGACATTTCTAGCATTAGCAGGAACGACTGACACAATGGTTTCTGTCAATGCATTATAAATTTGATGGACCGTTTCGTCAACATGATGGAAAAGTTCAGCAAACGTACGCCTTTTTTTATTTTAAAAAAGAAAATAGTAAAGCTTGATTTTCTTTTTGAAAATAAAAAAAAACAATTACTCCCTCACCATGGGAGTTTCCTCCCATGGCTAGGGGGCATTGAGCACTTTTCAATGCCACTTGCCACCAGGTTTTTCCTGGCTGGGATTTGCATTTAAAAATGGCTGCATGTCCACCCTAA
This sequence comes from Calotriton arnoldi, assembly GCA_963921515.1. Lineage (NCBI taxonomy): Eukaryota > Metazoa > Chordata > Amphibia > Caudata > Salamandridae > Calotriton > Calotriton arnoldi. The sequence goes on along the minus strand of CAWUFW010003486.1, from coordinate 1,591,734 downwards.
ATTAGGTGGGTGGACATGCTCAAAATTCCGAAGGCCCTTACTCCATCAGACCGTTGGAGGAGTTTGACCACGGTGGAGACGGAATAGTCTTCACCATCATCAAACTATGGTCTAACCGAATCAAAATTGGGCAGACCATAATGGGTAGACCATAATGTTGGCAGGGAGGGAACTCTGTCGCCACTGCAACTGAGTTCCCTCTCTGCCAACATTTAAATCGGGCCCATTGTTTTTGTTGGCAAAGCCAGTTCAACTAAAACAGCATCATCTGGCTTTCAAATAAATCCTAATGTATAGTGAAACAAGGCACACACAAGAGGTCAAGTCGCATAGTGTCTGATATACATGCATGTAACACATGTGATTTACAATAAATCACACATCTTTCATGTCTGACCAATGTGCAGTTGAAAACACGTAGGAATGTTGTGCATGAGGGTTTGCCTCCAGTACAACTCCTACACTTGACACTGCTGATGTGCCTTTGCGATAAAGTGTAAGGCTGAGCATTTTGCAGAACAGCCATTTTGAACATGAGTGCCACCAATGTCATCATCCCCGAGTGACCCTTGCTAGCCGGGTCTGGTGGTTTAGTGGACTAATGCATCCACTGCAGGGGCCTGTGTTCGACCTCATGGTCACAGGTTCAAATCCCAGCGGGTCCACTCAGCCTTTCATCCATTTGAGGTCGATAAAATGAGTACCATTGAGTTGGGTAACAATAAACATCTGTTATTCAGCGCCTTGAGACCCATGGGTAATCAGTGCGCTTTACAAGTGTTATGTTATGTTATGTTATGTTATCTGGTGCGGAGCTATTTTTGTCCTTAAAGCAATGCAGAACTTACATTTTCCATATAGCGCTCCATTGCATTAAGGATCTTAGGTGGTATTCAGTGCTCACATCATGTGTCACATTACCACAATGTTCCAAAAAGAGTGAGACCAAGGTTCAGAGATGGTATTCACCTTGTAATGGAGCCTGTAAAAGACCACCATCTAGACCATGTAAGGAAGATATTACCAGTTTGTTGTGCACGTACATCTAAAGTGCAAAGTTATTGCCAAAGAAGAAACTGTAAGTTTAAAAGATATCCTCAAGAGTTCTCACTTTGATCTGAGTTGCCCAACAGGAATACAGCAAGAAATATTTGGCATTAAGGATTAGACTAATGCCTCCGGATGGGGCCTAGAACAGGTCAAACACTTTGCAGATTAGAGTAATGTAGAAATTGTATATCTGGCCCACATATTATTGAGACTGAAATTATCTTACTGAGATTGGGTTCTTATGCCAAACTAATTTTCTCTGCCTTCTCAGCAGAATACTTGTTAATGTAATGTAAATGTAATTTATAAAGCGCAACTCATGCCCGGGGGCGTCTTGGCGCTATAGAAATCCGACTAAGGCAGCAGCAGTGTCAGCAACGGATCAAGCAGGTGCGTACGGTGCCTTCTAATCCTGTGTGAAAAGCCAGGTTTTTAAGGCTTTTCTAAAGATGAGTAAGGAGGGGGCGGTTTTTAGAGTCAGTGGCAGACTGTTCCAGAGCATCGCAGTAGCCCTGAAAAAACTCTTTTCCCCCCCAAGTGGCCTTCCTAAATGGAGGGACCATCAGGTTCCTAGCAGAGCCTGAGCGAAGCGTCCTTGTTGGGACATACCATTTGAGTTTCCTCTTAAAATGGTCTGACCCAAGTCCGTGCAGGGATTTAAATCCCAGACAGAAGGCCTTGAAATTACAGCGTTGCCTCACTGGCAACCAGTGTAATTTCCTGATGGCACTTCTGGCCGATTCACATTTGGGAATTTAGAAGAAGAAAATAGCAGCAGTGTTTTGCAAAGTCTGGAGCCGCTTCAAAAGACCTGAAGCGAGAGTAAGGTAGAGACTATTGCAATTATCAATCCTTGTGAGGACCAGTGCCATGGTTACTATTTTCAGAAGTTCGGGAGGCAAGAATTTCTCGATCTTTTTTATAAGCCTTAAAGAGCAGAAAGAGGCAGATGTGATTTTGTTAACTTGGTCCTTAAACTTCAGTTCGCTGTCTACCAAGAATCCTAAGGTTTTTTACTTTATTACAGGGTGTAGGCAATGAGTCCAACTCTAGAGGCTACCAGTCCGGTATCCAAAGAGAGGGTTTATTGCCAAAAATGATAACCTCAGTTTTTTTGGCATTCAATTTCAGGCAGTTGCAATCCATCCAGTTGCTCACCTTACTCATGCATGACATGAGCTGAATGCCTCACCCGGGTTGTTTTCACAATTTGCTAATGACACCACAATTTGGGTGTCATCAGCGTAAGACGCTAAGGTAGAACCAGAGTCTTTTATAATTGACGCGAGTGGCGTAACATAGAGGTTAAATAAAGTTGGACTCAGTGCCGAGCCCTGGGGAACTCCACAGGGCAGGGGAAAAAGGCCTAGAGACAAACTTGCCCATTGTCACATTATGTTGTCTATTTACCATGAATGATTTCAGGAGATCCAATGCTGTGCCCTCTATCCCCAGGTCTCGCATACGGTCAGCCAGGATCTCATGGCTGAATCACTGACATAATATCGAACACAAAAATATCTACCTACACAAATATCGATGCAAAAATATTGATAGTCAAAATATCGACATCCTATCCTGATAATGTAAATTACTAAAATATCGAAAAAATAATATAGATGTAAAAAATATCGGTTTTTATATATATAAAAAAATAATGTTAAATAAATTAATTAATCAAATTAACTTTTAAAAAATTACTTACATGTAATATACATTAAAAAAAATATAATAAACAAATTTAATTTAAAAAACTTTAAACATACATATGTAAAATGTAATATATAAATGATTATTTACTTTAAAACAATTAATAAACTAATAACTTTACTTTTTTAAATATTATAAATATATAAAAATTAACTATTAAATATATATATATATACATACACCTATAACAATAATAAAAACATTATATTATAAAATAAATTGTTAAATTATTTATACATTTTTAAACTTACATTTTGCACTCCATTGAGTGCAACAGTAGGAAAATTGTTGGATAGCGTAGGGGTAAAAAGTACTATTCCCACTCCAGTGAGTGCAACAGTAGGAAAATTGTTGGATAGTGTAGGGGTAAAAATTACTATTCCCACTCCAGTGAGTGCAACAGTAGGGAAAGTGTTGGATAGTGGAGAGGAAAATATTACTATTCCAACTCCAGTGAGTGCAACAGTAGGGAAAGTGTTGGATAGCAGAGGGGAAAAAATTACTATTCCCACTACAGTGAGTGCAACAGTAGGGAAAATGTTGGATAGCAGAAAAATAAAAATTACTATTCCCACTCCAGTGAGTGCAACAGTAGAGAAAGTGTTGGATAGCGGAGGGATAAAAATTACTATTCCCACTCCAGAGAGTGCAACAGTAGGGAAAATGTTGGACAGCGGAGAGGTAAAAATTACTATTCCCACTCGAATGAGTGCAACAGTACGGAAAGTGTTGGATAGCGAATGTTAAAAATTACTATTCCCACTCCAGAGAGTGCAACAGTAGGGAAAGTGTTGGATAGCGGAGAGGTAAAAATTACTATTCCCACTCCAGTGAGTGCAACAGTAGGGAAAGTGTTGGATAGCGAATGGTAAAAATTTCTATTCCCACTTCAGAGAGTGCAACAGTAGGGAAAGTGTTGGATGGCGTAGGGGTAAAAATTAATATTCCCACTCCAGAGAGTGCAACAGTAGGGAAAGTGTTGGATAGCGTTGGGGTAAAAATTACTATTCCCACTCCAGTGAGTGCAACAGTAGGGAAAATGTTGGATAGCAGAGGAGTAAAAATTACTATTCCCACTCCAGTGAGTGCAACAGTAGGGAAAGTGTTGGATAGCGTAGGGGTAAAATTACTATTCCCACTCCAGAGAGTGCAACAGTAGGGAAATTGTTGGATAGCATAAGTGAAAAAATTATTATTCCCACTCCAGTGAGTGCAACAGTAGGGAAAGTGTTGGATAGCGAAGAGTAACAATTACTTTTCTCACTCCAGAGAGTGCAACAGTAGGGAAAATGTTGGATAGTGGAGGAGTAAAAATTACTATTCCCACGCCAGTGAGTGCAACAGTAGGGAAAGTGTTGGATAGCGTGGGGGTAAAAATTACTATTCCCACTCCAGAGAGTGCAACAGTAGGAAAATTGTTGGATAGCGTAGGGGTAAAAATTACTATTCCCACTCCAGTGAGTGCAACAGTAGGGAAAGTGTTGGATAGTGGAGAGGAAAATATTACTATTCCAACTCCAGTGAGTGCAACAGTAGGGAAAATGTTGGATAGCAGAAAAATAAAAATTACTATTCCCACTCCAGTGAGTGCAACAGTAGAGAAAGTGTTGGATAGCGGAGGGATAAAAATTACTATTCCCACTCCAGAGAGTGCAACAGTAGGGAAAGTGTTGGACAGCGGAGAGGTAAAAATTACTATTCCCACTCGAATGAGTGCAACAGTACGGAAAGTGTTGGATAGCGAATGTTAAAAATTACTATTCCCACTCCAGAGAGTGCAACAGTAGGGAAAGTGTTGGATAGCGGAGAGGTAAAATTACTATTCCCACTCCAGTGAGTGCAACAGTAGGGAAAGTGTTGGATAGCGAATGGTAAAAATTTCTATTCCCACTTCAGAGAGTGCAACAGTAGGGAAAGTGTTGGATGGCGTAGGGGTAAAAATTAATATTCCCACTCCAGAGAGTGCAACAGTAGGGAAAGTGTTGGATAGCGTTGGGGTAAAATTACTATTCCCACTCCAGTGAGTGCAACAGTAGGGAAAATGTTGGATAGCAGAGGAGTAAAAATTACTATTCCCACTCCAGTGAGTGCAACAGTAGGGAAAGTGTTGGATAGCGTAGGGGTAAAAATTACTATTCCCACTCCAGAGAGTGCAACAGTAGGGAAATTGTTGGATAGCATAAGTGAAAAAATTATTATTCCCACTCCAGTGAGTGCAACAGTAGGGAAAGTGTTGGATAGCGAAGAGTAACAATTACTTTTCTCACTCCAGAGAGTGCAACAGTAGGGAAAATGTTGGATAGCGGAGGAGTAAAAATTACTATTCCCACGCCAGTGAGTGCAACAGTAGGGAAAGTGTTGGATAGCGTAGGGGTAAAAATTACTATTCCCACTCCAGAGAGTGCAACAGTAGGGAAATTGTTGGATAGCATAAGTGAAAAAATTACTATTCCCACTCCAATGAGTGCAACAGTAGGGAAAGTGTTGGATAGCGAAGAGTAACAATTACTTTTCTCACTCCAGAGAGTGCAACAGTAGGGAAAGTGTTGGATAGTGGAGGGGTTCAAATTAGTATTCCCACTCCAGAGAGTGCAACAAGTAGGGAAAGTGTTGGATAGCGAAGAGTACAAATTACTATTCCCACTCCAGAGAGTGCAACAGTAGGAAAAATGTTGGATAGCAGAGGGTTAAAATTTATATTTCCAAAACAATAAATTCTACATAAAAAAGAAACAAAATATCAACTACAATACAAAAATTGTCAATAACACAAAAATAAATAATATATAAAAATATAACAAATTACAAAAGATAGAAACATATAATAATGTTAACAAATACTAAAAATTAACTACAAACATTAATTTATAAAAATTAAAAACATTTTACAAACAAATAACTATATTTAATATAAATTAATTATAATCAAATACATTAATTATTACACAAAAACAATACTTTTATTTCCTACCCTATAACCCTACACCTTTCATAACACACATCTACATTTCTATAAAAGTGTACCTCCATAATTAATATAATTAATTATCAAATGAACAATTATTATTAATTAAAATTCAATTTTAAACATATCAAAATTGATTTACTCACCAAACATTACCCCTATAAATTCAAAATCCCCACACAAAATAAAAGTAAACATTTACCATAAAAAGTTATCAATTAATAAATCAATAATAATTAGCAAATATTTATTAATTAATAAAACTTTAAATAATTTCCACCCTCTACCCCAACAAACCCCACAACATACAGATAAAAATAATTACACAATTTCCAAAACTAATTTAACATTATTAAATTATTATCAATTAACAACTTATTAATTAATTGAAATTAATTTAATTCCCACCCTTTACTACTATAAACCCCACAACTCACATCTCTAATTAATTACACAATTTCCATATTTAATTTTTAATTAATTAATTACCATTAATCAACAATTAAATATTAATTAATTTTAAATAAATTACTTCACACCCTATTCCCCTATAAACCCACAAACTCCTACATAATTGACAGAATTAAGATAATTACCAATTAATTAATAATAATGATCAAACAATCAATAAATAATTAATAATAAATGAACTACCATAAACAACACTATAAAATAAAAATTAAATAAATACTATTAAATAATTGTTTTTAAATTACTTTATTAAAATAAAATTACTTCCCACCCTATTCCCCTATACACCCACAACCCGCTCCTAAAAAATTAACACAATTTACATAATTATCAATTAATTAATTAATTAATAAAAATTAATAACCAATTAATAATTAATTAAGACAATTAATCCTAAATACTAATAAATAAAAATTATTAATTACCTTATTTTAATTAAATTACTTCCCACTCTATTCCCCTATAAACCCACAACCCGCTCCTAAAAAAATAACACAATTAACTTAGTTATCGATTAATGAATTAATAAAAATTAATAACCAATTAATAATTAATTAAAATAAAAATAATTATAAATACTAATAAATAAAAATTATTAATTACTTTATTATAATTAAATTACTTCCCACCCTATTCCCCTATAAACCCACAACCCGCTACAGAACTAAAAACGCAAAATTTAATTAACATAAAATTATTCACTTCTAAAAATGTTACACATACATTAAAAAAAAGCACTACTTATACAAAAAAATTAGATCACATGCTTTTAAAATACATACTAAAATACATCACACTAATATAAAATCGATATTACAACGATATTTTTACAAACGATATTACTGACTTCGTTATTTAAAAAAATGATATTTCTTACCTTACTGTCGATATTCTGGACCACGATATACTTGCAGTCGATATTCTTGTATCACGATATTTGCAACTCGATATTATGGTAGTTCGATAATCACAACTCGATATTCTGTCTGTGCACCCTCATGGCTGACCGTATCAAAGGCAGCGGAGAGATCCAACAAGATCAGCGCCGCCGTCCCTGTCAAGTACTTCTCGTATATCCTCAGTCGCTACCACCAGGGCAGACTCTGTGCTATGGTTTTTTCTAAACCCATGTTCTGTATCGTCCAGCAGAGAATTTTCCTCTATATATTCTGAAAGCTGTTGATTCATGACTTTCTCTGCCAGCTTGGCGGCGAAAGGGAGTCTTGAAATAGGTCGATAGTTATCGGGGTCCAAGGTGTTCAAATTGTCTTTTTTTAATAGGAGGAGGATCGTAGCAAGTTTCCAATGGGAGGGGAAAATCCCTCCTGCAAACATGTTATTGAGGATTTGTCCCAGGTGTTGTGCCACTTGAACATGGATCATGTGCATTATACTAGGGGGGCAGGGATCTTGTGGCGCACCAGATTTGATTAGTGGAATTAGCTCTGTGAGTTGTTCCACTGAGGGTGCCTTAAAGGTGGCGAAGCTGATTGTACCCAGCTTGTCAGTTAGAGCATGCTCATCCTGATGATTGGCTGCTTTTTTCGCTGTGAATTTATTGAAAATATTAACGACTTTTTCTTGAAAAGCGTTTGCCAGCATTTCACAAAAGTTTTGATTTATGACTGCATGACTTGGGCTCGCTGGTGTTACCAGTTTTTTTATTTCTGAAAAAAGGGTTTTGTTTGCATCACAGGCTGCCTTTATATGCTCCGAATAGTATGCGGTCTTTGCTGCTAGGATAACCTTTTTATGCTTGGCTAATTTAGCTTTGTAGATATTTTTCTCCTCCACCTCATAATTTTTCCTCCATTTTTGTTCTTGTCTATGACAATCCTGCCTTGATAGCCTGAGGTTTTCATTGTACCAGGGCTGGGATATTTTCTTAACTGTAGTTTTTGGGATGATTGGTGCTACTATATCCAATGCAGAGTTTAGCCAAAGTGTGAAATTCTCAACACTTTGCTCCAGGTTATCCCCTGGTTGCCATTGATCGGAGGTAATGGCGTCTCCCAGTTCAGCTGGCAGTATTTTATGCCAGGCTCTGCTCAGAGATTGCTGGGTGGAGTTTCTATGCATGATTAATATCTCTATCTTTATCAGCCACTTAACCACCCAATGGTCAGACCACGCCAGTGGGAGAGATGGAAGTAGGGTGATGGCAGCATAGTTGGAGAAAATTCCATCTAACATGTGTCCAGCCCTATGCGTTGGACCTTTGGTAATAAGAGATAGTCCAAACGCGTCCATTGCATCAATCAGTTTTTGGGAGTCTGGGTCAGTTTCCTTTTCCAGGTGAAAGTTGAAATCTCCCCAACACCAGGAAATTCTCATTAATGATAGAAGATTTCATTAGCATACTGAGCTTGTCAGCGAAGCCACACCTTGGTCCTGGAGGATGATATACTAACAATCCCTTAATTGCCAGTGAATCAGCTGGCTGTACCGAGAAGGCTAAAGCCTCAAAACCAGAGGTGCTTAATGGCTCGAATATGGTTTTGAAGTGGTTACGATAGAACACCGCCAGTCCCCCTCCTTTTTTTAGCTGTCTGTCTAGCGGATATACAGCACAGCCGGGGGGGGGGGGTGGCTGCAACGATATCTGGGCCAGAGCTAGCATCTGCCCATGTTTCGGTTACAAACGTCACATCAGCGTCCTGTGTTTGAACTAGATCAGAGAATTCTAGCTGATGTTTCACTAGAGATCTTGTGTCCACAATTCCTATGCGGCTGGCCAGTTGCCCCTATGGACACTGGCTTCCTTACAAATATGAATCTAGGACATCCAGTTTAGTCGGAGCAGGGGAGATGACATGGAATTGTGGTGGGGGTTTAAATCTCAGTGCCAGTAATGTATCTCGTGAGTACCTGATGGTGACTCCAGTGTTTTGCAAAAAAGGACCAGGGGGATGGGTGCTAGGCGCGGTCCAGGCATGCCGCCGGTGCGCCCGTTGCGCGCGTCAGCTGCTTGTCGGAGCCATTGTCCCTCCTTATGGCCGGGAGCCTGGTTGGGTGAAGGGAGACTAGAGCTTCTTGCTTCCAAGATGGCGGCAAAGAGATGTCCCAGTAGAAGTGAGTGCTGGTCACCCTTACTGCCGAACCTCCCTCCACTCAATCAGCAGACTATCTGCTGCGGTGGACCAAGGAGATACAGATGCTAACAAGAAAAAAATTTGCCCGACACGGTAAGCGTCTACGTCTACAGGTGGGCTAGTATCTAAGTTTTGTGCAAGAACGAGAGTTTCTTTTTTTTTAAATAAGATAACAATTAAAAAGTTTCTAACATTAAAGGAAGACAATCGTCTGCTCCTATCGAGCACAATACCTTACTGCTGTTTAGTCCCTGTTAAGTGACTGTAGACGTGCATTCTGGCCAATGCATCCTTCCATATTAACATCACTGCCTGATCCCAAAATCTACACTTTGCTATGTCTCTTTTAAAAGCAAACAGGAGGTACTAGGAGGGGCCATTTACCGAAGCAACACACCTCATTGCGTTACAACATCAATGCATGCCAAAAAGCTCCAACAAGGTCACAGAGAGCACACTCCCTGATAGCTTCTAACAGGACTAGCCACAGGAGCAATTTCTCTTCCGCATGCACAAGTCAATATATATTCTAAGCACTTCTTTCATGCTAGGTTGGTAGGTACATGCTTTTCTCAAACTCAACTTGTTTTATCTGTAATCCTTCCCTACTTGCACTGTCACTGCATGGTTCATATTGTATTAGTGGCCAGGTATAATTGACTTATATTTTTCACAAATCCAGTCAGTAATGCACGCCTGTCCTATTCACACATAGCTAGCTGATCATATGAGGCACATTCTCACATACAATGCCACCCAGGGTTTGGGTTTCCTGTATCGTCTATTACTTAGATCTTACACACTACTAAGGATCCCCATCATTAGAATCTTTATTTGGAATTGATTATGAAGAAAAATGTTTTGTTTGTCACAGATATTGAACTGAACCATTGTAGAAAGCCTCCTGAAAATACTTCCTGTAATGCATAGAGAATATGTAGATATATGCAAATGCATATAAACACATTGAAAATTGAAAATTAATTCATTAAGATGAACGACGGAGCTTTATGTACATGAGTAGAAGGGTTTTGTGAATTTGAAGGCTATTGCATTTATAAATTGTCATTGCATATATTCAGTTGGTAAAGGAATAAAACCTTACAAGAAACATTAAAAAGTAATACTGTTTAGTTATTCGCCGCTTTCAGATTATGATGATTTTTTATCAGAGAAGTTAAGTATACTTCTTTCAAATGAATATATCTAAGGGCAGAGCGTTCTAACTCTGATTTTGGCCGAGAATATTAAGGTTCTTCTAGGACATCAAAATAAACCAGGCTAAATCCAAGGGGCTAAGTATCACTTGGACATGGCAAAATTAAATATTAAGGAGCTCTAGCATTATAAGTATAAAATAAACATAGAATACCAAGCAGAACGCATTAGAATAACCTGTGTTCACCTATACCAGAGCAATATTCCAAGCTTACAACTGTAACTATATAACTATTCACTGAAAAAACCATAGGTTTTAGGGACAGTTATAGTTAGTTGGACATTTCACTCGTACAAAACTATAGAAATTCCCCGTTATAGTTAGTTCAGCTAACTATAACTCGCGCCCCGCAATGCACTGCTGATGACGTCACATATTACATCACTCATGACATGGTCAGTGACATCACTGATGACATCACTGATGACATCTCAAATGACATCACTGATGACATCATCCAGTGACTGTGTGTTTCTGTAAAGTTTAAATATTTTTAATATATAGGGAAAGGTGTATTGAAGAATGAGTGGGTGTATAAGTGTGTGATTGAAGGATTTAGTAGGTGCGTGACTGACTCTATAAGTGAGTGATTAAACGTATCTTACTGAATGCAAGGGTTAGTGACTAAACTGGATGAATATCTGTATCCGTCTGTCTGTTGCTGTGTAAGTGGCTGCATGGGTTTGTGAATAGCTACATGAGTGTCTAAATGAGTTATTGATTGGTTGTCTGAGTATCTGTATGGGTGCCTGAGTGTTTGTGTGGGTGGGGTGTGTGTGACTCTGTGCATAGATGTGTGAGTGGGTGATTCACTGGGTGGATGGTTTCAAGAGTGCATCTGTGATAGACTGTATGGGTGGGTAAGTGTGTGTAATAGTGTGTTAGTGAGTGAATGTATGTCCCAGTGGTACATGTGTGAGTAACTACATATGTGAAAGGCAGTATATATGTGTGTTGGAGTATATAAATAGCTATAAGCGAGAGTGTGTGATTGTGAGAGTGACTGTATGGATGAGTGTGTGCTTGTATCAGAGATTGTATAAGAGCGTAAGAATGTGCTAGTATTTGTATGAGCAAGTGAGCTGGTGTGTGTATAACTGTATAAGTGAGTAAATGGCAGTGTGTTTAATTATTTGCATGACTGACTAGGTGTGTGAGTACCTCTATGGATGAGTGGCGGGGTTTGAGTGTCTATATAGGAGTATGAGTGCATATGATAGTCCTGTACTGAGTTACCGTAAGTATGAGTGACTGTACGGGTGAGTGAGTGGATGTGTGTGTAGACCTAAGAATCAGTGAGTGGGTATGTAGTTATTGGTGTTGGAGTGTCTATGGTTTTGCGAATGGCAGTCTGTAATTTAAAGTGGTTGTATCAAAGGTTATATTAGGGTGTGAGGAGGTGCATCAGATTATCACGTGGATGATGTCATCAGTGATGTCATCAGTGATGTCATTTGAGATGTCATCAGTGATGTCATCAGTGATGTCACTGACCATGTCATGAGTGATGTAATATGTGACGTCATCAGCAGTGCATTGCGGGGGTGCGAGTTATAGTTAGCTGAACTAACTATAACGGGGGAATTTCTATGGTTTTGTACGAGTGAAATGTCCAACTAACTATAACTGTCCCTAAAACCTATGGTTTTTTCAGTGAATATCAAAGGTTTTTTAAATGCTAATTTCTAACTATAACGTGTCTGAAACCTATGGTTTTTTCAGTGAATTTCAAAGGTTTTTTAAATGCTAATTTCTAACTATAACGTGCCTGAAACCTATGGTTTTTTCAGTGAATTTCAAAGGTTTTTTAAATGCTAATTTCTAACTATAACGCCCCTTAAACCTATGGTTTTTTCAGTGAATTTCAAAGGTTTTGTAAATGACAATTTTTAAATGTATTAATTGTTATATTTATTTTTTTGATACTGATTTACTACATTTTTAAAACTATTTATTTTTAGATTTTTTATTTATTAAATTACATTGTATTTACATTATACATTACATTACAAAATATACTTTCTCAGAATGAATTACTTTAGTTTAAATACTTTGTAAATAGGCAATAGAGTTTTAAGTACAGTAGTTACAGTTGTTGCAATGGGCAACACAATTTCAAACACAATGCAACATTGAGCTCAATGTGAATTTCTAGTTAAATGCAATTAGTTTCTAACCACAGGACTGGATCCTAGATTCAGTCCTGGGACATCTCCTGTAAACAGTTGAGTAAAAGCGTTTTGCTAACAGTAGTGATTTTTAAGGAATATTATTGTATTTTAAAACTTGACACCAAAACTTTTTCACATAGAATCACCAATGTTATCCTATGGGAGGAAATTCACTTAGCAGGTAAGTAGTGTTATCGTTACTTTTTCTTACTCAGTGGTGGATCCTGGATCCAGCACTGGTGCATCTCCTGTAAACAGTTGAAAGAATGCGTTTAAGTCATACAGGCGATTTTTAAGGAATATTTGTAGTTTGTGAAAAACGACACTTTGAAACTTTTCTGCGGAAAACCAGACAATGGATTCCAATGGAAGGAAATACAAGTTACTTGTAAGTATGGTTAGAATTACTTATCAGGGTCAGTGCTGGGCTAAAAGATGCAGCACTGGGTTCTCTCCTGATAACAGGTGAGTAAATCGGAATTCGTAGTTCGGCTGATTTTAGAGGAATATTATAAAGTTCCAAAACTCCACACTTAGAAGAATTTCCAAGTGAAACCAGTCAATGTTAGCCTATGGAAGGAAATTCAAGTTACTGGTAAGTACGGTTAGAATTACTTTTCAGGATCTGTACTGGGCTGAAAGATGCAGCACTGAGGTCTCTCCTGATAACAGGTGAGTAAATTGGAATTCGTAGTTCAGCTGATTTTAGAGGAATATTATAAAGTTCCAAAACTCCACACTTAGAAGAATTTCCAAGTGAAACCAGTCAATGTTAGCCTATGGTAAGTGAAACCAGTCAATGTTAGCCTATGGAAGGAAATTCAAGTCACTGGTAAGTACGGTTAAAATTACTTTTCAGGATCAGTACTGGGCTCAAAGATGCAGCACTGAGGTCTCTCCTGATAACAGGTGAGTAAATCGGAATTCGTAGTTCTGCTGATTTTAGAGGAATATTTGTATGTTTCAAAAATCGACAGAAACTTTTTCAGCAAAAAGCAGGCAATGATATCCTATGGAAGGAAATTCAAGTTACTGGTAAGTACGGTTAAAACTACTTTTCAGTATCAGTACTGGGCTCAAAGATGCAGCACTGAGGTCTCTCCTGATAACAGGTGAGTAAATCGGAATTCGTAGTTCGGCTGATTTTAGAGGAATATTTGTATGTTTCAAAAATCGACACTTAGAAACTTTTTCAGCAAAAAGCAGGCAATGATATCCTATGGAAGGAAATCCAAGTTACTGGTAAGTACGGTTAAAATTACTTTTCAGGATCAGTACTGGGCTCAAAGATGCAGCACTGAGGTCTCTCCTGATAACAGGTGAGTAAATCGGAATTCGTAGTTCGGCTGATTTTAGAGGAATATTTGCACAATGGTGAAGGAAGGGGGTGGGGCCTGAGGTGACATGTCTGCAAACACGCCCTGTGGCGCGTTTTAAGTTGGAGAATTAATTCCTCCTCAATCCCAAGGGTCCCTAGGGGCCAACTGGCCCACCAGATACCTCCAGTATGCGCCAGAGAGCTGCGCTGCAGAGAGGTGTTCAGAGGCCACGCCCCTTTTTACAACACTCTGCAACACAGCTCCATGGCACTTACTGGAGGTACCTGGTGGGCTAGTTGGCCCCCAGGGACCCTCAGGATTGAAGGGGATTTAATTCCCCATCTTAAAACGCGCCATGGGGCCTGTTTGCACACATGTCACCTGAAGCCCCGCCCCCTCCCTTCACCACTGTGCAAACGCGCCCACGGTCCTGGCATTGCTTTTCCACATGGGGAGCTGCTGACATGCAGCTCCCCATGTGGAAAAGCAATCTGCTTTGCTTCATTGAAGCGAGAGCAGGTTTCCTTCTCTCCCTTCAATGAAGCAAAGCAGTTTGCAATGGCAGGACGGGAGCTGCGAGGCTCCCGTCCTGCCATTGCAAACTACAGTGTCCCGGGGTAGGCACCCCGGGACACTGCAGGAGCCGGCCCTGGGGGTGGCGGTCCCCAGGGCCATCAATGGCTCCAGGAGGTGGGCCGCGCGGCCCCCTCCCATGTCCTTAAAGCCCCGGGAGGTGGTGATCCTCGGGGCTCGGGGGTCCGTTACGGACCCCCGCATTTAGATTATTAGTGCCCCGGGAGGTGGCGGTCCCGGGCGTGTGGGGGCTCGAGCCCCCACACAGGAAATGGTTTTTTTTTAAAAAGAAGCCCCGGGGAGGAGGTGGAAGCCCTGGGGAGGTGGTGGCTGCGGGAGGGCCGAGTGCCCTCCCGCTACATTTTTATTAGAAAGCCCCGGGGGTGGCGGTCCTCGGGGCTTGGAGGCCTTAGAGGCCCCCATTAACTATAAACCCACCCTCACATGCCCCCGGGACTTGGGCCACCCGGGGGCAAAATAACATCGAAGCGCGGGAGACCGCGCTTCGATTATTTTTTTTTTACGGCGGGATTCGTGCACCCTAAGCGCATCCCGCCGATTCTTTTTTTTTTTTAAATGCTTTTTTCTGCCCAGGGGGTCCTTGACCCCCTGAGCAGACCTAGGGGGTCAGGGTGTTTCTACCCTGCCCCCTTTGTGCGTTTGTGCACTTGTGATTTTTTTTTTTATTGGCGGGATCCGCGCACCCTAAGCGCATCTTGCCGATTTTTTTTTTAAATGCTTTTTCTGCCCAGGGGTCCTTGTGGGACCCCTGAGCAGACCTAGGGGTCAGGGTGTTTCTACCCTGCCCCCCTTTGTGCGTTTGCGCACTTGTTTCTCTGCCTCGGTTCTACCGAGGGACAAAATGGCTGCCAACACTTCCTGGCTTGGAGTGTTGACAGCCAATT
The DNA here is from genome assembly GCA_963921515.1 of Calotriton arnoldi. NCBI lineage: Eukaryota > Metazoa > Chordata > Amphibia > Caudata > Salamandridae > Calotriton > Calotriton arnoldi. The sequence continues at coordinate 1,576,259 of CAWUFW010003486.1, read as the reverse complement.
AGCATGCAGCTCGTGATCGGGAGGGTACGCGGACCCTAAGCGGCCATAGATATATATGTGATTTTACTTTTGATTTTCTCAGCAACTACTGAACGGATTTACACCATTTAACAAAAAGGGTTCTTTCTGAACCAAGAACTACCTCTTTGCCAAATTTGGTGTAATTCCGTTCAGCAGTTCGGGCTGTAGCTGTGGCTAAAGTTTCCTATGGGAAAATGAATGGGGAAAACACGTTTTGGGACCCCCCTTTTTTCTCGGCCCCCGCTTGACGAATCACCCCGAGACTTTCAGGATAGGAGCGGACCATAAACTTTGAAAATTTCGCGAAGATTCGTCAACCGACGCAAGAGTTATTTCAAATAGAATGTCGCAGATTTCCTATGGAAAATAGGTCCTAACTATAACTATCTACTGGCGACCACCAGTAGATAATATGAGGATTGTGTGAGGTAACTTTACATTTTTTAACAGATAGAGCTATAAGCAAAAAGAATACCTGCCTGCCTACACTACTCTTTGTCTTCATAATAAGGAGATGCATATATCAGTTATTCATGTTACATATGGATACATGTGTTTAAACCAGAACATAAATTAGTATAGCTATTACAGGTTGAGTCTTTATAGAAGACAACTAATAGGGATGAAAATAAATCTTCTGTTTACAAAATCAAATTTGTTTAGCTAACATGTGTTTCATCCTATGATGGTGCGCAAGTCTTCGCTTTTTCAAGGCTGCAAATCAAGATGAAAAGCGAAGAAAAGAAGGGGAGACAAAAACAAAACAGAGGGTAAAAAAAAGATAACAGTAATGTTAGATAGCAACATATTCAATGTGTATAATGTAGTGTGAGTACACATTGTGGTCCACAGCACTCGAGAGAGGAATATTTTAAAATTCAGGTGCAGCACACGTGAGAAGCTTGGTGGAGGGGTCTGGGTGATGGAGCACAGTAAAACACTACCTACAAGAAATGACATGTTTGAAGAAAAGATCATAAAAGAGAGGGCACCAGCAGACTGAGGTAAAGGGGATAGAACTCTAAATAAGTGAAAGCCTAAGCTGTCTGGTCTATTAATATGGACTGATCCCTTTCAAGTTTTTGACCTCAATGGTTGATTAATTCCGTAATGTATAAGCAGAGTTGGTCCTATAAGGTCTTGTGCTAATTATTTAGCTTGGCTGAGAAACAAAAAGGACACCACTTTAATAATGGGGCTTCTGCCTAGAAAGCGTCCAAGATAAAAGCTTGCCCAAGTGCTTACAAAAATTATATTTAAGAGGACCAGTGGGCGTTTCTTAACATGCGCTGATGATTAAATTATTTGTTTGGTCCAGTAGGTGTCTTTTAAATTTCTTGAAAGAAAATATGAGGTAGATAATTAAGCACCAAGGGGCTGATTACGATGGCGGGCGGAGGCACATCTGCTGTGCTGGCGGAAAATGCCCTTTTCCGCACTCCATCAGCGGTCTTTGTGTCCGCCGTATTATGATGGGCATAGATAGCCCATTTCCCGTCCGCTGCGGTGTTCCGGGTTCCGCTGAAAATCTCCGTCCGCACCGGTAGCGGACTGAGCCAAAAGAGAGGTATCGCCGTGCGGAATGCGGTCACGACTGCCGTCCAAATCACGGTGCCTCAAACAGCCCACCACACCGCTGCGGAGAATCCGGCCATTCGAGGATGGCGGTGGCAATACTGCGGATAGCTCCATGTGTTCCAGTCCGCTGTGGAAACGGCGGTCTTTGGCCTTTCCGCAGCAAATCCGACTGCCGCGGATGGATTTTCAGCTTTTCCGCCGCTGAATCCTGGAATCCGACCGCCGCGGTAGGGAGTTTCTGGCGGTGCATCCTAATCTGGCCGGCGGTTATGCCGCGGTACCTGCGGGTGGAAATTTCCCGCTAGCACGGCGGTTGGAATGCTTTTCCGCCCACCATCGTAATCAGCCCCCAAGTGTCTTGGTGAGACAGAGATAGTTATGCTTATGAGCAGAAGCGGAATCACAAAATGGACATAAGTTGCTTACGCTGATTTTGGTCATATACAATTTAGTCTTGAGGAGTGGCTCGTGTAGCCATGGAATCTATAAAAATTCAATTAAAGAAAGAAAACATAAGGGACTTCTATTTAGAGGCAAAGATGCATGAAGTCAAACGCTAAGCGTTCCATGCTTGTCACTTACCCGTGGTCACAGAAGTCAAGTAAGCGTAATGAAGTGGACAGAATCAGATGTCTTTCACTGGAGCCATCAATCACTAGTCTCATGCAGTGTGTGATGACATCTGTGCGAGCCCGGAAGTATAATGTTTCCGCCCTCCGTTTTGAATTGGAAACATTAATAAAGTGCTGAATGAACAAGAAGTTAAAGAAACAGACTATAGACACTCGTAGGGGAAATGAAGTGACTCTACTGTTTACTGATGGAGTAAAAACAATATTAAATCCAGGTTGTGTAAAATAAATGTAATAACAAAAGTTGTGTGTATAAGTAAAGGAATAACATGGGTAACATATTAGTGGAGTGTCTCAGTGTAAGGAATTCTCATTATTATGAGAAGCTCCATAGTAGGACTAAAGTAACGGGAATCCATAAGGTGCTGAAAGGTCAATAAATTAACAATAAGTTGACTTATGACATGCAAATAAAATATCTTTAAGTCCTGTAAAACAGATAATTATGGGCCTAATATGTCCAGGATGGAAAATTAAACTTTTCTGGTGCCACAAAAGGTAAAAGATCAGTGGGAAAACACAAACATTAAGTTGATGTGAGATATTATAGTATCCCAAAGCAAGAAATTGGATAGAGTGGGGTTAGATATAGAGCATTTTTTGTACAATGGTTGTAATGGAAGTGATACATATTTAAGTGTAGTACAGATCGGAAATTATAGTTGTTAGACAAGGGTAACCTTTACAGTAATCAGTGCAGCTCACGAGATATGTTAACATAAACCAGATTAACAATTTTGTTCAAACTGTATTACATAAATGCAGTAGAGTAAAGGGTCAAGCTGTTCAGTCTCTCATAGTGGAAAAATCAGAAAAGAATGGACAGGAGAGACAATGTCCTATTGAAAGGTCTAAAGGCCAAGCACATAATACTGGAATATAAGCATAATTAAGTGACATGGTTTGAAATTCAAATGGATGACATGGTCCAGTAGTATGGGGAACCGGGATTCGTCCATGGTCCCCAAAGGTCAAAAAACAGTTGGTGGGCATTCATTTCTGATCAGGGATTTTAGTTTCTTGATAAAGGTATCACATTAGTTATTGTGGCAAAATTCCGTTTGTCCCAAATGGTAGTGCATCTTTCCTCATTCTATCTTTACCATGGCAATGACCGCTCCTAAGCCCTTCTTATAGTTTGTAGAACTAAAACTACTATTAATATCAAACCAAAGGTGGCTGTTGCTCACTCAAGTTTTCTGTTTCTTTTTTTGCCTCCGTCAAGATTAAGATGTTTCCTCTCACTGCACCAGGTAAGGGCAGGCCTAAATTTAGATAACAGTTTTTCTTTACAGTGCAGTTTTTCACATTTGTATAAAATATCAAATAATACTGTAAAAACATACAAGCCCTGCAAGAGTAACCAATGTACATCTCCCAGTTTTCCAGTACCTCTTCAGAGACAGGAAAAATGAAATGGGAGGATGCTGAACAAACTAAACAATTAAAGGTGCCAAGGAAGGAATAGGTGGGCTTGGTTTACAGCATTTCCTGGGTTGTGTTTCCTGGTCCCAGGAGGTAACAACCTCATAAATAATGATTGGGATGAGGGCACAGGATGTAGAGGTAATGGACCAGTTTCTAGTTTAAAACTCAGAACCTGTCTAGAGCTCAATAATATAGCCTTATAACCCACTGCCGAAGGTTATACCAATTGTTAAAGGTCCTGAACCTCAGTCGTAGTCCTGAGTTGCAGACAAGGGCCTATAACGAGGGAGAGGACCTTTAACAACTGCTATAGCTAGAGGCAGAAGGGCTATAAGGCTATTAGAACATTCCATCAATTGAGAGTAGACTGTTCTTTTTCTTCAAAATATTTTATTAAAGTTTCAGTTTGAATCAAAAGACCATACAAAAAAGACCACCAAAAAAGGTACATACAATTTTACTTCAATATAATAACTAAGGGCCAGATGTAGGTGGCGAAATACCGGTCGGTAACGCCGAAATTCGGAGAATTTCAGCGTTACCGACCGGTATTTGGCTGAGTGCAATGTAGGTGAGTTCATACCTACATGCAAAATAAGGAATCGCAAAATAGCGATTCCTTATTTTGCTCTTTCATTTAAGGAATCGGAAATACCGATTCCTTAAATGCAATGTACGTAGCACTAAAAATAGTGCACTTAAGCCTTAAGGAATCGCTAATTACCACCAACTTCAAGTTGGTGGTAAGTAGCGATTTCCTTTAAAAAAGCACTTTTTTGCTTTTTCAAATGTGCCATGTGGCACACATCCATGCCCTTAGGGCATGTATGTGCGCCACATGTGCACACATGCACATTTCAGGGGTGCAACAGGGTGTCCTTTGGACACCCTGGCACCCTTGAAATACCTCCCGCTATTAGCGATTCGGTAATACCGATTCGCTAATAGTGACTATCTTCCCATTCATTCCTATGGGCCTCCTAGCCCATAGGAATGAATGGCTAGGTATTCCTTAATAACGAATCTCAATTACCGATTCGTTATTAAGGAATGTTAAGGAATCGCTAATATTTTAGCGATTCCTACCTACATTCCATTTAGCGAGTCCTTAATAGTGATTCGGTAAAAATCGCTATTAAGGACTCGCTAAATTGAAGTTACCTACATCTGGCCCTTAGCTTATAAAAATACCAAATCTAAGATAATATCAAAGTGAAAATCAAAAAAAGTACCTATACATGATCAAGTGCAACAATGTTAATAAAATTAAAAGGATATTAAAAGGGAATACATTGAAACAACAGTTCAAATATAACTTAATAAAGCTACTAAGTTTAACCAACTGATCTATGCATAAAACAATTGCATAGCTTATCAGTAATACTTATTCAGAAATGCAATTTCATGTAATTAGGGGAGAGGAGTTGGCCTAACGGCTAGGGCGGTCGACCTCGAATCTGGGGAACCGGATTCGAGTCTCGGCAAGGATGCGCAACATCCCGTGATTCTGGGCAAATCACTTAGGGGCCGATTCTGATGCGGGTTGGAAAAGCTTCCCGACCGAATCGGTTGGGAAATGGTGTCCGACCCACTCGGATCGGGAAAGTCCGACCGGCGGAGTAGGATGCATCCGGATTTTTCCAGATACGATTTGGTTGAACTCCCATTGACTTCAATGGGAAAAAATTTTCCTAACCGCATCAGAATTGGGCCCTCGGTCAGGAAGCTTTTCCAACCCGCATCAGAATCGGGCCCATAATCTCCCAGTGCCTAACAAAAATGAATGTGTCCTCATGTAATGCAACTGGTGCTCGTGTAAAGAGCTCTGATACCCGATACCTTTGGGTCAAGTTCGCGCTATATAAAACTCTGTAAAAAAGAAAAAATTATCAATAGGCTTCCGAAATAAATGATAATTAGGGGCATTGTGAGTGACACCCAATAAAGTCAATTTGGCTCCTCTTCTGGTAAAAATTATCCAAGATCACCATGCATGTACTGATAACAATGAAGCATTTTTCCAATTGGTAGTAATTGATTTTAAAGTTGCAGAAATTTAAAAAATCTACAAGTTTATTTATTATAGACAGTTTTGTGGTAAGTGAAGTTGATTTACAAACTGCTATATCATATGGCAGATTATTTACAATATGAAATATTTTTGTAATGATCTTTCAAACCTCCTTCCAAAACTTAACAACAATATTACACTCATAAAGCATATGAAGTAATGAGCCTGCATTGATTACAATTAGGAGAATCTAAAAGTTCTATGTTAATTAACCTTAAAGGTGTCTATAGACAGTTAAATAGTATAAAGGAATTAGTTTGATATAGAGAAACAGGCAACCATCCAGAGATGTTATTCATCTAAATTTCCTCCACGTGTCCTGCGCTATTGATAGATCTAGTTCCTTATTCCAAAAAGACGAGAGAATGTTAATATTGTCCTATTACGAATCATTCAACTTTTTATAAAGCAGTGATACAGCATGTGATGATGAAGCAACTGTTTGACTGTACCTTAGTAAATCTGAAGTAGCATTTAGAGGAAAATTATTTGGAAATGAATCCAGGATTGAATTCCCAAAAATTTATATTTGTAAATTTCTGATGACTGCAATCTAAATTTTTGTTGTAATTCATCAAAAGTCAAAAAAGTATTACTATGATAAATATCTTTTAAATAAAAAATACCAGCTTAAATCCAGGATTGCCAAAATTTAGGATGTCGAGCTAGCCTTAACACAGGATTATACCACAATGACATATTTGAGGGAAGTGAAATAATGGGTTGGAAAATCAAGTCTAAATCTTGTAATATAATTTTTTTAGACTTCAGCATTACGTATCTTTTTAGCAGGGCAGTAGAATTAGCCATATTGATTAAAGCAGCCATGAAGGCGGATTGGAAAGCGCTGTATGATGGGACCATAAGGAACTCTGTTTTAAGATAAATGGTTCATGATAATTAAGGAAATCTAGTAAACCAAAACTCCCATTGTTCCTAGCCATTTTTATTTTTTTATAAATTATAAGAGATTTGTTATTCAAAATAAATTTAGAAATAGGTTTGTCTATATTTTTATAAAACTGAAGAGGACGTTGACGAGGTATCATAGAAAGGAGGTAAAAAAAAATTTGAGCAATAACCATTTTAATAGAATCAACTTTACCCCACCAGAATAAATGTATGTAGGAACCATTTATGAAATTTGTCTTTGATATGATTGACAATATAATCACAATTCAATGTAATTTATTGTTTAATGCTGTGAGAAAATAATGGACCAAGATATTTAAGTATTTCCTTTTGCCATATTATTTCTTTGTTTTGTAGCATATCAGGGGTACAGTAAACATTCAAAGTAAAGAATTGTATTTTATTAGTGTTTATAGTGTGACCTGAAATCAGAAATTATGTGTGAATTAGATTTAATAGAGGAGGAATGAAAAATTCAGGATTATCAATATATAGGAGTATATCATCAGCTTAAGCTGATGTTTTGATAGGAACATTATTTTTGATGAGCCCTTCAATTTCCACACAATTTCTGATGGCAACAATTAAAGGTTCAATAACAGAAGAAAAAGTAAAGGTTATGGGGCAACCTTGTCTGTTACCCTAAAAAGAAAAAAAAATAGAAATTTGACCATTAATGAAAAGTTTGTCAGACAGACCAGAGTAAAGAGCCGAGATCATACGAATAAATGAACTGCCAAAGTTAAAAGCAGATAAGGTAAAGAAAAGATATTGCAAATGGTCTTTATCAAAAGTCTTTTCCACATCTAATGCCAGAATACCAGATGGTAGCGGTAATGATGGTCCAACTTCAATGGCATGAAATAGTAATCTTACATTATTTTACAGAATGTCTATTCTTCATGAAACCAGGTTGATCAATATGAATGATAGTATCAAGCACAGAGGCCAACCTGGTTGCAAGAATCTTTGCATACATTTTACAGTCTTAATTAATTAAAGAAATGGGGAGACAATAGTGGGATCTTTGGGGCCTATTACGATAGCGGTCGGATGTCCACCGCCGGGCCGGCGGTGGTGCCCGCCGGACCGGCGGTGGACATCCGCCCGCCATCGCAACCAAGAAAACCGCCGGTCAAATTAGGATGGCGGTGGTGACCACGGCGGTGGGAAATTCCGACCGCCGCTTTTCCGCCGGTTGCCATCCGCACTCCTGCCTGGCGGACGGAGCAGGACCGGGATAATGGTGGCGGTGCAGAGCAGGCTCCACCGGCAGGATTATGATGCCGACGGTAGCCAGCCTTTCCTCAGCGGTCAAACCGCCATGGAAAGGCATGCGGAGATTGTCTTCCGGGGGCCCGTTGCGGGCCCCAAATGTGTGGGGGGGTGTGAGTGCACTGGGGGGTACCCCTGGTCCCCACCTACATTTCCCTGTACCAGGTGGCAGGCACTGTGCAGTGCCTGCCACGCAGTGCAGGGAAATGCAGGACATGCTCCTTTCGGCATCGCGGCAGTGCTGCGGGCAGCAGCAACCGCCGCAATGTTAAGGCCCGCGATCAGACCGCTGCGGTCTGATTTCGACCGCGGTTCATCGTAATTCGACCGGCGGTGATGTCGTGGTCCATGCGGGCGGTCTTTTCCTGCTACCATGGCGGTCGGGGAGGCTTTCCGACCGCCATCGTAATAGGCCCCTTTGTTAGGTTTTGGGAGAACTATAATTAAAGCTTCAGTAAAGGACCCAAAAAGTGATCCTGTACTACTAAAGTGAGTAAATAGCTTGAGTGAATGAGGTGAAAGGTGAGGAGAAAATTCTTTATAAAATTCAGGAGGAATACCATCTGGGTCGGGAGATTTTACTAACTTAAGGGATTTAATAGCTAATTGCACTTCTTCTAATGTAATCAGTAAATCCAATTTATTCCCAGCTGACTGTGTAATTTCAGGTAAACCACACATGTATAAAAAGTTATCAATATGCAACATACCACTAGACGGAGGCTTATTATATAAAGTTGATAATTCATAAATTCATAAATTCATTAACGATTTCATTGTGAGATAAAGCAATTTTACCATTAGAATTATGGATTGCATTAATATTATTTTTATCTTACTTAATACGAAGATATTTTGCATCTTCCACATCGATTAGCACTGAAACAAAATATAGCTTGCTATTAGAATTTTGTATGCTGGCCCTATTGCTTAATGTTGAATTTAATTCATAACATAGTTTTTGTAGTTGCAGTTTATGTTTGATGACATTAGATGTGATAAAGAGATTTTCATATATTGCTATTTATTTATCTAATTCTTTAACTCTGGTGTTAAACGATTTGTTGCTATGTGCCATAATAGTAATTGTTGCCTCTGTGATATATGCCTTAAATGCATCCCATTTATTAACAATTGCAGTAGAACCTTCAGGGTTAAAAGATAAATAATCACGTAGCGCAGACAAAAGTTTTGGTCTATTTTTTTCATTAAGGACAACATTGGTACTCATGCCACATCGACCTTGAGATTGTTGAGTGGAGCTAAGGGGCACATTACGATGATGGACGGAAAAGCCCTCCGACCGCCATGGAATCGGGAAGAATCCCCCCGCATGACCCGCGGCATTTCCGTCGGACACATTACGATTCAATGTACGCAGAATCAGACCACGGCGGAAGGATGCCACAAAAGACCGCCCACCACGTTCGGAAAAGCTGCAAATCCGACCGCGTTAGACGGGGAAAGCTGTGCAAAGGCTTGAAAAGGCCACCCCTGCCGCGGCATGACCGCATGGCCAATTACGATGAGAATGCGGAGCTGGCGGACCGAGCACTGCGTCCGACCGCCGCGCACGCACACAAGGCCAAATGAATGGCGGACGGAACCAACTTCACAACAACGCCCGAAGTGTGCCTGTACCCCTTGCCGCCCACAACCACAACACACACACCACAATGACACACCCCAACTTGCTCTGGTAGGGAAAGCCATGCGCAGCATGGAAGAGACATCTGGAGGTCATCACCCATGTGGACACAGACCACAGTATAAAACCAACCCCATCCAGGACCAGCATCCTCTGCACACCACAAGCCGAGACAGAGAGACAGGACACCATTGATTCACACTGCACAACATCACACCCACCTATCCCCACACAACACCACTCCCACCCACACACCTCACACACTACACATATCTCCAACATCACCTTGCACCCTGCACCCCTCATTCATTTGCACCATGCCCCCCAAGACAATGCCCAACTTCACAGACTCAGAGTTGAAAGTGATGGTAGATGAGACAATCAGGGCAGAACCACATTTGTACGGGCAGCTGGTCCAACACACCCCACCTGCGTGCAAGAATCAGATGCGGGCAAGGATCCACAGCAAAGTCGATGCCGTAGGGACCACCCTACGCACAGTGCATGACATCAGGAAGCGGTGGTGCAACCCCAAGGGCCGGCTCAAGCTGTGGGCCCAGAGGAACCATGCGGCGGCACAGAAAACTGGTGTCGGCCCTCCCATCCCACCACCAACCGTCACTGAATGGGAGGAGAAGGTGCCTGCCATAATGCATCCAGAGAGCCTCACATGAATCGAGGGGGGACTGGAGGCTGGTAAGTACCAACAAACATGGACCTGACGGAAGTTATCACAGATCACATAGCGCAGACCAATGAACTCCTTAGCAGTGTGCCCACAGGAGCCAGCATCACACCACATCCTGTCATGTGGACGATGTGGACATTGTCGCATTAACACACTCAAGTACTGTTGCACAGGGATTTCCTGAATACACGTGCGATCTATGCAGGTTCAACCACATGAATACCAGTCTCTGACAACATGCACACGCCAAATCTGGTTTCAAACCGCACTTCGCTGTTCCTGCATGAGTACAACACCTGCGTGCACTGGCCAGGCATCACGTATATAGGATCTGTTGCACGACGTGTCCATTATGTGGCAATGTTGTAATGTAATGTAATGTAAGGTACACTTGTATAGCGCAGCTGCCACCCCAAGGGTATCCTGGCGCTTAAGTTACCAATCATCCATTGCGCGTAACTGAACTGAGATAGGCAGGAATCAGTTTCTAGGAAACAGTCTGGTTTTCAGTTCCTTCCTGAAGCGTGACAAGGTGTTCAGTTGTCTGATTTCCGGAGGCAAAGCGTTCCAAAGTCTAGATGCTGTAAAGCTAAAAGATCTGCCACCCATTCGCACTTTACTAACATGGGGAACGCAAACCAGATTAGCAGAAGAAGAGCGCAAGCATCTAACAGGAGAATACCATACAAATTTCTTTTGCAGCAATTTAGGTCCGGTTTTATGTATTGCCCTATATACAATACAAAGTGCCTTAAATTGGACTCTTTGCGCGATGGGCAACCAATGTAGGTCCTTTAACGCCAATGAGGCCGAGGCCCTACGCGGTCGATTTAATGCCAACTTAGCCGCCATGATCTGGACGCTTTGCAATTTTATTATCAGGGAAGCTGGAGCACCTAAAAGGAGTGCATTACAATAATCCAGTCTGCTTAAAACTATACTCCGCACCACTTGAGGTCTAGCAAGGGTAGGTAAGAACGGGAGGATCTTCCTAAGAGCTCGGAGCAGAGAAAGACAAGTGTTCACCGTTTTATTCACCTGAGAATCTAGTTGTAAATTGCTATCCAGCATCACTCCTAAATTGCGCACTGAACTAGCGGGCAATACGGAGTTGTTGGCCGGACCAGGCCAGAAATCTACTGGGAATGGTCGCTGAATTTTGCCTGCAGTACACCACAGGATTTCAGTTTTTTCACCATTAAATTGCAATGAGTTCTCTTTCAACCATTCCGCTGTTCTATGCATACATTTATGAAATTTTTCTAGGGGCACTGCTTTGTTGCCCTCAATAGAAAAGACGAGCTGAGTGTCGTCCGTATAGTTTATGACATCAATGCCAAATGATTTAATTAAAATAATAAGTGGTCGAAGATAGAGATTAAACAGAATCGGGCTAATAGCCGAGCCCTGCGGGTCCCCATGTTTAACATCTCTATTCTGAGAGGTAAATGACGACAAGGTCACTGCCTGCTGCCTATTAGAAAGAAAGGAATGCAGCCAGTCCCGAGCCCTACCCGTAACACCCATCTCCACTACTCTCTTAATCAGGATTCGATGGTTAACCGTATCGAATGCGGCCGACATGTCAAGCAGCACTAAAAAGGCTGTCTGACCACTGTCGGCCCTCATTCGCAGGTCATCCAAGACTGCCACCAAGGCAGTCTCGGTTCCATGTGCGGGGCGAAATCCAAATTGGACTTCGTCCAGCAACTCATTATCCTCCACAAATTTTGAGAGAGATTTACTCACTACCTTCTCCAAGATCTTAATCGGATACGGTAGCAGAGAGATGGGTCTGTAACTGGAAGGGCATTGGGGATCCAGTGTAGCCTTTTTTAACAGTGGAGAAACCACCGCCTTTTTCCAACAATCCGGTACTACTCCATTAGTTAGGGATTGGCAACAAATTTGATACAGATGTGGAAAAAGTTCATTACCAAACAGTTTCCAGAACTTATGTGGGAGTGGGTCCATAGGGGAGCCGGAAGAAATGCCGGCTGCAATTACACTAAATTCCTCTTGTGAGGGAATTTGGAATTGATCCAAGAATGTCGTATGTTCTTTTCCACTTATGTCACAGTTTGTTAAAATGTCATTATCAGTAGCCTGGAGCACATCATCATCCGTAGAGGACTGAAATCCATTAAAAATGTTATTGATTTTTTCCTCAAAAAAGACAGCCAGTTCATCACATAGTTCTTGCGATGCTGGAATTTTAGGTTTTGCACAGTCTGGATTGGACAAACCTCTTACTAAGCTAAATAAGGTTTGAGATTTATTAGCTGAATGTAAGATGGTCTCCTCAAGGTATTTGGCCTTTGCTTTGCCTATCAATTCTTTATAGGTGTAGAGCCTATTTTTTAAGGTTACTTTATCTATCTCTAAGTAATTCTTCCTCCATTTCCTTTCCGCTTGTTTACAGCTAGTTTTCATCAATCTTAGCTCTTCATTATACCAAGGGGCAGAGGGTTTTTTACGATTTTTAGCTTTCCTCAAAGGGCTTACTGATCTAACGTATTAGTGATTTGGTGACATAGATTCAGGTAGTTCAGCTCTACTGAGTCATAAATAGCAACTCTGTCATCAACCAACCGGGAAGATCCGCCAGTTTTAGTATTTTAGACCATTCTCTACTCGTTCGAGTAACGGTCATATAAGCAGCTTGTTTTAGGCAATTAGCTATTTTTAAGGAGAAAACCACCAAGAAATGGTCTGTCCAACATAGCGGAAGTATGTCCTTTATAGTTGTGTCTTTTTCACCAGAAAAGACAAGATCAAGCACATGGCCCTTCTGATGAGTAGGATGTAATATCAACTGTTGAAGGTTAACATTCTCACAAGCCTGGCAGAGCTCTTTAAACGCTGTATCAAGGGTACCATTCTCCCAGAGATTAAAATCTCCAAGGATCAATAGTTTAGAGTGAGAGTGTGATAAATCATATATCGCATCAATCAACTCTTGATAACCATGGGCAGCTCCACCAGGTGGTCTATAACATAGTAAGCCAGTGCATAAAGTACCACTGGTATTCTTAAGTGAGAACCCCAGTGATTCTATCCCTGGAATATCCTCCACACAAAATGGGGTGAGGTTCCAGCTATCTTTGTAAATAAATCCTACTCCTCCATCTTTCCTCTCCCATCCATTCTAGGTTTATGGCAAATTTTATAACCTGGGGGCAAGCTAAGCCTAGTTCAACTTCTCTATCTACTCGTGTCCAAGTTTCTGTAAGAAACAGGACATCGAAATTATAATCTTCTAATAATGTATATATCTCTAGATGATGTTTAGCCAGGGATCTAACATTAATCAATCCACAGTTGAGCGTTTCAGATATAGCTTTCTTTAAAAAAACTCTTACCGTCAGTGCCATTTTCATTCAACATGTTCCTGTCTCTCCGAGTATCAAGTTGGATAAGCTCATCTCTAGAATAGATCAAACGGGAGGCCCTTAAAGCAGCATGGCTGATGCTGAGCGCATCCAGAGCGCGGACGGGCGCAGACGGGCTTGCCTTTGGCGCGCTTCCGGCGCTCCCGCTGCGCGCGCGCGCTGCGCGCTTGCATCTCATCCATTAAATAGGGAGAGTGCAAATAAACAACTAGAGCGCTACCCAAGATGGCGTCGCTTCCGGTGACTCGCTCTGACATACGAGTACACCAGCACATCAAGGGAGCGTTGAATAAAGTGACTAAAGTGACTAAATGTAGCAGGAGCAAAGAATATAGCAGCAATAAGAAGCAGTAAAAAGTTCAGTTTTTTAAAAATATAATTTCTAAAATAACACGATGCCAATAGAGACAGTAATTACATATATTGTAAAAATCACAGCAGTTTAAAATCCCAGCATATACGTGCAGCAAGAAAACTAATAACTAACCACGCGCTTGCATCTCATCCATTAAATAGGGAGAGTGCAAATAAACAACTAGAGCGCTACCCAAGATGGCGTCGCTTCCGGTGACTCGCTCTGACATACGAGTACACCAGCACATCAAGGGAGCGTTGAATAAAGTGACTAAAGTGACTAAATGTAGCAGGAGCAAAGAATATAGCAGCAATAAGAAGCAGTAAAAAGTTCCGTTTTTAAAAAATATAATTTCTAAAATAACACGATGCCAATAGAGACAGTAATTACATATATTGTAAAAATCACAGCAGTTTAAAATCCCAGCATATACGTGCAGCAAGAAAACTAATAACTAACCACGCGCTTGCATCTCATCCATTAAATAGGGAGAGTGCAAATAAACAACTAGAGCGCTACCCAAGATGCCGTCGCTTCCGGTGACTCGCTCTGACATACGAGTACACCAGCACATCAAGGGAGCGTTGAATAAAGTGACTAAAGTGACTAAATGTAGCAGGAGCAAAGAATATAGCAGCAATAAGAAGCAGTAAAAAGTTCAGTTTTTAAAAAATATAGGGGCATATTACTAAACTCCGGCGATAATTATCGCTCAGCGCGCTTAGCGCGAGGATAATTATCGCCTGACTAACGCTGAATTTTATCACTGAGATAGCGTGCTATCAGCAACGCTCATCTCAACAGTGATAAAATTGCAAGCGCTAACTGCCAAATGTGCGATTATCGCTGGAAATCCAGCGATAATCACACAACTTTTGGCGATAGCTTGCTGATAGGGCAGGACAGACTCAGCCATGATATCCACCTTCCATTGGATATCATGGCTAAGTCATACTGAGAGCAGGCGTTAGAAAAGTAGCGCTAACCCCGGTTAGCGCTACTTTCTAATCGCTCTGCATGTTCGCCTGCAGCTTGATAATAGGAGAAATGTCGGTTAGCGACATTTCTCCTGTTATCCTGGGAAGGAACGCCCACTTTGCATCTCATTAGAGATGCAGAGCGAGGCGTGGGGAAAACGGGTGCTAACATGCGTTAATGCATGTTAGCACCCGCCTATGGTAATAGGGCGGTAATATTATCTCCGCTTTTTTGGCTCTTAAAGCCAAAAAAGCGGAGATAATGGCCATTGCTAATATGCCCCATAATTTCTAAAATAACACGATCCCAATAGAGACAGTAATTACATATATTGTAAAAATCACAGCAGTTTAAAATCCCAGCATATACATGCAGCAAGAAAACTAATAACTAACCACGCACTTGCATCTCATCCATTAAATAGGGAGAGTGCAAATAAACAACTAGAGCGCTACCCAAGATGGCGTCGCTTCCGGTGACTCGCTCTGACATACGAGTACACCAGCACATCAAGGGAGCGTTGAATAAAGTGACTAAAGTGACTAAATGTAGCAGGAGCAAAGAATATAGCAGCAATAAGAAGCAGTAAAAAGTTCCGTTTAAAAAAAATATAATTTCTAAAATAACACGATGCCAATAGAGACAGTAATTACATATATTGTAAAAATCACAGCAGTTTAAAATCCCAGCATATACGTGCAGCAAGAAAACTAATAACTAACCACGCGCTTGCATCTCATCCATTAAATAGGGAGAGTGCAAATAAACAACTAGAGCGCTACCCAAGATGGCGTCGCTTCCGGTGACTCGCTCTGACATACGAGTACACCAGCACATCAAGGGAGCGTTGAATAAAGTGACTAAAGTGACTAAATGTAGCAGGAGCAAAGAATATAGCAGCAATAAGAAGCAGTAAAAAGTTCCGTTTAAAAAAATATAATTTCTAAAATAACACGATGCCAATAGAGACAGTAATTACATATATTGTAAAAATCACAGCAGTTTAAAATCCCAGCATATACGTGCAGCGAGAAAACTAATAACTAACCACGCGCTTGCATCTCATCCATTAAATAGGGAGAGTGCAAATAAACAACTAGAGCGCTACCCAAGATGGCGTCGCTTCTGGTGACTCGCTCTGACATACGAGTACACCAGCACATCAAGGGAGCGTTGAATAAAGTGACTAAAGTGACTAAATGTAGCAGGAGCAAAGAATATAGCAGCAATAAGAAGCAGTAAAAAGTTCAGTTTAAAAAAAATATAATTTCTAAAATAACACGATGCCAATAGAGACAGTAATTACATATATTGTAAAAATCACAGCAGTTTAAAATCCCAGCATATACGTGCAGCGAGAAAACTTCAGCTAACTACCCCATGAGTGATTGTGGATAGTCATTTGCGGCCTCACATTCACACAGCAAAAGCATACTTCAACGAGTGTGCATGCACAATGGGCCTCTGTTTAGACAAGTAGTCACTCCCACACCAGACCGGAGACCTTCGAATTGCAGATGTCTTGACTGTCCCGCGCTATCCAGTCACTGCTGAACACGGCTCTCCCACTATTTTCGCGGTGAACTGACACACAAATTATTGATAGCGTCTGATGCTGAAGGCCGTTGCACACTTTTTATCAGACCTGTGGGCTCTGGCCTTGTCCCCTCCTTCCATGCTTTTCCGGGAGTACCACCGGGTGTGATTGCTCCAAATTTCAACACTGCATTTAGCGGTCTCAGTTCATTACTTTCGCTGTACAGCTGAGCGCTGGTTCTGAGATTGCTTCCATGCCATGTCTGACCGTCCTGTGGGCCAGGCCGAGTCAGGTCAGTTGCAACTGTACCGTGCCCGCATGAAGCATCTCTTTGGATGTATCCCATTGGCTGTGCTGGGCATCAGTTATGGGCTAACGTCCCGCACGCCTATTTCACCTCCGTGCAACCTGTCTTTTCCTGCAGGAGATGTCTGTCTGAGTGGGCCATGGATGTCTGCCTTTCAAACACATGCCTTGCCGACCTGGATCATGAGCTGTGGGTGACTCCTTTGTTGGTCCACGTGCAAGACTGCTTCAGTGAGACACGTTTCTGGGATGCCTTACAATGTGTCAGGCAGGTGGACAGCTGCGCCTGTGCGTTAACGCAATGGCTCCTGTGCAATGCCTACATCGAACCTCTCCCAGGCTGCGATGGGATGCTCCTTTCAACCCTGTGGTGCGAGGAGCACATTTGTTCCTTCATACTGCTGGATTGGATGGTGGTCCTCTTCGCTGAAGATGATTTGGATCGTCTTTTGGAACTGATTGCCTTCGAAGCTGTCTGTGCCTTCTTGGATTCGTAACTACTTAACAGCAACAGGGACTGTTGGTGACTAATTCAATCTGTGGGCTGTCTCGCTTGATACCACGGACCGGAGCAAGTGGAGTCTCTCACCTGACCGTCGTGGACATTGTCGTCTGGCATGGGCCCGGCTTCCATTATCCAGATGTGGTTGCACGAAGATTACATGGCGTTGTTGTTTTGCAAGTACCCAGGGCTCGGGTCAGGTGTACATGCAGGTACACGGCGTCCCCCCCTCTTTACACGGAGTGGACGCCGTTCCCCCTGCCAGGCCGCTGGTCCCCACAGGAATATGCATAACTTGTCCCGGTGTACTCTCCAGTTACCGGGACACGTTCAGCAGCACCTGCATGTTGACTGCTCTCCATTCCCTGCAGCAAATCGCAGGCAGCGAGTGAACCTTTTTTCACCTCCAGCCGTGCCGAAGAAAAGGGGCCATCCAGCCTCCTTTTGTTTGTACATGCTGACTGGGGGCCGCCCTGAACCTTACATTTGAATGTGGATGTCACAGAGGGAAACATAGGCACACAGCTTGCCTTCTGTTCACAGGGACTTAAGGGAGGCATGCTTTTGCCTGTGTTCTGTCCATGTGTATCAATGCAGAGAATGTGAGACTGTCAGATGGGTTACTCTGTCCCAGTATTTGCACAAATCATTTCTGTCACACTATTTTACTTCTTTCTTAGCGCTACGTCGTGACGTTGTGAGGTCATTCGCATTTTGTCTTACTTGGTCAGTCCCCCCACTTCTTTTTCGGGGACCTGTGCCTTGCAAGTACCTTAGTATATGTCTGTCACATGAGAGGTGTCCGCAGAGCTTGTCCTCTGCGCGGTCCTAGAGTACTGTCTGTACATTCTGTCCGTGGTCGGAGGACATTGTCCCTTGTCATTCTGTTCTGGTGTGGCCCTGGCACCCCGACCCAACCAAGTCTCACAGCTGCAAGAGGACACGGATCCCCTTTGGATGAAATGGGAATGCAGGCTAGATGCCCCACACCTGGAGAGTGATTCATCCAGTGATGAGAGCGACACAGCAAATGTGATGCAAATGTCACCATACATGGGCAGAGGGATGGGTTCTGCTGACAAAGCCCACAGACCAGGGACATCCCATTCAACTCCTACCTGCAAGGGGTGGGGGGATATGCTCATGGTTGCACGTCCAGAGGGATTATTGATGCGACATCTTGCTTCATGTTAAATTGATATGTCACTGTGGTTACTGGGTGGGTACTCATGCATTTTCAACCTGTTGTGTAACGTATGTTGCATGCTTTGACACTGTAGTAAAAACTTCACATTTGGAGACGTTTCTTGTCTTCGACTTGTCTGCTTGTGTACAGGCGCTTGAATGCCTCAGAGTGAGTAGGAGAGCAAGTGAGGCAGTATGGCAATGGTGTCCTGTGCGTAGGGGTGCTTCGTTGTGCTCAGTCCCTGCATGCACAGGTTCTCAAATCCTGCGCATAGTCCAGTTTGTGTACGAAATCTCGTGGACATTTGTCAAAGTCTGTGAGACAACAGCAAGGCACACAGACACAGTCATAGTCGATCATTGTTGAATCACACTCAACGGAAGTAGTTGACGATGAGCTGTTGACGCTGGTCAAGGCCTTCTTCCTCACCACTGTCATCGTCACTGGGCATGTGTGGGTTGGGAGAGGGGGTGATGTTGCTGGTCTGCCAGATGTAGCAGTCATGTGCTGACCCCGGATACTCTGCACACACGTGTGAGATTATCTGCTCCGCCTGTCGTACCACTTGCACGTTGATGGAGTGGTAGTGTTTGGAGATCCTATAGATGGGTCCACTTGCCTGTGGTGGTATGAGGCCAATGTGTGTACCATCAATGGCTCCCATCGACATTTGGTATGCCTCCCAGGCAGGGCCGGCTCCAGGAATCTTTATTTGTGTGGTCCAACGAGGCATTCGGGTGGGCCACTGCGTGCCCGATTTGTCACTTATGTCTCTCGTCAGGCCTGCTTCAGGGCCCTCCTTTATCTCTCCTCAGTTTTACAAGAGCCAGGTAGACGCATTCTTTCCTTCCATATTCTCTGTCTAGATGTTATCACTCTGATGAGGTGTGTTTATCCATGAAGGGTCCTCATGATGGGAGGAGGAGGTTACCTGAGGTGGGAGTATCAGGCAAGTGACACTTCTCATGCTCTCACTCATGCCCTCCTCCTCGGTTTCCCTCTCTGCCACCCTCGTCCAGCGCCACTCATCTCTCCATAGCCACTCGCTCATGTGCAATTCATTTGTTGTTTGGCGCTACTGATATCAGTGTAGGGTGTGACAGTACTTTACGTCACGCACACATTGTACAGAGACAATCAGTCATGCAAGTATGTAAGTACATCAGTCTACAGGGAATGTCACGAAAGCCAATGTGGTTTACAAGGTGTGGTAATCACGTCATCCATACTGGTGGGCAGGATTTTTGAGGGCGTTTGGTCTGAAGTAGCACTGACTCAAGACGTGTGTGGGAACATTTGCAGGCAAAGGCATCTAGGCACACTGCACACCACACCAATACGTGTGTTGGGAGTGCTAGGGATTACAAGTATGTCTGATTTGCAGACAATGGACACCTCAGATTGTCTGCCTACGTCACTGGCCCTTCACAGGATGACCCCTGGCCAAGAGACGCCAGTCAGATGTCAAGGGATATACAAGCGATGTTCACAGGTTGGATGTTTCATTACACAACATTGGTACAGTGCGAGGGACCTTTGTCCTTTTTGACTCCTTCCCTCATTTCAGTCCATGCTGGCCACGAGGCATGACAATGTATGTGATTTCACTCTCCTTTCTTGGACATACCATGTGTGTGAAGACTTGACTCAAAGGTCACACTCTCTCATCCCTTCTCAGTGTAGTGAGCAGCTGGTCACTGTTCTAGTTGTTCTGATGTACCAGCCACTCCCAGAGGGCTGGCTTACCCCCCACCCCACAGCCACCCAGTGCAGGCGTCACTGGACCTGTGACCCTGCCAACAAACGGTGCCGGACGCACGTGCCCTGGGCCAGTTCTCCCATACAAGTACAGTGTCTGCGTGGTTACTTTATATGCATGGGGGCCTCGTGCCCCACAACATTACACATGGGGTGCACCAATCACTTTAGGCGAATGAGCTGTGATATGTGATGTATTTCTGAGGGCGTCAATGCACATGCAGGATGTGTTTGCATGCGCATTAGCTGGCATCCGCAGCAATGACACGCATTGGCTCCAATTGGATGTTGCAGGGTTGCGGTCGCAGCTTTCGGGCCGCCACGGTGTGGCACGCACTATGCGGATGAGCCATCAGCCAATGGGGGCCTTCGGCGTACATATTTTGGTATTGCGGTGTGCGCGCTCTGCTACTGCGGGGCTGGTCATTGGCCCCAATTGCCTTTGGGGGCACCGAGGGTCACTCATGGGGATTGGGTGGGCATCGCACTTTGTATTTGGCAGGTTGCCACATTCCGCGTGGTGCCGCCACGCTTGCTGGATGTTGTAGTTGTTCAGGGGTTGCATGCATGGAGATGTTTGGTACGTACCTCTGCTGTTGAGCGCGGCGGCGTCATATCTGCTAGAGGTGCAGCAGGTAGGGCAGCGGGGAAGCCTGTGGCACTGGATCCATGGCGGCTCCGGTGGTTTGGATGGCTTCTGTATCAGCTCTTCCTCTCCGTTGTTGTATTTCCGCCATCCGCAACGTGGTGGTTTTTACGCGGCGGTGGGAAGGGCTGTTGGCAACATCGTAATCTGGTTGGCGGGCGGAACGTGTTCCGGTACGCTGGTCTTGCTCTGTTTGCTCCGTCCGCCACCCTTGCGTATGCACAAAACGTGCGGAGCCTGACAGACCGCGGCGGACGGTAACAGGCCTCTGTTGGACCATTGTGATTTGGTGGGCGCAATGACCGCACCTGGGGCGGTCGACATGTCGGTTTTCCGCCACCACCACCAGCACGGATGGCGTTCCGTCCGTCATCATAATGAGCCCCTAGGTCATAAAACACATGAAATGAGTGCATGATCAGAAATATCAATATTTTGGATAGTAGGATCAAAAATGGAATGGATTAATTGATGGGATATTAATAAATAATCTATACGAGAGTAGGAATTATGAGGATTAAAAATAAATTCTCTGTTGGATGATGTACGTGCAAATATCTACCAATTTGATATGTTTTAAAAAATGATTTTAGAGTGAACTAAGCCTTTGGAGGATGATATTTGGCTTGAGATGTTCTATCCAGCCGCGGTCCGTGCAGGTAACAGTGGTGGGGCGGTGGGGCCGGGTTGGGGGGGATTTCGAGGGACGATGCCGAGGGAAAATTAAATAAATAATTAATTTTCCCTCAGCATCGTCCCTCGAAATCCTCCCCAACCCCGCCCCACCTCTGTTACCTGCACGGACCGTGGCTGGCTCTATCCAATAAGGGGTCACATATGAGGTTAAAATCGCCTCCAATACTAAGTGAAACATTACCTAATTTTAGTACTTCCGATGTTAAAAGAGACCAAAAATTAGAGTCATCATTTGTTGGACCAAACGCATTAATCAGGTGCAAAATGGTATTATCAATTTTAACTATGAGGTAACGAACTTCTGAATCCGAACATTTGTTTAGTGTTTGAAGATGTAATTTTTTTTTGCGAAAATAACGACTCCATTTTTCTTCATAACTGCAGGAGAAGAAATAATATTACCAAACCATTTTTGTTCATATAAGATAAAACTGTATCATCTATGAGTCTCCTGAAGTAAACAAATATCACCTTTATGTCTTGCTAAATAATCTAGAACCTTAGTACATTTAACAGGGTGTTGTAAACCTTTAACATTAAAAGAAACGATTATAATACCTTTAATATTATCTATTTTCATAGAAGAGTGAAGACACTAAAGAAGAACGAACCAAGTAGACTGCGAGAATAAAAAGTAGCTCAAACATTAAGATAAAGGAGGAAAAGGAAAAATGCAGACAAACTCCAAAAGGACAACATGTAAAGATAAATAGTACTCTGAAATCGCACACATGCATGGCAAGAATGACCGGCCTATATAATGCCCTTATAAAGAAACTCGGCAAATTATGCCAGTTACAACGACACGAAAATTATAGCACAGGACTTAAGTATCAGTATTATTTGTTTCCATGGAGAGCTGTGAATGTTGATCCAAGAATATATACGAAGATCATCAGGATGTTGAAAGGACTTGGAGAAACCATCTTTCCAAATTCTCATAGTAGACACATCAAACAGGTCATATTTTAAACTATAGCTTCTCAGTCGTGGCCTGAGGTCAGTGAACTCTTTATGGATTTTAACAGTTTCCTTGGCAAAGTCTTGATGGATGAAAATGTTATTACAATTGACCATTAAAGACAGAATCTCTCTTGCTGCTTTCCGTATAAACACATAGGGGCTGATTATGATGTATGACGGACCGCAACAGACTGACCGTCGGTTGCGGTTCGCCTGACATCTGCCCCTGCGGTCCACCCACAGCATTACGATGCAACAGGTCGAGGGACCATCCGCTGCTGTTCTGATGGGCTCCTTGAGCCCGTTGGAGCATCGGAAAGACACTATAAACCCCCTAATGACGGCAGAGGGCTCGTAGCAGGGCCCCCTTCCCCCCTGGCCCTTCGCTATGGGGCCTGGGGGGCACAATATCCCTGCACCGTGTGGCAGACACCATGAGGTGACTGCCACATGGTGCAGGGATGTTTCCAAACATCCATTTTACAATGGCAGCTTGTGCTGCGGGCCTTTTCCGCCCGCCACACAAGCTGCCATAGTGAAATGGATGTTTCTGACCACCCTATTGGCGGTCACATCCTAATACTGAGGTCGGAACCGCCGACCTAAGATCGGGTATTTCCAGACTGCTATAGTGCCGACATCGTTATGAGGCCCTAAATGATGATGAAGCAGAACTTTAAAGATCAATTGCCGAGGTTTGTTCTGATTAGGATTGCGATGTGAAGGAATTCTGTGCACTTTGTCAATCTCAAATTATTCCGGGAATTTTATATGTAAAATACCAGGTAATACATTTCTAAGTACAGCCTACAATCTTTGCCTTCTACATCCTCTGGTAAATTAAAGATTTGCAGGTTGTACTGATGATTACGGTTTCTAAATCAAGTAATAAGTTACTCATTGGCACAATTTTTGCTGCAATAGGCATCAGACTGTCAATTTTTCATTTATTATCCTGAATTTTTATTGCATTGTCCGATACTTTCATAGAAAGACTAGCCATAACTTTGTGTATATTTTTAATTTCTGATGCAATATTATCTGTGTTAGAGTGAACTGCTTTTATTTCTCCATGTAATGGGGATAAAGAAGGCTCATGAGAATCCACAATTTTTTATTTGACTGCTGGAGGAGAAATGGTTTGTTTATGTTTATTATTCATACTATGAATATCCTCCCCTCCATAGTAATGAATGAATGATATCATAGCCAAGCTCAATGTTACTTGAAGATATTGGTAAAAGTAAAAAACAGACTATGCAAAATGAGACTGTGCAGCCACTAAAACCAGCTATGGGAGTGGTTTAGGCCTCAGCCATGTCCTTTCCTTGTAGTAGCACTGCCCTCCTGGCAGGAAACTCAGCAGTACCTGGTATGAGACACCGGTGAGAGGCTCGATGGGGGAAGCTGCTCCAGACAACTAAATGAAGTCTCAGCAGCAAAACACCTTAAAAGCGCTGGTCATGCCAAACCTCCACAACTTCAAAGTACCGGTAAGACTATCCAAAACACTACTAACTCGTCGATAATAAAACAGGCGTCATGGTGAATTAGCGAAAGGCGGCCATCTTGTTTCACGCACTTGTGCGAATCCAAGAGTAGACTGTTCTAAATTAAAAAGCAGTAACAGAAAGGCAAACATTGGAATGTTGGAGCAGGAGGCTTATTCCAGCCATTATTAGCCCTGAGACACTAAATTGTCTTAAGTGGAGCTCCCAATAGTCCAGTGTTCTACTTTAAAATATAGTATGGGGTATCACACATAAATCTACCACTGAAGAAAAACAACTATTGACAGAGATTAAAACAGCTGAGTTGTTTAGAAAGTTACTACACCCTCTCTCTGATCTCTGGCTCCTGTACCTCATAAGTAAACCATTCTGCAATTAGATAATATACTGCTCTCAAATATGGCAGAAGTGAAAACTTGGAATGCTTTCATGTTTAGAAAAAGAAAATGAACTTAAGCATTGGGTTAAGGGGAATGTAACACCTACTGCAGTAAAAAAAAAAATCCTCAATGCTGCAAAATGTCTGGAGTGAGACTTCATTACTCATTCCACACAGCAGCAGGGGCAGCGGAAGCTGATCAGCTGCTGACCTTTATTCGGGCCTCTCTGCTAGTCAGTGATGTATGCGCTGTCCAGCCATGCGGCGTGAGGAGATGAAAAATGCTTACTTTCTGAGAGGGTTGGGAGCTTCACAACTTTAGAGCTCTTTCGCTCAGGTCTGTCTCCGAAGTATTTTTCGGGGTTTAAAACGAAATCCGGTTTGTTTATGTCAGCTAAATCCTCCAGCACACCAATATTTAATGCACTGAAAGTACCTAAGAGAAAAAGAAAAAAAGAGGTTTCAGAAATCAGGATAAGTTATACATGTGTGCAAATATATTAATTTGATTTAGTGTCCCGTTCTCCAGTGGGCGAATGACATCAATGCACGGTAGCCGACGCAATTTTGAACAAAATTTCCATATTAGGTGTATTGCACCGGTTTATTTTTGCACCAACATTTGAACTATAGGCGCTGGAAGTAGGGGTGCTGTGGGTGCTGCAGCACCCCCAGAAATAATTAAGCAGGAGTTTAGAATGTTAATGAGCAATAAAGATGCCTTTAAATATTGTATTTATCTTGTCTCATTTGCTGCGCGTGCAAAAACAAAGGTCAAATATCAGGTTGTCTCTTCTGACAACTTGATGCTTATTTGGAACCTGGTGTTTACTTTTATTTCTCTGACTGCAGTGAGGATTTTGTAAAAGTGATCTAGGAGACAATTCTGCTGGAGAACGGGAAACAGGAAACAATGTAGCATGTCCATTTTTTGTAACACACAGCAACATTTAAATAGTGGGAAATGATCTATATACACACACTTCAAATTATATCAGCAATTGGGAAAGCAACATTTTTTTAAATTCTGAATTGTGACAGAAACAAAGATTTTAATAGGATCAAAGCAATTCAAGACATTTTACTTGGTGATGCGAAAACAATAAATATTCACTGAAACCCGATGTCCAACATTTTTGTGCTATATAGATTTACCAGTAAAACTGTATGTCTATGCAAATCTAGTAGCCATTTCAACAGAAAATGTGCTGTCTATAAATGACAGTGTGCTACCACACCAGAGCTCCAAAACGCACTATTAGCTACACACCACACCATTATCACCCTCCTGTTGAGCGGGCGTGGCTCATTTGCTACACTTGTTTTTAGGTCGAGCCTGGGCAGCACTTGCGCTGCTCTGCGACGCATGCTGTATTGAGGTACGGCATAGAAGCTCTGCCCATTTTCCACTCATCTTTTCAATTGGCTCCTGTTACTGTCCTTGCAAAATCGTTGCTTTTCATTTGTAAATAGGCTTAGTAGTCCCTCCTTAGTACCGCCTTGTCTGCATTTGTAACCTCCCATAACGACTCGACTTTTTATTGGTGTTGTTACACGGTCTGCTTTATAAGTTGGTGAGCACTATATTTTTTGGGGTTGGCCAGTTCTGGCAATCTGTTGCCTCTTGCTCGTACTCCCTCAACCCCCTCCCTCCCATCATTGCTGCACTTAATCTCCCCAGTGCCATCCCCACACCACCACCTCCCATCCTCCCTGCTTTAGCATTCCTCATTTTGTTTCCGTTACATCGTCATGCATACTTTTAGCGTGGTGCCCGTTTAACAAGCGCCGCACTTTCTTTTGCTTGCAGCTTCGGCGCTGCATCTCCCTCCATCCACAAAGCAACTAAAGGGTGCAGTACCACAGGCTGATACTAGGTGTCCCTGTGGAGTTACAAACAGACCTCTATTAGCAACATAAGGCACTGCACCCACAGGGACACCTAGTAACAGCCTGTGCTACTGCACCCTTTTCTTGATTCATGCATTTGCTTTTATCTTACTTGCGTTTGGCCTCGTGGTTCGGCATAGCTCGCGCATTTACAATAAACACGCGAAGCACAATAATTGCTAGGGAAAAAAAGATTTGCAATGCAATTGCTCGAGCATTGCTGAAAGTTTGAGCTATTGGCGTTCCATTATTATTAGCATCACCAATAGCTCAAACTTTCAGCAATGCAAGACCCACTGCATTGTAAATGTTTGTTTTGTAAGTCGCTTGTATTTTTCACAATCCGTACGACTTCAGGGATATAACATTAATGGAAGCATCTACACTCTAAAAATGGTTTCAGCACCACTGATTTGGACTGGCTGCACACTGCAAAATGTCGGTTTTCCTGTGTTCAGTGAATGCAAGTGTTTTTGCACATGCTAGGCCGCACAAAGTTCAATGCAAACACTCAATCGGCACCTGTGTCATGTAAGTAAATAATGGTGAAAGAATTGTGCAGTGCAATCTATGTATCTGAGTAGCAGATCTGACATGTGTATCTTTATAGCAAACATATGCATCAAGAGGACTTCAGGGAACAGGAAAAATATGTATGGAGAAGATTAGGAAAGGATAGCAGAAGTGGCGTGGGACAAGAAACAGGTCGACCAAGAGCAAGAAGATGTTTGATTTTTGGAAAACAAATGACATCCAGGAATTGTTTTAGAGTCACTGCACAAGTGATTAACTTAATCCTACTGTCCTACCGTGTGTATAGTCTTTGTTGGCCACATGTGCTCTGAAGGAGACTTATGGACACATGTTGCACCAGACTATAAAGTTTATGTAACATAATATTAAAAACTGCATGACATGACATAACATAAGATACAGCATAACGAAAAAAGTAACATATCATGATTACAGATTTTAAAAGATGGCAATCACATAACATACTATATGGCGCAACAATACATAGAACAAGCAATAACAAAAAATAGCATGGATGGTATACCATACATAAAAAATATGTAACATAACATCACCAAACAACATAAACCAAAACATTGAATAAAATAATCCCAAACTACCAAAACATTAAATAAAATAATCCAAAACTAGCAAAATATAAACCGTATCTCATAACAAAACAAAAATATAGCATATAATATAATATAAAACGTAGTATTACATCACATACTACATAAAATTGCATAAATCATAACAGATCATGAAACAATGTATGAAATAGCATGACGTAACATAAACACAACATATAACATCACATAACATAAAACAGAACATTACATGATAGAAAACATAACACAAATATAAAATATAACCCAAAACTTAACATGTAATATAACATAGGGCACAGCAAGAAATGGCATAACATAAAACAAAGCAAAACATAACTACATAAACTGAACATAACACAAAATTATAAAAACATAACTTTAACATAACAATATAAAAATCTGTCATCAGTAAATCTGTACTTTTTTATCAAGAAGATCTGGTGGGGAAAATCATGTCTATACTTCGGTCTAAGAACACATCACAGAGCTCCTCATTCGAAATATACATAGGAAAACATTTAAAGGGCTGTTGATGTAATGAGAACGGAAATATGGTTTTTGAGTTCATGAAGAGCCTATGATAAAGACACAGGTAGAGAGCATTTGAGGCAGGACTTGCACCACAGTCAGTCATTCGTGCCCATGTAGTTGGATGAGACTAAGGGGCCGATTCCGATCTCGGTCGGAGGCGCACCCAATACTATTCGGTCGGGAAAAAAGCCATGCGAAAGCCAGTTTCCCGACCGATCCGTACAGCACACCGAACGAGCAAGTACGATGCGCACAACAGCAAAGAATCCGGCCGAGCCGTACTCACCCAAACCAGGTCCTGTTCTCCGACCGAGGCGAATCCGGAAACGCCGAATCGAGTCGCACGGAAGGGAAAATGCAGCCCCGTCCGGCCGGACAAGTACGATGCGCTTTCCGTACGCGCCGAACCCGTCGCTACGCACGGCACGTCAAAGCATCCGGGAGAGGCGCACATAAGCTCCGAATCGCGCCACAACACGATCCACGGCTACGAGACGAACACAGCACAGACGAGGACGACGCGAAGCGACGAGGACGAAGCGAAGCGACGAGGACGAAGCCAAGCGGCGAGGACGACGCGAAGCAACGAGAAGGACGAACGACACGAACCAACCATGAATCCCTTCGTCCCGATCATACCAATATTCTACATCTACTACCGGAACAGGCACGGACGCGTACGGCGCAGAAGGTAAGTCAGACACCAACCACAAAACACATACAACACGTACACGACACATCACACACATACACTGGGAATCTGAATATACTTACACCAGCAGCACCATAGGGGCGGGATGCCCATCACCAATGCCACATATGCACACAGGGGCCTGAATGCGCGCCACCACCCCAACCCAGGGGGGCTGGATGCCAACCACCACAACCACCCTTAGCCAGGGGGTGCCAGATGCCCACCACCACTACCACCCTTAGCCAGGGGGCAGGATGCCTACCTCTACTACCACCCTTAGCCAGGGGGCAGGATGCCCACCACTACTACCACCCTCACCCAGGGGGGCAGGATGCCCACCACTACTACCACCCTTAGCCAGGGGGCAGGATGCCCACCACTACTACCACCCTCACCCAGGGGGGCAGGATGCCCACCACTACTACCACCCTCACCCAGGGGGGCAGGATGCCTACCACTACTACCACCCTTAGCCAGGGGGCAGGATGCCTACCACTACTACCACCCTTAGCCAGGGGGCAGGATGCCTACCTCTACTACCACCCTCACCCAGGGGGGCAGGATGCCCACCACTACTACCACCCTCACCCAGGGGGGCAGGATGCCCACCACTACTACCACCCTTAGCCAGGGGGGCAGGATGCCTACCTCTACTACCACCCTTAGCCAGGGGGGCAGGATGCCTATCTCTACTACCACCCTTAGCCAGGGGGGCAGGATGCCCACCACTACTACCACCCTCACCCAGGGGGCAGGATGCCCACCACTACTACCACCCTTAGCCAGGGGGCAGGATGCCTACCACTACTACCACCCTTAGCCAGGGGGAAGGATGCCCACCACTACTACCACCCTTAGCCAGGGGGGCTGGATGCCTACCACTACTACCACCCTCAACCAGGGGGGCAGGATGCCTACCACTACTACCACCCTTAGCCAGGGGGGCAGGATGCCTACCTCTACTACCACCCTCACCCAGGGGGCAGGATGCCCACCACTACTACCACCCTCACCCAGGGGGGCAGGATGCCCACCACTACTACCACCCTTAGCCAGGGGGCAGGATGCCCACCACTACTACCACCCTCACCCAGGGGGGCAGGATGCCTACCACTACTACCACCCTTAGCCAGGGGGCAGGATGCCCACCACTACTACCACCCTTAGCCAGGGGGGCTGGATGCCTACCACTACTACCACCCTCAACCAGGGGGGCAGGATGCCTACCACTACTACCACCCTTAGCCAGGGGGCAGGATGCCCACCACTACTACCACCCTCACCCAGGGGGGCAGGATGCCCACCACTACTACCACCCTTAGCCAGGGGGCAGGATGCCTACCACTACTACCACCCTTAGCCAGGGGGCAGGATGCCTACCTCTACTACCACCCTTAGCCAGGGGGCAGGATGCCCACCACTACTACCACCCTCACCCAGGGGGGCAGGATGCCCACCACTACTACCACCCTTAGCCAGGGGGGCAGGATGCCTACCACTACTACCACCCTTAGCCAGGGGGCAGGATGCCCACCACTACTACCACCCTTAGCCAGGGGGGGCTGGATGCCTACCACTACTACCACCCTCAACCAGGGGGGCAGGATGCCTACCACTACTACCACCCTTCGCCAGGGTGGCAGGATGCCTACCACTACTACCACCCTTAGCCAGGGGGGCAGGATGCCTACCTCTACTACCACCCTTAGCCAGGGGGGCAGGATGCCCACCACTACTACCACCCTCACCCAGGGGGGGCAGGATGCCCACCACTACTACCACCCTTAGCCAGGGGGGCAGGATGCCCACCACTACTACCACCCTCACCCAGGGGGGCAGGATGCCCACCACTACTACCACCCTTAGCCAGGGGGCAGGATGCCCACCACTACTACCACCCTCACCCAGGGGGGCAGGATGCCCACCACTACTACCACCCTCACCCAGGGGGGCAGGATGCCTACCACTACTACCACCCTTAGCCAGGGGGCAGGATGCCCACCACTACTACCACCCTTAGCCAGGGGGGCTGGATGCCTACCACTACTACCACCCTCAACCAGGGGGGCAGGATGCCTACCACTACTACCACCCTTAGCCAGGGGGGCAGGATGCCTACCACTACTACCACCCTTAGCCAGGGGGGCTGGATGCCTACCACTACTACCACCCCCACTCATAGGATGGACAATGCATGACACAACAAGCACACCACAACCTAGGGAATGCAAGATTAAGACATCCCCCCACCACCATGACAAGCGTGTGAGCAGGCTGTGTCAAATGCCTACAACACCGAACATGACATTGAACATACAATGTGACCCCCTAGCACATGTGCCACACATATATGTGTGTGGCACCCACAATGCAAGCAGCCCATGACCATTGTGGCAATGGGGCCTAAACCCCCATCATCACAGTGACCAAAAGGCAAGTGTGGGGTCCATAGCTGAAGCACATTTTGACCATTGTGGCAATGGGGTCTAAACCCCCATCATCACAGTGACCAAAAGGCAAGTGTGGGGTCCATAGCTGAAGCACATTTTGACCATTGTGGCAATGGGGTCTAAACCCCCATCATCACAGTGACCAAAAGGCAAGTGTGGGGTCCATAGCTGAAGCACATTTTGACCATTGTGGCAATGGGGTCTACACCCTCATCATCACAGTGACCAAAAGGTAATTGTTGACAAAGAAAGAGCTGCAACTGCCAAACTGCATGGATCATTCCTGGTCACAGAACCAAAAACTCATCTGTGGCAAAGTAGTGTATGTGTCCCATTGCAACATAAATTGGGGGAGCCAAATACTGCAGTGCAAATGAGACATTCCTTTGGCCATGTGCAGACAAACAACACCCATGGGGGCTGAGACCGTCAACAGTCATCAATGACACAATGACAGAAGTGACCATCAGAATGCAGACCCACATATTTGCACCAATGGGCACACAAATGCAGATACCCTGTGGAGACAGCAGATGTGAGGTGAACAGATACCATACCATGGCAGCAATGGGACACACAAACCATGATCACTGTGCTGACCGATGACCTAGGAGTCCCAGGGACAGCAGGGGAAACACACCAAACAACATACAGCCAATGGCACACCCAAGATATGCCAATGCAGTGGTGCAGATGCACAAACACAAACAGGCAGACCAACACTGTCATCATACACAGCAGGTGAGGGGTGGGGGTGCCAGTGTCCCCAGGCAACAACACAACACATGAGGAGAGCTGAATACCAATCATACAGATGTGCATACACTGCCACACTAAGGTAACTCATGGATCCAAATCCCCTATGTGGGCAAGCAGGCATTGACAGGTGAGAGGGAGCACAAAACACACATGTCACACAGGCACGTAGGAACAACAACTGACACAGCAAGTCACAGACACACCACAGCACCACCCCCAGGGCCCCCACAATGTGGTGACCCTGGGCTGAATAAAAATACCACTGTGATGACAAAGCTAAATGTCGTTCACACTGTGAACCACAGTCAGGTGTCCTGAGCAACAAACTACCATCACACCTACACAAGCACAAATCAATCAGCATGGCCAGTAAGCCAAGGCCAACATGGAGGCAGGGGACTAGCTGGGCAACAACTCTCATCTGCACACACTCAAGACCACACCCCTCGACCTCCAACAATGTGCAGCAGTGAAGTACACATGCACTGGTGACATTGCACATGCACCCATGACTATTCCAGGGTGGTGGGTGGGAACCAAGCTGTAGAAACACATCACACATGGACACTCAACAAGACTCCTGAATGTCTGACACACTGCACACTACGCTGTACATGGACATGACGGCAATACCACACCGACCAATGGGATCCCAGCCACAGTCACACACCAATGAAGAAGCCAAGGTCACCCACAAAGAACACACATAGACAACAACCAACATTGCAGCCCGGACCCTAAGGAGTGCCAGCAGTCACACACACAACGTGTCACAATCACTGAAAGATAACACAAACTGGAAATCACATGACAGGGGCAAACAACAAGTGCCAAAGGGAAACCTGACTGTGACCCATCTGCGTCAGCACACAAACTCTGCCCTGACAGCAAACACACCTATGGGTGACACCCTGATGACCAGTAATGTGCCATGCACCCACATCACAGAGAACACAGGGAGAAGACTTTGGGGGAACATAGCTCAAGTCAGCAAGCATCACAAACAGGTACAACACTAGGGATCACAGCATGCGCAGATGAATGGAAGTGAACACACAGACATGCACATACAACACACACCTTGGGCGCAGGCAATGTCACACGTGTACACACTGCCATGAGGGGACTCCACTCCTGTGTGAGGAAAGCTGTGCCATATGTTGCCTCAGTAGGGCCCCATCATGTCAGCTGAGCACTTGGTCACACAATCAACAATTAGCACCAAATGAGGGCTCCCATCACATCAGCCTGGTCATGGATGTGCCAACGGAATCATCAGCACAGATCCAACACACTTGTATAGCAATGTTGCACTGACTACACGGATGAGTCCCTCCCCATTGATGCCCAAACCTGCATGTCCACTGGAGATGGCAACACGGTCAGGGAAGTAGACAAATGCAACGATGGCAGGCACAACAGATGTGCAGGGGTGGAAGCCACAGATATGAAATTGCCAATGTAAGTAGGAAACCCATTGCCAAATACTGAACACATGACACCCTCAGATGCTGCTATTGATGACATGGATACACCACATGATAGGACACATTCCCCCTGGACCACATGGGTTCCTGCACAGTAACACTTCATAATCATGAGACCAGATATCACCATCACTGCAGCAAGGGCATGGTTAGCTGCACCAACAACATGTACATCTGAAGCATGAGCACTAGAGAAAAGAAAGTTGCTTTATTCAGCATATGTGTTGAGGCCAAACGAAGTCCTGAAAAAGAGCAAAGGCCAATGGCCAGTCCATTGTCAAAGTTCAAACAGGGTGACACTGGCAGATGTCACCCTACGCATGCCTGCACAATACCAGGGACAATCCACTAGGAGGGGCAACCGGGGGGCAGGCCAGGCACCGCAGGGACAGGATCAGGGCTCACCAGGGGGAGTCAGGGAAGGGGTGGTGGGTGCTGGAGAGCCACTGACAACTGCAGTGGAGGTGTCTGACATGGTGTGTGCCGGCACAACTGGGGGGCATGACACAGATGTCGTGGGTGCCGGCACAACTGCAGTGGACCCTGCAGATGGGGTGGACAGGTCCGCCACTGCAGTGCCCAAGTCAGACAGGGCGGTAGTGGACTCCACTGCAGTGCCTACCTCCAGGGGAGGAGAATGGGGAACAGGCAAGGTGGGTTGGACAGAGGGGGGACACCCTCACCACATCAGTGGCACAGACAAGCGCAGCGGGGGTGTGGTGCTGGGAGAGCAAGTGGCAGGGGGAGAAGGCCGGAGCATCTTGGGGATGGTATATCTGTGGGTGGGGGAACCTGGGGCAGGGTGTGGTG
The DNA here is from genome assembly GCA_963921515.1 of Calotriton arnoldi. Taxonomy (NCBI): domain Eukaryota; kingdom Metazoa; phylum Chordata; class Amphibia; order Caudata; family Salamandridae; genus Calotriton; species Calotriton arnoldi. The sequence continues at coordinate 1,542,055 of CAWUFW010003486.1, read as the reverse complement.
GGGGCACCTGTGCAGTGGGGGCCTGAGGGATGGAGGACGGAGACCTTGTGCCTGAGCTGCAGGGCGGTGGCGGGGTCTTGCTCTTAGCACTCCGGGGGGACTTGCGGGTGGGGGCCTCAGTCCGTCTGCGCCTGGGGGAGGGTGTCCGGGGGCGAGGGGCACTCTGCTCCGTGTGGGTGGGCTTCCTCTTCCCCCGGGATGCTGGAGCAGCTTCATCGGTGGGGAAGAGGCCGAGGTCACAGAGGAAGAGCTGCTGTGACTTTGGGGTTGCAGGTGAGGCAAGGGAGGGTGCTTTGGAGGGAGAGGGAACTGAGGACTGCGCAGTGCATGTGGATGCGTGTGTGTGTTCCAGGGCCCCATCCCCTGTGAGTCTGGCTTCAGTCCCCTGAATGTGCGTGCGTGTGCGTTTTGTCATTGGCGTGTGTGTCAGTGTGCTGGATGTGTGTGTGCTGGTGTGTGCCAGTGTGTGTGTGCCTGGGATGGGTAAGGTGCTGGGGAGTGTGGATGGAGCAGAGGCAGGAGGGGTGAGGGACCGTTTGAGGAGGGACACTGCTGCCGTCAGGGAGGAGTCCATGGACCTATTGCCCCTCTGTAGGTCAGACATGCCCGATGAGATGCCCTCCATGAACGACACCAGCTGAGTCAACAGCGCGGTGTGCGCATGGAGGACACTCAGCATGGCTGTCTGCCCTACATGGAGCTGGCGAAGGAGGTACACAGACTCCTCACTCAGGGCAGCAGGGGACACAGGGGCAGGGGTGCGGTGCCTGGCCCAAAGGAGACACGCTCCCGGACATGGGAGCCTCCACGGACCTGGGGAATGGGAGCCGATGGGAGGGCGGTGGTGGTGCTGGTGGTGGCGGGGACAGCAACACTAGCTGGGGTGTGGTGGCTGCTGACACCCGCCTCCACAAGGGAGTCATCCTCCGAGTTGCTCTGGTCCTCAGCTGAGGTGGATGCTGCTGAGGACTCCTCGGTGTGGCTCCCCTCGCCCTCCGTGCCACTGGGTCCCTCCGACCACTCCTCGGCTGCTGACCCAGTCTGGCTCTCCGGCTCCTCCTGGTCCGTGGAGCTGTCCCCTTCCGTGGCCGTGGATGTATCTGCAAACAATGGGGAAACAGACAGACATCAGTCACCTGCACATAACGCACACACCACTGTGAGCACAGCACATCACAGAGCAAGCCCTGGCATCATTAGTTGTGCATTGCTAAAAGTGCACTAATTGAACAGGAGAAGTCAATTGTCAGTCTGATGCCAAGCATGGCACTCACATCCCACATGGCCTTGCACCCATCTGTCTGGTGTCTGTTGGATTGCAACACCCCAGTGTTGACACATGCACCAAGTACACAGTAGTTGGACAGTGCAGAGGACACGGTGTGGACACATCACAGCTCTTGCCACTGAGTCAGTACAGGTTTACGGATGTAAGGGATGCCCAGAGTCAAATAGGAAATGCATGTGATGCATACCAGCGACAGACACCATGATGCACCCATGTCCTGATAGCCAGCGCCACTATGGTGTGCATGTAGCACATGTCACTCCCCTGCAGGATCACCAATCAGTAGACACATGCCATGGCGGAGGCATGACTGCAAAGTCATACATCACTGTCTCAGTGATGTATGACTTTGCAGCCAGACAACAACACTCTGCACTGTGTCACAATAGTAGGTCATGGGGAATGCAAGTCCTGGAGCTGCACAAGTGCACATGTACATCCCCCCACAACACATCCTCTTAACCCTCATCTGTCCAGGTCATACCTATTGGACATATGGGAGACCTGTGACACTACCCTCTGAACCTGAGCCCCTCACACTCTGCTGTGCATGGGGAACAGCTGCCTGAACTTCACATTTACATGCCCCAGTCTGCATGGGCAGCTGATCAGACACCTATGTGTCACACAAGTATCATCTCCTATGGTCACATCTCCAGTGGCATGCTGAGCCCCTACCAAGAAACTCCACAGCAGTCCTGGCGACTAATCCACAGCACACTGACACAGAGGCAGACACCTGAGGGGCAAATCACTGTGCACAATGTGTCCTCTGATACACGGGAGTGGGAGTACAGAGTGTATTGTATGGCCTGGAGTAGGCATGACTGTCCAGCCCCACATGAATGAGGGATGAGCCCTGGACTGTAGGCAGCTGGCTAAGTATGTGTGACACACGTCATATACATACTCCTGGGGCCCAAACATTGTTCCCACCCGCAGCATGGGTGTGTGCCAGGTACCCCAGCCACATGTGGTGGATCAGCTCAGCAATTGGACCACAGATCAAAGTAACACGCTGAATACATGTCAGAATACAGGCATTGTGTAAGCAATGGACCCACCCATGATGCCCACCACAGAGTCAGGGAAACAGATGCTGTCTCCCACCTTGAGTCAAGCAAACTGCAAGGACACAGTCCTAAGTGACAGAATTCCCTGCATGTAAGGGCCACACCTGGGTATCAGATGAGGAGTGGGCAGTGCACAATAGAGGGACATGGCTCCTGGACAACATGACTGCTGTACTGTGGCAGTTCAACCTGGCCCGAGGAGGGCACATAACATGTTAGACAGAGTACACAGTGCAGTCTTTGACTCACCCCCTCCTTGCTGCTCTCTGGCCTTCAGCTGCCCATCCAGGTCTGGAAAGACCACCGCCAGGATCCTGAGCATGTGGGGGTCAGGGTCCGTGTTCCGCCCCTCCTGCGAGGAGGCGACAGCTTCAGCTGGACCCGTGCAATCCTCCGGGTCCAGCCCCGAAGGTCCTGCCACCTCTTTTGGCAGTTGCGGATCCGGCGCTTGTAGACCCCCACGGACCGGACAGCCCGGACGATGTCCTTCCAGATCTCATGCTTCCGATGGGCAGAAGCCTGTCAGGATGACAAAGTGATAAGGACATTACTACACATGCAACATATCCGTGCATGACACAGTTGCATATACATGTCGCAATCACAGGGGCACATGGTGTACCCAGGCAGTGCACGGCTGCCCATGGACAGTTTTCCAGAAGTCACTACATGGTATCATAGCATGGGGAGTAAAACCCTGTTCAGAAGCACTGTCACTGCACCATACCTGTCCAGTGCAAGTCACTACACACTATGGGGGGTGACAACTACTCAGTGAGCCTGCTAGCCAGTGGTGTGCTGACTCTCAGCCTTGCTAGTCAGACAAAATGCACATTCAGAAAGGCAGTGCACAGAACACTCACCTGCTCCCCTGGTGTCCCATACAGCTTGCTGTACTGTGGAAGTAGGCTGTCCAGCAGGGCCTGGTTCTCTTCAAGGCTGAAGGCTGGGGCTCTCTCCACAGTACGTGCCATTGCAGGGTCCAGAGGGGCAGAGACAGCAGCAGTGCAGTGGCAGATGTCGTCCTGGAGCATGTAGTGCAGGCAAGTGGGCTCTCAGGGGAACATGCAGCAATATATATGTGCTGGAGAGGCAGATACTGTCCCTTGTGTCCAAAGTGATAGGTCCAAGTCGTTTGCATCTTCTGAATCTGGCCAATCCATGGAATAGCAGCACCAAAACACGCCCACAGCATCCTTCAAATCTTCAACTTCATGACATACATGATTTTGCAACATTGTTGTGGGTGACCAACTGATTTTCCAGCAACCGACTCGTTCGAATATTCGAAAACGCGTCCGTTGCCAGGCAAGCCCATTGTCAATGGGTGCGCACCGATCGGTCCATTGAGGTACAACGCGCACAGGGGTACAACGCGTACCCGCACACATTGAAAGCAATGGGCCGGCCGGAGGCACCGATCGGTCCATTGCTGTTCAACGCGCACAGGGGTACAACGCGTACCCGCACACATTGAAAGCAATGGGCCGGCCGGAGGCACCGATCGGTCCATTGCTGTTCAACGCGCACAGGGGTACAACGCGTACCCGCACACATTGAAAGCAATGGGCCGGCCGGAGGCACCGATCGGTCCATTGCTGTTCAACGCGCACAGGGGTACAACGCGTACCCGCACACATTGAATGCAATGGGCCGGCCGGAGGCACCGATCGGTCCATTGCAGTACAACGCGCACAGGGGTACAACGCGTACCCGCACACATTGAATGCAATGGGCCGGCCGGAGGCACCGATCGGTCCATTGCAGGTACAACGCGCACAGGGGTACAACGCGTACCCGCACACATTGAATGCAATGGGCCGGCCGGAGGCACCGATCGGTCCATTGCTGTTCAACGCGCACAGGGGTACAACGCGTACCCGCACACATTGAAAGCAATGGGCCGGCCGGAGGCACCGATCGGTCCATTGCTGTTCAACGCGCACAGGGGTACAACGCGTACCGCACACATTGAATGCAATGGGCGGCCGGAGGCACCGATCGGTCCATTGCAGTACAACGCGCACAGGGGTACAACGCGTACCCGCACATTGAATGCAATGGGCCGGCCGGAGGCACCGATCGGTCCATTGCAGTACAACGCGCACAGGGGTACAACGCGTACCCGCACACATTGAATGCAATGGGCCGGCCGGAGGCACCGATCGGTCCATTGCAGTACAACGCATCACTGTACATGTGACTGGCATATGTCAGCATGCCTGTCTCAGATGGACATATGCCAGCCACAGATAGCTCCCAGGGAGTGAGGGGCACACCTACATCACGACAGCCTGTCCAAACCTTATCATAAGGCATGTAAGGCTGCATTTCCTATTGTGTGTATGTTGGTGTACATGTTGTCCTGTGGGTGTCACCTGTGGGCAGCCACCCCCAGGCTGTGCACGTGTTAATGGGGACAGGATCCTGGGTGTTACGTGTACGTGACCACTGTGATGTGCAACTGTTCATATCTGTGCATGTGCCATGGTCACATTTCACAGTGGTGTTTGTGTATGTCATGTCACATACCCCGTGAGTCCCATGTGGGACGGTATGTTTGAGCCAGGGTGTCCCAGTGGCACAATAGTGATGGCCCTCCACAGTCTTTGTGCATGTAGTGTTTACAATGTCTCTGATTTCATGTGCACAATGGGAGACAGTCTCCACATCCACGTTGTGTGTGCATGGACTCTGATGTTGTGCGTGTGTGTCACAGACGTCCATGGCTCTCCTGCCATGGCAAGTGTGGCCACTACCTGTGGGGGTCATGTTTGTTTTGTTGTGGTGTACACATGATACTCCAGGTGATGCCAGTGTCCATGTGGCATTACAGGGTCCCTGGGAATGTGCCTGTCGTTGAGCTGTGGTGCCTGGGGCACATCTGTCCTCACATGTCACTGGGGGGTGACTGTGACACAGCATCATGATATCCAATGGGCCAACCTGGGACAAATTGATGCCACCTGTAGGACCGTGTTGACAGATGTTGGCCATGTATGTACCATAAATGTCGTTCCGGTACTGCACACTTCATGTAGTTGTGCCTCATGATGATGTATGTTGGGATCTTGAGTGTGTTCAATGCCGCATATGTGGGGTGACTGACGATCTTGCTTACTTCTCCTCTGCACTGCAGGGCTCCTGCTGTCCATCGGCCATTCCCAGACCTGGCAACGATGGTGGAACGGGACAGCATCCGACGGTACCGCTTCACCAGGCAGCTGATTGAGGATTTGGCAGTGCAGTTGTCCCCACATTTGCAGCCTGGCCGGCCGTATCCTACAGCGCTGACCCCCAAGGTGAAGGTGATGGCAGCCCTACACTTCTTTGCCACCGGTACCTTCCAACATACTGTGGCGTCTGCTGGTGGGATGTCACAGACCATGTTCAGCCGTGTGCTCCGCGATGTTTTGGCGGCAATGTTGCTCTTCCTGAACCGGTACATCTATTTCCCTAGACTGCGACGACTCACTGACGTGAAGAGTGACTTTTATGCCCTGGGGAGGATGCCGCATGTAATTGGCTCCATTGATGGGACACATGTGGCTTTGGTACCACCACAGGCCCAGGAGCAGGCCTACAGGAACCGCAAGCACTACCACTCGGTCAATGCACTGGTGGTGTGTCTTGCAGACATGACCATCACACACGTGTGTGCCCGTTTCCCTGGTTCAGCACACGATGCCTTTGTGATGAGGAGTAGTCGCATCCCCAGGTTGATGGCACAGATGCAGAACCAGCGTGCCTGGCTTGTCGTGTGTACTGACTTTGTGCCATTGTGTGTGATCTGATCTGTAGTATTCCGCCCACTTTTCCAAGTCAGCTGATGTGCACTTGTCTGTCCGTAGGTGACTCGGGATACCCCAACATGCCGTGGTTGCTGACACCCCTCAGGAACCCTGTGACACCTGCCCAGATGCGCTACAATGAGGCACATGGTCGGACCAGGAGAGTGATTGAGCGGACCTTTGGTCTCCTGAAGAGCCGCTTCCGCTGCCTGGACAAGACCGGAGGGTCCCTCCCATATGCCCCTGCGAAAGTGTGCAAGATTATCATCGTCTGCTGCATGCTCCACAACCTGGCAGTGCGGAAGGAGTTGCCTCTCATCCAGGATGACGATGACCAACATCCGCCACCTGTGGAGGATCCTGGCCTGGACCACGATGCCAGTGACGATGATGATGATGATGGTGATGGTGATGTCCGCACACAGCTCATCACCAACTTCTTTAGCTGAATGTGAGTATCCTGAGGTGTCATGTGAATGATGTGAGTTGGCATGATGTGTGGGTGGTGCTCTGGTGCTGTTGGAGTGTGTCCATGGGCTACTTGACAGGATGTGTGTTGCGATGTGTGGTGACAGGTGGGCTGTACTCCCCAACAGTGTTGACATGCTAACTTGGTTCTGGGTGGGTATCTTGTAACATGTATTGTGCATGAGTTTTGCTGTTCTGTCCTGTACTGCATTGCTTTTGACTGTGTGTCATTTCTGTCCTTCACAGGGTACTTTCAGATTCGTTTGGTCAACTGTGTCCACCGACGACGTGATTGCACATCCAGGCTGGTAGCTGTTGTGTCCCTACAGGTGATGTGCGCCACACCCATGGACTTCCTTCTGTCTACAGTTGTTGACTGTGTGCCCGCTACCAGGTGGGGTTACCTTGCATCTGTAGTGGTTACGGCATGTTGCTACTGTGTAATAAACCTGTGCTTCACTTAGTGATGTGCGTTGTCTGTGGTCACACATTTGACTGCCATTTGCTTACTGCACCTGTGGGCTACTTGACTACAACTGGGAATGGGTGTGGTGTCTGTGCATTGCACCGTCTTCCCTGGCAACATCAGTGTAGGCAATGAGTCAGATGGCCTAGGTGTGTATGTGTTGTGTAGCCCTGGTGGTGTGTCTCCCTCATATGTGTCACGTTGCCTGTACTCACATGCCTGTGTTGTCCTTGCTGTTGCAGTTCGCATACACTGTGTAATTTTGCAGTTCATCATCCCCATAACAGCACCCACGTTGGAATCACGACAGAGGCAAGTATGGTGTATTAGTGTGTTTATTGTGATAATAGTGCATAGGATGGATTGTGCTGTACATGAATCTTGCAATCCCAAGTTCCTAGATGAATAGAAAGTCCAGGTAGACAGGATCCCCAGTATCGGGGCCACAGTTGTCTGACACATTGTTCCAACTTGTACTCCCCATGCTATGTGTGGGAGTAGTGTTGCCATCAACAGGGTGAACAGTCTGTGCACAAAGGCGAAAATCCAGAACAGGTTCAGGCTTCCTGGGAGTTGCGCTTGGCCATCAGCCTCTCACTTTCCCCTCCTCGGACGACCCCTCTTCTTGGGGCGGGGGGCCCTCAAGTGCAGGCTGCTGCGGTGCAGGGGACTCTCCGCCAGAGTCCTCCTCCCTCCCTGTGGCAGTTGCAGTTTGTTCGGTACCAGATGTTGTTGGCACACAGGGAGGTGTGGACTGGTTGCTGTTCATCTGGCGGAGGCATTGTAAAATGTCCCTGTGCACCGCCGTCATCTCATGTAGTACATCCCACTTGGACTCCACGCGGGTCATGTGGGAGTCCACACGTGACATGTGTGACTCCACGTGGGACATGTGGGAGTCCAAGCGGGCATGATGGGCAGCCTGCTGCTGTTTGATGTCTCTGAGGAGCCCCACTACCTGGCTGAGCTCTCCGGTGCTGGACTGGTACGCATCAGCTATGCGTACCAGTTGTGGGTCTTCATGCACACCAGCAACGTCTGCAAGCAGCGACCTCTGTCTCCCACCCCTCCCACCACCCCTGCTGACATGTGCAGTGTGTGCAGTTGCACGCACAGATAACCCTGGTCCACCTTGGGGGTTGGTGGTGGTGGTGGTGTCCATGGCCCCAGGTTGGTCCAGGGTCACTGCGCTGGTGTTGTTCCTTATTCTGTCCATGTCGGCAGGGATGGTATTCGTGGTGACAGTCGTTGGAGGGGTGGGTGCAGGGGGTGCAGCTGGTGGACCTGCTGGTGCTGCAGCTGGTGGTCCTGCTGGTGCAGCATGTTGACTTGCACCGGATGTGCCAGGTTGTTCTTCATCGTCCGAGGAGGACAGAGGCTGTACGACGCCAGTGAGCTCGGCATCCTCTTGAGCCTGGGACTGGGACTCCTCAGCGTCTGCTGCTGTGTCCCTATCATCACCTGTTTTTGGGAGACACAAACAATGTATGTCATGTTTCTGCAGGCATCAGTGGTTGACACACCTGACAGTTGTGACTGTGCCTCGGGGTGCGGGCCTGTACATTGTATTGTCCTAAGTCGTCACAGTCAGGGGTTGATATTGGTGTGGCACATTGTCCTGCATTATTTGGGCATTTCTATGTATTCTCTGGGGTGTGAACATGGTCTGCATTGATTGTGTTTGGTTGACAGCCAGACCTCCTTCCCACCCACCCACCCACCCAGTCAGTTATCCCACCATGGAACGTGCTTGCATTGCAGGGAGTGTAAGTTGTCTCTCAGGATGTCAGTCAGTGGTGTCCTGCTGTTTGTTGGTGCACAGTTGGCAGCAGGGCCTTGTGCTCCCCACAGCAGTAGCCAGTGTCAGCCATCTTGTGAGTCCTTCTCCACTCCCTGTGATGTGAGCATGGTTCAGGGTGGTGTTGATGGGACAGTTGTGGGGGTGAGCTATGTCTGTGACTACGACTCCCATCATGCTAATGCCTCCACCCCCCTTCCCAGCATGCCCATGCTTCCTTCCTTTTGACTCTGCTTCCCTGTGGGGTGGGCTGGCTGTGCTGACAGGATGGCTGGGAGTGTTGTCCTGGCAGTTGTTTGGCTAAGAGTCCCAAGAGTGTCCCTGTGCTTCACACAACATAACCCAGGGTGGTGGTGCTTTGTGGGATCTTGTGTTAGGATGGAGGGCATTGCATTCTACCAGGTGGGTACTGTGGAGTTTGTGTTGGGGGGGGGTGCGGGGAGGTGCTGGTGACTATAGTCAGTGCTGCAAGTCCCCCTTCCCACCCAGCCAGCCAGATATCCCACCATGGAACGTGCTTGCATTGCAGGGAGTGGAAGTTGTCTCTCAGGATGTCAGTCAGTGGTGTCCTGCTGTTTGTTGGTGCACAGTTGGCAGCAGGGCCTTGTGCTCCCCACAGCAGTAGCCAGTGTCAGCCATCTTGTGAGTCCTTCTCCACTCCCTGTGATGTGAGCATGGTTCAGGGTGGTGTTGATGGGACAGTTGTGGGGGTGAGCTATGTCTGTGACTACGACTCCCATCATGCTATTGCCTCCACCCCCCTTCCCAGCATGCCCATGCTTCCTTCCTTTTGACTCTGCTTCCCTGTGGGGTGGGCTGGCTGTGCTGACAGGATGGCTGGGAGTGTTGTCCTGGCAGTTGTTTGGCTAAGAGTCCCAAGAGTGTCCCTGTGCTTCACACAACATAACCCAGGGTGGTGGTGCTTTGTGGGATCTTGTGTTAGGATGGAGGGCATTGCATTCTACCAGGTGGGTACTGTGGAGTTTGTGTTGGGGGGGGTGAGGGGAGGTGCTGGTGACTATAGTCAGTGCTGCAAGTCCCCCTTCCCACCCAGCCAGCCAGATATCCCACCATGGAACGTGCTTGCATTGCAGGGAGTGGAAGTTGTCTCTCAGGATGTCAGTCAGTGGTGTCCTGCTGTTTGTTGGTGCACAGTTGGCAGCAGGGCCTTGTGCTCCCCACAGCAGTAGCCAGTGTCAGCCATCTTGTGAGTCCTTCTCCACTCCCTGTGATGTGAGCATGGTTCAGGGTGGTGTTGATGGGACAGTTGTGGGGGTGAGCTATGTCTGTGACTACGACTCCCATCATGCTATTGCCTCCACCCCCTTCCCAGCATGCCCATGCTTCCTTCCTTTTGACTCTGCTTCCCTGTGGGGTGGGCTGGCTGTGCTGACAGGATGGCTGGGAGTGTTGTCCTGGCAGTTGTTTGGCTAAGAGTCCCAAGAGTGTCCCTGTGCTTCACACAACATAAGCCAGGGTGGTGGTGCTTTGTGGGATCTTGTGTTAGGATGGAGGGCATTGCATTCTACCAGGTGGGTACTGTGGAGTTTGTTTTGGGGGGAGGGTGTGAGGGGAGGTGCTGGTGACTATAGTCAGTGCTGCAAGTCCCCCTTCCCACCCAGCCAGCCAGATAGCCCACCATGGAACGTGCTTGCATTGCAGGGAGTGTAAGTTGTCTCTCAGGATGTCAGTCAGTGGTGTCCTGCTGTTTGTTGGTGCACAGTTGGCAGCAGGGCCTTGTGCTCCCCACAGCAGTAGCCAGTGTCAGCCATCTTGTGAGTCCTTCTCCACTCCCTGTGATGTGAGCATGGTTCAGGGTGGTGTTGATGGGACAGTTGTGGGGGGGCAATATGTGTGACTGCGACTCCCATGATGCTATTGGCTACACTGACTTGGCCAGCATACACAGAATTCCTTCCTTTGAGTGGTCTTCACTGTGTGTTGGTGTTGTTGTGGTGGCTACATGTGTGGATGTGTGTGTTAGTTCTATTTGTGCCACTGCCTAGCTGTAGTTGTGGTTGTGTTTGTACATGTGTTGGCACAGTTGGATGTGACTTTTTTGATGGCATGTGTTGTGTTTATCTGACTGACATACACATTTTGGGATGATTCTGTTCTAGTTGCTGTGTAATTGCTATGTGTGCATGGTTTGACTCTCCCCTTGACAGTGATGTGTGTGTTTTGTGGCAGTTTATTGTGTACATTTGTTGTGTACTCACCAGGCTCTGGGATGTTCTCTAGTCCATATACGCTCACTGGCGGAAGGATGGCCCGCACCTTCTCCTCCCAGGGCCTGAGGTATATTGGCTTGGCAGGAGGGCCACTGCCGGTATGTTGGCTGTTGATGTAGTCTATCTTCAGCAGGTCCCGTACCCTCCTGCGCACGTCATACCACCTGTTCTGGATGTCCGTCTTTGTGCGCCGACATGATGATTGGGCGTTCACCCTGTTGATGATCCTCTCCCACATCTTGGTTTTCTGCGACATGGGGGTCTGTTGGACCAGAGTGCCAAACAGCTGTGGCTCCACCCTGAGGATCTCGTCTACCAGGACTTCCAATTCACAATCTAGGAACTTGGGATTCTTCTTGGGGGCATGGTGATGGGTGGTGATGGTGAGTGATGTGTGTGTTGGTGTGCAGGTGAGGGTGTGTGAGTGTGTGTTTTGCTGGGTGTATGTGAGGTAGGTATTTGTTGGTGTGCTGATGGTGTGTGGCTTGTGTGAGGGGTGAGCTGTGGGTGTGTGGTTGCTTTCTCTTGGGTGCTGGCAGTGAAATGGCATTTGCAAAGGCTCATGGTAGTGATTTGTGTCCTTTATATAGGTGGAGTTGTGGGTGTGTCTTTGTTCTCTGTCCCCACCCCCCCAGTATTTATTGGCTTGGTAATTGCTTGTTTGGCCTTTTTTTGGTTGATTTTTCCTTTGTGCTGTTTGTGTATGTTGGAAACGTTCTTGTGACCGAGTCGGACCCTGCATTGGTCTCGTACGGTGTTTTCCGTTTCGTTCACGCTGTGTTTGTGCAGTTTTGTATGCTGCGTACGCGTCGGTCGCGGTGTATTGTGTTGCTTCGGCTCGGTTTTGTATGCGTGTCGGTCGTACGGCTTGTCCTCCGTCCGACTCGGTCGTGTTTTTCGCGCCTTGCATCGTACTTTGCGGGTTGGAGTTGGCGGGTACGATTCGGTCGGATTTGTTCCGGGTGCGTGTCGGTCGGTTGGATTCGCGTGTTTTTCCGGCCGGATTGCAATTTTCCGAGCGGCTCGGTCGGTCGGCTTGGTTTCCTGACGTGTCGGTCGGATTTATCGCGGCTTGCATCGTACTTGGCGTGTCGGGCGCCACTGGTACGTGTCGGTCGGTATTTTTTCCGGATCCGAGTCGGTCGGTGCTTTTTCCGGCCCGAATCGGAATCGACCCCTATGTGTTGATGCTAATTTGCGTAATACTGTGTGATATACTGCTCCACAGACTTCCTGTCATTGCATTCTTCTCCCAAAGTGATAGCGTTCAAGAACCATGCTAACTTTGGGAAGATGATGTAAATCCATTTTCCTGATACAAATTCCGTATTCATTTAAAGTAGAGGCTTCATTGTCAGGAAGTTTAGGGAGATGTTCAAAGACTTCCTGATCTTCTGAACCTAAACAGTGCATAAACAAAGAAGACTTCCTTTCCGCACTAAGCAAAGTACAACACACTCGAGCATAGTGTGCAAATACATTCTTCCATTTTAACCAAGGAATGGGAGGATAGCCGGGAGTAAATAAAAGAATGGAGGGGTGGCAACATTTTGCATTATGAGCTATTGACCCTCCTTTAAAATACTAGAGTAATTATCACAAACACTTAAATAAAACACATTTTTTTTTCTTTTTTTTTAGTCGTCAAATCCAAGATTCTCTGAGCGTCTTCTCCTTGTAGAACTTGTGTGCCTCAGCGACCATCCCAAACTCGAGTGCTGCTGGAGCAGCAACATTTCTAGATGTGATTGCTAACTCAATGCAGCAATAGTCATTCACACAAAACAGAGAGCAGAGGCAATTTGAAGAAGTACAAAATATGTCACCTCACCAGAATGCTGAGTACATGTGATGCTCATTCAGTATGCTGTGCACATCCGTGTAACCACCTGATGCACACAAAGCTGTAGAACAGTGTGCGTATCAGCGCTGTCCTCCACTGCACAATTAGATTCAACTTGTAGAAATTACTGTGCTGTGCACATCAGCGCTAACAACCAATGCACACGAAGCTTTAACAAAGTGAAAGTGATGTGCTGTGCGCATCAGCAAGAGAGTATATTGAGTGCTTAAAGACCACTTTCAATAAACAAGTGTAGCGTGAGGCCCGATCCAAGATGGCTGGCACACACATCACGTACAGCGTGTAGGTATCACTGGGATGCGCACATGATGCAGATCAGATGCTCACACCGGTACCATTCCTCAAAATGCACCCTTGACGAGGACCTTGCTGCCCTACGGTTGAAGCTTCTCTCACCAGCTCCACAATAGTATAACATTGGTAAAAGAGTTTACCTTGAAAACAGCCTCCAGTGGAAGTGCACCTTCACCGATGGAGCTCCGAGGCAGCAGAGAAATTCAGTGATAAGAGGTAGGGAACCACCAACTTTCTTGTAATTTCAACTGTGGGTAGTGTAGTGTGTGACTTTTCCTCTTTCTGTACTCTCTCTCTTTCCCCTTGCTGTTCAGCCTGAGCATGTATGGAATCTTGATGATGCCTTGGAATGTTGGGTGCCTGATCTGAGTCAGTTGGCTTCACAGAAAATGGTTTTTAGGTCTCTCACGTAGCGAAATGAGTCCTGATTTTTGCTCATCGCCAAAATGTGCAAGGTTCCTTCCCATAGGCAAGACAGCTCACATGAGGTAGGTGTTTAGCATAGAGTTTATTGTACAATCTCCGCAAAAGACCTCATCCACCAAGAAGCTGGTAGAGCATGCCAAAGACCTAGGGGCCGATTCTGATGTTATTAGGAATGTGCGAATCCGATTCGGAGCCTATGTTTCTGACCGAATCGTCCCCCGTTCCGAATGACCAAGTACGATGCGAAGATCTCGTCTGCGTCGACCAAATCGTTTCCGTACTTAATCCTGTCCGTCCGACTCGTTCGCAGCCGAATCATGCAGCGCAATGGAGCAGGATTCCGAACGAGCGAGTACGATGCACGATTCGGACTGCCATATCGACTTGGTCTCAGCAAGTCGAAAAGGCTGTGGAAATAGGACTTTGGGGGCCATAGCAGACCCCCTTCACCTGCAGCCCTCCGAATCGGACACAGGGGTGCCCATTTGTCCCCCCAATCCAAGCATGCACAGTGTGGCGGGCACCATGTGGTGCCCGCCACAGGGTGTACGCTTTTCCCACCCACCCCATTTTGCTATGGGAACCTGTGTACGCATTCAGTATACAGGCTCCCATAGAGTTCAATGGGAGCCCGACCGAACCGAGTCCGTCAGCATACGGATGCATCGTACTTGTTCGGTCGGACTCTCACAGCTTGATTCGTTAGGAAAGCCTTCCGGATCCGAGTCATACGGAGGGTTATCCTAGCGAGATCGGAATCGACCCCCTAGTCTTCTAAATTCCACCCTGACAACCACCCATATTCTAGGTGTTGAGATCATCGCATAGCAACAAGTGCAACTCCTTATGATACATACAGAACACCACACACCACATGGTACCGGCATCGTAATCAGGGCTTTAGTGTTGAATATGAAACAATAAATGTTGCAATATATATAATATATAATGGCAATTGCATATAAAATAACATTTGTGGACACCAGAGGGGTAAAATTAATATTCACACTCCAGTCTGTGCAACTGTAGAAAAAGTAGTTCAGTTCAAACACGTAACATATTTTAATACCTCTATTAATTGAACAAAAATACTAAACTATTAATACAATATATATATATATATATATATATATATATATATATATATATATATATACATTAAAAAATACATCTTTTAAATAATTTGTTAAAATTTTAATAATTAATTTCAAAGAGATATTTTTTTAATAATTGATCATTTAATTAAATACACACATTATAATCCCACAAACATAGCAACACACAATTAAAATATATTTAAAACCAAAAAAAGATAATACAATTAACATATGAAGTAATATATCAAATAAATATTATTGAATGATTAATTATTTACCAAATTATTATAATTGAATACCTTCCCACTCTATTCCCCTACAAACACAAAATATAATTATTATACAATTTACAGAATTAATTAAATATTTAATTAATAACTAATTGATAATTGATTATTTATTAATTAACTTCTCACCTATATCCTTACAAACCCAAAAAAGCACACCCAAAATATCACTAAAAATACATCATTACACAATTTAAATAATTAATTAACTGAGTAATAATACATAATTAATTAATAATAAATTATTACTTCATTAACTTCCCTCCCTATACTCCTAGAAACAAAACAACCGACACCTAAAATATCACTTAAACCCATTATAATAATTACACAATTTACATAATTAATTATCAATTAAATAATTAATATTAATTTTAAAAAGTAATTATTACCTGATTATACTTAATTAACTTCCCACCCTGTACCCCTGCAAAACTCACAACCCGCTATGAAACTATAAATTACTATTAATAATTAAATTAAAACTTAGAAATAATTTAAAATTAACAAATATATTTGAAAATATTAACAAGAATTATACGAACAATATATAACATATACAATTAAAATATGAACTAAAACACATTAAAATAATTAAAAAACAATATTTTTTACTACAATATTATTGCAAACGATATTAAAAACGTGAGGAGTTGCTGAGGCTTCACAACTCCGGCATCATCACACATGTGAGGCAGCCATTTTGTTTTAAAGGAGTGTAGGAATTCATCTGCTTACAGACAGATTTTAGAGCATCTGCGGGTCAAGTTGATCGGTGACACATTGTTTGTGTTTATGCTGTGATAAACACACAGACTGCCAATCAGCATACACTGTGATATGCACACATGCTGCAGGTCAGTTTTGTGTTTGGTGACTCTGTGATATGCACACACTCTGCATGTCACAAAACTACACTTTTAACTGTGCTTGATTGTTTTCAAAGTCTTTGTTGGGTGTCAGCTGTGATACGCACACATATGTGGTATGTCAGGAATCACTAATGTAATACTTTTTTATTAGTCAAATGTCTTTAGGGTACTGAATGGTGTAAGGTCATGCACAGTGTAAACACACCTCCTCCATTTCTACAAACACAGGGGACCCACTCATACCATGGAAAACTTGGTTCAAGGCATTTATCAAATACATTGGTGCCATTGCTTCTTGTATCTTGCCCTCGACGCAACCCTAAAAAAGGCACTGTTTCAACGGGCCACGGCTGGTCCCTGTATCCAACCCACACTCCATCGTGGGCAGCCTGAACGTTTGGATTTGACCAGGTCTAGCACGACCAGATAGCCCCGGTTTGCGCTTTACGCTTTTAAGCACTATATTTCAAGATAATCTTTAAAAATTCATAACTCCGGTTCTACTTATTGGATTTTGGTTGTTTTGGTTTTGTTTTATTCAATAAATTAAGCACTATCTTTACATCTAGGTGTGGTATCATTTTGTGTGCTGTTTCCACAGTTTTACAGTTTTAAGTGTTGCACAAATACTTGACACATTGCCTCTTAAGTTAAGCCTGCTTGCTCTGTGTCAAGCTACCAGAAGGTAAACAGAGGTTAATTTAAAGTATGTTTCTGACTTACCCTGACTAGGATTGTGGTTCCTGCTTGGATAGGGTTCATACCTGTGCCATCCATAACCCCAATTTCTAACATTGGTGGCAGTAGTGGGATAGGACTTGTGTTTGTGCAGTGCCTTACAGTAATTTGGTGTACACTAGCAATACATAAGACCAATTAGAGTCAATTCTCTCTGATTGCAATGTTTTACTTTTTCCCAATATTATGTCTCTGACTGGAGGTTCTACATCTGCACCTGCAAAAATGGACTTTGAGCTGGCCAAACTGGAGGATTTCTGTTCAAGGATTTCTGCAATGTCTTTGGGCTTCTAGTACAGAGTGCCACCCGGAAGGTGAAGCTACAAAAGGAGCTGAAGGCCTGTTCAGAAGCCAATGCTGCATTGAATGGGACCCCAGAGGAGGATGAGGTGCTGGATGAGGAGGATGATTTGCACCAGGACCCTGAGAAGGGTCTTGGACTGCTACCTGTGGAGGAGGGGGGCAATATCCTTCCATGATTGGAGATTCCACCTCAGACAGGGAACAGTGTGTCATCCAGAGGCCTGCGGCAGAGGAGCTGGAGGACAGGAGGGAGGAGAGAAAGCTAAAATTGGAGCAGGACAAATTAAAAATAGAGGCAGAGCAAAAGAAATTAGCCATTGAAGAGATGAAACTAATGTTGGCACATGAACTGAATCTGAAGGAGCTGAACAATAAGGCCAAACAGGCTGAGTCTATCAGTGATGGTTACAGTATTTCTTCAGTGCCCTCTGACAAGAGCGTCCACATTCCCAAAGGTCTGGTGCATGACTTTGTGGTAGGAGACAACATAGATGTTTTGAGGCTTATGAAAGTGCTCTGAAGATGCACAAGGTTCCTGAGAGGGGTTGAGGGGCTAATCTGTGGAGGTACAACCCTAGTGAGGGGAGGGAGAACCTACTGACCCTTAGAGAAGGACAGTATGAAGAATCCCCCCATGAAAGAAACCCTGATCAGGAAATTTGGTTTGACTGCGGAAAAATACAGGGAGAAGTTCAGGGATAGTCAAAAACGATCCCAACAGACCAGGGTGGATTGTGTTGATTATTTTTCCAAGGCACTAGATGGCTGGGTGAAGGGAAGTGAAGTAATAGATTATCAGGGGCTGTACAATTAGGTTGCGAGGGAGAATATGTTCAGTCTTTGTTTTCCAGATCTGTGCCAACACCTGATTAATAGTAAACTCACTGACCCCTGGGAGTCTGCTAAGGAGGCAGACCTCTGGATCAGAACCAGAGTGCAAAAGAAGGTACCTGGGAGTGGCCCCAAGAAGCATAGTTCAGGCTCCCCCTTAGCATAGTGAGGGAGAGGTCAAGGGAGACACAGACAGGTCCCAGAGGGGAAACAACCTTTACATCGCGGTCATTATACCGCGATGCATTTACAACGTGGTCGTTACAACGACTGCGTTGTTACAACGCGATGCCATTACTACGCAAGTCATTACATCGACTTGCAGTAGATGGCGCTCCAACATAAGGAACAGTATAATTTACTATTCCAACACTTTCCCTACTGTTGCGTAGGCTGGAGTTGGAATAGTAAATTATACATTCCTAATGTTACGGCACCATCTACTGCAAGTCAATGTAATGACTTGCGTAGTAATGGCATTGCGTTGTAACAACGCGGTTGTTGTAACGACCGCGTTGTTACCTACCGCGCAGTAAAAGCACGCTTTGTAACGTGCTATATTTGTCCCAGAGTAAGGGGGGAGGAAAGGGTTCCCATGCCCCTTGTGAGAAACAGGGAGGAGGTTCTGGTTGGCTGTGGCCTGGGGCACCTCATTTCCAGCCCTGCTGCTTTGAGTGTTCCCAGCTGGGACACAAGCAGCGGGACTCTGCCTGTCCCAAGAAACCAACCACTGATGGAACCTCTACATGGGTGGTCAATGTGGCCTTAGGGGTAAGTAGTCCCCAGGGGCAGGTCATAGACCATATCATGATCTCCCTTAGCTGGGAGGTGAACTCAGAGGGGGAGTTGGTGATCCCTTAGGGTGGAGTCCTCACTTCCACCAGGTGAAAGGGAATGGGGTCCCAGCCACTGCTCTAAGGGGCGCTGGGGCTAGCCAGACCATGGTTGTGGAAAGGCTAGTTTCCCCAGAGGACTACACCGATCAGGTGGTTAGGGTGACACAAGCCCAGGGGCAGGACTTCTTCTACCCTATGGCCCTTGGATCCCTGGAGTGGGGTGGGGAGGTGACCCAGAGGAGGGTCATAGCTAGTCCCTAGATTCCCATAGACTACATTCTGGGGAATCAGTTGTCCCAGTGTCAGGGGAACTGGGAGGGGCAACCGCCCAGGACAATCAGAAAGTTCAGTTTTTCTGAGGATATAGGATCCCCAATAGGGAGGTAGGATGAGGAAGAACTCACATGTGTCTAGGACCAGTAAATTAAATGTTACTAGTTGGCCTGCAGCACTGATTGTGCCACCCACTAAAGTAGCCCTTTAAACATGTCTCAGGCCTGTCATTGCAGAGTCTGTGTGGGCAGTTTTAAACTGCCATGTCAACCTGGCAAGCCAATCCTCTTGTCAGGCCCAAACTTTCCTTTTTAATATATATGTCACCCCTTAGGTAGGTCTTGGAAAGTCCCATGGGCAGGGTGCAGTGTACTTAAAAAGTTGGACATGTACTAACATTTACATGTCCTGGTAGTGGAAAACTCTTAATTTTATTTTCTAGTAATGTAAGGCCTATCTCTCCTATGGGTTAACATTGGGATTAATTTATTACATCTTATAAGTGTAATTTCCAATTGAGAACAGTTGGGACCCCCACGTTTGGTGTCTCTGGAATGACAATTTAAAATCCTAGCTTATAGTAAAGTCAGATTTTAAATTGTAATTCTGAAAATACCACTTTTGGAAGTTTGGCATTTTCTTACTTTAGCCACTTGGTGCCACTGAATACACGTCTGGGGTGGGTGAGAGCTTGGTTTTGTGCATTCCCTCCAGACAGTCACAAAAAGGGAGCTTAGGTGTGACTGATGAGCCATCCATACCCCGATGGGCAATCCTGGCCAGGATGGGAGGGAGGGGCTGACACTTATACTATGTTAAAATGTTTTTGTAAATCGCAGCAACTACAGGGAGGCATCTGGGCATTACAGGAGAAGAAGGAGATATTGCCCATTAGATGTTAAAAAGCCAGGACTTGAGAGCCTTTCTGAAGGTCAGTAGGTCAGGAAGAGACTTAATATACAGGGGGAGGGAGTTCCAAAGTTCCGAATCCCCTACCATGAAACTTTTTCCTCCCCAAGCCAAGAGTCTGATCTTAGGGACCACAACATTCATGGCCAAGCTTGAATGTAGTGACCTCCCTGACTTAGACCATCTGAACCTATTTTTAAAAAATGTAGGGACTGGGTCTTACACCGGAAAGTGCTGTTACCTGTCCCCACACAAAGGAGTGCTTAACCCCCTGTAGTGAGTCTGGAGCCACAGCAGGAATAAAACCACTTAGCTTGCACTCGCCGCATCGCCGCGTCGGTGAGGTGGTGAGCGGTTTTATTTATTTATTTTTCTCTATTCCGTTGTTTGTCACTTCCACCTCCCCCACCGCACTTACCTGCATGGGCCTCCACTGCTTAAAGTGCTGCAACAGGATAAAACCCATGCATTGCCATCATTGTGCGAATCAGAACCAGCACATCTCTTTCAACGGTGACATATCACAGCTGCTGCCAGGATCGAGTTTGACGACGCATCGCCTACATCAGAGGGGTTCAACAACAACCCACATCGGATTTGATTGGCTTGGAACCGATGCATCGCAAACATCTCCAGGATCGCCACCGACACATCCCCTCCCTTGCTCCTGGTTTAGTAGGTGGACAACGGCTTACCCTCCACCCACAGGCTGTCAATGGTATTGAAAGTGGACAACACAGACCACTCCTCGGAACACTCCTGGAACTGTGAAGAGCAGAAGAAGGACTGTCCTGCTGTCTGAAACCTGAAGGAAGACTGGACCTGCTTGCCTTAAACCCAGGACCTCAGAAGTTACTCCAAGGCTCTGATGGTTGACCTCCTGTTTACACTACCAGGGCACAACAATATTCCAGAGGTCTCTTTCCCTGCAACTGACTTGCTCCAACTGGAAGTGCCCTGGACCATACTTCTGGCCTCTGTTGGATAGAGTCCTAACCACCAAATGGTGCCCCCCAAGTCCTAGACGCTTAGCTGGTGTTAGAGGGTACTCCGCCTGCTCCCAAAACTGCAAGAAGTGGGAATTAGAAACTTTTTGACAACTTAGTACCTGGAAAACCGATGGAGACCGGGATTGCCATCCAAGCCGCAGTCGTTAAATTGACGGTTGGCCTCAGCTTACTGGTTTTCTCCGCTGAAGGAGATCTGATTTCCAGAAAAGCTTCTAAGTCTGAATGTAGATGACTTCATCTGGACTGATGCCAAGCAGCAGCCGATCTATGTCACAGTCTTCCCGGGCACACTCTGAGATTTCCTGCTTTTGTTGACAACCGTACTAGGACCCTACTCTTCCGCAGTCTCCTGCTGTCGAGCTCTGCTTCAGATCCACCCTGCAGCTTGTCCCACTGACTACTCGTCGACGACCACTTATTCTCCATAAATGTTTCTAAGTCAGAAGGTAAACTTTCCACCGTGATGAACTGGTTCCCTTGATCCTACCAGCGCGCCATCACGGTCAGCCTTAACTTTTGACTTTGACCAGATACCAGCAGTTGTACGCTTTGTGCTTTTTGGCGCTCTTTTTTATTCAGAATTTAAAAATTCATATGTTTTGTTCTACTTATTCGATTTTTGTCACCTTGGTGTCATTTTATTTATAAAAATATTCAGAATTTTTCGATATTGGTTTGCGATTGTTCTTGTGTTGTGTTTTCAGTTCATTACAGTTTGAGTACTGAATACATTATTTACACATTGCCTCTAAGTTAAGCCTGGCAGCTTTGTGCAGGTTAATTTAGTGATTTTTGTGGTTCACCCTAAAAGGACTGTGATTATTATTTAAGGTGGCTTCTCACTTTCCTCAACTTATAGTCCAATTTTATACACCTGTGGAGTCAGGATTGAGAAAACTGATATTTCTCAGCTGTGATGGACAGGTTCTTGGACGAACAACAGGAAAACGGGGCAGCGTAGTCTGCCCAGTTGCTGCAGACTTCTATAGTAATCAATATAGTATGCATAAGATACACCCAGCCTATAATGGGCTACGCATTCTAATCACATCCCTTTTCATGCACCAAGCTTCTGGGTGCACCTCCTTCAAATGATACCCACTGTCAGTGGCTTCTATTTCATGCCTGAAGCAACTCATTCCATTGTTCAAGTACTGTCATGTCACTTGTGACTTAAAAATGCTGACTGACTTTTTACCAAAGCTCGTATTAGGAAAGCCAATAGATTTTGCTTTACTGATTGTCACATACAAATACAGGCATGAACAAAGTCGTGTTGCATGTGTTAGTACATAATGTATATGCACATTGTCCATAATTGTCATGTATGAAACCAAAAGAAGGCAGAATGTGACCTAAATTCTATTTGCATGACTTTTGTTAAGCATGCACGTAACAGTATTTATCCTGCAAGCCAGGAAAAATACAGACAGTATAAAGCCGACTAGTTACCACGCCACATATTATGACGAATGCAAAGAAGTTGAGAGAACATGTGGAGGAGGAAACCCTGAGGAGAAAGATTAATTTCAGTGACATAGCTATCAACTTCAAGCAACAGCATCAGAAGTGGCGTTTCCAACTAAAAAGAAGACACCCCAACAGTGCCATTCCACATGCGACAAAACCACAGCCCACACCCTTCTTGAACTCTGTGGGGTCTGGACATACAATATGATAGAGTCCAGAAAACTGACGGACTTCAACTGAAGCACTAAGAAGCAGTTGCCAAGTAAACAGGAAGAACAGAGCGAAAAGCAGGAGGCCATTCTGTGCCTATATATATACTGGACCCAGGAGCTGATGATCTCACCTTACCAGGATGGTGAGTTCTTATTCCGTCTGAACTTTGGCGCATTTAGTTCTTGCATATCATTGTATCTCCCTTTGCTTAAAACTGTAAATATGTGTCATTCAAATATACAGTCTAGTAGGTGTAGTGCCAAGGCTAACACTTGAGGGACATCAGTGTTGGTAGGTGTGGAAAATGGGCATAAAGGCACCACTGCCTAAAAAGAGTCATATGCTGCATATGCTTATGTTTCCTACATGAATTCTGACCAATTGCATCAAATATTGACACATACAAATACATTCTACAGAGTAAGAGAACCCGGCTAGCTTTGTGTCAGAACTGAAAGATCCCAATCCGCAAATAAGCACTGTTCAAATTCCACATGCACACATACAAAGCCTTTCACAACATTTGCCCCACGTACTTCAACAAC
Source organism: Calotriton arnoldi (assembly GCA_963921515.1). Classification (NCBI taxonomy): domain Eukaryota; kingdom Metazoa; phylum Chordata; class Amphibia; order Caudata; family Salamandridae; genus Calotriton; species Calotriton arnoldi. The sequence continues at coordinate 1,518,972 of CAWUFW010003486.1, read as the reverse complement.
TGCATGAACTTCCACAAACCTACCAGATACCTCCACTCAATCAGAATCCTATTTGCACACATACTCAGATTCAGCAGTTGTGCCTACTTCTACCTCGCTCCTAAGGCATAGAGCGACCAGCCCTTGCACTTCAGAGCCTCCCCCTCTGATCTTGAATTCCGCAAGAAACTGAAGACTCTGTGACTCTTCACCTAGACCTGACTCTGGTCTGGCTCATACAGCTCCTGCTTCAGCGCCAGGATATCCTCCAGGGTGACTTGTGCACTATACAAATAGGCATAACTAACTACTACTAATGTCCCCTGATTTGTGCTAGAACAGAATGCGCCCTACAACAACTCCTGATAGCAGCGGCCATTGTATACCTTCAACCTCACTCACTCATTTGTACCTTGAGGGTATGACAATTCTACCCTTACACCTTGAAACATTGGTGATATGAATGGACAATTAAAGTAACAGGTCGTACATAAATTGCACAACAGATGCTGTCAAACTGAGTCAATTTGCTTCAAACACTATGGGGCATATTCTCAAGGACTTATTGCCAAGTTAGCGGCACTTTATCGCAGCCAAAGTGGCGATAGATTCATCGCCCTATTCACAAGCTGGTGCTAACAGCCGATATTGCCACTTTTCCCGCAATAGCAGCCGCAAAAAACATTGCCACGGATGACACCGGCAACTAACGCTAATGATATGCAGAGTAGGCGTTCCCGTGCAAAAACACACGAAAACACCACTTCGCGAGATTCCCAACAACCAGTCAGATCTGCGATGCGAACCAAGAACAGGCGATAAGGCGCATTAGAAGCAGGGATTTAACACCTGCCTTTTGCTGGTGTTAAGCAGGATGACTACCTGCAGTATGAAAGGTAGCCCAGCCCAGAGCCACAACTGAAGACCAACAGATGGCATGGAGACAATGATCATGCAGCTCGGAGAACCAAGAGGGCCACAACACCCACCGCCACCATTCCCAGGTCCCCCCCCCTCCCCGGACCTCCACCCCCGGATTACCACCTAGGCAGCGCAGGACAGCGGACGACCCTGAAACGCACCAGCCCCAGAGACTCAACGCCAGAGGAAGCCATTGGCCAACACAGGCTCAGAAGGACAACCATACACCGCATCCTGACCCACATTGCCCACAGGCTGACTGTACCAACACAGCGGACAACCAACATTCCACCGCAGACAAAGCTGCTGGCTGTGCTGCACCTGTTGGCCCCTGGTACCTTCCAACCAACAACTGCCAGAGTCGGAGGAGTCTCACAGCCAGCCCCATCAAACTCCCTCACACATGTCATGGATGCATGTCCACAAAAGCAACTGCGGGCCCCTGTATCCGCACCACACGACAGTACCAATTAGCAGTGTACCTGCGCAACCAACCCCAACGCCAGCCATGCTAGACGCTTCCGTGCCCCAGACCCAGGATCGTAGTAACCGTAATGTGGGTGCGCCAGGTCATGAAGTCCACTAGTCAACAGTAGTGCAAAAACAGAACTTTATTACAAATACACAAACAAACAAAACGAAAAGCTCAGCCAACGCGTTCCATTCCCAACGGGGAACTCCAACAGGGCAACGTGTCTCCAGAAACCTGTGGGAGAAATGGTGGCAATGGTCAAACTCCCGTATAGTCACATACCTAATCTGGTACAGTGTACTGCACTTGGACAAACCGGAATGCTCACAGGCACACACTGCGCAGGAACAACTTGATACCACGCAAGGGAACTACGCCATAGCTGACGTCACGCATGTGTTGGGGGCAATTCACAGCACACGTGTACGACTCGTGCCCCCTGCCGACACTGCACACAATCACAGCAACAGCAACCACACGCATGCCATCAATGTGCAGACAAAAGTGGACCACCGTGGCCTGTCCACCAATGTCGTCGCAAGCTCCCCAGGCAGTGTGCATGATTCCCACATGTCCGCCACCAACCAGCGCTTTGAGGATGGCCCCCATGGAAGTGCACTGCTCATCGGCAAGTACCAACTGAACACACCACACACCTCAACTCCACAATCCCCCAACTCACAACTGTGGAAATGCACACGCCACAAATCCACGACCAAAGTGACTACTGCGTGTGTCTCAGTCTCCGCGATAACCTGTCCATAGGCCTACACACACGTGGCCGACCACCGTCCAATGGGCAGATTCACACTGGAGACGAGGTGGCTATGTCCCAAAACAACCCACGCACATCACGTCATCGCATGCAGGGTCGTGTCAGCCAGGGCGGTGCCCCACCCCAGCCACGAGGCCGCCGCCATGACCGGTGGTGCCTGCGCGCTCCTGTGCGCATGCTGCACCCCAGCCCTGGTCCCGAGGCCGCCCCGCCGCCAAGCGATGACTGCCCACCCCTGCGCACCCTGGCTTCAATGCTCACCTGCCGCCACTGGCGTGTCTCCATGAGGGCCCTCCACGTGCTGGTGCAACCTCCTCAGCCGGATGCTAGATTCCGCGCCACAGGCCCCCAGCGGCCACGCACCGCGGAGTCATGTGTGTGCCGACTGCTGCCTTCGGCGTGCACCATGGTCCAGCAGGGCTCACAATTCAAATCGAAGCACGATTAGCAGGACGGCACATCGAGGCCTACGCATCATCGCAGGCTGTACACCCGCTCAGCTCTTCAGGTGGATCGAACTCAGTGCACCGCAAGTCAACCCCACATGGTGGTAGGCCCGGACCGGACTCTGGGCCTCGTGTGCCACTACCTCAGTGCGCCACGAGTCACCGTCCAGCCTCCAGACCTACTGCATCATTGCAGGCTGTACACCCGGTCAGCGCTTCATGTGCCACTAACCCTGTGCAACTAAAGTCGTCGTCCTGTGGCGGTAGGCCCATGCAGGGCCGCAGTGCAGCGGGTGCCACTAACTCCGTGCGCCACAAGTCATGGACCCTTCATGATTGAGCCACGTGGTGCGGACGCCATCATGTCATCTCCGGCAGTGGGGAATGTGATGTGCTAGGCCCCTTTTATTGGCAGGGTCACATGTCCTGTGACGCCTGTGCTGGAAGGGTGTGGTGTGGGTGTTAACCAGCCCTCAGGGAGTGGCTGTGGCATGCTGACAACTAGACCAGTGATCAGCAGATCACTACAGGGAAGACCTGGGACATGTAGCTTTGACGTCCCCCCTCCTCTGAGCGTAAGCGGAGTGGTCTGGCCTGGCGTATGCCAGGCTAGCGAAGGGGTGGGAACAATGACCCCGGGGCTCTGGGCGTGCTTCAGTTCTGGGCTGGACAAGGAAGTAACTGATGCTTGTGTCTCTGTTGTAGTGTCTACGCCACACGGACCGCAATCGGGAATGTTGCACCCTGTGACTCAAGTCCCACGACATGAGCAACATGAACGTTAGGGGGAATCACTGACCCTACATTCATCCATACTTTCATACTTGAATGATCAAAGACATGAAACATCTGTGCGATTCTGAATGTTTTATTCACATCCAATGGAGTGGTGCAGCTGGAGCAGTACAGGGCCATGCAAACCCCACTTCACATTATTGGCCCATGGAGGGCCAGCCAGAGTCCTTCAGGGAATGACAAGTACATCGGAAGAGGAAGAGTTCAGTCCGCAGTCTGATCGCTGTGTCATTGGCAACCAAACAGAATATGGCAGTCCATGTCGTGGTCCAGGTGAGTGTCGAAGAGTGCATCGGGGGACAGTGGAAGGTGATGATGCAAAGGGCAGGACCAAGCAGAAACAGGCCATATGGTGGAGATGAATGCTACTGCCTCCTCCTTACCAGTAAGGTTGATTCACCGGCATCTTCATCCTCTGATGTCACATGTGCCTCACACGTGGGTGGTGGTGGTATGTCGGCTGCACTGTGTGCCACTGGCACATTAGGGGCCGGAGGTGGATTGTCTGCCGCACTGTGAGGCACTGACACATCAGGGGGTGGAGATGTGGATGTAGAAGCAGCAGCAGCATTCATCTGCGCAAGGCCCTGAGGCAGCAATGCCATGACGATGTGCTGCAGGGCATGGAAGGTCCCAGCCACAACTCGCTGGTGTGCAGCCGTGGCAGCCATTCTTTCCGCCGTCATCCGCTCCATGTGCTCCATGAGCCCCCGCATCTGTCCCAACTCCCGCTGGAGCCACTCTGACTGGATAGTTGTTCTTGTCTCAGTATCATGACTCCAGCGATGTCAGCCATGGATTGTTGGAGAGCATGGAGCGGACTGTAGGTGTCCGTTAGGGACTGTATGTGGTCCCTGATGGGAATCAGACACCCATGTATGGCATCAAGTTTGGCTGCCATGAGGTTGAACCCCAACCGCACCTGATCAGCCATCTTCTCCTGGGCCTCCAACACACGGCGTTGGAAGGCCATGTGATGTTCGTGGGGGTCCTGGGAGACGGCCGGGGTGGTAGGTGCGTTCTGCTGTGTGGTCTGTGCAGGGAGTGGGGTCTCCTCGATGCAGCTGGGCTGCCCTGCTCCTGGAGGTGGGGTGCCGAAGCTGTCAATGAGGACTTGGAGGGCTTCGGTGTCGATGTCGGGGATGTCCTCCTCGTCATCAGTGAAGAGTTGTTGTGGCTGCTCTGCAGGAGGTGTTGATGCTCCCTCTGCAATGTGAAGGGGAGATGCAGTATTACATTGTGTTCACATGTATGTTGACGCATTGTACAAGTTCACATACAGACTGCATGGCAATGTACATTGTGACTGTTCAGGAGGAGCTGCCTATTTGATGCGGGACAGTGGACATTTTGACAACATCAAGGATATGTAATTGTACTTGTACATTGACATCTAACATTTCCCTGCTATGCCAAATGTGATTGGCCAGTTTCTACACACAAGCGGCACCTGTGGTGTCCTCTGTCCTGTTGTTAACGTGTTGCAGTTTGTACCACATTGTTGTCAATGCTGATTTGCTCTGAATGTCATGTGTGTGTGCTGCATTTTGGGAGGGTCGCCCCTGCAGCTCTGATTTTGCTGCCCCTTGTCCCTTTCAGGCGGTGTGCCTTTGACTTCTGTGCCCATACAGTGCTAAGATGTTGCAGACTAGGGTGGATTTGGGTCTTGGTGGCAGTTGGGACTCTGGGGCATGGTTTGTCCGCAGATGTGTAGTTGACGTCAGGGGTTGTTTGTGCAGGTGGATGTGTCAGAGTGTGACCTGCTCCTTTATGGATGTGGTCCACACTCCGCCACCACAGTGTGGTGGCGTGCACCATGTCATGATGATCGGACTGCAGCCATGCTAATCGTCATGCAGTGTCAGTTGCATTGTCAGTGTGGCTCACGGACCCACAGCTTTGCTGGGTTCAGCACATGTGCATGGGTTGGTTGTGAGATGAGTAATGTGTGGGCGGGACTCCTCTGGGCACATAGTCGACGGGGGCCTACGTGCTGTTGCTGTGTGTGCTGCAGTGTGCCAAGGGGTTCAGGGACATGATCCAGAGTCATTGTGGGTGTGCAGTGTGCTATACTCCATTGTGCATGTGTGCCATTGTGCCCATCTCCCCCTGTCCCCCCAGTCCCTGGTCGTTACTCACCCTGTTGCTGTTGTGTCAGGTCATATTGAGCAGTGTCCGGTCCCCCAACTCCTGCCACCCTCTCCCCACTGATGACTGTGGACACCATTTCCTCCTTCTCATCCAGCTCCTTCTGTGGTGCTGGACTCCCACCTCCAGTCTGCATTGCTGCCTTCTGGTTGTTGGCGAGTTTCTGCTTGGTCTTGCGCTTCACATCATTCCAGCGCTTCTTGACCTCGTCCATTGTCCTCCTCAGCACTCCGACTGCATTCACCTTGTCCACGATGGACTGCCATGTTGCATTTTTTGTTGCCAATGACACAGTGGAGGTGACGAACAGTTGTTGATGGTGTTCTATCACCTCCGTGATCAGGATCCTGTTTTCCTGCGGATTGAACCGCGTCTTCCTCTTCTTCTTGTCCTTGCCCCTCCATGTCCCCAAGGTCCCAGCCTGCTCCTCCGGGGCTTGTGGGGTTCTGGCCGTCCTCTGTCACTGCTCCGGCTGCCTCCATTGTGCGTCGATGTAGTTTGTTTGTGTTTTTTTTTTGTGCTTTTGTAGTGGTTTTTCCCGCCTGACGTGTGTGATTTGCAGGCCTGGCGCTGCTTTTCGCTGATTGTCTTATCGCGGTTGGGCCCATCGCAACTTTTTTCGCATTCGGGTTTGGATTTTCATTGCCGTCCCGCTAATGTTATCACGGACATTTTGCGCATTATCGGGTGACTATCGAATGTTACCGCCGTGTTAAGAATACAAAGTTAATACAGCGTTATTTTCCCGCGATAGACTGCGATGTGCAAAGTTGCGTTAAGCTAATTTTGCGATGATTATCACACGTTCTTGAGAATATCCCCCTATATGTATGCTATTGATGATAATGATAAACTTCTTGATACACAATAATTGTGCCACTAGTAGCGAGCAATGCAGTTGGACATAGAGACACATAGCTCAAAAGTATGGAGACTTCACAAATGTCCTGGTGACATCTAATGGGGAACTTGGCAAACAACTGTATGATGTGGGGCGGTACAGTTGGTCAACGAGGTGCCATTGGGGCAAGGCATTTTTCCAGTGAGCACGCATTCACGGAGGATGATGGTTAAATATGGATATACTTTGAAGTAAACAGGTGTGCATCTCATAACTTAGACTGATAATTTATGAACTTGGCAAACAAACACAGTAAGGTGTACAGGAGGGGAAGAAAGTATAATTAATTGCTTTCTCTCTTGATGGCTATACAAATCAAGCAAGAACAGCTAAGCACAATATGATTATCTGGTCTTGCGATATCATTTATGATTTTGGGTGCTGAGAGATGCTAGGTATGGGTTTAGCCTAAGAGCACTGCAGTTTAGAAAGACGGGATGCATCTTAACAAGTTCATGATATGAATAACTGTGCTCTTGTCTGATTTGGGAATGCATAGAAATTAAAATTCAAGTTAAATACAAATAGTATGTACGAGATGGGTAAAGATAATTGAAACCCTAAAGCGACCCGCTTTCATCCATGTAAATAGTTTTCAGGTTTTTGCCATCTAATACTTAGTCAATGATCTTGGAGTCTCATTTGTTTACATTCTCAAAGTAGGTGTTAATTATGTGTAGATTTGCTATATCTCAGTTCTGTCAAATTCAGACTATCTACAAGGGAACTTGCACTTTGACCTTACCATTAATATAATCATTTATTTCATGCTTGTGCTCCGTTGATATGTGGCTCTGATTTTCAGCTTTATTGTTAAGGTAATGAAAAGAGGCATAGCCATACAGGTGCACAGATGCTCTCATAATGAACAGGAGTTAGAGTTCAGCAGCTCATGTCCTTGTGTACTGATTTGGACTCAAGGTTTGTCTGAAAAGTTTTTAACAAAGCCTGTTTACTTTTCTTGGCAACAAGGGATAAAGCAGTCAATATGGATTGGGTCACCCATGTGTAGCGCATGCAGTTTTACTAGGCCATAGGAAAAAGCTACCTATAAAAAATTGCGTGTCAGCTTCTAAACAGACTTCAGAAATGTCAATTCAGTGAAAACTGCTGAACAGTACATCCCAAGCCCACCCTGGCACCACTGATTCAGCAAGGTCTTGTCATATGATGTTTAGAGTGTCCAGATGAGGGGAATTGTTTTTAGGAAGGTACTGTGAGGAAGGAGATTTATAACACACATCAGAGACAGTGGCGGTTGGTGACCTAAAAAATAGTGAGTCGACATAAAATTAAAAAACATACAAGACAAATTAAAATTTGAAAAATGAAAAAAAAAGTTTCACTTATCATTTTAGCCTGCAGATCGTCCTGGGTGTTCTCCAGCCCAGGCTGCAGACTTCTTGAGCGCGAAGTACCACAGCTCCTTTTTAATCCAGACACTGCTCTCATGCTGCATGAGAGAAGTGTCTGGATTGGCTGGAGCAGGCTGCCTCAATGCCCCGATAGAGCACTGAAGGCCTGTGCCTGCTCTCCAACACAGCAAAACCAAAGGGGATGATGGACGGAGTGTTGAACATTGCAAGCACTCACCCCCAGTCAACTGATCTGGGTTTAATCCATCATCATTCTTTAGCTCACTCCGCCACCCCAGTTCAGACATGGCCATATGCAAATCAGTCTGACCCTGTGCCTCATGGGAACAGTCCAGCCCGAACTGCCAAGCCATGTCTTCCCTGGACCGGAAACAAGCATCCTGGGATCGGTTTCTGGCTTACAGCCGTCATCAGCCAGGCTATCTTGAATCCAGTGGCAAAGTGAGCAAGGGACCCACGTCTGGGCATACCCTGCCAACTTAGGGCGAACATAGCAAAACCAAAGGGGATGATGGACGTAGTGTTGAACATTGCAAGCACTCACCCCCAGTCAACTGATCTGGGTTTAATCCATCATCATTCTTTAGCTCACTCCGCCACCCCAGTTCAGACATGGCCATATGCAAATCAGTCTGACCCTGTGCCTCATGGGAACAGTCCAGCCCGAACTGCCAAGTCATGTCTTCCCTGGACCGGAAACAAGCATCCTGGGACCGGTTTCTGGCTTACAGCCGTCATCAGCCAGGTTATCTTGAATCCAGTGGCAAAGTGAGCAAGGGACCCACATCTGGGCATACCCTGCCAACTTAGGGCGAACATAGCAAAACCAAAGGGGATGATGGACGGAGTGTTGAACATTGCAAGCACTCACCCCCAGTCAACTGATCTGGGTTTAATCCATCATCATTCTTTAGCTCACTCCGCCACCCCAGTTCAGACATGGCCATATGCAAATCAGTCTGACCCTGTGCCTCATGGGAACAGTCCAGCCCGTACTGCCAAGCCATGTCTTCCCTGGACCGGAAACAAGCATCCTGGGACCAGTTTCTGGCTTACAGCCGTCATCAGCCAGGCTATCTTGAATCCAGTGGCAAAGTGAGCAAGGGACCCACGTCTGGGCATACCCTGCCAACTTAGGGCGAACATAGCAAAACCAAAGGGGATGATGGACGGAGTGTTGAACATTGCAAGCACTCACCCCCAGTCAACTGATCTGGGTTTAATCCATCATCATTCTTTAGCTCACTCCGCCACCCCAGTTCAGACATGGCCATATGCAAATCAGTCTGACCCTGTGCCTCATGGGAACAGTCCAGCCCGAACTGCAAAGCCATGTCTTCCCTGGACCGGAAACAAGCATCCTGGGACCGGTTTCTGGCTTACAGCCGTCATCAGCCAGGCTATCTTGAATCCAGTGGCAAAGTGAGCAAGGGACCCACGTCTGGGCATACCCTGCCAACTTAGGGCGAACATAGCAAAACCAAAGGGGATGATGGACGGAGTGTTGAACATTGCAAGCACTCACCCCCAGTCAACTGATCTGGGTTTAATCCATCATCATTCTTTAGCTCACTCCGCCACCCCAGTTCAGACATGGCCATATGCAAATCAGTCTGACCCTGTGCCTCATGGGAACAGTCCAGCCCGAACTGCCAAGCCATGTCTTCCCTGGACCGGAAACAAGCATCCTGTTTAAGACAGTCGGGTTGGAGAGTTTGAATTGCGCATGTCGGTTTGGCCAAAGCAAGGTAGCTGGCCAAACCGACATCCACAATTCATACTGAAGGGGCCACTCGTCATTGTTGCCGATCAGCAGCAATGATGCACTTGCCCCGCCCTGCCCTCTCTGTTCGGCAGAAAGCCAGAATATAAAATTATAATAAAATCCTTTTATTACCATTTTATTTTCCCCGCTTTCTGCAGTAGTTTGGGGGGAGGTGGGCTCCTCCGCTCCCCTGGAGGAACCGTAGCTGATTAGAGACGTTGTAAATAATGGTCGTTCATATAATCACCGTTTGATTAACAAGATTGTTAGAAACATTACGTATTATTTGGTTCTGCGATGGGTTTTGGTAGGCAGGAAGAATGGCGCTCAGGCTGATTAACGGTACGGTATAGGAAGAATATAGTAAGGTTACGGTGCTACCAGGTCAGGGGAAAGCCCGGACAACCCCTGCAGTGGTGTGGGTTCGGACCCACACTTGTGATTGAGAAAGAATCCTGGGCACACGTGTAAGATGATGAATCAGAATGTCAGTGTACAAACTGTAATAGTCAATGTTATAATCACAAAGGTCGACACCAATGAATGTTTTGGTAGATAGTGTTTATACAAGTCTTGCAGTGTGTCAAGATGTGAGTACCAGCCGACACGTGTTTCGTCACCTGGGTGGTAACCCGTGACTCTTCAGGGCTGACTGTAGATAATAAAGCCTGTGCGAAATCGCTGGACCGGCAAAAAACCTTATGCCAGGCCTAAACCTTCCTTTTTAAACATGTAAGTCACCCCTAAGGCAGGCCCTAAAGGTGCAAAGGGCATGGTGCATGGTGTTTAAAAAGAATGACGTGTACATAAGTTTTACATGTCATGGCAGTGAAAAACTACTTTTCACTATTGTACGGCTATCTTTCCCATACACCAATACTTGGTTACCTTATTACACTTAATAAGTGATAACTTTAGTTTGGGAACAGATAGAAATATATGTCTTCCTCTCATTTGAAGTGTAATTTAAAATCCTTTTTAATTGAAAAGTTGGATTTTAAGTTACTATTCAGAAAATGCCACTTTTAGAAAGTTTGAATTTTTCTACCTAAACTAAATGTGCCTTTCTGCCAGCATCCAGGATCATATGACTGTGACTGGCTCTCCTGTGGCGTGTTTTGTTGTATTCCTTCCAGACATGGGGGAAAAAGGGGCTGCGGAGGAGCTGTGCCCTTCCATGATCTCACTGCAAAGGGCCCTGCCTGCAGCACACACAAAGGAACCCGATAGCAGGCCTGCCCATGCCTTTGTCCCACTAGGCAGATTAGAGACAAACTCAGGGGAAAGGGAAGAACTGCCTAGAACCAGTTTGGGAGTAGGCCAGGGATTCACCCCTCCCCCACACAAAGACTGGCACTAGGTATAATTGTAGTACCTTCAAAACCTCTCATCAGAACGCTCCTGGACCTGTGGAAGATTGAGCACAAGGACTGCCCTACTGTCTGAAGAAGAAAAACGGGATCTACTTTACTTGACCCCAGGATCTCCAGAAGTAATTCCTAGGGTTAGTTGGCTTACTTCCTGCTCAGGCTACAGGGCCACAAAAAGCACCCAGAAGCCTTCCCTAAAACAGCAAGCTGATCAGCACCAACAGGATCTGCCTGGACTTGCCTGAGCCCTGCTGCTGGCTTCTGCTGGAGTGCGTCCTAATTCCCAAGAGTTGTCCCCCAGGTCCTGGAGCTTTGGCAGGCATCAGAGTGTACTCCTCCTGCCCCTAAACCAAGTTAGAGGTGCAAATCCAGAAGTTCGGACTCTTCACAAACGGGCTCTTCGCTTCAGAAATGGTCACCACTTCTATCGCCAATGTAAAGTTCCAACAGTGAGCTCCTCTTTGCGCCAAACAGCAACAGCTCACATCTCCTGGCAAAGCAAAGCTCCAGCGCCAACTTCTCCTTGTGCCAGCAACAACCTCCTCATAGTTCTCTCCAATGCGAAGCTCCTACTGAGGCTCCTTGCATGGACTTGGCCTTTGAGAAGGTGAAACCTCCACCAGGACAAACCTGGTCCCTGTTTCCGACTCACGTTCCGTCGCAGATGGGCTGAACTTGTGACTTTGACCCAGTCCAGCGTAACCAGATACCCGCGATTGTACTTTGTGCTTTTTGGCTATATTTTCACCTTAACAAGCATTGTGTTTAATATTTTAGTTGGGCTTCTATCCCTCTCAACTAATAGCCCTATGTCTTACATTGACAATAACTCAAGTCCATTTATACTGTGTTGACCAATATGCGTTATAAAAAAACTGTGACATTTTAAAAGCACATAACATTCTGTAAGCAACGGATTTAGTAAAACAGACATTGCGCCAAAATAAAATCATTACTCTTCCTTTATTTCAGGACACGTGTGTGGTTAAAATACACAATGAATTTCTGTGCAAGCATTAATTATTCTGGTAATCTTTGCACCAACAGTAGAAGAATGACTTTAAAATACTTTGCATTAATTCATGCTTTTGCTCATCTTCTTTCTGCACCATTCTTCCTGCACGTATCATGCTGAAGGAAGCTTCGCCCAATAGACAATGGAAATATTCACTTCTGCCAACAGGCTACAGCTTTTTCCCTTAAAATGTTACATCTTATTAGCTGAGGAAAAATACAGAGACCAGCCTCGACCGGCAGTTTTAAATTACAGGGAAAGAAACTCATGCACATTTATTTGTCATGCAAGTTTTAAAGGCCTACACAAAAGTAAAATCAAGTACATTTCTAATTTGTTAATTAGCGTTCTCATAATTGTAATTTGCATTCTCACCATCACATTTGTACTTTGAACTTTCCAGTATAAGATCTTTTACTATTTTGCTTTACTATTCGAGTTTCCACTTTCTTTAAATTTGAAGGAAGATATGGGGCATATTAGCAAGAAGAGGCGATAATCATCGCTAACCCTGCTTAGCGTGATTTTTTTATCGCTGGCTATCGCTGGAATATATCGCCACGCTAACGCTGTATTAGCAACGATTAGCGCTATGGCGATGAATATTCCAGCAATAGCAGGGGGAAATGGGCCAACATCGCTGAAAAACCAGCGATGTTGCATGGAGAAGGGAGAACACCTTGCTGATACGACCCTGTGGTCGTATCAGTATAATCCACCCCCCCATGTTAGGTATGGCTAACACCTGCTAATTGCAGGTGTTAAATAAATGGCGATGACCCCGGTTAGCGCGACTTTTCACGTCGCTAACTGAGGCCATGGCCACCTTGCTAATAGGCGATAGGCCTGTTAGCGAGTGTTTCCCAGGTTTGTTCGTCGGGAACGCCCACTTTGCATGTCATTAGCGATAAATATCGCTGACATGCAAAGCGGTAAAAAAACGGGCGCTAATGCCCGCAAACTGTCGCTAACTGCTGTTAGAGACAGTTTGCTGATAGGGCGATATAAATATCGCCGCTTTAGCGGCAAAAAGTGCCGCTAAAGCGGCGATAGTGCCCTTGCTAATATGCCCCATAGTCTTATATTTCCAATCATCAACTACTCCTTTGCTTCTCTCCGCGTGTGAAATCTACTAGTGCAAATCCAAACAAGAGCCTCTCCGCCTGGATCCCTCCCAGGCGGCAGTTTAGGGCCTGGCCTTATTTATATAGTCTGCTCACAGAATGGCTGTCAAGATTTCCATGATTTGCCTCCATGTAGTAATGTCCACACAGAGGCTTGGCATGGCCACTATTTTTTTGGGGACAACTGTGCTTTCACACAAATATGTCTTTGTTACCTGATTGGCAAGGTAGGCATTGCGGGCAGCCTGCATTTTGAGAAGACCACATAACAAATTTCGAGCAATTGTGCAGTCTCTGAAAGAAAATTAGAGTTCATATTCGTGCATGCAGATACCAAGTCAAGTTAGTAACACAGCCATCTTACTGGACCAAGTGTCAAGCTTCCATGAGGAGGGCAAAGGCTGGTGCTAGGACTTTGCAGCCCCTGATAATGTCACATTTTACCTCTTTTTCCCTTGGCTGTGAACCATATTTGTTGTGGTTGGGATACTCCTGTGCCCTCTGGCTGGTGGTGTCAATTCCAGTTGCCTAGAATTGCACACTACTGACTCCATGCAAATCTCTCGCAGACTAGCAGACGCACACTAACAACAGGACTGGCACACCCTTCACAATGTAACAGACATATTAAAGACTGCTCTCCCACCCCTGACAGAGTTTCATCCACACTAAAGAGTGTTCTCACTCACATTAATGACTAGTAGACCCTTACTACAGCACACTCACACCCAGTGCACCTTTTGCTGTCACCAAATAAATAGACCCTCACACCACCTAGTCTAGTAGTCTCACACTACTGATAACACTCTCACATTTTCACAGAGAGTCAGTCACACACTTCACAGTACAGATGCCGCTTGCAGAGTAAATATTACAGAAGAAGCATCACCCGCATCTCAAAGTTGCAGTCACACACTACAAACAGGATTCTGACACCCCTCACAAAAAAGCAGTCACACACTTCCATCAGTACTCTCAAACCCTGCAGCCTTCTTGCACCCCCTCACAGAGATGAAGTCAGATCCAGCTGTTAGCACTCCAATGCCCCTAGCACACAGCAGTCTCCCACCTCAAACAGCACTTTCATACCCCTCATAGACTAGCAGTCATACACTACCAATGGCGCTCTCATGCCACTCACAGAAATCTCTCAAATGTACACAGTACAGGAAAAAATAGCATATGCAGTTTTTATTGCAATACAGTGCAACTCCCTCAGTTACATACTTGTTTATCCAATCTGGGATGAAGAATGTTGAGCTTACCCAAAGACTGATATTTCTAAACTTCAACTACCTCTTTATAAATTCACCAGGGCAGCATCCTACATTTGTCTGGAGCGGGTGCTACAGTGTTAGTGCCCTGCGTCTTGATGAGCTCAGGTTTCGGGTCAGAGGAGCCCATTTACTGTGCCTCATTCATTTGTATTCAAAGAAATACATCCCCATAATAGATCATTAGACTGATCTTAATCCCTCCAGTGATGTCACTGAAACAAAGGGTCTCAGTATGATCAGAAATAGGATCATCGAACTATAACCTGATCTCACTATACCGATACAATCGAGGGGTTCCACTAGTGCCTGGCATGGGTGCTTTGGTGTGTACGTGGACAAAATAAAGTGAGTGATGTAGATCGCTAGTGAAAGTCTGAGGGGGCCTCATCTCCTTGAAAGGAATCCCCACTTGTTTTCCTGCGAGTTTAAAAAACGATAATAAGCAATGAAACCTGGCAAAAATAAGCTTGTGTATGTGGGCAGATGCCATTCCAGACTTCCATGAAGAGGCAGTATGATGATGTTGTGGTTATGTCCATTTTCTACAGGGACTGAGGGTGCCTGCACATGGGACACTGAATTGTCAAAATGATCAATGTCATAAATCTGAAAAAGCTGGTCATGCATGACACCGGTGTATGCCTCTACCATGTAATCTAACATGGATGGGGCTATATCCAAGCAGATCAGAGCCAAGAGGTGGCTGCCGCTGCCTCATACTGTTGCAGAGAAAACTAACTTTTAGAGAAATGTGGCTGCCAATGAATGGTATGTGGGAGTATGTGGTACTCAAACTGTAATAAAGTGAAAACATAACACAACGTGGGTCCCGATGAAGCCCTCTATATTCATACTTAGAAACATTTCTGGAAGTAAGATCCCCTTCAATGAGACAAACTAGAAAGTTGAGGCTGACCGGCAATTTGAGATAGATGGCTGATCCTTCAATGGCGATCCGGGTCTCCATCAGTTCTTCAGGTAGAAAGTGGGCAAAAAGGTTCCAAGCCCCACTTCTGCAATTGTGGGGACAGACAGAGAACACTCTAACACCAGTAAAGGATCTAGGAACTGGGGAAACCACTTGGCGGCTCGGACTTACCGCAACAGTGCCCAGCAGCAGGGTCCAAGGCAGGTCCAGTTGAAACTGGTCAGCTAAGCAGTAGCAGGAAGAGAGGCCTCAGAACGCTTGTTGAGTCCCTGTAGCTTGAACAGGAGGTCAGCCAACTGCCCTTGGAGCTACATCTAGGGTCCTGGGTTCAAGTCTTCCTTCAGGTTTCAGACAGGGCGGAAGTAATTCTTCTGGTCTTCACAGGTCCAGGAGTGTTCTCCGGAGGGTACGACTGATGCCATATTCATGCCTGCTTTCAGCCTGTGGGTGGGCAAAAATCCTGGCCAGTCCTTTCCAAATTAGGTAAATGTTTCCGAGGGTGTCCCTACCCACATATGCAGCACTTCCTTTGTGTTTTACTGTAAAGTATGCCTCAGTACCCCTCTATCCCTAATTCCAACAAATCAGAACCTTTCTTCCCCTGGTCAGAGCTCCCTGTGCAATCAATCAATCAACCAATCATGAGTTTGTTAAGCTCCGACTACTCACCCGTGAGGGTCTCAAGGCGCTGGGGAGGGGGTGAGGTGCAGGATCCAGTCCATCATAGGTGTGGCCATTCTAAACCAGTTCTGGGGCTACTCCCTCTCCCACTGGGTTTGGGACCACTTTTTCTAGGGAGAGTTAAAGGAGGCAGGCTAAGGTGTGAACTACATCTGCCAGTGACAGTGGAGGCATCCCCAGGAAGCTCAGGAAGGGGCATGGCACAGCACTCAGGTCATCCTACTCAAGGAAGAAAAACACCTCCACCACATCCATGGCCCTTTGTCCATTGTCTGGGAGTTATCCACAGCTCACCGCAGGGCAGCCATTAGCACTCATGTGACACTGGACACTGCTTGAAAGACCTTTTGGATTTAGGACTTTCTAAAAGTGTCATTTTCACAACAGTAATATAAAATCTGACTTGCCCATTAAGTTGGATTTTAAATTACTATTAAAAGGAAACCATAAATCATTTTTCTAGATGCTCCCAAAATGACTTTAAGCACTATAAGTTGTTATAATGTTACCCAGTGTTTTGATATGGGAGAGCCAGACATTGTCACAGTGAATAACGGCCTCGGTGGTTTTTCACTGCCAGGACATGTAAAATGTTAAATATGCTTGCCCTACTTATTAAATACCTTGCATCCTACCCTATGAGCATACAGGGCCTACCTTAGGGGTGACTTCTAAGAGTTAACAAGGAAGGGGTAGGCTTGGAAAAAAGATTTGCTCTGCCAGGTCGAAATGGCAATTTAAAACTGCACACACAGGCTGCAGTGGCAGGCCTGAGACACGTTTAAAGAGGCTACATAAGTGGTTGGCACAATCACTGCTGCAGGCCCACTTGTAGCATTTAATTTACAGGCCCTGGGTACAAGTGTTACCATATATTAGGGATTTACAAGGAAATTAAATGTGCTAGTGAGGAGTAGGCCCATTTAAAATGTTTACAGAGGAGAACACTTCTACCTTATCACTAGTTAGCCTTAGTAAAGTGTGCACATTCCTATGACCAGTAAAAATGGCTTCAGCAAAAGAAGGCAAAAATCCAGGGGCGTTCCACGCAAAAGATGGTAATTTTCAACACTTTGGGCTTAATAATGAGTCTGGTGGTCCACAGACTGCCAGACTCGCGGGGTGCGGTGGTGGCGGTCTTCCGACTGTCCTATTACAATTAGGGTGCTCGGACCGCCATTGCCCCGTCACAGTGTTGCGGCGGTCCTGAATCCGCAATATGCTTGGTGGGACCGCCACGGTCCCCCCAAGCATATTATGAGTTTCCACTCCACCACGGTTTTCATGGCAGTTCCTCCTCCATGAAAACCATGGCGGAGAGGAAACAAAGGGAGCCTTACGTTTTCCCCTTGTGCCTCGGGCATGGGTTCATGCAGGGGCCACAACATGTGCCCCCCAGTTTGCATGCACCCGTTTCTGCACGGCATGGACTTTACAGTCCAGGCCGTGCAGAAACTGTTTTTGGCATTCCTATTGCGGTGTCCAATTTCTGAGGCACCACCGAGGGAACGTCAAAAAAATGCCTGCCAGATATGAGAAACACTCGTAATCTGGTGGGCGGCCGGACCACAGGTTGGGCAGTGCAGTGGCGGGGCGAACTCGGCGCTGCACCGTCAATCTTGTAATCAGGCCCTTTGTGTTGCTAAATAATTTTATTTCGTTCATTTTCAATAAACATGTTTGTAATGTTACACACTCAGTTGCCTGTGTTCCTTAATCTATGCCTTAGACGAGATGTGTAGTTGTCCATGAGTCAGCTGCATCCCTCATGCAAACCAAACATACTTCAGCTGTGCACGGTTCACCTTTGATTGTAGGGAAATGTACCCTTATAACTCTAGACTCTAGGAAAAGGTCCTTCAGCATGTAATTTTGGTGCTCTACTTTGACTGACATACCCAAGTTTCTGCATGGTCACATGGGTATGTATCTGCAAAAAATGCAATGTGCACCATAGCACTTGATGACAGCATCAGCGAGTCTGAGAATTTTGAGAATTCAGTTGACTGTCTTTATAATTATAACCATAGTGATCAATGTAGAGTTGCCAGCAGTTAGCAAACTGTCAGTGGCACGACTTTCTGAGTTCGTCTTCATATCATTTGCATTTCCTGAGCTTCACAAGTACACATGGGCATTTCATTAAATCTGTCTTTCAGTTCCCTCCTTTGCGTATGCATGTCTCATTGTGCACTTCTGTGGTTTGAACCAAGGCTCTCTTTGTGAATCGATCCCTCTCTGTGCTTGTTGTCGAATGCAATTTTCCCCTTACCCAGGGACTCTCTCACGCGCAAATGAGAAGGTAATTAACTGCTCCTGGTCTTGAACTTTCCCTCTGCATCAGTGGTCTTCAAACATTTTAATACTACACCACCTCGTGCACAGAAAAATCAGCAGGGACCCCCAGAATGACAAACATATTATTTTCACAATGATACTATAACATTAACACTTTTAAACATATTTAACAATTCAAATATTGCAGTTATGTTCAGTTACCCATTTTTAAAATGCAATCAAATACATCATTGCCAACATACTGTGGGCAGCCTGGTCTCCCCACAGTGTGAAGGGTCCTCAGTGTGGCGAAAGGGACTTAAAGGGTTACTTAGGGGTTCATTACGATGGCGGGCGGACTTGGTCCGCCCGCCACCGTAGCGGTGTTTGGGACCGCCCGCCAGACATGCTGCGGTCCCACCACTGCGATTAGGATGCGCCCGCCATACTGGCGGGCGCATCCTGGGCCTTTAACATTGCGGGCGGTGCTGCTGGCTGCAGCACCGTCCGCAATGTTAAAGGTGCTTGCACCGCATTTCCCTGCACCACGTGGCAGGCACCACGTGGTGCCTGCCACTTGGTGCATGGAAATGCAGGGGGTACCATGGGTACCCCCCAGTGCAGGGACCCCCCCCCACACACAATGGGGGGCCCGCAACGGGCCCCCAAACTCAATCCCCGCCAGCCTTTCCATGGCGACATCGCCGCCATGGAAAGGCCTCTTCAAACCCACATCCTAATATGGCGGACGGTGCCTGCTAGGCACCGCCACCATATTAGTGGCCCTGCTCCGTCTGCCAGGCAATCGGTGCGATTGCCTCCGGCGGAAAAGTGGCGGACGGACTTTTCTTCCGCCGCGGTACCCACCGCCATCCTAATTTGGTGGTGGGTAAATCACTATGTGATGGTGGAAGGACCGCCACCGCCGGCCCAGCGGTGGCGGTCCTTCCGCCATCATAATGAGCCCCTTAGACTCCCCTCGCCTCCCTGACACCTACTCCCATGCAGGACATGATTGACAAACTATATTATGAAGCCCCCCCTCCACCCCTCCCCTCAATATAGGCCTGCAAACAAGGTTGAAGACCTTTTCTCTACACTTTACCATCTTGCCTAAATGAGCTTTCATCTTTACCTGGGCAAGGTTTTAGTTGCTGCACTTCTGAAAACGGCCTCGAGGCCTGCAGCCTCATTGGTTTCCACTTACCTCACACTTAAGATGCTTTCGCCTGGTTGAGCTCGTGCAGACAGAACATGCCACGCAGCTTCCAGACATCACCTCTTAGAGAATACAAAGATTTTCCATCCACTGATGCGCTTCGGCACCTTGTCATGGGTATAAAGCGCTATATAAATGCAAATGCAATACATTATCTGTAGAATAAAAGTGAATCTAACCTAGTTTTTTCCACATCCCCAGCACTTCCTGATGACTCCAGAGACTGTCAAATGGCCGAGGGCATGTGCACAATACGCAAGACCTGCACGGCAGTACAACAACTCATTGGAACCTGCCACAATGGAATAGTAAGGTGCTGTGGATAGAAATTAAAAGGCAGAAGCAGCCTCGAACGCCCAGGATACCAATGTGCGAATCATTAGAAAACAGTTCTGAAATCAGTCATTAAAGGTGGTGGAAAGCATGCTGGCTTTTTCTATTTCTTGGTAAAAGTTCGCTTAACAGGTTATTGTTTACTTATGCTACAACCTCTGTAGGAGCTAGTACAGCGACTTACACTTACAACAAGGCACTTTAAATATTGTGTACTGTAATAACATGATAATACGATTACCATTAATTAATCGTAACATGACGACATGCTATACTACAGAGAACCAGTCACTATGATTATGTCTCTGTCAGTGCACCTGCAGGCACAAACCCATTGCAAGCGACCACCTCACTCACCTTCCTAATGCAGGTATGGACCAATGGGGGCCTCTGCAGCATCGTGAAGATGAGCAGGATCTTCTGGTCCATGAGGTTATGTCTCACTCTGTTCTGGATAATACATGTTGGGACTAGGTCTTACACTGGAAAGTGCTGGGTCCTGTCCCCACACAAAGGAGTGCTTAACCCCCTGTAGTGAGTCTGGAGCCACAGTAGGAATAAAACCACGTACCTTGTGCTTGCCGCATCGCCGAGTCGTTGAGGTGGTGAAGCGGTGAGCGGTTTTATTTACTTCTTTTTCCCTATTCCGTTGTTTGTCACTTCCCCCACTGCGCTTACTTGCATGGGCCGCCACTGTTTAAAGTGCTGCAACAGGATAAAACCCACGCATTGCCGTCATTGTGTGGCTCGGAACCAGCACATCTCTTTAAACTGTGACACATCACAGCTGCTGCCAGGATCGAGGACCTTGCATCTCTGGCAGCGCAGCTCAATGACGCATCGCCTACATCAGAGGGGCTCAACAACAACACATATCGGATCTTAGCTGTTTTTAGAGAGTACTCCGCCTGTTTCCAAAACTGCAAGAAGTGGGAATTAGAAACTTTTTGACAACTTTGTACCTGTGAAACTGATGGAGACTGGGATTGCCATCTAAGCCACAGTCGTTAAATTGACGGTTGGCCTCAGCTTACTGGTTTGCTCTGCTGAAGGAGATCTGATTTCCAGAAAAGCCTCTAAGTCTGAATGTAGAGGACTTCATCTGGACTGGTGGCAAGCAGCAGCCGATCTATGTCACAGTCTTCCCGGGCACGCTCTGAGATTTCCTGCTTTTGTCGACAACCGTACTAGGACCCTACTCTTCAGCAGTCTCCTGCTGTTGAGCTCTGCTTCAGATCCACCCTGCAGCTTGCCCCACTGACTACTCGTCGACAACCACTTATTCTCCATAAAAGTTTCAAAGTCAGAAGGTAAACTTTCCACTGTGATGAACTGGTTCCCTGTATCCTACCAACGCTCCTCACGGTCAGCCTTAACTTTTGACTTTGACCAGATACCAGCAGTTTTACGCTTTGTGGCGCTATTTTTTGTTCTGAATTCAAAAATTCATATGTTTTGTTCTATTTATTCGATTTTTATCACTTTGGTGTCATTTTATTTATAAAAATATTCTGAATTTTTCGATATTGGTTTGAGATTGTTCTTGTGTTGTGTTTTCACTTCATTACAGTTTGAGTAATGAATACATTATTTACACATTGCTTCTAAGTTAAGCCTGGAAGCTTTGTGCAGGTTAATTTAGTGACTTTTGTGGTTCACCCTAAAAAGGACTTCGATTATTATTTAAGTTGGCTTCTCCTTTCCCTCAACTAATACTCCAATTTTGTACACCCATGGAGTGGGGATTGAGAAAACTGATTTTTCTCAGCTGTGATGGACAAGTTCTTGGACGAACAACAGGAAAACGGGGCAGCGTAGTCGGCCCAGTTGCTGCAGACTTCTATAGTAATCAATATAGTATGCATAACATTCACCCAGCCTATAGTGGGCTACGCATTCTAATCACATCTCTTTTCATACACCAAGCTTCTAGGTGCACCTCCTTCAAATGATACCCACTGTCAGTGGCTTCTATTTCATGCCTGAAGCAACTCATTCCATTGTTCAAGTACTGTCATGTCACTTGTGACTTAAAAATGCTGGCTGACCTTTTACCAAAGCTCGTATTAGGAAAGACAATAGATTTTGCTTTACTGATTAACATACAAATACAGGCATGGACAAAGTCGTGTTGCATGTGTTAGTACATAATGTATACGCACATTGTCCATAATTGTCATGTATGAAACCAAAAGAAGGCAGAATGTGATCTAAATGCTATTTGCATGACTTTTCTTAAGCATGCACGTAACAGTATTTACCCTGTATGCCACAACATGAATCAAAAATGTATAGGAAAAATACAGACAGTATAAAGCCAACTAGTTACCGCGCCACACATTATGAAGAATGCAAAGCAGATGAGAGAGCATGTGGAGGAGGAAACCCTGAGGAGAAAGATTAATTTCAGGGACATAGCTATCAACTTCAAGCAACAGCATCAGAAGTGGCATTTCCAACTAAAAAGAAGACACCCCAACAGTGCCATACCACATGCGACAAAACCACAGCCCACAGCCTTCATGAACTCTGTGTGGTCTGAACATACAATATGATAGAGTCCAGAAAATTGACGGACTTCAACTGAAGCACTAAGAAGCAATTGCCAAGTAAACAGGAAGAACAGGAGAGAAGAGCAGGAGGCCATTCTGTGCCCATATATATACTGGACCCATGAGCTGATGATCTCACCCTAGCCAGGATGGTGAGTTCTTATTCCGTCTGAACTTTGGCACATTTAGTTATTTGCATTTCATTGTATCTCTAGAGACGCTCCGGGTCCCATCCCCCGGTTATCCTGAGAATTGTGGCGTGAAACAACTGGAAACTCACCCACTGGTCTGGAGAGTGTGGGGGGGTCCTTGCTGGCTCTGGAGAGGGGTCCCTGTCTCTGTGGGCAAGCGGGATCGAAGCTCCGGACCGCGGCCTGCCACGCGCCCGGAGCACGCGCTGGTCTGGGTGTCGGAGGCCCTCGACGGACGGAGGGAGGTGCGGCACCTGGCGGGAGGCAGAGGTGTTTCCCTGGGCTGCGCTGCTGCTCTATCCACCGTTGCAGCAAGAAGGGCCGGGGAACGGCCGCGACTGGGCTAGCGGTGTCGCCGGAGGGCCCTCGCTGGGCCACGAGGAGGGGCCCCCCTATCCACGACGGCGTGGGCGGTTCCGGAGTACTGCAGCGATTGTTGGCTGGGAAATCACCCTGCCTGTCTGAGGCGCGCAGACGTCTCCTCACTGGCTGTGGAGAGGAGTCCCGCTCCATAATGTGACCAGCGGTAGTGAAGCGTTGAGGAAACCGTAGGCGGACCGGAACAGACACGGCATCTGGTGGAGTGTGCCGAGACTGCCCTACTAATCCGCCCACAGCCATGACGAGAAGAGGTGAGCGGCGGCCAGCACCGGCCTGATTGATACGGAGGGGTGCTCCCTCTGGGCCGGGGAGGGCCCCCCTTCCCTCCCTGCAGACATGAGGGCAGCGGAATGGCATGGCAGAGACTAGGTCACAGACTGGCCCGGTTAGGAGCAGCTGAGCCTGGTGTCTGGGTCAAGGCGCTCACAAGCACACGTGGAGCATCCCCCGGGGCCATTGAACACTGCAGCAGCCTGACACAGTGAGGAGGACTCTGTGGTGACGACGGCAATTGGAGGCCCCCAGGAACAGTAGACGCCATCTCAAGAAGCCCGCGTCTCCAAGGTCCAAGATGCGACAGGTGAGCCTGCGGCAGCAAGGCCGGGCTGAGGAGGATAGCTGGGGGTCTGGAGAGAGGTGACACAGTGGACAGGCTGTGGGGGAGCACCTGGGCGACAGAGGGCAGTCTGGGGGGCAGTGCGGGGGTCGGTTCGGGCCTGAGCTGCCCCCAGTCCTTCTTTGCGCATAGGAGTCTTTAACTACAGTGGGTGCGGCCCTTTGAGGTGGGGAGGGATCCGGGTGCTGGTCGGGCCTAGTCTCTCCCACTCAATCCACTCCATGCTGATCCCAGGATACAGTGGAGATGCTGGGGTCTGAGCGGGGTTGGTCCCGCTGGACACTCCTCGCTGTGGTGGTGGGATGGCAAACTGAAACAGCCTGCCCTCCCCAGACACTCCGTTCGGCGTGCTGACGCGGACTGGAGTGCGGCCTGAATAGTTGAGACGTGGTCCCCTCTGTGTAGTTGGACACTCGGACGGTGTACGGGTCATAAGCAGCTGGAGGGTGCAGTAAACACGGCCTATCTCGGAATTAGTTGAAGTGCAGCAACATCCATAGACGGGCACCGCTCGCATTCCGCCCCTATTCTGAGCACACAGCAGTTAGCCATGGGCCGCCTCCACTCCAACGCCCACCAAGATGCCCCCTCTCGGGGTCTGACTGAGGGAACGCCCAAGAACTCTTGATCATCCTCAGGGGCGAAGCAGCCTGACCTCTCAGCCAAATTAAACTCAGTGCTAGCAGTGGTGGAGAAAATAGGCACTATGCTGGAACAGACACGTACCTCCCTGGAGGGCAGGATGGACACCACTACCTCCAACTTCATGCTCTTACGAGCGGCCCAGCACAAATTGGCAGACAAGGTTCGCAAGAATGAGGCGGCGCTAGGGGATCTTCAGCCCAGATCCCGTAATTTTGCGACCACACTGCAAGACCTGATGGATCGGGTGTGCACCTTAGAGGAGAAAGTTGATGAGACCGAAGGGAGGTCGCGCCACAATAATGTGAGGGTGATTGGTCTACCGGATGGGACGTAGGGCCAGGACCCAGAGGGATACACAGAATCCAGGCTGAGAGAATTGTTTCCCCCAGGTTCGCTTTCACCACAGTTCGTGGTGGAACAGGCCCACAGAGTTCCTTCCCGCAGACCCCACCCTCCTCCCCCGGAGCCCGCCCTCACCCTTTTCTGTTTTGCCTAGTGAACTTTCGGGACAGGGATGTGATACTGCGGGAACTAGGGAAAAACCCCAGTACCAGGGTGCAAAATGTTACTGTGTCTTTCTTCCCGGACTACACTGCACAAGTACAGAGAAGGCGGGCCACCTTCGGCATAGTCAAGAAACAACTCAGGGAATTAGATCTCCGATACTCTCTCCTTTTCCCTGCCCGCCTCCATGTCATCCAGAATGGCAACACCCAATACTTCGATTCCCCTGCGGAAACCTGGGACTGGCTGGAAGAGACCGGGCTGACTACGGCACCTAGGCCCCCGGATGACCTCCAGTTACACAAGAGACCCCGCCGCGGCCGGCGCAGGAAGAGAGGCAAAGACACGAGACTGCACATTGCAGGCCCAGACCCGGTCCAGATCAGAGCGGAGCACCAGGAAGCACTACAGGTGGCTGGGTCCCTCCAGCCCGCGAGATCACCATCGTCAACAGGTTCCACTGTGTCCCCGTCGAGGTCTCGGAGAGATGCTGACTCCTTGGCAGAGTGGTCAACAGATGCTGGTTCGCCTCGACTGCCAGACGTCACTCCCCAAACCTCAGATGATATTATTTGAGAGCAGGCCACACACTGCCCCCACAGTGCCTGGAACTCACCAATCAAAGAGACTATGGGTTTTAGTCTTTGTATTTGTACCTGTTCCCATTGTTCCAGGCGCTATTCCTGTGCATCAACATACACACGCACCAACCCCGCGTTTTACCACCTGATACAGATTAATAAAAAGGGGGATGGAACACGCAAACTACCGTCCTCTCCTTTTCCGTGTTCACCCCCCCGAAGTCCAACAATGACGTTGACTTAACTACCATGACTAGGCGTAACTGTTTGGGTCGATCTCCCTGTTGGGGGTCCGCTCTTATGAGGTTTTATGACCAATTGATTTTAATTTTGTTTTTCCCCTTGGAAATGTCGCCAAGTGTAGAGACCTGTTGGCGCTGCATATGCTCATTTAGCTGTTCTCCACTGCATGAGTGGAATTTGATAGTCTCGCACCATCTCAATGACTAACCTTAACATCATAACTTGGAATGTCAGGTGCACACACTCCGGCCAGACTGTACTCCATATATGCATACTTACAACGTAGAGCGGTCAGTATCTCTCTATTGCAGGAAACACACCTGACGAGCCCTGAAGCAGTCCGATTACGTCGTCGCTGGCGAGGTCAAATCTATAGCACTAACTACTCTTCCATGGCCAGAGGGACTCTCATCTGGGTAAAAGCTGGGGTTTCATGGGAGGAAGAAGAGGAGGTGGTGGTGGACCCTGCTGGACGGTATGTGCTGCTCAAGGGTAGGTTAAACGGCCAACCTATCTTGCTGGGCTCCATCTATGTCCCTAATACTGACCAAAGCGCCTTCCTCTGTAGCCTGTCAACGCTGTTGCCTCGATGGAAAGAAGTGCCATGGCTGCTGGGGGGTGATTTTAACTCTGTTTTGGATGTCTCTCTTGATCGCTCCTTCCCTCCTCTGAATCGTACCACAGCTTCTTCAAACTCACAATCTCTACGTACTTGGATGGGGCATTGGTCACTGACTGACATCTGGTGCGAGCACCACCCTCACGCTAAGGTTTACTCCTTTTACTCGCCTGTCCACAATTTACACGTGCGGCTAGACCGCATATTAACTTTGGCCTGATTCCGACCACAGAATATCTAGGTCGGACACACTCGGACCATAACCCACTAATAATGCACCTGAGATGGGAGGCGGGAACACCCCCGACTCCAGTTTGGCGTCTACAGACGGCAGTGCTGGAAGACCCGGCGTTCTGGAGCTCACTGGAGTCTGCGGTGATTGGATATTTTGAGCTCAATACGGGCTCTGCTGAGTCCGTTTTGACGGAGTGGAAAGCCTTTAAAGTGGTGACCAGAGGGCATTGTTTAGGGCAGACGTGGAGCATCCGTAAACAACTTGACACATCCCTGTCCGCTATCGAGGGACAATTGCTCCGACTAGAGACGCTGGCCATTGTCCGACCCGAAAAGCAAAAGCAACTGGAGAGGGACGCGTTACTAGAAAGGTTGCATAGTCACAATTATATGGCGCACTCAGCCCGCTCACCCTCTACAGCAGACAAGGCGGGTAAACTACTGGCCGACTTAATAAGACAAGAACACCCTCAGCGCCCTATACAGCTGTTGGTGGATGAGCGAGGGCACAGGACATGTACACCGAAAGACATTCATACAGTCATGACAGAACACTGCACCAGGTTATATGCGTCCCAACCGTCTTGGAATGGCCAATATATTGAGTCATTTCTCTCCACAGTGGAACTGCCCACACTGTCGATCAATCAATTCCTTGCCCTGGACTCCCCATTGACAGAGGACGAAATCCGGGATGCGCTGCGGTCACTGGCGTCCGGAAAGAAGCCAGGACCTGACGGACTCCCCACTGAATTCTTCACGACATACGCGGAGACACTAGTGCCCCGTCTGCACTCCCTATATAGAGCTGCAATCA
This sequence comes from Calotriton arnoldi, assembly GCA_963921515.1. Classification (NCBI taxonomy): domain Eukaryota; kingdom Metazoa; phylum Chordata; class Amphibia; order Caudata; family Salamandridae; genus Calotriton; species Calotriton arnoldi. The sequence continues at coordinate 1,491,787 of CAWUFW010003486.1, read as the reverse complement.
ATGACATGACCCTACCACCCTCACTGTGTATGGCTAATGTGGTTTCTCTGTTGAAACCGGGTAAAGATCCTACCTCCCCTGGATCATATAGACCGATAGCGATATTAAATGTCGGCTATAAAATCTTAGCAAAGATTTTAGCTAACCGGCTGGTACCCCTCGTTCCCAACCTGGTGCACCCCGACCAGAATGGGTTTGTCCCTCACTGTAATACTGCACTGAACATCCGCCGCTACTTTAGAGTAGCCGGGTATGCCCCCATCAACTGGCCTCGGTCGGGTTGCATGGTACTAGACCTCGAAAAGGCCTTTGATTCGCTAGCCTGGAATTTCCTTTTCGCCACCCTGGCCCGGTATGGCGTGTGCCCTCACTTCCTTAGTATGGTTAAGCTGCTATATAAACGCCCAACCGTCCGGGTTCGGACGGGCCCCTATATATCGGACCCCGTACAGGTGAGACGGGAGACTCGGCAAGGATGCCCGTTGTCCCCTCTCCTCTTTGCACTGGCTGTTGAACCACTTGCGGCACACATCCGTGCGCATGTGGACATGGGAGTAACATTGGGGAATGGCACACACGTTATCTCGTTATACGCTGATGACTTGCTGTTGTATGTACGTGACCTTCATATCCCGCCTTCCTTAGATCAGGCTCTAACACTCTTCGCCTTGGCTTCGGGACTGAGGGTCAACACTGCGAAATCTATTCTCTCCCTGTTTCTGCAGGAGACCCTAGATCCAGGATACTCCCTAGGGGAAGTCTCGGTGACATGGGGTACTGATTCTTTTAGATATTTAGGGGTACGCATATACCGTACAAAGGAGAACCTGTTCGAAGGGAACATAATCAGCCACTACAGCCATCCAGTCACAAATGAGCTTCTGGAAAGACCCTCCCATTGGCGATTTCCGGTAGGGTTGCCCTTGTAAAAATGGTAGCCCTACCCCGCCTCCTCTACTACTTCACTACCTTGGCTATTAGCATCTCCCCTCCCTTTTTCGCAAATAAGAAAAGACAATAAGGGACTTTATATGGGGAACGTCAAGGCGCAGAGTATCTATGGGGAGACTGTATCTGCCAGCGGAACAAGGGGGGTTCGCAGTACCCAACTTTGAGCACTACTATCTGGCCTTTCAGCTTCAGTGGATTGCCTGGTGGCTATCATCCTGACATTTAGCAGACACAGCTTCATTGGAACCCCCGATACCACATCATACCTTACTGCATATCTTTCATCCATGCATGAAACTCAGACCTCTGGGTGCGCTTTTACCCACCGTAGCCTACAAGTGCTTCTCTATATGCCTCTTCCTCACCAGGACTACCACCCCATATGCCCCCACCATCCCACTACTAGGAACACCACGAGGTGACATATGCACCACGGCATCCGAACTGCGACACTGGGACACGGAAGGCATTCAGAACATAGGGGACCTTTATCTCGATGGCTCACTCATTCCATAGCAGGAGCTCATGTCCGAAGAGAATATGTACCCGGGACAGTTTTTATTACACCGAGCACTTATAGCCTCGCTGGCATCTAGGTGGGGCGTGTTTGCACAGGAACCACCCAAACACCATACAATACAGTACCTGCATGTGATGGGAAATGGGGGGCACTTGACTCGATGGTTCGCGTCCTCACTCCATCAACACACAGAGACTGACCTGACCCCCCTGAAGCAACACTGGAAGGAGGCTCTGGGGAGGGAATTCACTGACAGGGAGTGGGTTGCCGCCCGGAGTGGTCCAACGCATATCCCACGCAATCGACGTTTTAACAAATTCAATTTTTTATACTACATCGGGCAGATCTCGCCGCAGCCCAAATCAATAAGTACTTTCTCAGATCAGATGCTGCCTGCCCTAGATGCCGCCTATTAGACGCAGATATACTCCACATGCTATGGCATTGCCCTGCCTTAAGCGAATATTGGGGCAATGTACATGCCGCAACGTCCCCTTTCATTGAGAAGTTCACATACTGCACCTATTCAGTAGGAATAAGAAAAATAGGGCCACCACCCGTTTTCTTGATCTAGGGCTAATTGCGGCAAAGCGCCTGCTCACCAAAAGATGGAAATCCCTGATGGCACCTCACAAAATAGCCTGGCACCGTTCCATCCTTAACTGGGCTAGGGCGGAGGGGGTGGCGCTGCGCCGAGAGGACCTGCTTGGCATCTGTAACTTTCCTCTGGTGACTCACTGGGACGCTGTGGTGTCGAACTTGCAGGGCATGGACACTACCACAGGGGAACCCCAGGACAGCGAACAAGACTAGTACCCAGCGCTTAGCGCTTAGAAGTACACATGCGTACAGCAGGCCTCATTCACATAAACATATGACCCTACACTACGGAGCTGCTGCCATTAGGCTCTGACAGGGCTGCCCCTTTCCAGCACACGCGACAACGGGTCTCAGGCGACTACCCTGCCCCTCCTTTGGTTAAGTTGTCCTCGTTTTGTTGTAACACATGTCCACAGTTTGATTATGTAATGCACCATGTCTAGGATGCTTAATGAGTGTCATAAAATAAGGTCTAAGTGGCATTGCCACGGTTATTGCAGTGACGGCATTCTAATTATTGCGGTAATCTGCTCGCTGGCTTACCTGTTAATATGATGGTTTGTACCCCGAACTGCATTGCTTTGAAGTTGTCAAACATGGTGTCACTACACTGTTCATGTGGTATGAAAATAAGTAAATGCCAATAAAAATATTTAAACAAAAAAAAACTGTAAACGTGTCATTCAAATATACAGTCTGGCAGGTGTAGTGCCAAGGCTAACACTTGAGGGACATCAGTGTTGGTAGGTGTGGAAAATGGTCATAAAGGCACCACCGCCTAAAAAGAGTCATATGCTGCACATGCTTATGTTTCCTACATGAATTCTGACCAATCGCATCAAATATTGACACATACAAATACATTCTACAGAGTAAGAGAGCCCGGCTAGCTTTGTGTCAGAACTGAAAGATCCTAATCCGCAAATAAGCACTGTTCAAATTCCACATGTACACATACAAAGCCTTTAACAACATTGGTCCACATACTTCAACAACTGCATGAACTTCCACAAACCTACCAAACATCTCCTCTCAGTCAGTATCCTATTCGCACACATACTCAGATTCAGCAGTTGTGCCTTCTTCTACCTCGCTCCTAAGGCCTAGAGTGACCTGCCCATGCACTTCAGAGCCTCCCCCTGTGATCTTAAATTCCGCAAGAAACTGAAGACTCTGTGACTCTTCACCTAGACCTGACTCTGGTCTGACTCATACAGCTCCTGCTTCAGCACCAGGATATCCTCCAGGGTGACTTGTGCACTATACAAATAGGCATAACTTACCAGAGGTACTAATGTACCCTGATTTGTGCAAGAACGGAATGCGCCCTTCAACAACTCCTGATAGCAGCGGCCGTTGTATGCCTTCAACCACACTCACTCACTTGTACCTTGAGGGTATGACAATTCTACCCTGACATCTTGAAACATTGGTGATATTAAAGGCGATTAAAGTGACAGCACATAAGTACATAAATTGCACAACAGATGCTGTCAAACTGAGTCAATTCGCTTCAAACACTATATGTATACATGCTATTGATGATAATTACAAACTTCTTGATACACAATAATTGTGTCACTAGTAGCGAGCAATGCAGTTGGACACAGAGACACTTAGCACAAAAGTATGGAGACTTCACAAATGTCCTGGTGACATCTAATGGGGAACTTGGCAAACAAACACAGTAAGGAGCACAGGAGGGGAAGAAAGTATAATAAATTGTTTTCTCTCTTGACGGCTATACATATCAAGCAAGAACAGCTAAGCACAATATGATTCTCTGGTCTTGCCATATAATTTATGATTTAGTGTGTTAAGAGATGCCAGGCATGGGATTTAGCCTAAGAGCACTGCAGTTTAAAAAGACAGGATGCATTGCATCTTAACAAGTTCATGATATGGTGAACTGTGCTCTTGTCTGACTTGGGAATGCATAGAAATTAAAATTCAAGTTAAATACAAATAGTATGTACGAGATAGGTAAAGATAATTGAAGCCCTAAGGGTACCCGCTTTCATCCATGTAAGTAGTTTTCAGGTTTTTGCCATCTAATACTTAGTCAATAATCTTAGAGTCACATTATTTTACATTCTCAAAGTAGGTGTTAATTATGTGTAGATTTGCTATATCTCAGTTCTGTCAAATTTAGACTATCTACAAGGGAACTTGCACTTTGACTTTACCATTTGCATAATCATTTATTTCATGCTTGTGCTCCGATGATTTGAGGCTCTCATTTTCAGCTTTATTGTTAAAGTAATTAAAATAGGCATAGCCATACAGGTGCACAGATGTTCTCATAATGAACAGGAGTTGGAGTTCAGCAGCTCATGTCCTTGTGTACTGATTTAGGCACAGGGTTTGTCTGAAAGGTTTTTAACAAAGCCTATTTACTTTTCTTGGCAACAAGGGGAAAAGCAGTCAATATGGGTTGGGTCACCCGTGTGTAGCACATGCAGTTTTACTAGGCCATAGGAAAAATCTACTTATAAAAACTTGCGTGTCAGCTTCTAAACACACTTCAGAAATGTCAATTCAGCAAATACTGCTGAACTGTATAACCCATGCCCACCCTGGCAGCACTGATTCAGCAAGGTCTTGACATATGAGGTTTAGAGTGTCCAGATGAGGGGAATTGTTTTGAGGAAGGTACTGTGAGGAAGGAGATTTATAACACACATCAGAAACAGTGGCGGTTGGTGACCCACAAAAATGGTGAGTCGACATAAAATTTAAAAACATACAAATAAACATTAAAATTTGAAATATGGAAAAAAAAGTTTCACTTACCATCTTAGCCTGCAGCACGTCCTGGGTGTTCTCCGGCCCAGGCTCCAGACTCCTCAAGCGCGAGGTCCCACAGCTCCTTTTCAATCCCGACACTGCTCTCATGCTGCATGAGAGAAGTGTCTGGATTGGCTGGAGCAGGCTGCCTCAATGCTCCGAAGAGCACTGAAGGCCTGTGCCTGTTCTCCAACACGGCTGTCTAAGAGAGTCGGGTTAGAGAGTTTGAATTGCGCATGTCAGTTTGGCCGAAACAAGGTAGCTGCCCAAACCGACATGCACAATTCATACCAAAGGGGCCCCTTGTCATTGCTGCCAATCAGCAGCAATGATGCACTTGTCCCCCCCTGCCCTCTCCTTTCGTCAGAAAGCCAGAATATAAAATTATAATAAAATCCTTTTATTACCATTTTATTTTTCCCACTTTCTGCAGCAGTTTGGGGTGGGCTCCTCCGCTCCCCTGAAGGAACCGTAGCCGATTAGAGACGTTGTAAATAATGGTTGTTCATATAATCACCGTTTGATTAACAAGATTGTTAGAAACATTACCTATTATTTGGCTTGAATTCACCTTACAATGCGTGTTCAGGTTAGAGTCCCGCAAAGATTATATATAATTAATAGGTTATCTCAGTACATTTTATAACAGTACAATTTGCTTGCTTAATTAAGGAATTTCCACTAACCTGAAAATGAAGTCTGAGTTCCACTTTGTTGTACACTACTCCGTTAGTTCAAAGTTAAATTCAATCCGCTCATTTAAGAAATACTGTAGCAGTTTTTAATTTCCTTTTGACGTATGTATTTATAATAGGCCTGTGGAATTTCACAGACTTTAAGATAACCAAATGAGAACTAAAACATCTGTTAAACAATCGGTGTTTTCTTTTGTCGAGTTCCCCTTAGTGTTAAATACGTGCATGCTTTCCTTCTATCATAAACGGATCTACAGGATCAGAGGGCGACAAAGTGGATTCAAAACTGGGCCATAAATAATTTAAGAAAAGGCTTTCACTTGGGGGGAGGGGGGCTCCTCCGCTCCCCTGGAGGAACCGCAGCTGATTAGAGACGTTGTAAATAATTGTCGTTCATATAATCACCATTTGAATTACAAGATTGTTAGAAACATTACCTATTATTTGGCTTAAATTCACATTACAATGCGTTTTCAGGTTAGAGTCCTGCAAAGATTATATATAATTAATAGGTTATCTCAGTACATTTGATTACAGTACAATTTACTTGCTTAAATAAGGAATTTACACTAACCTGAAAATGAAGTCTGAGTTCCTCTTTGTTGTACACTACTCGGTTAGTTCAAAGTTAAATTCACTCCGATCATTTAAGAAATACTGTAGCAGTTTTCAATTTTCTTTTGACTTGTGTATTATTAAAAGGCCTGTGGAATTTCACAGACTTTAAGATAACCAAATGAGAACTAAAACATCTGTTAAACTATCAGTGTTTTCTTTTGTCGAGTTCCCCTTAGTGTTAAATACTTGCATGCTTTCCTTCTATCATAAACGGATCCGCAGGATCAGAGGGTGACACAGTGGATTCAAAACTGGGCCATAACTAATTTAAGAAAAGGCTTTCACTTGGTCTTTTTATGAGTAGATGTAACAAAATACTCTGCAAGAGGAATGCTCAGAAAGAGCCTGAAACTTGTACGTATGGGTGCAAACCCGATAATAGGTTAAAATAAGTAAACAGTGCACTTGTGCCAAGTAAGTAATAGTGGGTCTGCAATCAAGAGAACTCCAAAGCAATAATAAATAATGTGCACCTGCAAATGGATCAAAATGGAGTGCCCTAGCAAAAATAGCTCTGAATAAAAAGAGAGCAGAGAGTAGTGCAAGTCAACAGATAATCCCCCCATAACACTTTTATTAATTGTTGGACCAAATCCTTTCTGCAGTGTCACCCCAGATGTTCGCCTTCATTTGCTGCACCTGTTTTTGTTGGCTTTTAGGCCTTGCTGCACTTTACTCCTGCTAACTAGTGGTAAAGTGCTTGTGCTCTCCTTTCTAAACATGATAAAATTGGCCTACATGATTGGTGCATTTATTTTAGTTATAAGTCCCTAGGATATGGTACTACAGGTACCCAGGACCTGTACATTTTAATGCTACTAGTGGGCTGCAGCACTCATGGTGGCACCAACGAAAAGTGCTTGTGAAACAAGACTCAGGCAGTCTACTGTAGCCTATAGTGCAGTTTTAAACTGCCATGTTGACCTGGCAAAAAACCTTATGCCAGGCCTAAACCTTCCTTTTTAAACACGTAAGTCACCCCTAAGGCAGGCCCTAAAGGTGCAAAGGGCATGGTGCATGGTGTTTAAAAAGTATGACATGTGTACATAAGTTTTACATGTCATGGCAGTGAAAAACTACTAAAGTTGTTTTTCACTATTGTAAGGCTATCTTTGCCATACACCAAAACTTGATTATCTTATTACACTTAATAAGTGATAACTTCAGTTTGGGAACAGATAAAAATATATGTCTTCCTCTCATTTGAAGTGTAATTTAAAATCCTTTTTAATTGAAAAGCTGGATTTTAAGTTACTATTCATAAAATGTCACTTTTAGAAAGTTTGCATTTTTCTACCTAAACCAAATGTGCCTTTCTGCCAGCGTCCAGGATCACATGACTGTGAATGGCTCTCCTCTGGTGTGTTTTGTTGTATTCCTTCCAGACATGGGGGGAAAAGGGGATGCGGAAGAGCTGTGCCCTGCCATGATCGTACTGCAAAGGAGCCTGCCTGCAGCACACACAAAGGAACACGATAGCAGGCCTGCCCATTCCTTTGTCCCCCTAGGCAGATTAGAGACAAACTCAGGGGATAGGGAAGAACTGCCTAGAACCAGTTTGGGAGTAGGCCAGATTCCCCCTCCCCCCCCCACACAAAGACTGGTGCTAGGTATAATTGTTGTACCTTCAAAACCTCTCATCAGAACGCTCCTGGACCTGTGGAAGATTGAGAGCAAGGACTGCCCTACTGTCTGAAGAAGAAATACTGGATCTACTTTAATTGACCCCAGGATCTCTAAAAGCAATTCCTAGTGTTAGTTGGCTTACTTCCTGCTCAGGCTACAGGGCCACAAAACATATCCAGAAGCATTCCCCAAAACAGCAAGCTGATCAGCACCAACAGGACCTGCCTGGACTTGCCTGAACCCTGCAGCTGGCTTCTGCTGGAGTGCGTCCTAATTCCCAAGAGTTGTCCCCCAGGTCCTGGACATTTGGCAGGCATCAGAGTGTACTCCTCCTGCCCCTAAACCAAGTTAGAGGTGCAAATCCAGAAGTTTGGAACTCTTCACAAACGGGCTCTTCGCTTCAGAATTGGTCACCACTTCTATCGACAATGTGAAGTTCCAACAGTGAGCTGCTCTTTGCACTAAACAGCAACAGCTCACATCTCCTGGCAAAGCAAAGCTCCAGCGCCAACTGCTCCTTGTGCCAGCAACAACCTCCTCATGGTCCTTGACAATGCGAAGCTCCCACTGAGGCTCCTTGCATGGACTTGGCCTTTGAGAAGGTAAAACCTCCAGCGGGACAAACTGGTCCCTGTTTCCGACTCACGTTCCGTCGCAGCTGGCCTGAACTTGTGACTTTGACCCAGTCCAGTGTAACCAGATACCTGCGATTGTACTTTGTGCTTTTTGGCACTATTTTCACCTTAACAAGCATTGTGTTTATAATTTTAGTTTGGCTTCTATCCCTCTCAACTAATAACCCGATGTCTTACATTGACAATACCTCAATCCATTTATACTTGTTGACCAATATGCGTTATAAAAAACAGTGACATCTTACAAGCACATAACATTCTGTAAGCATCGGATTTAGGAAAACAGACATTGCGCCAAAATAAAATCATTACCCTTGCTTTATTTCAGGAGACGAGTGTGGTTAATATACACAATGAATTTCTGTGTAGGCATTAATTATTCTGGTAATCTTTGCACCAACAGTAGAAGAACGACTTTGAAATACTTTGTATTAATTCATGTTTTGCACATCTTCTTTCTGCACCATTCTTCCTGCATGTATCATGCTAAAGGAAGCATCGCATAATAGACAATGGAAATATTCACTTCTGCAAACAGGCTACAGCCTTTTCCCTTAAAAAGTTACATATTATTTCAACCTTTTCTCCTCTTCTTAAATCTTTTTTCTTTTTACTCTCTATTTTATTATGGCTAATGTTCATAATGTTAAAATAACCTCTTTAAATGCAAGGGTTTGAGACATCCTGTAAAACGTACAAAGATTTTAGATTATTTAGGAAGTTGTAAAGCAGATATCTGTTTTATTCAGGAAACACATATTGAAGATAAAATATTAGATTATATGAAAAAAAGTGGGTTGATACTATTGTCTCTTCTCCTGCTAAAGGTAGGAAAAATGGTGTTGGTATTCTTTTTGCTAAAAGACTACATTGTCAAATGTTAAGTAAATCATCAGATTGAGAAGGTAGATATGTCATAGTTAACATTAAAATGTATGATTCTGTTATGTTTTTACTTAATGTTTATGGTCCAACTGCTGATGATCCTATGTTTTGGTCTAATTTAACTACCGAAGTACTCAAGTTAGGTAACGTTCCACTTATAGTTGGAGGAGACTTCAACCTTATTTCTGATCCTTTATTGGATAGATCTTCTCTCACTAAATTTAGACCTCCAAAAGCTTTTCTAACTTTTAAATCTTTCCTTAAAACTACAAAATTGATTGATATTTGGCGATTACATTTTCCTACGGAAAAAATGTTTACCTTTTTCTCTAAGCCACATAACTCACATTCGAGACTTGATTATTTACTAATTTCCAGACAATTAATTAATTCTGTGGTTACTCCTACTATTGATAATATTGATATATCGGATCATGCTTTAATATCTTTTGTTTTGCAATTTAATTCAAATTTTAAAACACAATCCAGATGGAGAATGAATACTGGTATTGTTCTCAATGAACAAAACAAACTGAAAATCTTAGATGCTCTTCAGGATTACTTTAGTCTTAACCCAGAAGGTTCTACATTCCTGGTGAATAGATGGGATGCTTTTAATGCTTATATTAGAGGTGCTTCGATTTCTCTCATGGCACATGAATATAAAACTTTTAATGTAAGAATCAAAGAATTGGATAAGCAAAGTGCAAAATTTGAAAGACTTTTTATTACTTCTAATGACCCTCAATATAGGTTGAAATTACAAAAACTTAGATATGAATTTAATTCCATTCTTAGCAGAAGAGCTGGTATTCAACTCTCTAAATCTAAAACCAAATTTTGTTTTAATGCTAACAGATCTGGACGGCTTTTAGCCAATTATCTACGCATTAAAAAAGATAAAACTCAAATATATTCGATTCATGGCCCCAATGGGAAAATTGCCCTATCGCAAATCGATATTGTTAATGAATTTCTAAATTATTACACTACTTTATATAATAAACCTAACTTTGATGATTCTTCTTTAATTGATTCTTTTTTATCTACATGTGCATTACCCAAGATTTCCCGCTTAACTAAAAATAAATTAGATCTGCCCATTACTGAAGATGAAATTCGATTAGCCATTAAATCTCTTAAACAAAATAAATCCCCAGGACCAGATGGTATTCCAGCAGAATTTTACAAGGAATTTCAAATACAACTTATTCCTCATTTATTTAAATTATTTATCTTTTTTAGCTCCACAGGGACTACTACTGGTTCTTTTACTGAAGCTTTAATTGTTGTATTACCCAAACCTAATAAAGACCCTACACTTGTTTCAAATTACCGTCCTATTTCCTTATTAAATCAAGAATGTAAGCTCTATGCCAAAATACTTGCAACTAGGTTAACCTCTGTTTTAGATTCTATTATTCATCCAGATCAATCTGGGTTTATGAGAAATAGATATTCTGCAAATAATACAAGAACTTTATTACATGTTATAGAACAAGGGTCCAATTTACCTTTACCATCAGGAGTGTTGGCATTAGATGCTGAAAAAGCTTTTGATAAAGTTCATTGGCAGTTTATTTTTCGTACTTTATTTGCATTTAATTTTGGTGACATATTTAGTCGTATGATATCTGCTCTTTATTCTACTCCTACAGCTCGTTTATTTATTAATGGCCAAACTTCAAACCAATTTTCTCTTTTCAGAGGTACCAGACAGGGTTGCCCCCTCTCCCCTCTCCCCGCTCCTATTCCTTCTTGTTATTGAACCTTTGCTTGTTTCAATTAGGAAATGTAATGATATTAATGGTATTAATATTAAGAAGGTTAATGTTAAAACGTTAGCATATGCAGATGATGTACTTTTATTTATTAGCAATACTATCTCCTCACTCCCTCCTTTATTTGAGATTATTTCATCTTATTCCAAACTTTCTGGTTATAAATTAAATACTAATAAAACGGATTTTTTTCCTATAAATATTCATTGCAACCCAGATATGTTACCCATGAAGGATATAATTTGGCAAAGAGAAAAATTTAAATACCTAGGCATTTTATTTTCATCTTCTATGAAAACTACAATATCATTAAATTGTGATTCTATTTTAAGTTACATTAAGGATGAAATATCTAAATGGTCTTCACTTCATCTTTCGTGGTGGGGAAAAATGGACTCCATAAAAATGACTATAGCACCAACATTTTTTTACTACCTAGCCATGATTCCTACCCAATTTCCTATGAAGTTTTATAAAGATGTAGATCGACTCCTTTCTAAATTTCTTTGGAGCAATAAAGCACCTCGTATTAGTTATAAAAAACTAAAATTGTCTAAATGTAATGGAGGTTTTGGTGTACCAGATTTTTTTTGTTATCACAAAGCTTTTATATTAAAGCAAAGTTCGGTTTAATCATTCTCATTTGATTAATCCCCCTACATGGCTTTCTATAGAAAAGAGTTTAATTGATCCATTTCCTTTACCTTCTTTGTTAACTATGTCCAATAAATCAATATTTTTTAATAAATCTGTTATTTTAAAATCCACTAAGTTAATATTACATGATTTCGATTTAATTTTTGAATCACCCATGTCCATTACTGAAGATATGTCGTTATGGTATAATTCAAGCATAAAACTTACTAAAAATGTTAGATTTTGGCATTCATGGATTAAAGCTGGTATTTTCTGCCTCAAAGATATCCATTATAACAATGCTTTTATCTCTTTTGATGTCCTACAGGAAAAATTTAATTTACCTTCCTCTGATTTATTCAAATATGAATTTTTATGCAATTCTATTTTAGATTAATTTCCTCATTATATACCTTCTAATGCTAAATCAGATTTATCAGTTCATATTCAATCCCTCTCCACTTTGCCTCATGGTGTTTCATTATTGTATAAAAAGATGATTACTTTTAAAGGTAACAATATTAATGTGCTTCTGACATTTTGGAATAATGAGCTTTCTCTATCTTTATCTTACGAAATATGGAAAACTATTTGGCTTAATAGTATTTCAGGATGGTTACCTGTTTCGCTTCATCAAACAAACTCATATATTTTATATAATTGTCTATGGTCTCCACTGAGATTGTTTCAAGCTAAACTCCTTCCAACTTCAAAGTGTTGACACTGTAATTTACATACTGTTTCGTAAAAACATATGCTTTTTGAATGTCCTTCCATATTTAAATTTTGGACTGAAGTTTGGAATGTTATAAAAAAAATACTTAATATTCATGATGATTTATCATTTAACTTGTTAATTTGTAAATCTGTCGTTCTTTCTCAAAAATTAATTGATTTAGAAGGTAAACTTTTTAATTTCCTGTTATCAGCAGCTTTAAAATCCATTACCTCATGTTGGAAAGACGTTTCATTATTATCTGTTCATGTTTGGTGGTCATGGGTTATTTTTACTAGAAGAGGAGCCCATTTATCCTTGAATGGTGTTATTCATAATTGTAATCTTATCATATTATTTTGGAAACCTATTGATAATTATCTATCTTCTTAAAATGTATTTTTCTATAAGTTAAGTATTTATCGATATTTTTGCATAGTTTCTATTTGATAGTAGTTCTGTCTTAATGATTATTAATAACATGTATAATTGTTTTTTCTCCCTCCTTTTTTAATTTTCTGTAACAATATATTATGTTATAATGTACCTGTTAAAATTGTATTGATGTTGATAATCGTCATATATTCTCATTGGGTACTTTCATTGTACTATTTTTTGTACTGTCTGTTTGTTAACTTAAAATTTAATAAACTATTCTGAACTAAAAAAAAAAAAAAAGGTACATCTTATTAGCTGAAGAAAAATACAGAGACCAGCCTCGACCAGCAGTTTTAAATTACAGGGAAAGAAACTCATGCACATTTATTTGTCATGCAAGTTTTAAAGGCCTACACTTAGCAACACAAAAATAAAATCAAGTACATTTCTAATTTGTTAATTAGCTTTATCATAATTGTAATTTGCATTCTCACCATCACATTTGTCCTTTGAACTTTCCAGTATAAGATCTTTTAGTATTTTGCTTTACTGTTCGAGTTTTCTCTTTCTTTAAATTTAAAAGAAGATACTCTTCTATTTCCATCATCAACTACCCCTTTGCTTCTCTCCTCGTGTGATATCTACTAGTGCAAATCCAAACAAGAGCCTCTCCGACTAGACCCCTCCCTCTGTCAGATTCTTAATCACCAGGAGGGCGGTTTAGGGCTTGGCCTTATTTATATAGTCAGCTCACAGAATGGCCGTCAAGATTTCCATCTGTTTGCAAGAGTTTCTCACTAAGGGGTCGATTCCGATTCGGGTCGGAAGCGCACCTAACACTATCCGTCCGGAAAAAAACCCAGCCGAATGCGTGTTTCCCGACCGATTCGAACAGTCGTCCGAACGAGCAAGTACGATGCGCATAACAGCCCAGATTCCGAGCGAGCCGTACTCACCCATTTCAGCTCCAGTTCCCCGCCCGAGCCGGATCCGTAAACGCCGAAACAGTCGCACGGAACCAAAATACACAGCACCTTCCGGCCGGACTGGTACGATGCGCACTCCGTACCCGCCGAACCCGTCGCTACGTCCGGCACATCAGAGCATCCGGGAGAGCTGCACATAAGCTCCGATTCGCGCCACAAGACGATCCACGGCTACGAGACGAACAAGCCAGCGATGAGTACGAGTCCAAGCCACGAGAAACCCGAACGAGACGAACAAAACATGAATCCCATCGCGCAGGTCCTACCAATATTCTACATCTATTACCGGGACCGGTACGGACGCGTACGGCGAAGACGGTAAGTCAAACACCCACTACACAAAGAAACAACACGTACCCAACATATGTCACACACACATAGGGATGCAGAAATGACGTACACTAGCAACTGCAGAACCATAGGGGCGGAATGGCTTTCACCAATGCCATACACACCCATAGGGGGCTGGATGCCTACCACTACCACCCCCCTACTCAGCGGGGCCTGGATGCCTACCACTACCACCACCCCTACTCAGGGGGGCCTGGATGCCTGTCACTACTACCATCCCCACTCATAGGGGGATGGATGCCTACCACTACCACCACCCCTACTCATGGGGGCCTGGATGCCTGTCACTACTACCATCCCCACTCATAGGGGGATGGATGCCTACCACTAACACCACCCCTACTCATGTGGGCCTGGATGCCTACCACTACCACCACCCCTACTCATGGGGGCCTGGATGCCTGTCACTACTACCATCCCCACTCATAGGGGATGGATGCCTGTCACTACTACCATCCCCACTCATAGGGGATGGATGCCTACCACTACCACCACCCCTACTCAGGGGTGCCTGGATGCCTACCACTACCACCACCCCTACTCAGGGAGGCCTGGATGCCTATCACTACTACCATCCCCACTCATAGGGGAATGGATGCCTACCACTACCACCACCCCTACTCAGGGGGCCTGGATGCCTGTCACTACTACCATCCCCACTCATAGGGGGGTGGATGCCTACCACTACCACCACCCCTACTCAGGGGGGCCTGGATGCCTGTCACTACTACCATCCCCACTCATAGGGGGATGGATGCCTACCACTGCCTGAAAAAACAAATTGAAGGAGTATGCCCCAGAGAGCTTAAGGATGTTACGGGAAGCGTTGATGAGGAAAAAACCAGAGAAAATTTATTTTGGTTTTAAAAGACTCCTCATTCACCAACCTAGTTGGTGACATGCTTCATCATTAGGGTCCCACCCGAGTAGCCGAATGCCACTCGGGTGTGCTACGACACCTGATTACAGTGGAGCGGGTATTTTGAGTGAATCAGTGAAGTGGTGATCATAAAATTGTCTTTATTGTACTCCGTTACTTTTATTATGGAGCAAGTAAGACAAGGTTAAAAATAAGTACACAAGAGTATTACCATAAAGGACCTACTTGTCCAAAGGTAAAAACTGTTGGTGGTGAAAAAGTGAAAAGAAATAAGTGGGTCGGGTCTACATGTTTCAACCTACAGTGTGTATTACTAGGTTTTCATCAGGACCTGTGACCCGGGCGGTATACACACGCTAAGGTGTACCCTACCCTTGGTCACAATTGAAATACCATACTGTATACTTACAGGATGGAAACCCTTTCAGTTCTTCACGAAAGGAAAGAATAAAATTCTGGAAAGAAAAAAGCACATAGATACCATGCCGCTAATTAATCATGTATCCATGGATCAACATATCCGTGCATATCGCACACAGATCGCTCCCGTAAACAGAATGCATGTGCCTGGTGTCAGTGCTCATCTAGCACCAAAATGTGTGCGATCACACTCATGACCAAGACAGACAATACATAGCGATTAGTGTCTAAGTGAACCCAACAAACGCGTGATGTCATACCTCACTAGTCAAAGGTGTGCCAGTTGTCAGGGTACTGATTACCCCAGTGGATACGAGAGCAAGGAAACAGTTCCTCTGGTTAAAGCGTAGTAAGTTACACTAAAGATACTACACTGAAACGAAAAATTTAATAAAAATGGGAAAAGAGATATAAAGGCAGAGGCTTACACCGTGACGAAATTGAGTCTTGCCTCATGGTTAACGTGGGGATGGATGCTGACTTTAGTCAAACTCTGCGGAGAAGCATAAAACGTTTAGTAAAGGTAAGACTCTTCCATTTAGAAAAGTTAAAAAACGGAGCCCACCCGTGTACTCACTTCATCAAGTCATGCCATCCGCTACTCAAACCTGCGATGTGACCCCATCAGGAAACCCGAGGATAGTGAAACCGGCGTCCTCGCGGTCTATAACAAACCCAGAGGCTTCCGGGTATGTCACGTGATCGGGTGAGAGGCGTACTGCGTGATGACATCAAAAGTAAGTAAAGGCTTTAGAAAAAGCCAAGGGGCGTATCAGAAAGTGACTGTCTGTTAAGAGAGACAGGCAATCACTGTCTCTATCGAAAGGAGGGAAAATGAGGAAAAATAGGCATAACTTAATATTGTTGGAATCGGCATATGTGCGCGACACATACTCTCATTGTATAGATAACGACAGATTTAGATGAAAAACTGGAGGGTCGACTTAAAGTTACAGATAGAGGATAATAAGGACATGAACCTGGTAAAATGGCATGTGATCATAAATGCCAACAGGGAGATGATAATCACAAATGTAACAAGTGGCAGTTGATACTGCCGTAAAACATAAAGAGTAGCCATCATGTTGTTATTAGGGTATGCTGACATGGTAAGTGTATATTGACAAGCTAGTGTAGTACCCGCACAGAATGAAGTTATTAGCAAATACCACAAAGGAAAGTCTATACTCCAAACTATCTATCTCGATAGAACACTATTCCACGGAATCCCATCATTCAACCCGTTCTTTTGAGTTGACAGTCTATAGACCCATCTCTGTTCCTTTTCGAACAGATACCTGTTGGACTGATCCCCGGGTCTTATAGTTTCGATGATTGTCCATCTTAAGTCATTAGTAGTGTGGTTACTTTGGAGATAGTGTTCAGTCAATTTTGTAGTGATTTTCTTGCATCTAATGGTACTGCGATGCTCGCAGATTCGCTGTTTCACTTTTCTCCCAGTCATGCCAACATAACGAAGCCCACAGGGGCAGGTGATTAGGTAGACCACATTGGTACTATTGCAGTTTGTGTGCGTCCTCTGAGTCCAGACCTTGCCTGGTTCCAAGTTAAGAGTCTTACTAGTTGTGGTCAGATGGCACACACTACAATTACCGCATGGAAAATGACCTGTGATGTTCGGCATACCCCAAGCATTCAGGACAGTATGTTGCATAACCTGTTTCTTGGTCCTAGGGCGAGTGGAAACCAGAGTATCCTTAAGGCTTTTCGCCTTCTTGAACGAAAACATAGGTTTTGCCCAATTGAGGTTCCCTGTATTAATGATGTTCCAGTGTTTGTTAATAGCACGTGTTACCTGGTTAGAAATGGTACTATATGTAGTGACACAGGTAAGGGGGATGTTTGAGTTAGTGTTCACCTTGTTTTCCAGCAACGCGTCTCTGTGTTGATTACGTGCGCGTTTCTGACATGTTGTGATCAATTTTTCAGGGTAACCTCTCTCAATTAGTTTGTTAGACAAATCAACTGCTTGGTTCCTGTAATCCAACAGTTTACTACAGTTTCTTCTCAATCTAAGGTACTGCCCATACGGAAGATTCTCCCTCAAAGGTCTAGGGTGAAAACTCTCGAACCTAAGCAGGTTATTTTTAGCCGTTGGTTTATGATATGTCTTGGTTTCTAGTTTCCCATTCTCTTTGGTAATAACAATGTCAAGAAATATCATACTTTCATTGTGGAATGAATGGGTAAACTTAAGGTTCCTATCGCAGGTGTTGATCCATGCGATGAACTCCAAAAGACTGTCATTTGGTCCTTGCCAGATGGCAAGGACATCATCAATGTATCTTTTCCAGAAGACAAGGTGTGGTGCAAAGGGATTGGCCGCATTCAATATGTATTTTTCTTCAAAATCAAAGACATAGAGTCCAGCCACACTCGGAGCGAAGGTGCTTCCCATAGAAGTACCTCCTATTTGGAGATATAGCTTTCCCTCATACTCAAAATAGTTATTTTTCAATGCCAGTGTGGCGCACTCGAGGATAAATTGTTTAGGGGTATTAAAAGGCCAATCACTATGTTCTAAGGCTTTTCTCAGTACCTCCAGTGTATCGTCCTGGGGTATACTCGTGATAGAGACTTTCGATATCAAAAGATACCAAGATGGTGGATTCATTAACCGATTACTTTTTAAGAAGATTGGAGTAAACTTTTAGTGTCTTGTAAGTAGGTGGTTGTCTTTTGTACAATTGTTTTGAAGAAGAAATCACAAAAACGAGAGAGGGGTTCTAACAGAGAGCCTATTCCAGACACGATGGGTCTGCCTGGGGGTGGATCCCTGTTTTTATGCATCTTTGGCAAAGTGTAGAAATATGGAATTTTCTCATCACACTTAGTTAAAAAGTCTGCCTTGTGTTTAGAAATGAAACCACTGAACTCCGCACTTTCCACCAGTGTTTTTATCTCGGATTTGAGTGCTTGTGTGGGATCAGAGGTAAGTGGGGTGTAATTGGTTGTGTCCGCTAAAAGCCGACAACATTCCGCTTGATAAGCGGACTTATTTTGCACCACCACACCTCCACCTTTGTCCGCTGGTTTTATTATGATAGTATCACAGTTTTTCAGCTCTGCCACAGCTGAATTCTCCTGTTTGGTCATATTAAAAAAAGGTTTTTTTGTTTCCATGCGTTCTACGTCATTGAACACTGCTTGTTCAAAAGACAGAATCTCAATGGGGGTCGTATGAATTGGAGTGTACAAAGGTAGATTTTAAACGGAGACCAGTGTCATGAGACTCCTGTATAGGGGTAGGGTCACTTCGGCCCTCAAAGAAAGCTTTCAGTCTCAGTTTCCTAAAGAAACCAGATAATTCACAGTGTAGACCGAATTTGTCAACATTAGCAGTGGGGACAAATCCCAAACCCTTATTAAGAACCCCTTCCTCGACATTGGAAAGTGGTCTCGATGAAAGGTTGGTGACTAAGTCCTGGGAGTGCTTGACCCTGCCTGTGGTTCCCGAGTCCTGCTCCTCGTATGATTGCCCACTGGGTCTTCTTCCTCCCAATGCACTTGATTTTGTCCTTTCCTGCGACCCCTTCCTCTTCGGTCCCTGCCTAAAAAAGGCGGCCTAAAAGAGTTCTGTTGGAACAGTGGTTGTGGGATGGGTGGTTGCCAGCCAAACATCGGGTAAGGATGGTGGGGATTATAGGGGCCTTGATAGCCCATTGCGGGGAGGCCTTGATAACCCATTGCTGGTGGGCCGTTGTAATTAGGCCAAGGCATAGGTGGTCTGTACTGTCTTCTTTGTCCATTAGACCTCCCACTGCCTGTCCTAGAACCGCTACTGGCAGTAGAGTCATTACTGGATGCATCGGAAACCCTGTCGTTGTGAGAAGGTGCGATGTATTCAGGATCAGAGTAGGGATAAACTTTAGTATAGGAGAACTTTTTAAGATCCTTATGAAATTTCTGTGCTTTCTGTTGAGTTAAGTTCTCCTTATACTCATTGATCTCCTTATTAAGTTCATCTAGTTTCCTTTTATAACCAGTGATTGTCATTTTTATCTGGTTTTCAGTGAGTGTAATTTCTATCATCATTGCCTCAGATAGTCTAAGTGCTGTTTTAATAATCAGAACAATCCAGTCGCGTGTGCACCGCCACGCGATTTGTGCCCAATCTTTCCGAAACGCTGGATCTTCAAGAAAAATGCGTGGTGCATTCGTGACTAATAACCCCTTTGGTGCGGTGTTGTTACGTAAATACTCGGTGAGTATTGTACCATGTAGTATAGTTCTTACCCTGTTCTTTTTTATTTCTGTCAGTTTTTCCCAGTCTGTTATCTGTGAGACCGTTTGTGCTATGCTTGTATCCGCAAAAAGAGAGGAGTCGCCAAGTAAGGCATCAACCTCCTCACTAGAATAAGACAGGCCTTGATTCTCACCCATGATGAGAATAAAGAAACTCTCACAGCTGTGCGCTGCCTGAACTACGTAAAACAATAAGAGAGAGAGAGGTATTTAGAGGGGGTACTCCTAGTCCCCTGAAAGTTACCTGAAAAACTAATTGAAGGAGTATGCCCCAGAGAGCTTAAGGATGTTACGGGAAGCGTTGATGAGGAAAAAACCAGAGAAAATTTCATCATCATTGGGGTCCCACCCGAGTAGCCGAATGCCACTCGGGTGTGCTACGACACCTGATTACAGTGGAGCGGGTATTTTGAGTGAATCAGTGAAGTGGTGGACCTGCCCGGGTCACAGGTCCTGATGAAAACCTAGTAATACACACTGTAGGTTGAAACATGTAGACCCGACCCACTTATTTCTTTTCACTTTTTCTCCACCAATAGTTTTTACCTTTGGACAAGTAGGTCCTTTATGGTAATACTCTTGTGTACTTATTTTTAACCTTGTCTTACTTGCTCCATAATAAAAGTAACGGAGTACAATAAAGACAATTTTATGATCACCACTTCACTGATTCACTCAAAATACCCGCTCCACTGTAATCAGGTGTCGTAGCACACCCGAGTGGCATTCGGCTACTCGGGTGGGACCCCAATGATGAAGCATTTCACCAACTAGGTTGGTGAGTGAGGGGTCTTTTAAAACCAAAAGAAATTTTCTCTGGTTTTTTCCTCATCAACACTTCCCGTAACATCCTTAAGCTCTCTGGGGCATACTCCTTCAATTTGTTTTTTCAGGTAACTTTCAGGGGACTAGGAGTACCCCCTTTAAATACCCTCTCTCTCTCTTATTGTTTTACGTAGTGCCTACCACTGCCACCACCCCTACTCATGGGGGCCTGGATGCCTGTCACTACTACCATCCCCACTCATAGGGGGATGGATGCCTACCACTAACACCATCCCCACTCATAGGGGGATGCATGCCTACCACTACCACCACCCCTACTCATGTGGGCCTGGATGCCTACCACTACCACCACCCCTACTCAGGGGGCCTGGATGCCTGTCACTACTACCATCCCCACTCATAGGGGATGGATGCCTACCACTACCACCACCCCTACTCATGGGGGCCTGCATGCCTACCACTACCACCACCCCTACTCAGGGGGCCTGGATGCCTGTCACTACTACCATCCCCACTCATAGGGGGATGGATGCCTACCACTACCACCACCCCTACTCATGTGGGCCTGGATGCCTACCACTACCACCACCCCTACTCATGGGGGTCTGGATGCCTGTCACTACTACCATCCCCACTCATAGGGGGATGGATGCCTACCACTACCACCACCCCTACTCATGTGGGCCTGGATGCCTACCACTACCACCACCCCTACTCATGGGGGCTTGGATGCCTGTCACTACTACCATCCCCACTCATAGGGGGATGGATGCCTACCACTACCACCACCCCTACTCAGGGGGGCCTGGATGCCTACCACTAACACCATCCCCACTCATAGGGGGATGAGTGCCTACCACCCACACCACCCCTAAACATAGGACGGGAAATAGATGACACAACCAGCATACTCCAACATAAGGAATGTCTGAAAATACATCCCACCAACACCATGACAAGCGTGTGTAGTCTGTGTCAAATGCCTACAACACTGAACATGACATTGAGCATACGATGTGACCTCCTATCACATGTGTCACACATAAATGTGTGTGGCCTCCACAATGCAAGCAGACCATGACCACTGTGGCAATGGGGTATAACACCCCATCATCACAGTGACCAAAAGGTAAGTCTGGGGTCCATAGCTGAAGCACATTTTGAACATTGTGGCAATGGGGTCTAAACCCCCATCACCACAGTGACCAAAAGGTAAGTGTGGGGTCCATAGCTGAAGCACATTTTGAACATTGTGGCAATGGGGTGTAAACCCCCATCACCACAGTGACCAAAAGGTAAGTGTTGTCATGGGAAAGGCTGCAAATGCCAAACAGCATGGATGATTCCTGGTCACAGAACAACAAACACATCTGTGGCATAGTAGTGCTTGTGTCCCATAGCAACATACATTGGGTGAGGCAAACAGTGCAGTGCAAATAAGATATACCTTTGGCCATGTGCAGACAAACATCACCCATGGGGGCTAACATTGTCAACATTCGTCAATAACACAATGACAGAAGTGAACATCATAATGCAGGCCCACATATCTGCACCAATGGACACACAAATGTAGATATCCTGTGGAGACTGTAGATGTCAGGTGAACAAATACCATACCATGGCAGCAATGGGACATACAAACCATGATCATTGTGCTGACTGATGACCTAGGAGTCCCAGGGACAGCAGGGGAAACCCACCAAACAACATACAGCCAATGGCACACAAAGATATGCCAATGCAGTGGTGCAGATGCACAAACACAAACAGGCAGCCTCACACTGCATATCAAACACAACAGGTGATGGGGGTGCCAGTGTCCCCAGGCAACCACACAACACATGAGGAGGCCTGAATCACAATTACACAGATGTGTATACAGTGCCACACAAAAGTAACTCATGGATCGGATTCCCCTATGTGGGCAATCAGGCATTGTTAGATGAGAGGGAGCCCAAATTCACATGTCACACAAGCTTGTAGGAACAGCAAATAACACAGCAAGAGACAGACCCACCACAGCACTACCCCCAGGGACCCCACATTGTGGTGACCCTGGCCTGCATGATAATCCCACTGTGATGACAAAGCTAGATGTCGTTCACACTGTGAACCACAGTCATGTGTCCTGAGCTACAAACTACCATCACACCTACACAAGCACAAATCAATCAGCACGGCCTGTCAGCCAAGGCCAACATGGAGGTAGGGGTCTAGCCATGCAACAACTCTCATTTGCACACACTCAACACCACACACCTCGATCTACACCAATGTGCAGCTGTGAAGCTCACATGGACTGGTGACATTGCACATGCACCCATGACAATCCCAGGGGTGGTGGTGGGAACTAAGGTGCAGAAACCCATCACACATGGCCAGTCAACAAGACTCGTGAATGTCAGACACACTGCACAGTACGCCGTACATGGGCATGACGTGAAATCCACCACATTCAATGTGATCCCGGACACAGTCACACACCAATGAAGAAGTCAAGGTCACCCACAAAGAACACACATAGACAACTTCCAACATTGCAGCTCTGACCCAGAGGAGTGGCAGCAGTCACACACACAACGTGTCACAATCACTGAAAGCTAACACAAACTGTAAATTACATGACTTGTGAAACCAACAAGTGCCAGGGGGAATCCTGACTGTGTCTCATCTGCGTTTGCCCACAAACTCAGCCCTGACAGCAAACACACCTATGGATGACACCCTGATGACCAGTAATGTGCCATGCACCCACATCCCAGAGAACCCAGTGCGAAGATTTGGGGGAACATAGGTCAACTCAGCAAGCATCACAAACAGGAACATCACTAGGGATCCCAGCCTGTGTTGCAAAATGGAAGTGAACACACACAGACATGCTCACACAACACACACCTTGGGCTCAGGCAATGTCACGGAATTACACACTGCCATGAGGGGACTCCACTCCTGTGTAAGGAAAGCTGTGCCATACGTTCTCTCTGCAGGGCTCTATCATGTCAGCAGTACACTTGGTCACTCAGTCAACAATTAGCACAAAATGAAGGCTCTCGTCACATCAGCCTGGTCATGGGAGTGTCACCGAAATCATCTGCACAGATCCAACACACATGTATAGCAAGTTGCACTGATAACACAGATGAGTCCTTCCCCATTGATGCCCAAACTTGCATGTCCAGTGGAGATGGTCACACGGTCAGGGAAACAGACAAATTGAACAATGGCAAGCACAACTGATGTGCAGGGGTGTAAGCCACAGATGTGATATTGCAAATAAATGTAGGAAATCACATTGGCAAATATTGAAAACATGACACCCTCATATTGCTGCAAAGGATGACATGGCTACACACCAGGATAGGACACATTCCCCTGGACCACATGGGGTCCTGCACAGTAACACTTCATTTTCATGATATAAAAAATCACCATCACTGCATCAAGGGTATGGTTAGCATCATCAACATCATGTACATCTGAAACTAAACCACCAGAGAACAGAAAGGAGCTTTATTCAGCATATGTGTGTGAAATATGAAAGTCCTGCAAAAATACAATGCCAATGGCCAGTTCAACAGTTCAGTCCGAACAGGGTGACAGTGGCAGATGTCACCCTCTGCTTGCCTGCACTGATACGGAGCAGGGACATTCCCCTCGGAGGGGCATACGGGGGGCAGGCCAGGCACCGCAGGGACAGGATCATGGCTCACCAGAAGGAGGCAGGGAAGGGGTGGCAGGTGCTGGAGAGTCACTGACAACTGCAGTGGAGGTGTCTGACATGGTGTGTGCCGGCACAACTGGGGGGCATGAGTCAGATGGTGTGGGTGCCAGCACGACTGCAGTGGTCTGGCCAGATGGAGTGGACAGGTTCCCCACTGCAGTGCCCAAGTCAGACGGGGTGGTAGTGGACTCCACTGCAGTGCCTATCTCCAGGGGAGTAGAATGAGGTTCAGGTAAGGTGGGCAGGACAGAGGGGGAGGACACGGTCTCCACACCAGTGGCACAAACATGTGCAGCGGGGGGTGTGAGGCTGGAAGAGCAAGTGGTAGGTGGAGAAGGCCGGATCATTTTGGGGATGGTGTATCTGTGGGTGGGGGAACCTGGGGCAGGGTGTGGTGGGGGAACCAGTGGTGTGGGCGCCTGAGGGATGGAGGAAGGAGACTGTGTGGTTGAGCTGCAGGGCGGTGGCGGGGTCTTGCTCTTCCGGGACCGGGGGGACTTGCGTGTGGGGGCCTTAGTCTGTCCGTGCCTGGGGGAGGGTGTCTGGGGGTGAGGGGCACTCTCCTCTGTGTGGGTGGACTTCCTCTTCCCCCTGTATGCTGGATCAGCTGGATCGGAGGGGAAGAGGCCGAGGTCACAGAGGAAGAGCTGCTGTTTAGGTGGGGTTGCAGGTGAGGCAAGGGAAGGGGTCTTGGAGGGAGAGGATTTGGAGGACTGCAGCGTGACTGTCGATGCCTGTGTGTGTGTCTGTTCCCCATCCCCTGTGGGTGTGGTATCAGTCCCCTGAGGATGCTTGCGTGCACGTTTTGCCTTTGTTTTGGGTGTTTCTGTGCTGCTTGTGTCTGTGTGTTTGGGTGATTGTGCAGGTGTGCATGTGCTTGGGACAGGTAAGGTGCCAGGAAGTGTGGATGGGGCAGAGGTAGGGGTGGTGAGGGACTGTTGGAGGAGGGACACTGCTGCCGTCAGGGAGGAGTCCATGGACTTATTGCTCCTCTGTAGGGCAGACATGCCAGATGAGATGCCCTCCATGAACGACACCAGCTGTGTCAACAGAGTGGTGTGTGCATGGAGGACACTCAGCATAGCTGTCTGCCCTACATGGAGCTGGCGAAGTAAGTACACAGACTACTCACTCAGGGCAGCAGGGGACACAGGGGCAGGGGGTGCGGTGCCTGGCACGAAGGAGACATGCTCCCGAACATGGGAGCCTCCACGGACCTCTGGAATGGGAGCCAATGGGAGGGCGGTGGTGGTGGTGGTGGTGGTGGCGGGGCCAGCCATACTAGCTGGGGTGTGGTGGCTGCTGACACCCGCCTCCACAAGGGAGTCATCCTCCGAGCTGCTGTGGTCCTCAGCTGAGGTGGATGGTGCTGAGGACTCCTCGGTGTGACTCCCTCGCCCTCCGTGCCACTGGGTCCCTCCGACCACTCATCGGCTGCTGACCCAGCCTGGCTCTGCAGCTCCTCCTGGTCTGTGGAGCTGTCCCCTCCTGTGGCCGTGGATGTATCTGCAAACAATTAGGGAAACAGACAAACATCAGTCACCTGCACTGACCGCACACACCACAGTAAGTATAGCACATTACAGAGCAAGCCCTGGCATCCTTAGTTGAACATTGCCAAAAGTGCTCACACAGATTAGGAGAAGCCAATTGTCAGTCTGATGGTCAACCATGGCACTCACACCCCTCCTGGCCTTTGTAGTAGGGTTCTGTTCTACCATATAACACAGACCTATGTACCTTTCTGCTCTGCCCATGAAACATGGCACTCCCATATAGGCCCCACCAGTCAGGCCCTGATAGATGACCTAAGCTGTCCATTGTTCTTTTAGCCTTTTAGTACCTGTCACAGTGGTCCACACCCCTTAGATACATACACTTAGGCCCAAACCCACCTCCTTAGATGCACACACACATGTATTCCCAAGAGGCCACTGCCTCATGCTATCATTTTTCTAATACAACAAATCTTGTAGGCCTTTCTGACCTGACAGCAGGGACCTGTGCCATCCACCGCGGCACCAGCCCCCTTGTAAATATCCACAGTCACAAGAATAAGGTTAGCCCACACGTATGTGACACTCTGCTGGTTCATCTTGCTCTTTCACAAGCAATGTTTGCAAAATTTTAACTTATGAAACTTTCAACGCTTGCTCCACTGAAACTGAAAAGGTGGCTACGTGACAGAGAAATAATATATAAAATTCTCAAATTCAGAGCATCTTACGGTAAAAGTTATCTTTTTCTTATGTTTGCGGTCAAGAGCACCGACCACCTGCTAAAAGCCCCTGTTTTCACCATGATACCACTTCTCTGTTCTTCAAAAACTTTCCACAGTTACTGTAAGCGTGTGGTCAAGGACCCACGTCAGGGCCCACGTCAACTGTGGGTAGGAGTTCTGCATTAAGCCATATAAAAACTTTGCACCCATGTCCACGCCCTGAACTCTTCATACCAGTGCATTGCATGGGGAGGGTTCACGGTCAGCCGTTCTCCTGATCTTGGGCCTCGAAATTCTACTATCAAGGTGGTAATGCTCTTTTCTGATTGCTAGCCTTTTGCCTTTGTCAGCCTCTCTAATTTAGCTCATCCACACCCAATTCATTGCATTCATCCTAGCTTAAACTGTGTAGCCTTGGATGGTTCTTGCTCTCTTATTTAAGATTTGCCTTCTAGGCGCTTGCCTATTCATGATCCCTCATTTAAGACTTGCCCCATAGGCTGTAGCTCACTGATAGATAGTTACATAGATCTTTGTGCTTCACTTAAAATATGATTTGTAATATTGTTGATGCTTTCATTTTCATCCTGCTCATGTGTTGACGAGCAGCATCAAATGAACAGTTCTCAGTGTTACTGAATTGCTTAACAAAGTGCCACTGTATTTCACACCGTTGTTCCTTCTTTTCAAGTGAACGAGCAGAGTGCGGGTCGTGCTCTCATGAGCCGGTAAGCAGAAGGGTGTGACCACCCATTTACCCTCAAACAGCTTGCACCCATCTGTCTGGTGCCTGCCGGATGGTAATACCCCAGTGTGGACACATGCACCACCTACCCAGTTGTTGGACATTGCAGGGAACACAGTGAAGTATGTGAACATGCACACATCACATCTCTTGCCCCTGAGTCAGTACAGGTGTCCGGATGAAGGGATGGCCAGAGTCTAATTTGAAATGCATGTGATGCATACCAGCACCAGACACCATGATGCACCCATGTCCTCATTGTCAATGCCACAATGGGGTGCATGTTGCACATGTCACTCCCCTGCAGGATCACTCTTAAGAAGTTTAATGCCATGGCACATGCATGCCTGCAAAGTCATACATCACTGTCTCCAGTCACATGGGCAGGGCAGACAGCCAACAACAGTCTGCACTGTGTCACAATCCTAGGTCATGGGGAATGCAAGTTCTGTAGCTGACAAGTGCACATGTCCATCCCCCCCCACCACATCATCTGAACTCGTATTTGTCCACGTCATACCAATTGGACATATGGGAGACATGAAACACAACTCTCTGAACCTGAGCACCTCACAGTCTGCTGTGAATGAAAACCAGCTGCCTGAACTTCTCAGTCGCATGCACCAGTCTGCACAGTCAAGTGATCAAACACCTATATGTCACCCAAGTATCATCTCTCATGGTCACATCTCAGATGGCATGCTGAGCCATAACCGATAAACAGCCCAGTAGTCCTGACAACGAAGCCGCAGCACTATGACACAGAGGCAGACACCTGAGGGAACATTTCACTGAGCACAACGTGTCAGCTGATACACGGGAGTGGGAGTACAGAGTGTATTGTATGCCCTGGAGTAGGCATGACTGTCCTGCTCCACGTGAAAGAGGGATGAGCCCTGGACAGTAGGCATGTGGCTAAGCATGTGTGACACACTTGATATACATACTCCTGAGGCCCAAACATTGTTCCCACCCGCAGCATGGGGGTGTGCCAAATACCCCAGGCACATGTGGTGAGTCAGATCAGCAATTGGAACACATATCAAAGTTACATGCAGATTACATGTCAGAACTCAGGCATTGTGTAAGCAATTGACCCACCCATGAAGCACACAACAAAGGTACGGTAACAATTTCTGGCCCCCACCCTGAGCTAAGCAAAATGCAAGGACACAGTACCCAAGTGACACAATTTCCAGACTGTAAGGGTCACACCTGGGTATCAGATGAGGAGTGGGCATGTCACAATTGAGGGACATGGGTCCTGGACCACAAGACTGATGTACTGTGGAGGTTTAACCAGGCCAGAGGAGGGCACATAGCATGTCAGACAAAGTTCACAGTGCAGTCATGGACTCACCCCCTCCTTGCTGCTGTCTGCCGTCAGCTGCCCATCCAGGTCAGGGAAGACCACCACCAGGATCCGGAGCATGTGGGGGTCAGGGTCCGGTGTCCGCCCCTCCTGCGAGGAGGCGACAGCTTCAGCTGGACCCTTGCGATCCTCCGGGTCCAGCCCCGAAGGTCCTGCCACCTCTTCTGGCAGTTGCGGATCCGGCGCTTGTAGTCCCCCACGGATCTTACTGCCCGGACGATGGTCAGCCAGATCTCCTGCTTCTGGTGGGCATCAACCTGTGAGGATGACAAAGTGAAAAGGCCATTACTACACATGCAACATATCCGTGCATCACACAGTTGGATATACATGTCTCAATCACAGGGGCACATGATGTACACAGGCAGTGCAACTATGGCTATGAACAGTTTACCAGCAGTTACTAAATGGTATCATTGCCTGGGAAGTAAAACCTTTTGGAATGCACTGTTACTGCACTATACCTGTTCAGTGCATGTAACTACACACTTTGGGGGTGAGAACTACTCAGTGAGCATGCTAGCCAGTGGTGTGCACACTGGAAGTCTTGCTAGTCAGACAACATGCACATTTAGTAAGGCAGTGGACAGCACACTCACCTGCTCCCCTGGTTTCCCATACAGCTTGCTGTACTGTGGAAGGAGGCTGTCCAGCAGGGCCTGGTTCTCCTCAGTGCTGAAGGCTGGGGCTCTCTCCACAGTACGTGCCATTGCAGTAGCCAGAGGATGCAGAGACAGCAGCAGTGTTGGTGGCAGATGTCATCCTGGAGCATGTAGTGCAGGCAAGTGAGCTCTCAGGGGAACAGCCAGCATTATATGTGTGCTGCAGAGGCAGATACTGTCCCATGTGTCCAAAGTGATAGGTC
This sequence comes from Calotriton arnoldi, assembly GCA_963921515.1. Lineage (NCBI taxonomy): Eukaryota > Metazoa > Chordata > Amphibia > Caudata > Salamandridae > Calotriton > Calotriton arnoldi. Next base: position 1,462,344 of record CAWUFW010003486.1, on the reverse strand, counting down.
CAACTCGTTTGCATCTTCTGAATCTGGCCAATACATGGAATTGCACCACTTATACACGCCCACAGCATCCTTCAAAAGTTAAACTTCATGACACCCATGAATTTGCAACATTGTTGTGGCTGGCCAACTGAATTCACTGCATCAGACTCGTTACAGATTCGAAAACGCGTCCGTTGCAATGCCAGGCCCTAGCCAATGCGTGCGCACCGATCGGACCATTGCTGTACAACGCGTATTTCAAATTACAACACGCACCCGCTGACATCAAATGCAATGGCCAATGCGTGCGCACCGATCGGTCCATTGCTGTACAACGCTGCACCCGCCACATCAAATGCAATGGCCAATGCGTGTGCACCGATCGGTCCATTGCTGTACAACGCGTATTCCGGGAAACAACGCTGCACTCGCCACATCATATGCAATGGCCAATGCGTGCGCACCGATCGGTCCATTGCTGTACAACGCGTACTCGCCACATCATATGCAATGGCCAATGCGCGCGCACTGGATCGCCCATTGCTGTACAACGCGTACTCGCTCACATCATATGCAATGGCCAATGCGTGCGCACCGATCGGTCCATTGCTGCACAACGCGTACTCCGCCACATCAAATGCAATGGCCAATGCGTGCGCACCGATCGGTCCATTGCTGTACAACGCGTATTCCGGGAAACAACGCGTACTCCACTCACATCATATGCAATGGCCAATGCGTGCGCACCAATCGGTCCATTGCTGTACAACGCTGCACTCCGCCACATCATATGCAATGGCCAATGCGCGCGCACCGATCGGTCCATTGCTGCACAACGCGCACTCGCCACATCAAATGCAATGGCCAATGCGTGCGCACCGATCGGTCCATTGCTGTACAACGCGTATTCCGGGAAACAACGCTGCACTCGCCACATCATATGCAATGGCTAACGCGTAGCGCACCGATCGGTCCATTGCTGTACAACGCCGTATTCCTGGAAACAACACGCACTCCGCCACATCATATGCAATGGCCAATGCGTGCGCACCGATCGGTCCATTACTGTACAACGCGTATTCTGGGAAACAACGCGTACTCCGCCACATCATATGCAATGGCCAATGCGTGCGCACCGATTGGTCCATTGCTGTACAACGCGTATTCCGGGAAACAACGCGTACCCGCTCACATTATATGCAATGGCCAATGTGTGCGCACCGATCGGTCCGTTGCTGTACAACGCGTCCCTGTACAGGTCACTCGCATATGTCACCATGCTTGTCACTGGTGTACGTATGCCAGCCACATATACTTGCCAGGGACTCAGGGGCACACCTACAACACCACAGCCTGTCCAACCTGTATCCTAAGGCATGTAAGGCTGCATTACCTTTTCTGTGTATGGGGGTCAACATGTGGTTTTTGGGGTGGCACTTGGGGGCAGCCACTCCCAGGCTGTGCACGTGTTCATGGGGACAGGATCCTTTGTGTGTTGTGCACATGACCACTGTGATGTGCAACTGTTCATTTCAGAGCATGTGGCATGGTCACATTTCCAGGTTGTGTATGTGTATGTCATGTCACATACCCCCCAGAGTCCCATGTGAGAAGGTATGTACGTCACAGGGTGACCCATTGCCACAATAGTGATGGCCCTCCACAGTCTGTGTGCATGTTGTGTTTCCGATGTCTCTGATTCCATGTGCACAATGGGAGACAGTCTCCACATCCACGTTGTTTGTGCATGGAATTGATGTGGTGCATGTGTGTGTCACAGACGTCCATGTCTGTCCTGCGGAGGCAACAGGGGCCACTACCTGTGGGAGTCATGTTTGTTTTTCTGACGTGTACATGATACGCCATGTCATGCCAGTGTCCATGTGGCAATACAGGGTCCCTGGGAATCTACCTGTCAATGAGCTGTGTTGCCTGTGGCGCATCTGTCCAGACATGTCACTGTGGTGTGTGTTTGGAACGTGACAGCAGTAAATGGGTACTGTGATACAGCCTAATGATTTCCCATTGCACAACCTGGAACTTGTTGTCAACACATGTTGAACTGTGATGTTAGATGTTGGACATGTAGATGCCATATCTGTCCATACAGAACGGCACACACATCAGGTACTTGTGTCTCGTAATGATGTATCATGTGATATTGAGTATGGTCAATGCCACATATGTGGGGTGACTGACAATCTTTATTTCTTCACCTATGCACTACAGGGCACCAGCTGTCCATAGACCATTCCCTGACCTTGCAACGATGGTGGAACATGACTACATCCGACGGTAACGCTTCACCAGGCAGCTGATTGAGGATTTGGCAGTGCGCTTGGCCCCACATTTGCAACCTGGCCGGCCGTACCCTACAGCGCTCACCCCCAAGGTGAAGGTGATGGCAGCCCTACACTTCTTTGCCACCGGTACCTTTCAACACACTGTGGCGTCTGCTGGTGGGATGTCACAGACTATGTTCAGCCGTATGCTACGCGATGTTTTGGAGGCAATGTTGAGATGCCTGAACCAGTACATCTATTTCCCTAAACGTCAACAACTCACTGACGTCAAGAGTGACTTCTATGCCCTGGGGAGGATGCCACATGTCATTGGCTCCATTGATGGGACACATGTGGCTTTGGTACCGCCACAGGCACATGAGCAGGCATACAGGAACAGGAAACATTATCATTCGATCAATGCTCTGGTGGTATGTCTTGCAGATATGAGCATCTCACATGTGTGTGCCCGTTTCCCTGGTTCGGCACACGATACCTACGTGATGAGGAGTAGTCGCATCCCGAGGATGATGTCACAGATGCAGAACCAGCGTGCCTGGCTTGTCGGTGTGTACTGACTTTGTACCATTGTGTGTGTTCTGCTATGTTGTATTCCGCCCTCTTTTCCAACTCAGCTAATGTGCAATTGTCTGTCTGTAGGTGACTACGGATACCCCAACATGCCGTGGTTGCTGACACCCCTCAGGAACCCTGTGACACCAGCCCAGATGAGCTACAATGAGGCACATGGCGGACCAGGAGAGTGATCGAGCGGACATTTGGTCTCCTGAAGAGCCGCTTCCCCTGCCTGGACAAGACAGGAGGGGAACTCCCATATGCCCCAGCAAAGGTGTGCAAGATTGTCATCGTCTGCTGCATGCTACACAACCTGGCAGTGCGGAAGGAGTTGCCTCTCAACCTGGATGACGATGACCAACATCCGCCACCTGTGGAGGATCCTGGCCTGGGCCACGATGCCAGTGATGATGATGATGATGATGATGTCCGCACACAGCTCATCACCAACTTCTTCAGCTGAATATGAGTATCCAGAGAGTTGTCATGTCAATGATGTGAGTTTGCGTGATATGTGTTGGTGGTGCGCTGGTGCTGTTTGAGTGTGGCCATGTGCTACTTGACTGGAAGTGTGCAGCGATGTGTCCTTACAGGTAGTCTGTACTCACCAACAGTGTTGACATGCTAACTTGGATTTCTGTAAGTATCTTGTGACATGTATTGGGCATGAGTATTGCAGTTGTGTCCTGTTCTTCAGTGCTTTTGACTGTGTGTCATGTCTGTCCTTCACAGGGTACTTTCAGAGTTGTTTGGTCAACTGTGATCCCCCGACACCATGATTCAACTTCCAGGGTGGAAGCAGTCGTTTCCCTACAGGTGATGTGCCACACACCCCTGGACTTTATTTCTTCTACACTTGTTGACTGTGTGGCCACTGCCACGTATTTTTTTTTATTTTTTTATTTTTATTTTGACAGTTTTGTATAGCGCGAACAAGATCCTTGCCGGTATCAGAGCGCTTCACAAGGCAGATATAGGTGAATGGCATATACATATAGAAAACATAGAGTTATGCGAATACAGATATTGGTGGATGACATATACATATAAAAACACTGAATTATGCGAATGAAATATTGTTAACTATTAGCGGTTAGCATATATCTACAGGAGAGTATAAGAGAATGTTCAAGGGAATTTAGACATGAATATCGATTTCACTTCCTTTTTGAATAAAGCAGTGGACGGATTAAGTCTTGTTTCTGGGGGTAAGGAGTTCCAAATCCTGGGAGCCATTCCTGAGAAGGTACGATTATATGTTTTCTTCTTGGAGAACCGTTGTGGTTTAAGTAGAAGATTATCCGTGCTCCTGGTAGATCTGTTACCACCCGATAGTACTAGTTTCTCCGCTAGATACCTCGGGGTTTTGTGATGCAATGCCTTATGTGTCATACAAGCGATTTTTAAGTGGATTCTGGCCTCGAAAGGTAACCAGTTGAGGGCCTGCAGGTCAGGGGAAATGTGGCAGTTTCTTTTGTTGCCAGTGATGAGTCTAGCGGCTGTATTGATTGCGGCTCTTAGCGGAGCAGTCGTTGATTTAGGACGGTCACAAAGAGTGACACTCCCATATTCCACTCTGGGAATTACTAGAGTTTGGACTGCTTGTTTAAAGTCATTTGCGGGTATGAAGGGTTTCAATTTTCTCAGAGTGTTTATCTGATAATTTGCTCCTTTTGTTGCAGCGCTGATGTGCTTCTGCATATTTAGTTTATTATCCAGGGTTACTCCTAGGGATTTAGCGGAATCGATGATGAGAGGTTGACCGTCGAGTGCAGTTAGGTGCTTCATCCACTCTTGGATGATGGATGTTTGGTTGGGGGAGCGATTAGGAGGAATTCTGTTTTTAGTGTGTTTAGTTTTAAATGGTTCGTAGCCAGCCATGTCTGTGTCTTATGGAGCGTTGAGTTAAGGGACTTGATGTCTTCAAGAGAGTGGACCTTAATGTAGAGCTGTGTGTCGTCGGCGTACATGTGGTAGTGGATGTTTGCGGAGTTGAGAAGCTCAGTGAGTGGTTCCATAAACAAATTGAAGAGTGTTGGGGAGAGGGACGATCCCTGGGGTACTCCCAGCGTGACTGGGGTGGGGTTAGATAAGGATTGTTTAATCTTGAATCTTTGTGTTCTATTTTGAAGGAAGGAGGTGAACCAGTTTAACACCGTTCCAGATAGTCCCATTCTTTGCTTCAGGAGGTCCGTTAGGTTGTCGTGTTTGATTGTATCGAAGGCTGAGGATAGGTCCAGTAAGATTAGCAAGCAGGCTTTGTTTTGATACAGTATTTGTAATGCGTCATCCATTATGTGAGTCATGGCTGATTCGGTACTGTGCCCTGAACGAAAGCCTGATTGGAATTGGTCGAGTAGGTTGAAATGGTCTATGTGGTTGCTAAGCTGCATGTGGACACATTTTTCGAGCAGTTTGGCCAGGGTTGAGATGTTCGATATTGGGCGATAGTTATTCAAGTCTGAGGGATCTGCTGTTATTTTCTTTAGGATGGGGAAACCTGACCAGTTTTGAGGATGTCAGGGATGGTTCCTTGCAGAAGAGAGGAATTAATAATCTTAGTCCATAGGGGCACTAGCAGTGGAATGAAGGTCTTTAGGTGGGATGCTGGGAGAGGGTCTGTGAAATGGTTGGAGGGATTCAGAGTAGTGTGTGTTTTTAGGATAGTTTCTTCGCTGTAGAAGTTGAAGGCGGTCCAGGAGTCGTTGTTCTTGAGGTTGAGCTTTGCAGAGCAATTAAGCGGGGTCTCTGGTGTGGTCGGTGGGGGGATTGAGTGTGGGTCGGTCAGGGATAATAGATCGTTAAGTAGGTCTGTCTTTAGGTTTTCGGTTTTTGTTGTGAAAAAGGAGGCAAGATCTTCGCAATTGGGAAGCGTATCCGAATTGGCTTGGGGGAGTGGGTGACACCATTAGATTGAGCTTTGATTATTTCAAACTGTTTTTTGGGGCGATTTTTTGCTTGGTCTAACTGTTTGCATATGAAATCAGTTTTTGCGCGTCTGATGCTTCTATAATAGGCATTTCTGGTGCTTCTTAGTATTTTGAGGTGGGTTGCGGATGGGGCAGCTCTCCATTGTCTTTCAATTGTTCTCAGTGATCTTCTGTCCTCATTTAGTCTACCATCATACCAGGGGTTTGAGATTTTGGTGGTGACTCTTTTTAGTTGCAGGGGAGCTAGGGTGTCGAGTACCCTGTTCATAGAATTGAAGTAGTAAGTGGTTATGTCCTGTACATCCTTTGATCCATCGGGGTGGGGGTGTGAGGATGTGACTCGCGGATGCGAGATCGGCAGGATTGATGTTTTCTAGGTTCCTCTTCCAGATTTTTGTTCTCGTAGGATTACCTTGCATCTGTAGTGGAAACAACATGTTGCAAATGTGTAATAAACCTGTGCTTCACTTTGGTATGTGCGTTGTCTGTGGTCACACATCTGACTGACATGTGCTTACTGCACCTGTGGGCTAGTTAACACAGACTGTGAATAGGTGTGGTGTCTGTGCATTCCACTGTATTTCCTGGCAACATCAGTGTAGGCGATGAGTCAGATGGCCCTGGTGTGTATGTGTTGTGTAGCCCTAGTGGTGTGTCTCCCTCATATGTGTCACGTCGCCAGGACTCACATGACGGTGTTGAACTTGCTGTAGCAGTTAGCATGCACAGTGTCATTTAGCAGATCATCATCTCCATGACAGAAACCACGTTGGAATCACAACAGAGGCAAGTATGGTGTATTAGTGAGTTTATTTCCATACATGTGTGAGGATAGTGCACAGGATGGTGGGTGCTGTACATTGGGATTGGAATCCAAAGTTCCCAGATGAGTTGGAAGTCTTGGTAGCAGAAATGTCCTGAGTAAAGTCCACAGTCATCTGATACATTGGGCCAACTTAAGCTCCCCATGTCATGTGGGAGAGTTGGGTTGCATTCGACAGGGTGAACAGTTTGCACACAAAGGAGAATTTACAGAACAGGTGTTGGGTTCCTGGGGATGTACATGGCCATCGGCCTCTCAGTTTTCCTTCCTCGGACGACCCCTCTTCTTTCGGGGGGGGACCCTCACGTGCAGGCTGCTGCGGTGCAGAGGACTCTCCGCCAGAGTCATCCTCCCTCCCTGTGGCAGTTGCAGTTGTTGCAGCACCAGATGTTGTGGGCACACATGGAGGTGTGGCCATGTTGGTGCTAATCTGGCGGAGGCATGTCAATATGTCCCTATGCACCGCTGTCAGTTCTTGCAATGTGTCCCACTTGGACTCCATGCGAGACATGTGTGTCTCCACACGGGACATGTGTGAGTCCAAGCGGGCATGATGGGCAGCCTGCTGCTGTTGAATGTCCTTGAGGATCCCCACTACCTGGCTGACCTCTCCGGTGCTATTCTGGTACGCATCAGCAATGCGTGCCAGTTGTGGGTCATCATGCAGTCCAGACCCCTCCGCAAACAGCGACCTATGTCTACCACACCTCCCACCACCCCTGGCGACACGTGCGGGACCTGCGGTGGCACGCACAGGTGACCGTAGGCCCACTTGGGGGTTGTTACTGGGGTCGTTGTCCGTTGCTCCACGTTGGGCCGAGGTCCCTGTGCTGTTGTCATCGGTGGTCCTTGGTCTGTCCGTGTTGGCGGGGTGGTCTGTGTGTTGGCAGTTGTTGGAGGGGTGGGTGCAGGGGTGCAGATGTTGGTCCTGCTGGTGCTGCATGATGACTCACACCGGAGGGGCCAGGTAGGTCTTCGCCATCCGAGGAGGGCAGAGGCTGTTCCACACCAGTGAGCTCAGTGTCCCCCGGAGCCTGGGACAGGGACTCCTCATCGTCTGCTGCTGTGTCCCCATCATCACCTGTTTTTGGAAGAGACACACAATGTATGTTATGTTTCTACAGGCATCAATGGTTCACACACCTGACAGTTGTGACTGTACCTCGGGATGCGGGCCTGTACATTGCATTGTCCTAAGTTGTCACAGTCAGAGGTTGATATTGGTGTAGCACATTGTCCTGCCAACCTGAAGCTTTTCAATGTGAATGTTGAGGTGTGTGCATGGCCAGCATTGGTGGTATTTGGTGGACATCCGGCCCTCCTTCTCCCCCCAGCCCAGTTATCCCACCATGAAGCATGCCACCCGTGCAGTGTGTGCAGGTTGACTCTCAGGATGTCAGTCAGTGGTGTCCTGCTGTTGGTTGTTGCACAGTTCCCAGCAGGGCCTTGTGCTCCCCACAGCAGTACCCAGTGTCAGCCATCTTGTCAGTTCTTTTTCACTCCCTGTGATGTGAGCATGGTTCAGAGTGGTGTTGATGGGCCAATTGTGAGGGTGACCAATATCTGTGACTACAACTCCCATCATGCTATTGCCTACACCACCCTTCCCAGCATGCCCATACTTCCTTCCTTTTGAGTCGACTTCACTGTCTGTGAGTGTGACAGCAATGGCAAGATGGCTGACAGTGGTGTCCTGCTGTTGGTTGTTGCACAGTTCCCAGCAGGGCCTTGTGCTCCCCACAGCAATACCCAGTGTCAGCCATCTTGTCAGTTGTTTTCCACTCCCTGTGATGTGAGCATGGTTCAGAGTGGTGTTGATGGGCCAATTGTGAGGGTGACCAATATCTGTGACTACAACTCCCATCCTGCTATTGCCTACACCCCCTTCCCAGCATGCCCATACTTCCTTCCTTTTGAGTGGACTTCACTGTGTGTGAGTGTGACAGCAATGGCAAGATGGCTGACAGTGTGGTCCTGTTGTTTGTTGGTGCCCAGTTCCCAGCAGGGCCTTGTGCTCCCCACAGCTGAGGGCAGTGTCAGACATCTTTGAAGTGGCTTTTCACTCCCTGTGAGGTGTGCATGCTTCAGTGTGAGCTTGCTGGGCCGTGTGGGTGGGGGATGTTGAGCTGTGACTACCACTCCCATCATGCTATTGCCTACACCCCCCTTCCCAGCATGCCCATACTTCCTTCCTTTTGACTCTGCTTCCCTGTGGGGTAGTGTGCCTGTGCTGACAGGATGGCTGACAGTGTTGTCCTGGCGTTTGTTTGGCTATAAGTCCCAAGAGTGTCCCTGTGCTTAACACAGCATAACCCAGGGTGGTGGTTCTTTGTGGGATATTTAATTAGAGTGTGAGGCATTGCATTCTCCCAGGTGAGTTGTGTGGAGTTTGTGTTAAGGGGGTGTGTAAGAAAAGCTGCTTGTAACTATGGTCAGAGCTGTCAGTCCTCCTTCCCACCCAGCCAGATATCACACCATGGAGCGTGCTTCCATTGCAGGGAGTGCAAGTTGGCTTTCAGGATGTCAGTCAGTGGTGTCCTGCACTTGGTTGGTGCACAGTTCCCAGCAGGGGCTTGTGCTCCCCACAGCAGTACCCAGTGTCAGCCATCTTGTCAGTTCTTTTTCACTCCCTGTGATGTGAGCATGGTTCAGAGTGGTGTTGATGGGCCAATTGTGAGGGTGACCAATATCTGTGACTACAACTCCCATCATGCTATTGCCTACACCACCCTTCCCAGCATGCCCATACTTCCTTCCTTTTGAGTCGACTTCACTGTGTGTGAGTGTGACAGCAATGGCAAGATGGCTGACAGTGGTGTCCTGCTGTTGGTTGTTGCACAGTTCCCAGCAGGGCCTTGTGCTCCCCACAGCAGTACCCAGTGTCAGCCATCTTGTCAGTTGTTTTCCACTCCCTGTGATGTGAGCATGGTTCAGAGTGGTGTTGATGGGCCAATTGTGAGGGTGACCAATATCTGTGACTACAACTCCCATCCTGCTATCGCCTACACCCCCCTTCCCAGCATGCCCATACTTCCTTCCTTTTGAGTGGACTTCACTGTGTGTGAGAGTGACAGCAATGGCAAGATGGCTGACAGTGTGGTCCTGTTGTTTGTTGGTGCCCAGTTCCCAGCAGGGCCTTGTGCTCCTCACAGCTGAGGCCAGTGTCAGACATCTTTGAAGTGGCTTTTCACTCCCTGTGAGGTGTGCATGCTTCAGTGTGAGCTTGCTGGGCCATGTGGGTGGGGGATGTTGAGCTGTGACTACCACTCCCATCATGCTATTGCCTACACCGCCCTTCCCAGCATGCCCATACTTCCTTCCTTTTGACTCTGCTTCCCTGTGGGGTAGTGTGCCTGTGCTGACAGGATGGCTGACAGTGTTGTCCTGGCATTTATTTGGCTACAAGTCCCAAGAGTGTCCCTGTGCTTCACACAGCATAACCCAGGGTGGTGGTTCTTTGTGGGATATTTAATTAGAGTGTGAGGCATTGCATTCTCCCAGGTGGGTTATGTGGAGTTTGTGTTAAGGGGGTGTGTAAGAAAAGCTGCTTGTAACTATGGTCAGAGCTGTCAGTCCTCCTTCCCACCCAGCCAGATATCCCACCATGGAACGTGCTTCCATTGCAGGGAGTGCAAGTTGGCTTTCAGGATGTCAGTCAGTGGTGTCCTGCTGTTGGTTGGTGCACAGTTCCCAGCAGGGGCTTGTGCTCCCCACAGCAGTACCCGGTGTCAGCCATCTTGTCAGTTGTTTTCCACTCCCTGTGATGTGAGCATGGTTCAGAGTGGTGTTGATGGGCCAATTGTGAGGGTGACCAATATCTGTGACTACAACTCCCATCATGCTATTGCCTACACCCCCCTTCCCAGCATGCCCATACTTCCTTCCTTTTGAGTGGACTTCACTGTGTGTGAGTGTGACAGCAATGGCAAGATGGCTGACAGTGGTGTCCTGCTGTTTGTTGGTGCACAGTTCCCAGAAGGGCCTTGTGCTCCCCACAGCAGTACCCAGTGTCATCCATCTTGTCATTTCTTTTCCACTCCCTGTGATGTGAGCATGGTTCAGGGTGGTGTTGATGGGCCAATTGTGAGGGTGACCAATATCTGTGACTACAACTCCCATCATGCTATTGGCTACACTGACTTCACCAGCATACACAGAATTCATTCCCTTCAGTGAGCTTCCCTGTGAGGTGGTGTTCTAGTGGTGGCAAAATGTCTAACTGTGTTTGTTGGTTATATTTGTGCCACTGCCTTGCTGTATTTGTAGTTAGGTTTGTACATATCATGACACAGTTACATATCACTATGAGATGGCATGTATTGTGTTTATCTGACTGACAGACAAATCTTGGGGTGATTATCTTTTGGTTGCTGTGGATTTGCTAAGGGTGCATGGTTTGACTATCCCCTTGACAGTGATGTGTGTGTATTGTCACACAATATTGTGTACATTTGTTGTGTACTCACCAGGCTCTGGGATGTTTGATAGTGCATATACGCTCACTGGTGGTAGGATGGCCCGCACCTTCTCCTCCCAGGGCCTGAGGTATAGTGGTTTGGCAGGAGGGCCACTGCCGGTGCGCTGACTCAAGATGTAATCCTTCTTTAGTAGGTCCCTGACCCTCCTGCGCACATCATACCACCTGTTCTGGATGTCTTCCTTCGTGCGCAAACATGGTGATTGTGCGTTCACCCTGTCGACGATCCTCTCCCACATCTTGGTTTTCTGCGACATGGGGGTCTGTTGGACCAATGTACCAAACAACTGTGGCTCTACCCTGAGGATCTCATCTACCAGGACTTCCAATTCACTGTCTAGGAACTTTGGATTCTTCTTTGGGGGCATGGTGATGGGTGGTGGTGGTGATTGATGTGTGTGTGTGTGTGCAAGTGAGGGTGTGTGAGTGTAGGTTTTGCTGGGTGTATGTGAGGGTGCTATTTGTTGAGGTGCTAATGGTGTCTGGCTTGTGTGATGGATGAGCTGTGAGTGTGTCTGTGGTTGCTGTCTGATGGTGTTCTGTGCTGGCAGGTCAGTTGAATTTGCAAAGGATCATGGTAGGGATTTGTGGCCTTTATATAGGTGGAGTTGGGGGTGTGTCCTTGTTCCATGTTTTTTTTCCCTGTATTTATTGACTTTGTCATTGCTTGTTTGGCCCTTTTTTTGTATTTTTTCCTTTGTATTTTTTGTGCATGTAGGAGACGTTCTCCTGACCGAGTAGGACGCTGCAGTTGTCTCGTGCGAGCTTCTCCGAGTTGTTCATGCTGTGTTTCTGCTAGGTTTATTGTGCGGCGTACGCGTCGGTCGCCGAGTATTGGCTTCCTTCGGCTGGCTTTTGTATGTGTGTCAGTCGTACGGCTTGAGCTCTGTGCGACTCAGTCTGGTTTTCCACGCATTACATCGTACTGCACGGGTCGGAGTTCGCGGGTACGTTTCGTTCGGGTTCATTCCTGGTGCGTGTCGGTCGGTTCGATTCGCGTGGTTTCCCGGCCGGATAGCTTGTTTCCGTCCGGTTCGGTCGTTCGGCTTGTGTTCCGTACGAGTCGGTCGTGATTCACATGCATTTCATCGTACCACCCAGGTCGGGCAGCGCCGGTACGTGTCGGTCGGACTATATTCCCGTACCGAGTCGGTCGGTATGTTTTCCGGCCCGAATCGGAATCGGCCCCTAAGTGTGGAACCGCAGGAGGACTCACTCAGCCTCCATGATTTGCCTCCATGTAGCAATGCCCACACAGAGGCTTGGCATGGCCACTATTTTTTTGGGGACAACTGTACTCTCCTACAAATATGTCTTTGTTACCTGGTTGGCAAGGTAGGCATTGCAGGCAGCCTGCATTTTGAGAAGAGAACATAAGAAATTTTGAGCAATTGTGTAAGCACTGAAAGAAAATTAGATGTCATATTCGTGCATGCAGATACCAAGTCAAGTTAGTAACACAGCCATCTTACTGGACCAAGTGTCAAGCATCCATGAGGAGGGCAAAGGCTGGTGCTAGGACTTTGCAGCCCCCGATAATGTCACATTTTACCTCTTTTTCCCTTGGCTGTGAGCCATATTTGTTGTGGTTGGGGTACTCCTGTGCCCCCTGGCTGGTGGTGTCAATTCCAGTTGCCTAGAATTGCACACTGCTGACTCCATGCAAACCTCTCGCAGACTAGCAGACGCACACTAACAACAGGACTGGCACACCCTTCACAATGTAACAGACATATTAAAGACTGCACTCCCACCCGTGACAGAGTTGCATCCACACTAAAGAGTGCTCTCACTCACATTAATGACTAGTAGACCCATACTACAGCACACTCACACGAGATGCACCTTTTGCAGTCACCAAATAAATAGACCCTCACACCACTCAGTCTAGTAGTCTCACACTACTGATAAAACTCTCACATTTTCACAGTCAGTCACACACTTCACAGTACAGATGCCACTTGCAGAGTAAATGTCTCAGTAGAAGCATCAGCTGCATATCAAAGTTGCAGTCACACACTACAAACAGGATTCTAACACCCCTCACAAAAAAGCAGTCACGCACTTCCATCAGTACTCTCAAACCCCGCAGCCCTCTTGCACCCCCTCACAGAGATGAAGTCAGATCCAGCTGGTAGCACTCCCATGCCCCTAGCACACTAGGAGTCTCCTACCTCAAACAGCACTTTCATACCCCTCATAGACCAGCAGTCATACACTACCAATGGCGCTCTCATGCCACACACAGAAATCTCTCAAATGTACACAGTACAGGAAAAATAGCATATGTAGTCCTTATTGCAATACAGTGCAACTCCTCATCCTTACATCCTTGTTTAGCCAATCTGGGATGAAGAATGTTGAGCTTACCCAAAGATTGATATTTCTAAACTTCAACTACCTCTTTATAAATTCACCAGGGCAGAATCCTACATTTGTCTGGAGCGGGTGCTACAGTGTTAGTGCCCTGAGTCTTTATGAGCTTTGGTTTCGGGTCAGAGGAGCCCATTTACTGTGCCTCATTCATTTGTATTCAAAGAAATACATCCCCATAATAGATCATTAGACTGATCTTAATCCCTCCAGTGATGTCACTGAAACAAAGGGTCTCAGTATGATCAGAAATAGGATCATCGAACTATAACCTGATCTCACTATACCGATACAATCGAGGGGTTCCACTAGTGCCTGGCATGGGTGCTTTGGTGTGTACGTGGACAAAATAAAGTGAGTGATGTAGATCGCTAGTGAAAGTCTGAGGGGGCCTCATCTCCTTGAAAGGAATCCCCACTTGTTTTTCTGCAAGTTTAAAAAACACTGATAAGCAATGAAACCTGGCAAAAATAAGCTTGTGTATGTGGGCAGATGCCATTCCAGACTTCCATGAAGAGGCAGTATGATGATGTTGTGGTTATGTCCATTTTCTACAGGGACTAAGGGTGACTTCACATGGGACACTGAATTGTCAAAATGATCAATGTCATAAATCTGAAAAAGCTGGTCATTCATGACACCGCTGTATGCCTCTACCATGTAATCTAACATGGATGGGGCTATATCCGAGCAGGTCAGAGCCAAGAGGTGGCTGCCTCATGCTGTAGCAGAAAAAACGAACTTTTAGAGAATTGTGGCTGCCAATGAATGGTATGTGGAAGTTGTTAAACCTAGCTTACACACTGCCTTTGCTGTGGATAAGGTCACAGCAGGGCCTCCAGTGCATTTAAAGACATTGCATCAGAGTGCACTGGGCTCTGGGTCTCTGCCTATGTATACAGTGACAGGGGTTGGTAGTATCATAAACAGACGATGATTATGTAGTGATGAACATCACAGTATTTTCCCACTTACCCATCACATATAGCGCTGCACTGGTAGCTTGTTACAAGAAATTAAGGCATTAGTTGAGAGGGTCAGAACTCACCTCAAATAATAATCACAATCCTTGTCAGTGTGAACCACAAAAGTCAATAGATTAACATACGCTTAACCCACTGATAGCATGGCACAAAGCAGTACAGGCATTGTGTTAAGTATTTATGCAGTACTCAAACTGTAATAAAGTGAAAACATAGTTTAACGTGGGTCCCGATGAAGCCCTCTATATTCATACTTAGAAACATTTCTGGAAGTAAGATCTCCTTCAATGGGACAAACCAGAAAGTTGAGGCCACAGGCAATTTGAGATAGATGGCTGATCCTTCAATAGCGATCCGGGTCTCCATCAGTTCTTCAGGCAGAAAGTGGGCAAGAAGGTTCTAAGTCCCACTTCTGCAATTGTGGGGAAAGACAGAGAACACTCTAACACCAGTAAAGGATCTAGGAACTGGGCAAACCACTTGGTGGCTCGGACTTACCCCAACAGTGCCCAGCAGTAGGGTCCAGGACAGGTCCAGTTGAAACTGGTCAGCTAAGCAATAGCAGGAAGAGAGGCCTATGAACGCTTTTTGAGTCCCTGTAGCTTGAAAAGGAGGTCAGCCACCTGCCCTTGGAGCCACATCTAGGGTCCTGGGTTCAAGGCAAACAGGTCAAGTCTTCCTTCAGGTTTCAGACAGGGCGGAAGTCATTCTTCTGGTCTTCACAGGTCCAGGAGTGTTCTCCAGAGGGTACTACTGATGCCACTATTGCTACTGCTACTACCTGCTGATGGAAGGCCCGGGCCTCGCATTTCCTTATGTTGCTGCATGCCTAGCCTTAATGAAGAGTGCACAGCTTTGACAGATTGGAGAGGCTCAGGTCATTGAGACTCAGATCCTACCATATTCTGCCAGAAGCAGCCTGCCTTGAAAGAGAGTCAGCCTACCAAACATCTCCCCACCTCACTGTTTGATCGCACTGGAATACAGGAACTATTGAGGGAGGCATTGAACGCGCTGCAGCACGGTCTGAGGAACCAGCTGGACAAGCGCCACAGAGCAAGCACCGCTTGATGTTTGAATTACACTCAGGGTTTCCCAGTAACACCGGGACTGGTGCAGCAGTTGGAGCTATGACGAGGCCCCCCCGGGCGGAAACCATGAATATTGTACTTACCGTGGAGACTGAGCAACATGGCCGATGCCCGGTGGAGCTGTTTAGGCAGCTATAGAGGAGTTTGGCTCTGGTTCACCCCCTCGGCCGTCACCTACCCAGCCGGACATTGGACATAGTTTTTCTTCGTCTCCCTGTTGTGTTTCCTTCCCTCCACCGCCTCCTCCCTCCGTGATCCTGTGGCTACCTCCCCTTCCTAGCTTATACGTTAATATCTCTTGTTACTGTGTAATCACTGTTTTTCTCCTTATGTTTATTCTTGGCTCCTGTAACTGATATAATTTTGTAACCTGTAACTCGCTGATCCTCATGTAAAGCCGCGGTGCCCGAGCAACTTTGGCTGATGCCCGGTGGGGCTGTCATATGCAGCTATAGAGGAGTTTGGCTCTGGTACACCCTGCGGCCGGCACCTACCCAGCCGGACATCGGACATCGTTTTCCTCGCCTCACCGTTGTGTTTTTCCTACCTGCATTCTCTACCCCCGTTTACCATTCCCCCTCTACCTCTTCACTCCCCATAAGACGTGTGTATGCGCTAATAATCTCACATTATTGTGTAATCTCATGTTTTTTATTTTTTATTTTCTCCTATGTCTATACTTGTCTATATAATTATGGAACCTGTAACTCAGTGATCCTCATGTAAAGCGCTCTGATACCTCCAGGTCTAGCCAGCGCTATATAAAACTTTGCAAATAAAATACAAAATATTCATGCCTGCTTCCAGCCTGTGGTTGGGCAAAACTCCTGGCCAGTCCCTTCCCAATTAGGTAAATGTTTCCGAAGGTGACCCTACCCACATATTGTATTGTATTGTATTGTAATTGCATTTGTATAGCGCTTACTACCCCTGACGA
Source organism: Calotriton arnoldi (assembly GCA_963921515.1). NCBI lineage: Eukaryota > Metazoa > Chordata > Amphibia > Caudata > Salamandridae > Calotriton > Calotriton arnoldi. The sequence continues at coordinate 1,445,893 of CAWUFW010003486.1, read as the reverse complement.
GGCGTCGAAGCGCTTTTTCGGCGAGTAGCAGGCTACTCCGGGACCAATAGAGGATTAGTGTTGAATTAGTATAGTGAAACATGCAAGTAAATTTTAAGTGGTGGATATGTTAGTCAGTTATTTGGATTCGGAAGGATAGCAGAAGGATAGAAGAGGAAAGAAGGTGTGTATTTATATAGCGCTTCTAACCCCTGATGGGGTGTTGAATTGCTTTTTTGGCGAGTAGCACGCTACTCCGGAAACCCATAAAGGATTAGTGGTGAATCAGCACATCCTTTGCGTTTTACTGTAAACTATGCCACAGTACCTGTCTATTCCTAATTTCAACAAGGCAGAACCTTTCTTCCCCTGATCAGAGCTCCCTGTTCCTACCATAGGTGTGGCTATGATAATGGGCAAACCTTCCCTTGTGGCCACTCCAAACAAGTTCTGGGGCAACTCCCTCTACACTGGGTTTGGGACCACGTTTTCTAGGGAGAGTTAAAGGAGGCAGGCTAAGGTGTGAACTAAATCTGCCAGTGACAGTGTAGGCATCCTCAGGAAGCTCAGGAAGGGGCATGGCACAGAACTCAGGCCATCCTACTCAAGGAAGCAAAACATCTCCACCACATCCAGGGCCCTTTGTCCACCGTCTGGGAGTTATCCGCAGCTCACCGCAGGGCAGCCATTAGCAGTCATGTGACACTGGACACTGGTAGAAAGACCTTTTGGATTAAGGACCTTCTAAAAGTGTAATTTTCACAACAGTAGTATAAAATCTGACATGACCATTAAGTTGGATTTTAAATTACTGTTAAAAGCAAACCACCATAAATCATTTTTAGGTCGAGCCTAGAGTCAGCGCGCATGGGCTGCTCTGCGAGATTTGCTGTATTCTCTCTCTGGAAATTGAACACACGCCCACCCCTTTTCATTGGCTGCTTGGTCTGCCTTTATAAATTCCAAAGTTTTCGTTGGTGAATGGTGTACTTTTGCCCTGCCATGTGGCTGTTTTGTTTCCACCCTGGCTACCGGCCCTGCTATGGGGATCCTTTCACAATGGGCCATATGTTTCCTTTGAGTGCACTACTTTTTCCCTTTCATTTCTCTCCTGCCAGAGATTTGCTGGCACACGGTGCTGCTTGCAGTTTAATTAATCCCCCAACAACACCTCCCGCCCCCCAGAGCTTGTTATTGTCAGTGTCAGTTTTCATGATCGCACCACTGCCCTCCCGTCGCTGCTTTATGGTTTTCTGCTCCTGGTCTCTGGTTTATGATGTAAACAAAGCTGCCTCAGCCTATCGTGTCTGGTGGCTGCACTCTGTGCTGGCTCAGTAACAATCTGTAACAGACTGCCTCAGCTCGCCCGCCGTCCAGGCACAGGGAGCATCATCATCTCAGAGGGCGGAAAATGCACCACGCACCAGTGAGCCTCAGCGGTCCGAGTATGCCCACCCCTCTGTGCACGCAGACAGCTCTTGGCCATTACTCAGGAATATTTTTTAAAACAGGAATATATTAAAAACACCCATTTTGTATAGAAACCCGACTCCCTTGCATGAAGAACAACATGCGCACTGCAGGAGATGAATAGAGTGATTACACACGCAGGAGGGGGTTGAGCTGTGAGCTGATGTCAAGTCCAGAGTGAAACATAATGCAGAGATAAAGAGAGGAGCGCCAGCGATAATGCGGACTTTCCTAATCCGCCTCGATATGGTCAGATGATTAACCAGGCTCCATGATATCGCAGCGTGGAATCTTTTTGACATGGAGAACATACTTTTATTAATATAACGCACAATTCTTAATCACACAGAGTTCAAGTGGGAGCTCGTTGTTGACCTGGTAATAATATATAATGCATTTTGTGGCTTTCAACACTTTAAATAACTGGCAAAGGGAAAGTTCAGGCTCCCCATGCAGGTCTCCTCCCCTCTCCCTGTGCTCACGTTCCCTGTCTTTTAGCCCATACATTCTTGCTCCGAACCCTCTATGCCACCCTCCCCCTTTTTATCTCTACGGCCCCTGCGTGCTGTGTGTTTATTCTGCAGCAGGAATGAGGTGCTTGCTTAGTGCTTGGGTCCCAAGGGGGCAGCACTTTTAAATTCACATTCCCAAACTGCAACAGGACTCATTTGGTTTGGCGTAGCACGGTACAAATAGGCCAAAACCTGAAATGGGTTCTCCAGGTTTAAGATCAGCAGTTCAAAATGGTATGTAATGTTTTTTTACCAAAAACAATCAGAAATATTTCCAGGTGAAATATGGGATTTCTCATACACATGCTTTGCAGACTACGATTTCCTTTCCTAGTGCTGGGCGTTCAGATGCTACAATAATATAGGGAGACTGCTATGTTTAAGCTCCCCCCGACTCTTATTTATAGGATTTGTTTGGCTAAACTAATCTGCCCTGGGTGGCTGCTTTTCACGCTCACAGACATTTAAGGGTTTGTGCCGGGCATACGAGGGTGCCTTGCCACTTTGCCAGGTGAACCTATTTATCCTCCTGTTTGGTGTTCTTGTTCAATCTGTATACTCTTGAGCTATTTTTGTTTTTAAAATCCCAATGCCTATTATTTAACCCATGTATTTGACGATGTTAAGCTTATTTATTTTCCAGAGTAATTGACTTTAGAAATGCCTGTGTTTTAACTGTAGAAGAGACATGGGGTACTTGTATTTCTAGGCTTCCCCCAAAAACCGTAGACACATAAAAGAAATACGGACTGGATAACTTGGGAAGGTCCTCGCAAATTTGGGGGCAGCGCTTACTAGAAACCGGAAGGCGCATACAATCATGTTTCTGCCTGTCTGTGCCCCCGGATGTCTGCCCCTTTGTCTAACACTCCCCGTCCCATGAAACAATATTTCAAACTCACTGTTTGCCCCTCAAACTCACTTTCTCTGTCTCATGCGCAGTCCCTTTAAACCCCACGTCCTTCCCTCCACCACAAAATACTGCCTGTCTCTGTTCTTTAAACTCTCTCTCCCTCACATGCAAGCTCCCCCGCCTATCCTCCCACCCAAAACTCTGTCCCTCTCTTTCTTCTAGTTTCTCCTCTCCCTCACTCCTATCTCTGTGTTTATCTCTTTTAAACTGACTGCTATCCTCCAAACTCTCTGTTGGTCTCTATCTATGCTATCCCATTGTCCCCTACTTTCCCTCCTCCTGCAGAACTCTCTCCTCGCCCTCTTTCACAATGCCCCAAACACTGTCCTTAAAGTCTACCCAAACTGTGATAGCTTTTTATTCAACACAGCTGGTATCCCAGTTTCATGCCCCTACCCTAAATGTGCTGAATCGCTAAATACGTATAACGTCCCAAAGGCGAGACTGATTGCTTTGCAAATTCTTGTTCTAGATGCTCCCAAAACGTCTTTAAGCACTATAAGATGTTATAATGTTACCCAGTGTTTTGATATGGAAGAGCCTGACATTGTCACAGTGAATAAAGATTTTGGAGGTTTTGTACTGCCAGGACAAGTAAAATATTAAATATACTTGCCCTACTTATTAAATTCCATGCATCCTTCCCTATGAGCATGCAGGGTCTACCTTAGGGGTGACTTCTAAGAGTTAACAAGGAAGGGGTAGGCTTGGAAAAAAGATTTGCTTTGCCAGGTCGAAATGGCAATTTAACTGCACACACAGGCTGCAGTGGCAGGCCTGAGACATGTTTAAGGGGCTACATAAGTGGTTGGCACAATCAGTGCTGCAGGCCCACTTGTAGGATTTAATTAACAAGCCCTGGGTACAAGTGGTACCATATATTAGGGATTTACAAGGAAATTAAATGTGCTAGTGAGGAGTATGCCCATTTAAAATGTTTACAGAGGAGAACACGTCTACTTTACCACTGGTTAGCCAGAGTAAAGTGTGCACATTACTATAGCCAGCAAAAATGGCTTCAGCAAAAGAAGGCAAAAATCCAGGGGCATTCCACGCAAAAGATGTTAATTTTCAACACTTTGGGCTTCATAATGAGTCTGGTGGTCCAAGGACAGCCAGACTCGCTGGGGCACGGTGATGGCGGTCTTCCAACTGTCCTATTACAATTAGGGTGCTCGGACCGCCATTGCTCCGTCACAGTGTTGCGGCGGTCCTGAGGCTGCAATATGCTTGGTGAGACCGCCACAGTCCCCCCAAGCATATTACGAGTTTCCTCTCCACCACGGTTTTCATGGCAGTTCATCTTCCATAAAAACCATGTCGGAGAGGAAGCAAAGGAAGCTGTACAGTTCCCCCTTGTGCCTCTGACGTTGGTGCATGCAGGGGGCCACAACATGTGCCCCCCAGTTTGCATGCACCCGTTTCTGCGCAGCATGGACTTTACAGTCCATGACTTGTAGGAACTGTTCTTGGCGTTCCCAGTGCGGTGTCCATTTTCTGAGGCACCACCATGGGAACGTCAAAAAAATGCCTGCCAGATACGAGAAACACTCGTAATCTGGCGGGCGGCCGGACCACAGGTTCGGCAGTGCGGCGGTGGGGTGAACCTGGTGCCGCACCGTCAAACTCGTAATCAGGCCCTTTGTGTTGCTAAATCATTTTATTTAGTTCATTATCAATAAACATGTTTGTATTGTTACACACTCAGTTGCCTGTGTTCCTTAATCTGTGCCTTAGACGAGATGTGTAGTTGTCCACGAGTCAGCTGCATGCCTCATGCAAACCAAACCATACTTCAGCTGTGCATGGTTCACCTTTGCTTGTAGGGAAATGTACCCTTATAACTCTAGACTCTAGGAAAATGTCCTTCAGCGTGGAATTTTTGTGCTCTATTTTGACTGACATGCCCACGTTTCAGCATGGTTACATAGGTATGTATCTGCACAAAAATGCAATGTGCACCGTAGCACTTGGTGACAGCATCTTGGATGACTGTTCTGAGAATTCAGTTGACTGTCTTTATAATTAAAACCACAGTGATCAATGTAGAGTTGCCAGCAAATGGCAAACTGTCAGTAGCACGACTTTCTGAGTGAGTGTTCATATCATTTGCCTTTCCTGAGCTTCACCAGTACACATGGACATTGCATTATATCTGTCTTTCAGTTCCCTCCTTTGCAGATGCATGTCTCATTGTTCACTTCTCTGGTATGAACCAAGGCTCTCTTTGTGAATCGATCCCTCTCTGTGCTTGTTGTTGAATGCAATTTTCCTCTTACCCAGGGACTCTCTCACGCGCAAATGAGAAGGTAATTAACTGCTCCTGATCTTGACCTTTCCCTCTGCATCAGTGGTCTTCAAACATTTTAATACCTCACCCCCTCGTGCACAGAAAAATCAACAGGGTCCCCCAGAATGAGAAACATATTATTTTCACAATTACACTATAACATTAACACTTTTAAACATATTTAACAATACAAATATTGCAGTTATTTTCAGTTACCCCTTTTTAGGTCGAGCATCAGCGCATGCGCTGTCTGCAAGACCTGCTGTATTCATTAAAACCACATTATTCCCGCCTGCTGCTTAGCATTCCTTGTCCCCGTGTCACTCTTTTTTGCTGGCTGCTAACTGGTTCCAACAGCCAACACGTCACTTCCGGTAAAGGCTCAGAGCACCGGTAAAGTACAGGTTATTTACGCTGTGGTTCTTCATGTATTGTGAAGGAGAACTCTTTTTAGGTCGAGCATCAGCGCGCATGCGCTGTCTGCAAGACCTTTTGTAAACAATAATACAATGCTGTTCCCTTATGCTACTTACCATTGGTTAAACTTCTGTGTGCCTCTTCTTTGCTGTCTTCTAATTGGTTCATGCAGCAATATATCACTTCCGTTTTGCCTCAAAGGAGCACTGGTCTAGTACAGTGTCCTTACGTTTGTATTGCTTTTCTGTTAATATGGGAGAACTATTTTTTTTAATTGTTGTGCCCGCCTGTCGCTTTTCCGCCCGCCACTTTCCTCCGTTTCTATTTTCATGATGCTCACTCCAACTACGGCAGTATCCCTTTTGGTATGATCGCCGATGCCTCCGGGCATGTAATTTAAAGCAGGAAGCTATCTGCGCCGAGGTTTGCAAGATACTTCTAAAAACGCAGAAATGTTGCTGTAGGCTCATGACGTGGGTACAGATCTTGTCGCAAAATGTAGTAAGTGATCCAAAAGATATGATACGATGCTCCAGTTGCAGATTTCAAAATCCTTTAAGTGGTAAACAGAAGGAGCCTACAGTCAGCACAGCCAACGCATCAGAGAACCAAAAGAAACTGACTCAACCGATGTGCTGACTATATCAGGAAAACTCCTGACATTTTAAAGAATAATAACACCGTAAGCATTTCATCACATACAAAGAGCCATCTCGCATGCTCGTGCACATTCATTTAAAACACAACAATTCCACACTATGTCTCAGTTTATGGCTGTGCGGCTGCAAACCCCCCAGCAGTACAGCCAGCCTACGATCTCGTGCTTGGAGCAACTCGGGGCATGCTAGTGAAATCGACCCCCTCCCCCAGCACCACTGTGTGCTTGGAGCACTCTCTCTTTAAGCTAGTGAAGCTGGATCTCCTCAGTGCAGCCAATAGGCCATCTCGTGCTTGGAGCACACATGAGTGTAGTAAGCGCTATATAAATGCTAGTACAATAATAGGGAGACTGCCTTGCTAAAGGGGGGATCGAAGAGCAATGATATACGCTATGATAAATGCCGGCAGCAGTCAGCCCCTGTAAAACCAGACACTACTGGAATTATAGCTAGGACACCTACTAATAATCAGTGTTTTCTAATGACTGTCTGCACCGTACTCTGCAAACAGACCATTGTTCACCCGCTGGCCCTTTAAATTCCGCAGTGCCTATTGCACGTTGTGGCTGGATGGTAAAAGAGATGGAAGATACCAAAGCAACGGGAAAAGGGAGTTACGCTGGCCAGGGCACAATATCCAGATTAACTTCTCTGTATCAGTATTCGTGTACTCCTCAGTGCTGTCCTCTAAAGCCCTCGGCCTTTGTTTGAGGTAGCTGGCCAATAGTTCTGTTGTAAAGTGCCCTAATGCTCTTGGTAACAGGTTCGCGCTATGAAAAAACTACAAAAAAGAACACAGATCTCAGATATCCCCAGGTTTGAAGGTCAGACCACCTACCCTTGAATCACCTTGACATGAGGGTCGTGCCTTCCAGTTTTCCAGAGAGCAGCCCCCATCTTACAGAAAGATACTACAATATATTAGATCTCCCCCAAAATAATGTTTGAAAATTCCCAAAATTTCACAAGTGTCCCAAAATATTTTTAAAACATGTGACTGTGTCTCTAAACTGCCTGAAATATATGTTCATGAATATCCCCACATCTCCCTCAAATGTATTGACACCAGGCAGGCGAACTAATCTCTCTGGGGAATCTCAGTATACATTATGCAAAGGCGTTTATTTGTCAATTTCCTTGCCTTCGCGGATCAACTGCAGAATGCGAAGCTCTGCCAGATGCAAGGTTGCCGGTGGCAGAAAAGCAACTATCACGTTCTCCTTGTCGAAGACAACAAGTGCAGGGGCTGCTGCAGTACCCATTACTTCTGGCGTAAGGGACACACTGCAATTTCACTATAAAATGTTGTCTGATTGGCTAAGTGCACAAGAAGACATCCATCTACTCACCCTCCCACATAGTTCACTCATTCTGAAACTTACTCACGTTTACTTTTCTTTTTGACCATCCATTTACTCATGTATCCCTCTGCCCGCTTTTCTATGCACGCATCTATACACTCATTTGTCCATCCATCCATCAACTCACTCCATCTACTAACCCATCTTAACTCCACTAACTCACCTATCTACTAAGCTATCTAGGCATCCACCCACCAATCATATCGTTCAACCACTGGTCAACTCACCTACTTTTAAGCTATACATCTATCGGCGCAGTGCTAACAACTCTAGAAGGAAATACATTTTATCCAGCAGGCCAACTCTCCATTAGTTGAATATATGATATGGTATTGTTCGCCCCTGCTACTTTAAGATTACACACAATGACGTTTCGAGATCCTTTCAAGATAAAATAAGCTATATGACCATATTAGCAAGAATTCTTTCAAAGCTATGGATACTTCCACTGTGAAACCTACTCAATCTTAGGGTTTTTCCTGATCCTTTCAGTGCTATAAAATATTTATTATCTCCATTTCTCTGCAGGTCTTTGTCTTGTTGCCGTGTCTAGTCAATGCCTACTCTATTTGGTGTTTCTCTTTTCTCTCACATCCCTTGATCTGCTGTTCTTTCTCTGTGTTCCTAGTTTCTACTATCCCTTTTCTCTCTTTTTAGGCCGAGCCCGCTTTTATATTTAAAAAAAAAACCTACAATACTTCTAAGTTCTTTCACTTTATGCTGTTCCTCTCGCTTTTTGTGGGCTGGAGGTTTACCCTCCTCACCCTTTGCCTACCCCTAAAACGTCAGTGCCGCCCCCATGCCCCTCCCTCCGCTGGTCTTTCACTTGCCATCTCTGACACTAACAGAGTTCACTTTACTTTTTCGGGATTTCATGGCGCAGCCCCTGAGTGTGGAAACGAAGGCACTCACTGGGGGCAAGAGCGGTGCACTCAGGCGAGTGCTTCTTAGCATAGGGATGGGGGAAAAGGGCTCTGTCACCTCGACCCACATGCCAGGTGATGCGGGGCAGGACGTAGTTGGGGGGTGGGGGCTTCCAGCTCTGCAGTCTCCAGCTTTATTAAACTTTCTCTTTTTTTCTCAACATCCTCTTTCCTCATCTCACTCCATCATGACTCGCTCTCCTACATATTTCTCCTCTTAACTTATCTTCATCTCTATCTTCTTCCTGCCTACATTTTCTCACTCACCACCGTAGCCCCTTTCGCCATTCTCTCTGCATGCCTCCAACACCTTAAACCTCTCTCTTCTCTTACCACAGCATTTGTTATCCGGGGAGAGAATGTGGGTTACACAACACAATTCCATAACACACCACATACCTGCCATACACACCACAAATTCCCACATCATGCCACAAAATGTAACAGCACAACACATAATTCAAGCCCACAACATGCTACTACACAATACATTTCCACATAATTAACTCCATAATACAAATTCACACTCTACATAATTCCATACAGTTCATACCATTTTATTACTATCCACATTCAAGAGCACATCCTACCACATAATTCCACTACACAACTCCACACCGCACAATTCCACAGCAAACAATTCCAAAACAACACATCTCAACCTCGCACTTCCACCAACCCTATGATCTCTCCACCATACACCCACTGCCCCTCTCATCTCTCCCTCACACTTCCTATCTCCTCTCTATACTACCTGGTCCCACAAACCTTCCTCTATTACCTCGTGTGGTGCAAAACTCCACCTCTTGCCCCCCTGGGTGTCCCTCATACTCATCCCTCTCTCTCTCTCTCGTATACTCTCACACCTCTCACTCACTCTTCCCACCACTCTAATATTGGTTAAGTTCAGGTCTTGAAGCACAATTTCTTTTCAATGCTTATCAACATTTCCTTCCCTCAAACCCACACTTTCCTCCTCTTCTTAGGCTCTCTTCTACATACACAGGTGCTCCCTATTTATGGTTGTATGGCCTGCTCTCCCCTTCATTCTCTTTTTCTCACACACTGTTTCTGCTCCTCTATCTTGAGTTCATTCACCATACAAACTACCTATCCCTCTCTAGCTTTATTTCCATCTATTCTATGCAGCTCTCATACCTATCTATTCACCATATCACATAATTCACAAATACACTATACACTACACAATTCCACCCCACACTATTCCACAACTACCAGTTCCAATTCAACTCACATAATTCCACTCCAAACCATATACATCTACTCGATTACAAAACACATAGGTAAAAGACCTTGTTATTTACAATACCAATAACTCTAACTCTTGCGAAGGCGAGAACTATTGCATTGCAAATGCTTGTTTTAAATTTTAATTGCCACCCGTTGCTGTTTGCGAGTGAGTGGTTGTTTCCTCTGGGACTTTGCCTTTGCTGCCGGTAACTGTTCGTTCTTCACATGCCTGCGCTTCCCTCTCACCATGCCGAGTGCACGGTTGTTTCCTCTAAAGTTTGCTTTTTATTTTTGCAGATTTATATAGCGCGAACTCGACCCGAATGTATTGGAGCACTTTTACATGAGCACCGGTTACGTTACACAAGGACACATTCATGTTTTTGGTGGGCACGGGGAGATTAAGTGATTTGCCCAGAATCACAGGATGTGGACGCGACCCCAAGGCTCGAACCTTGGTTTCTAGCTCCAAAGTCGGCAGCTCTAGCCGTCAGACCACATCCTCTCCCCATCTTACTTTTGTTTCTCCCTTGATACTGCGTTCTAACTTAACAATATCTCTTGCTGTTGTTTACCTTTTAGGAAAAGGAACTTTAATCCGGCAAACACTGAGGCCCTTACGCTTACTTCTTAATCGTAAACAGTGACGTGCGTGTGTTTGTTCACGTCAGCAGCACGCTTTTCAGCTTACACTGAGCAAAACATGTATTCGGCCACCTACAGCTCTGCACAAGAACGCGGTATTGTCTAGTAACATATTTAGATAATGTTCGCCGAAACTAAGTTTAGGAATTCACTAAACTATCATGGATTTCCCCTTCACAGAGCAGAGGTTGTTCTTTCTGAGTGGGGCTTACAGAATGAAATAGGGAGATAATTCATTAAAGCCCTGGATTAAACCCATCTTTCTTTTAAGGTTTTCTGAAAAGCACTGTTTTGGAAGTGAGCTTCGTTTCCCAATCTTCCCTGAAGGATCTCCAGGCGGATTATGTTTTCGAGTGAGTAGACTCGTTCCCCTGGGATCTCCCCCTCAGTCTGGCTTTGTGTTGCTTCGAAACCAAAGGTTTATATGAAAATGCCATTCTCCGAGCAGGAAACTGCTTGAGGTCTGAAGAGGTTAAGAATGCCCCCTTTAAGTCGCAAACATTCAGGTGCCCCACTGTGCCAGCTAGCCCTTTAAACTGTCTGCAGCCCTTTCATTGGTAGACCCGGAGCTGCCACTATCGCAGGCAGCGTGTGTCTGCCGCAGCAAAAAGATCTTTACATTTCTTTGTTGCTCGGCCAAGTTGTGATCTAAACTCCACCTACCTACTCCAGACCCAGTATTAACAATTTTCTCAAAATAAAGAATTATATTATTAGGTGTCTAAACCACTGCAGTCTTGCGTGGACTGTTTTATAGTCGCAGACGGGAAGTAAGTTTGAAGGTGCTGCATTGAATATCCTACAGCAATTGATCCGTGCTGGAGGAGGTCAGTCAGGGGTGCGGTGTGTGCATTTCTACCAGTGGCTGCCGGCTTTCTGGCTGCGGAGCTCTCTCTCATGTTGTTCCTGGATACTGTGCTGCAGGCGCTAGGCTGACCTCCTGTAGTAAATAAATCCATATTTGTAAAGCGTGAACTACTCACCCTTACGGGTCTCAAGGCGCTGGGGGCCGTCGCGGAAATTAAGTGAGCTATTGCCCAGAGTCACAAGGTGCTGAGCTGAGCTGCCGCCGGAGATCGAACCGGGAGTCCTGTGCTCTGAAGTCAGCTGCCCTGGCCGCTGCACCACACCTCTTCCATAGTAGTAAAAATACTTTATTGCATTAATCATTTGATTACAATAAATAGAAAATAAGCAGGCATAAAAATAGAATAAAACAATCACATTTTAACCATGCGTAGTATCCTAAAAAGAAGATATACATAGGTCGTAATACCTGTCTTTGCATCTATATACAGAGCCGATAAAAATCATCTAGTCGAGTAATGTTTTATAAGCATGTTCTAAAAACTGTACCATCCTTCTAATTGCACTTTCCCCTGTGAGCCTAAAACAATAACGTATAGCCTCTGTAGTTGTTCTTATTTTGGCATTATTAAACATGGGGCGTAAATATAACCTCCGTGTGGGCAAAAGTCTCGGGCAGATGCATATTAAATGTTCAAGAGTTTCCTTGCCGGTTCCACAAAGCCGACATCCCTGAGTATCTTTAAGTGCCTTATTCCAAGTCCCTTCAAACTCCCCTATCGGAATATAGAGTTGTCTAAACCTTACGTATTTCCATTTAATGTAGCTGGTCACATTCCATCCCAAGTATTCTTGAGCCTGCAAGGTATATGTGTCAATTATTAAGTCTGTGCGTTTATATTTCCCGGCTTGTAGGCGATCTGAATTCCACTGTGTTAGCTTTAATGTTTTACCTGTTAGTTTTTTCCGCACATCCCTGGTCATTCGTCCCATCTCCTGAATATCAGGCAGTTCGTAAGAGTCTATTTCCATCATTATAATAGAAAGTTGCAGATCTCTTACTTTATTACTCCGGAGTTCCTCCATTATTAGATGTTTAAATGTACATGAATCGGCCTTAGCACAATCGATAATGTAGTTAACACAACTGATCTTATGCAGCATTTCCAAAGATTTTAGGCCAAATTCCAACCGTATCATACAATGTGGAGTAGCCTGTCGTAAATGGAGTATGGTACGTACGCTTTTCATGAAACATTTTTCAAGATCATAAATGACTTTCTTGTTCATGGCAGGAGATGCATACAATAGAAACGGAATCATTTTCATCTGTAAAGCTTTTAGAGATGGGATAATTGCATTCCCTCCGCATAGTTTCATAAATCTCACAATTGATTTTGTAATAGTTATAGATTTTACACGTTTGCAGACCGTATGGTTTAACCATGATAACTTTTTGTCGAATGTTACGCCGAGGTAGTTATATTGGTCCACTACCTCAATTGGATTGTCTCCTAAAGTCCATGTTTTTGATTGTGTAGACCGTCCAAAAGTAACAATTTTTGTTTTAGATAAGTTAGCTATCAAACCATTCATTTTGTTGTATGTGTCTAGTTGGTTCAAGTGATGCTGTAATCCATTAGGAGTTAAGGATAAAATCACTAAATCGTCAGCATATGCTAGGTATGGTATTTTTTTTGTCCCCTAATTTAGGTGCCACACCCATATCTGAACTTAACATCGAGTCGATATCTGCAATGTACAAGGAGAATAATAAAGACGCAAGGACACAGCCTTGTTTAAGACCGTTAGTGGTATCCATTTTTGGAGATAGTGTATTATCATGAGCCAGCTTCACCCTGACCCATGTATCCGAGTGCAGGGCAATAATAAAATTTAAAAGGTTTAAATCAACCTCCCATGCTATTAATTTGTTCCACAACCTTTGCCTGTTGACCTTGTCGAATGCTGTGGAATAGTCCACAAAGCAGGCGTATAATGTTATTTTCCGCAAGCTTGACTTTTTTCCCATCATGGCCAGTGAAACAATGTTATCCAGGGTCGAACACCCTAAGCGATATCCAGCGATATCCAGTTTGCGTTATTGGGATTAATGATTTTTCCTCCGCCCATGCCCTCAATTTATTCTGGAGGTGCTTCGCAAACAGTTTCCCTTCAAAATCCAGCAACGCTATTAATCTATAGCTGGACGGAACCTCTTTGGGCCTCGCTTGTAAATCGGATGAATGATCGCTTCCTTTCCAGGAAGATGGTATCATTCCGCAATTAATTACCTGTAGGAACAACTGTTTTAACAACGCACTCCAAAACGTTATGTTAAATTTTATCAAGCCAATAGGGATACCATTGGGTCCTGCTGCCCTGGATGAGCGAGAACTCTTTATTAATTTGACAATTTCATCTTCAGTTATTTCTGCAAATAAACCATCCGCGTTAGTTGTCATATATTCGCTTATAACAGATGATTTGTATAAAGATTTGATATGATTTTCGCACTTATGACTTGAGACAAAAAAATCATCTGGCTGTTTATGCGAATTTGTGCCATGTCCCACAAGGGACCAAAAGCTCGCTCATTTCTGGACGAAATAGCATGATATAATTTAGCATAAGCGGTATCCGCACTATCCCGCTTTATCTGTAAGTTCCTATTCTTAAATACTTTCTTTATGTCTTGTATTTTCAAATTTCTCTCATTCGATTTTGGAACTTTTAAGATATGACGCATCTCCTTACGATAGCTTCTCTTTGATTCCTTTAATTTTGCACTCTTTGTTACGTTGACATTTAATCGCGGCTCTTGTATACTTGCCACAAGACTAGACAATATATTTTTTAGAATAGATTGCCAGGCATCCGACCAGTTGTCACCAGACTTTAATACAATCCTGTCTTTCTCGTACAGGCTGTCATGGTTGTTTCCAGTTCCGATGCCTTCATTTGTAGTTTATTGTTCCAGATAAGTCTTTTCCCATTTACAGCGGTCAGTCTTCCACTATTGGCCGTTATGTGAGTCTCCCAATGATCATGCTTAATGCTGATGACTAACCTTTGAGGATCATGGTCACTCTCGGCCCTAGGTATAATGGCATACTTTTACATAAGTAAAAATGGGCGTAATGGATAAATGTAAAGTCTATAATGGAAGACCCCATCGGCCCACGGAATGTTAAGGAAGCTGGTTGATCATCTTTTAATCTTCCATTAAGAGCTCTATATCCTAGATCCGACAACAAGACATATGTATCTCTACAAGAGGTACCAATCTTTTTACCTTGTTTTGTGAAGGAAATACTACTTATGGAATATTGTAAACCATATCTGGTTCATCCCCGGTTACAAGATTATCCGCCAGGGGCAACAGAGTCTGATTAAAATCGCCCGTTAGTATGACTACCATGTGTTAATTCATTGCCATTATTTTTTCCAATTCGTTCAGCGTCGCTTGATAGCTGCACTTATTTTTCACTAATTGAGGAGGGAAATAAATGTTAATTATCAAACATTTAGTAAGGTTTTGATGTATTAAAGTAACTGGCAGTATATATTTAGATAATGTTTTGAGTTTTTTACTTATCAGACATAATTTGGTACTTGAAATCCCTTCATGCTGGCATTTGTCCTAATGACATGAACCCCAAGCTCTAAGTGGACGCGCAGAGTACCTGCCGCAGGGAATGTGAAGTGGGCCAAGTAAGTGGCAAAAGCCTTCAGCATGGTTGTTCTGCCCTTCAAATAGTGACGTTTTACTAGTATCTGATAATCTGCAGTTGCACAAGCAAGCCACTTCATTTATAAATTAGCGCGTTTCTAGATGTGCCCGGCTCTAACAGAAAAAGTCTATGCGTTGACCTCACTAGAGGGCTTTCTTTTCGCAATGCACAGATGTCCATTACAGAGTTGCCCTACTGCTTCAGAAACAGTGTCCAGACCTTTTAGTTTCAAACCATTCCGCAGTTAATGCAATCCATCCTTTGATTGGTGTTTCACTGAAACGTTCTTGCCTGCTCTGTCAGAACAGGAAATGAAACAATAGTTCTAACTACATCTGTTTTCCTGTGTGGTCATATTGAACACAATTAGTCATACAAAAATGTAACTTTCACGAGTGTGAGGAAGATCAATGGAGAAAACAGGCGCGCTAAACATGGTGCAGACATACACATTCATTCGGATTACCTTTCATAAACACATAGTATGTCGTCGTTTTTGGCAGCTATCGAATCCAAGGAATTGCCTAAAGATTTCTCAGAATTCTTTTACAAGACAATGTGTACTTTACACCATGGTGGTTCCTTAATTACCTCAAATCATAAAGGAATTACAGTCACTTCAGGACGTGGAATCAGAAATAGAGAAATTATCTCACACCCTTAAATGAAAGAAGGTGCCACAGATTTACCAGGTACAAGAAAATTCCACAGCTGCGTGCCTATATGAAATTGCTTATCTGTTCGCCAAACTCCCACATTTCTTTTGGGTTGGATACTGTATATCTAGATCTGGAATACACTAGATAATTTGACTGAACATTCAACTAGAGTTTTAGTAAAACATTGAATTTCTGGCATACTTTAGCACCGATTTCCATTCAGCTATATTATCTAGATGTACATAAGTAGTTGTTTTAAATTCCATTTTGTTGGAGGTGTGTTTCTATGCTGTAAGATATAACAAATGTTGAAATGTGAGGACAAAAATATGTGAACAGTTTAGCAGCGTTCCACAGATATTAAATGGCGCCTGTTACAAGAAACTGAAATTTAGTTATTGCAATATAACACAATGTTTGTAGGTACAATACAGCATGAAACTTCATAACCATGTGAAGTGGTAGGTGGAGGTGGCCATGGCCCCTTCTGGGTTAGCCTGACCCTTTGGGGGCTCTGACTCAACATTGGCCCACTGGCCATAAGCCCCTAAGCCCCACTTCCAGCACACCTCCTTAAATCTAAGGTCCACCCCAAACCAGAGCTTTCTGAATTAGATCATGAGCTGGCAACACTGCTTTTGGGAAGTGAAAACATAGCCCATGTTGCTTCCAGAACCTAGAGCTGAAAGTGGAGCCTAATTCTAACCCTGTCTTTTATCTGTCTTCCTTCATATGTAGGACAGGCCAATAGGTTGCTTTTCTAAATCTTCCCTTGGCTGACTGCACTAGTGAATGAATGAATAATCTTTATTGATAGTTGCACTAGTGAATTAATAATCATTCATGTTAGTTTATTAAAACAAATCAATAAAAAAGCGCTTAAAACCAGGTAAAATTTAGTGTAAGTCAAGAGACAGTAGTTTTTATGTTAAGCACTTGCCATTAATTCGATACTCACTGGTGCTTTAACTCCAGTTGTGAAAGTGGTCCATGCTTATTATGGTCTTCATTAGCTTCACAAAACTACTCAGGTGAGTACAGTTGAAACGTGGATGGACGGTGTTGTTACAAATAAGGAGAGCTAGACGACCTAAAGATCGGACCTGAAGGGTCTTAAGCTCACTGGCAAAAGTTGGGCACCAACAGTTCAGATGAGCCAAGTTTTTGTGTCTATAACTACAAAATCAACAGCCAGAATTTTGTCCATCGTATTTCCATAATTGCAATACTTCTCGGTCAAACAGGATAAAATGAAAGCCGCAATTATATAGTTTTAGATCCCATCATAGAGCCAGGTGTTGATAAGCCCGGCATGGGGTGGTACTGTAGTGAAACATGCTGTTTGTGTGCACCCTGACTCTTTTATGACTGTCTTTAAATGAACAAGTAGGAGGTCTCCTTTAAAACCTTCCTACATGATGGAAGTGCTTAATTGAAGCCAGTAGTTGCAGGTGGGACGCACTGGCACTTATTTTTGGGGACCAGCTTCATCAGATTTTTTTCCCAGAGCACGAGAATAAACAAGCATTTGCAATGCAATAGGTCACGCATTTGCAAGAGTTTGAGCTAGTGTCTTTGTGAATGACAATACCTTTTATTTATGCGTTTTGAAAACCTGCAAGTGGTGTGTTAAAACGCACTTTGTACTTGTAGTACTTGCTTAGGAGAAGCAAGGCTAGCTGTAAAAGAGGTGCAGTTACTGCCAGCCTTGCTTCTCTTAAGCAAGGACTAGAAGTACAAAGTGCGTGTTTACGCACCGCTTGCAGGTTTTCAAAACACATAAATAAAAGGCATTGTCATTTACAATGCCAATAGCTCAAAGTCTCGCAAATGCGAGACCTATTGCATTGCAAATGCTTGTTGCAAAATGCAATCAAATACATCATTGCCAACATACTATGGGCAGGCTGGTCTCCCTAAAGTGTGAAAGGTCCACAGAGTGGCGAAAAGGACTTTGGGGGTTACTTAGACTCCCCTCGCCTCCCTGCAGGACCGATGCAGGACATGATTGACAAAATATATTATGAAGGCGCCCCCTCCACCCCTCCCCCAGATCAATTCAAGCCTGCAAACAAGGTTGAAGACCTTTTCTCTACACTTTACCATCTTGCCTAAATGTGCTTTCATCTTTACCTGGGCAAGGTTTTAGTTGGTGCACTTCTGTGAACGGCCAAGAGGCCTGCAGCCTCATTGGTTTCCACGTTCCTTACACTTAGATGCTTTCAGCTGGTTGAGCTCGTGCCGACAGGACCTGCCACGCAGCTTCGAGACATCACCTCTTAGAGAATACAAAGAGTATCTATCCACTGATGCGCTTCGGCACCTCGTCATGGGTATAAAGCGCTATGCAAATCCAATACATTATCTGTGGAATAAAAGTGAATCTAACCTAGTATTTTGTCCACATCCCCAGCACTTCCTGATGACTCCAGAGCTTGTCGAAAGGCCGGGGGCATGTGCACAATACGCAATACCTGCTTTGCAGTACAACAACTCATTGGAACCTGCCACAATGGAATACGAAGGTGCTGTGGATAGAAATTAAGAGACAGAACGCCCAGGATACCAATGTGCGAATCATTAGAAAACAGTTCTGAAATCAATCATTAAGGGTGGTGGAAAGCATTCTGGCTTTATCTATTTCTTGGCAAAGTTCGCTTAACAGGCTATTGTTTGCTCATGATACAACCCATGTAGGCGCTAGTACAGCAACTTACACTTACATAAAGGCACTTTAAATATTGTGTACTATAGTAACATGATAATACGATTACCATTAATTAATTTTAACATGAGGACGTCCTATACTACAGAGAACCAGACACTATGATTATGTCTCCGTCAGTGCACCTGCAGGCAACAAACCCATTGCAGGTGACCAGCCCACTCACCTTCCTAACCCAGGTATGGACCAATGGGTGTCTCTGCAGCATTGTGAAGGTGAGCAGGATCTTCTGGTCCATGAAGTTATGTCTCACTGTGCTCTGAATGTCACTGGAGGAATCTTGTACATTGCTACAAAGTGCGGGGTTTTTGTACAGTTGTATTGTGCGCCCTGCACCTTATGGTAAGAGACTGAAATACTAGTACACACAGTCCTGGTAAAGAAGACGAGTCACGTGCAGAATGTTAAGGAGAAGGCACTGCACACTCACAGTTATGTGACGCAAGTAGAAATGGGCAAGCCAATCATCGCCCAGCTTGTGCGTTGTCTTTTGGAAACAATCAGAATCACTGGTTAACCTCGGGCTGCCCTCCTTAGTCAAACACCCTCTTATGCAAGAGCGGCTCCTCGAGGGAGTGCTGCGGGGAGGTGGGGCGGGCAGGGGAGGGCAGGGTGGGGTGAAACTCCGGAATACGGCCGAACGGAGTTGAGTAACTAAATAAATAAATAAAACAAATGACATTGCGCGCTGCATCGCCTATTGCAGCGCGCAATGTAATTCGTTTTATTTAGTTACTCAACTCCGTTCGGCCATATTCCGGAGTTTACTACGCCCCACCCTGCCCCTCCCCCACCCCGCCGCCCCGCAGCACTCCCTCGAGGAGCAGCTACTGCTCTTATGTCCACCTATGCATGTAACACAGACATGTAAATGCAATTACACTTGTAATTACAATTTCATTATATCTGAACAACATGAATAAACACACCCTAACCTGCTCACACAGGCAAACCGTCCAGTCTGCACAGAATATGTGATTGAATAAATCAACAGAATTTGAGCCTCCCTCATACCCTATTTTTATCAAGTTATTTGTCTTTGTTTCAGTGCGTGTATTCATGTTATTTGTCACTCTTCCGGTGTGTGTATTCATGTTATTTATTTCCATTTCAGTGAGTGTATTCATGTTATTTATTTCCATTTCAGTGAGTGTATTCATGTTATTTGTCCTGTTTCAGTGAGTATATTCATGTTATTTGTCATTCTTTCAGTGAATGTATTCGTGTTATTTGTCACTCTTCCAGTGTGTGTTTTCATGTTATTTGTCTCTGTTTCAGTGAGTGTATTCATGTTATTTGTCACTCTTTCAGTAAGTGTATTCATGTCATTTGTCACTCTTCCAGTGTGTGTATTCATGTTATTTGTCACTCTTTTAGTAAGTGTATTCATGTCATTTGTCACTCTTCCAGTGTGTGTATTCATGTTATTTGTCTCTGTTTCGGTGAGTCTATTCATGTTATTTGTCACTCCTTCAGTGAATGTATTCGTGTTATTTGTCACTCTTCCAGTGTGTGTATTCATGTTATTTGTCTCTGTTTCAGTGAGTGTATTCATGTTATTTGTCACTCTTTCAGTAAGTGTATTCATCTCATTTGTCACTCTTCCAGTGTGTGTATTCAAGTTATTTGTCTCTGTTTCGGTGAGTCTATTCATGTTATTTGTCCTGTTTCAGTGAGTATAATCATCATCATCATCATCAAAAAACGTTATTTTGGCCTGAATGGGCCATAAAAGCACAGATAAAAATATAATACATTTCATTTATTTGAATAAAAACAATCGTTGCTCTATATAAAAACACAGAATTACGCAAAAAGAGCATGTGAATTACAGTAGTGTTACATGAAGCACTCGGCTATCCTGCATGCCAGCCTCAGGGGTCCAAAAATTAACCTATAGATATAGGATTCAATAGAGTGCATGTGCAATAGAAGGGCAGCATAAAGGCCTTTACAGTTTTCAAAAACCGGGGTTCATGGTGCTAACATAGCGGCCCTCACATCTTAGCGTTTGAAAGTGTATACAAATAAAATAATATAGAAACAACGTATGCAACACATTATAATTAAAAGTACTTATTTAAAAATCATAAAAAGCTTTCATTCATGTTAAAAGAGGACCTAGGCCCGGTTTATAAAATGTATAGGATTAGACCGGCAAAACCTATAGGCTCATCTTTAGGATGGCTCTACGTACACACCACATAGAGAATAAAAAACGTGGTATTGAAAACACTATGGGCATGGGGGTGTCATATTTTAATATCCTAAAATCCTCAGAGCAGTGGCTGGTTCCCATATTTCTACAAATCTGTAAAAGCCATCAATGTCTCGCCTTCTTATATCCTTGACAGAAAAATATTACATGATAATCCGTCTCAGCTGCATTGCTACAGGCCGGACAACCAACATTGGATGAACTCGCCCATTTATTTGCAAAAGCATGCAACAGGAGCACCCCATGCCTGAACTATGCAAATATAACTTCTTGGCAAGGACCGGCTGGATGTCATCCAGGGCAGGCTCTAGTCTGTACTGATCTTTTACTTCTAAGAACCCTATAGTCAGGGTATCAGACATAGACCTCCCCTGTATCTGGGCAAGTTTATCCTCCCTATGGCTCCCTATCAGGTCCTTCTTTGATGTTGTGGAGCAGATTTCTTCTGCATTATTAAACAAATTACCCCTACCCATGGCCACAAGAGTGTTCTTAATAAAAGCCAGCCATGGTAGTTTGCCCGCACCCTGTAGACTCAGTACTTCACTCAGCTCTTCCCTGTATGCAGCCAATTCCGGGGTACTCCACAGACGTCGCCAAAATAGAAGAGGTCTAAGAGCAGCTTCGTCTGCGATTGGTCTGATCCCAAGGTCCATGCCAAGCGGTGTGAGCGGGGAGCTTGGGGGAAGACCCACTAATTGCCTAGCAAAAGAGTTCTGAATTCTCGATACAGAGCCAGATGAACAGTGACCCCAAATTTCTGCTCTATACAGGGCGGCACCCCTGGCTTGGGCTTTATAAATTTCCACCGCCGGGCCAACAAATTTGTGGGTGCAGCTCCTATATACCTTTGTCAGTCCCCCGTTGTCTGGGCCAGCTTTAAACTCGCTTTCTTAGTTTGCGCACCCCAGTCCATTTTTTATGTGAGCGTGATACCAAGGTATTCAAAAACAGACACCCTCTCCAAGGGTTTCCCATCTAAGTGGGGATTTGGGCGGGTACTATTACTTGCATTAAATACCATGGGGCAGATTTACAAGCCCCTTGCGCCACTTTTGCGTCATTTTTAACATGGGAAAAGTGACGTACGGGTGGCGCAACAGGCTTGTAAATAAGCCCCCATGTATTTGGTTTTCTGTAGGTTGATCTCCAGCCCCCTATTTTTACAAAAAACATAAAAACATCATGGCAGGTATTTTTTCGGTTTGCCAAAGTTGGTGGTGAACTTGATACATCATGATTGGTGAAGGGTAGGGCTAGATCCGGGGTTATCGATAACCGCCTTTCAGTCAATTCAATTTCGGTGGCCACTACACCTATAGCACTCTGGAGCATCCTATCTATAGAGGTTGGTTGGAAAGTTGTTACAGGTTGCGGGGGTGGCATTTGCTTTTTCCCAAAGCAGGTTCGCTTCCCCATAATCAAGGATGACACATTAGGGCAAATCAAATCTCCTTCACAACTTCTAAACACGTTCTGCCCTGTTACTGGCTCCCGATATATGTGGCTACTCAGTACAAGCGGAGAGGAGTTAGTGGGGTCTGGAGTAAAACAGGGTTTGGACAGGCCACGGAGAAATAAGAGCAGCTACGTGGACTCGACGGCAGTATATAGAATCAGAGTGTTGTGGCACTAACCTTGGGTCCCGCGATGGTTTGGTTAATCAAGTCCAGAGTTCTCAAGGAGGAGGCCTCTGTTTCAGTGAGTGTATTTATGTTATTTGTTCTGTTTCAGTGAGTGTTTTCATTTCATGTTATTTCTCTATATTTCAGTGAGTGTATTCTTGTTTATTCGTCACTGTTTCAGTAAGTCTTTTCATGTTATTTGTCACTGTTTCAGTGAGTGTATTCATGTTGTCTGCTTCATTGAGTGTATGTATGTTATTCGTCACTGTTTCAGTGGGTGTATGACTACTCTCATGATGATTCAACTATGGTGTTTACTGTGGTCACTTTTGTAAAGTGCTCCGCCCCCCTTTGCAGCTAGGTCCGTGCTATGGCAATATTCCAACAAAATATATAAAAATAAGGTGAAGGAATTGTGTTATTCATGTAGAATTCTTAAAAGGTGCACAAAAGTCGAAGTAATAGACTAATTTACAATGTTCAAGCACTTGTTGAACAGACACTGAGACCCAGCTCACATGGACATGCCTATGCTATTTTATCAAAGATTCCTGACCAAAACATACACTTTTAAGCTTTAATGTTCTAAATAAAGCATTTTAAATCATATGGATTGTACAAGCCAGTAGTAATTAGGGTACATGCACCAAAGTTACATTAAATAAAAAAGATGAAAATAGCTATACATGTTGTACTTGCATGTGGATGGGGAAAACCTCTGTTGAAAGAGGGAGTACAGAGCGTGGGCACACAGGATCTAGAGGCTGGAGTGGAGAAAAAATAAGACACTTACACATCTGCATGTATCCGCATCTAAGCATTAGACACACCAAAGTAACCAATCAAAGGAAGCAGAGAATATGACTTACTGTGCTCATACCACATTCACTCACATTACCCCGCAATTCAAAGAGCTCCACTGGCTCCCAAACCACAAAAGAGCACTCTACAAACTCCTCATGCACAGATACAAAGCCTAACACATTATTGACTCCACGTTCCTCAACAACCACATGAACTTCTACAAACCAACCAGACACCTCCACTTAGCTGGACTCCTATTCGCACACAGCCCCTGCTTATGCAAAACCAGATCCTTCGCCTTCTCCTAAAGCCTGGAATGACTTGCCTTTGCACATCAGAGATGCCTCCTCAGGTCTTGAATTCCACAAAAAACGAACTGAAACCCAGCTCTTCACCTAGCCCCAACCCTGGATGGGCCCTTGCAGCATCTGCATGAGCGCCAGGACAACATCCCAGGTGAGTTGTGCACTATTCAAATACACATACCAACCTCCGAAAGGCAAAACAACCTGCCCAACAGAAGGCAGCGAAGCAAAAGCCTCAATAAAATTGTGTTGGTATAAATATAGCTCACTTAAGTGTATATATACAGGCCCTAAGCTCAAACATGTGTAGGTGGAGCTGTTGTAGCAATAGCTGTGTGAGGGCACGTCTTTACCATGCACCAAAGAAATGTGTTTCAATGCAGGTGACTGCTATTTTCTCAACAAAACAAACATTTTGAAGTTTCTGGAGAAGAGATGTTTTCAGGCATGAGCGAAGTGGGCTCTGGCCCAGGGTCCAGCTTTTCTGGGAGCCCCCTGATAGAGCAAGCTTTGTTCTGCACAGATCTTGCTCTGATGACCTTGAATAATTCTTTTTTTAACATATTTGTATTAATATTATTCAACAACTCGATCAATATAATCAACAAATTTGTGCATTTTGCAAGTATACAAGCATTGCCGGTAGGATACAATAAATAATCGTCCCTACAGGTATAGAGATGGATTAGCAATAGGCTATCTAGAGTAACCTGTAGCAATAAACAGAAACAAGCATTGGTAAATGCATTCGTTTTTGCCTATATTATTAATATTAAGCTGTTTTTTATTGTAAGTTATTGTAAGTTATAGCTTCCTGAGTAGTTGTACAATATGTTACAGAAAGTCTGTTAAAGTGTTATGTCTTAGTTATGTACAAAAAGATGGAATGTTTAGGTGTTGCTAAGCCAATCTATGGTAATATGAGTTTTATACTTTAAAAAAATCAAAAATGCTGCTGAGTCTAAGCAATACATGCCACTTTTAATTTCAGTTAATAAAGGGACATGCAAGGCTTGTGTTTGGCATATATTTAATGTCTAGACATCACACAGTTTGTTGCCTCCCACTCACTAGTTACAGATGACTTAAATATTGCTAGAAGGATTTTAAACATGTCATGAGAGCCTGCAGTCGGCCATCTTTGATTGGGCAGCCCATAGATATGTTTTTAGAGTCTTTCATGCAGGTGGTGGATGTGGACACTTAAGTCCACATGTCCCATGCCGCTCTTATGACCCATGCGCAGTTTTTACACTATTTTAATGGTCTTACCCAAAAGTGACTAGAGACAAATATGGTTAGCCAGTTCAGTGTCTCTCTGTGAATAAATCCATGTAGCCTGGCACCTACCCCAAATCAACCTAGGTGTTAGATGTATGTCAAAGGACATTTTGGGAACATTAGGGATGGGGGTAATACCACTTGAGTCCCTGTGCATCTATCTACAGCCATAGGTTCCAGGTGCTTCAGATGTTTAGTAGTACTCAGGGGTCTGATGCATTCTAATCACTACCACCAATTAATTTACAGACAGTGGAGGAGGACTTGAGTTTTTGGGTGTTTCACTCAGACACCATTGATTTTGCAGATGTTTTCTTGTAGGTTACCTTGGACACTAGGAACACTGGAATAACAGTGGCTGTGCGAAAAAAAACAGGGGCCCCATCATTTGAAACCATATCTGTGCCTCAGACCCATTAATGAAGCTGTCAGGCAGTTTTTACAAAGTGAACATCAGCGAGGTCCCAGTGAGTACCAGATACAACACCTTTGAATAAACCCTACATTCTTTCTAACAAACGAGAATCCCCCACATCTCTGTGCTTCACTCAAGCAGGGAAAGAGCGCTCCCTGCAGGAATACCTCACACATTACTGGATAAAAGTAAATTATATGGAAGTGAACAGCGTCCTGGACCATGGCATCATTCCCAGAACTGGATGGCAGAATAGGGCCCAAGACCAGGATCTACTCCTGCTATGACATTAGAAAAGAATTTGGCCCATGTACCGTTACCCCCGAGCTATGAGATGATGTCATTCTTGTGATAGGAGGCCATATTTCAACAGCTGATGAATCCTAAGGGATTACTGGATTTTCTATTTTCTATTGCCAAATGTTTGATAACCTTAAAGATACTGATAATGTGTTGCTCTTCAGTGAATGTAATGAGGTCAGTTTTCCACATGAGGGTGCCACATTTGCCACATTGAGAAAGGGAGGATAGCTGATAGATATTGTTAAATTGCAAATGGGTCAGTTGTCCTTTACCTACCTTGGATTAAACATGGCCGGGAGTTGGGGAAATAGCACCAATGAGTGAGTGAAAGAGCCTGCAGTGTTGCCTTTTCCACAAACATTCAGCAACCATAGGCCTTTGTTCTACACTTGGGGCATGATTTGGAGTTTGGTGCATGGGTCACTGTCAGCAATGGGACAGATGTCCCATCCACCTTGTTATGTAAGAAACTAAGTACCTCCTGCGTACATTATAAGGTGATTCAAGTCACCTATGAGTTCTGGTGCCATATAGAGGTAGAATGACAAAAGCAGAGTTTGTTTATAAGGCCATGGAACTCCTGGTTGACTTTCAAGCCTTATAATGTACAGCAGAGGGTACTTTATTTATTATAATACTAGGCCGCGCCATCCCGTTTTCCAAAAGCTTCTTAAATCCTTGGTGTGTTGCTCTAACACATGAAAGAGGGAGCATGTTTGGAAAAATTAAGAATAAATATATAATCTCTAGTGTAAAATGAAACACACCAAAAAAAGTAGCTAGATATTTGCTACAAAACTATATTAGAATCAGTTCAATATGTCAGATTTGAAAAAAAAAGGTGAGGCTCGGAATGCATAGAAAGATGCACTGGGATTCTACCTTTTCTATTATTACCTAAGTGCAGAAAAAAACATGTTGCTTAAATATCTTGTTTGGTCTTGTGACTGTGCACCTAGAAAAACAGAGCAGAAGGAAAACCCTTGTTTTGATTTCCTTTTCTAAACTGCAGCTCTAATTATGCCCTGTGAGCTGCCTTTCCCTGGCTGCTGGCTAACTAAATTGTTAGGGTTGAGCGGCTATGCCACTTCTATATTGCAGGACGCTAGGTGCGTCACAGGACATTAGAGAGCAGCTCCGCACTTTCATATATAAACTTGATATGTGCATGTCTCTTCCACTGCCCTTTCAGCTTTCAGGTGAGCGCCAATGCTACCCTGCCCCACAGAAGGGAGCCTGACCTGTGACTGACTCCCCCAGCCCTACCAGCCACTCAGTCAGAAACCGTGAGTTCATTCCTCAGTTGTAAATGTCGACATTTTACTGACTCCACCAGAGTTCTTCTGGCCTTTAGAATACCCGGGTAGGCGGGTCTAATTGATGCTCGCAGATTGGGAGGGGCAATATCTACATATTAACCAGCGCCCCTCAGTCCTTTTAACACTGGTTGGGTCCGCTTACTGTTTTCAGACAGTTATCTGTGGAGTCTCGGGGCCTGATTCACAGAACTAACTTACGTCAAAAACGTAAACGTAAACGTAAAGTTAGTACGTTTTAGGAATTTACAGAATACACTTACTCATTTTGGTATTCACAGAATGAACTTACTCATTTCGGTATTCACAGAAGTTAGGAGTCCTAAAGTTATGACTACTAACTTCTGTGAATACCGAAATGAGTAAGTTCATTCTGTGAATACCAAAATGAGTAAGTGTATTCTGTGAATACCTAAAACGTACTAACTTTACGTTTACGTTTACGTTTACGTTTTTGACGTAAGTTAGTTCTGTGAATCAGGCCCCTGGTTCTTTATATGTCTTGTGCAATAATCACACTCCAGGCTGTTGTGATAGCGTAAAAGGCCATTTGTTAGGACAAGGTTGCTCACTTACTAATGAACTTTATTACATTAACAATAAATTCCAAAACATGAATCTTGACATAACCAAGGCAGTTCCATTCGCCCCGTACCCTTCATCGCTCACCCGCTTCCACTTCCACAGTAAGACCATATCATTTGCTTCACTCTTACCCCTCTCACTTGCTGACCTGATTCCATGTACCCAATCTTTCTTTCACTTGCCTTCCAAACATACTCCCTTGAAGATTGTTCCTTTGCTTGTCACATCCGGCGCAACACCATCAGTACCCTGTGCCCTCTTCCTCCCCCCCCGAGGGGTGGATATGCCCGTATGTGACTCACCACTCCCAAAATACTGCCTATGCCCTGCAACCTGCTATAAACTGGCCACACGCAACAAGTCATGTACCACCCATTATCCTACAACATGTAGGGTGGGTGAGAGGCCTAGAAAACGAACTCCTCTCCCGTGGTGTTTGGTGTCAGGAAGAGGCCGCATACTCCTCTCCTGACACCTTTATACCCTACCTAAACTTACCCCTTCCCCTTAACTTAGCCTATCCCCACCCTGTCCTGCTGGCCCTGCATGAAGCACCCCGGGGGTAGACTGGTCTGCGACCTTCACTTCGCCGGGGGCCGACATCGTTCAATAACCATGCTCCACACTGTTGTGATAGCGTAAAAGGCCATTAATTAGGACAAGGTTGCTCACATACTAATGAACATTATTAACATTAACAATAAATTCCAAAATATGAATCTTGACATAACCCAGACAGTTCCATTCTTCCCGCACCATTCACCACTCACCCGCTTCCACTTCCCCAGTAAGAGCATATCATTTGCTTCGCTCTTCCCCTTCTCACTCGCTGACCTCATTCCATTTACCCAATATTTTTTCACTTGCCCTCCAAGCATCCATGGTTACCTGCCCCACCAGCACAAGCACCACGTGCACCTTTTGCCTCTCAGCACCTAATCAGCTCGTTCCACAATGCACTCACCATATCCCACAATTTCATCATGTAATAAGCATTCCCTAAGAGTAAAAGGTGCACTCCATTGTCCCTAAACAGACCTGATTCCTCCTCTTTAAGGCCCACATGTGCAATCACCTTGATGTCATGAGCACGACAAAAAACCCTCATTGCCCTGTTCAACTTCCTCCAGGCCTTATCAATTACAGCATGCTTCACAGCCCCACTCCAGACCCTGCATGGCACAAGCTCGGTCCAACCCACACACGTTCCTGAAAAATTCTGTTTAATTGCCTCCAAGTCCCTTTGCATATGGTGAAGTAAAGTCAATCCGGACAATCACACCAAGCCATTTTCCCCAGATGAATCAAAAGCATATCCGGGCAGCCCCTCTGCAGAACCAACTTTGTCAGTCAAGGCAATAGCGCCCCCCCCCCCCCATCGCATTCCCCCTTTACCCCACCAAAACACCTCATGGTGGCTGCTCCTCAAGCCCAGGATCTGTCCAGAGACCTGTTGGTCTGCATACTTGGCTGCCCAGTGTACAAAGGAATGTCCCACGATCCAGGTAACCATCTTAGTTCCTGGCCTGCTCACACACCCTGCAGTAGAAGAAAGAGACAATTACCTCAGACAAAACATCCCCCCCAGTCACTCCCCAGGACAAAGACCAAACTATTTTCACACATAGCGCTCGCAGCACCTTGACTTCCACCTGCCAATCTGCTGAATCCTTCCCCAGTACCAACCTAAGCATGCCACTGCAGTTGCCGCCCCAATCTAAAGGAATGTGTGCCAAAATTAGCAGGGTCTCTACCAAGCCTGCGCAAAGTCATTAGCAACACTACCAACAACTGAAAAGCGGTGACCCTGCTACGCTCCACATGACAAAATATGCCTGATAAACATCTCCCAAGCATTAACAGAAAAGCAAGCCATTCCTGGACCGGGCACACTGCACTGCACCCACCCTCACACAGCCACTTCCATCTTTCCCTGCCTGCCTGCCTGATCCATCTTAGACCATCGCAGCCAGATGCCCAATCTCCCTTGGTCCAAATGCACTTCTTCATACAAGACCCTCCTTGGCGAGCAGAACCCAAAAGTTCAGAAACCTGAAATGCCTCAAAAAACATCCAGCTCATACAAAGTCGAAAAAGTGAAATTTCAAACGGATCGTAACAGCAGAGGCAGAACCGCCAACAACTCCTGCAGCAATTCAAACATGATAGCTTCTTGCAACACTGACCTTCCCCTTCCCTGCCCCACCCCTTCAAGACTTTTCCCATAATCTCATGCTTGGCAGGGTCAAAACCCAAATGCAGCTTACCATAGAACGAAATCCCAGTCAACTTGTCCACAATAGTGGTAGGCAACAACCCTTTATCAATGCAGAATAGAACAAAACTCAAAACTCCCTGTTCAGTGTGCTGTTGTTCATGGCCCATCAATTACAAAGAATGGTCCCCAAACTCCCCAAATTCGCTCCATGCCAGCCTGTAACTTCTCCTGGTGGATTCAGCCAACAACTTCTTGACCAGTCCAACAACCCTCACTCTCCCCAGGCCCAGTTGTCCACCAGCAGCTCTGTTTTGCTCTCCTCTGCTCCTGGCGCCAAACAGCAAAAACAATGCCACAGCCAAGGAGACAATGCATTAGCGATATGATTGCAGGCCCCCGGAACATGCTTCGCCCTGGACACCACATTAAGCCGCAAGCACATCAACATGAAACTTCTCAACAGATGTAACACCCTCAAATCCTTCGCTTGCTGCCTGTTCACTAGGTCCACCACAGTCATATTGTCAATATGGAAAATAACTGTCCTGTTCCTCAGCTCATCACCCCAAATGGCCAGGGCTACCAATAATGGAAAGAACTCCAAAAATGCAATGCTGCATCCTTGACTCAATCGATGTGCCGGCCACTTCTCCGCACACCATCTCTCGTCCCACTATAGATTGAAACTTGAAGCCCTGCAGCATCCGAGAATATCTGGACCTACCACACTGTATTCTCCTCCAGAAAATCCAAGGTTACACCATTGAACTCCTCCGGAAAAGTCTGCCAAATGCACAGGTCCGCTCGTACACCCAAGGATATTTGCACCCTGAGGTGCGGCAACACTGCTCCCGACATGGCTATACCGAGATGCCTGCAAAATGTCCTGCCTGCTCTCACCACTCTGCATGCAAAGTTTAGGAAACCCAACAATTTCTGCACCGCCCTCAACTCAATCTTCCGCTCTCCGATCACATGCGACAGAAAAGCCTGGATCTCATCCACTTTCCCCTTCGGCAGACAAGCCACCCACTGCATTGAATCCAGCTGAATACCCAGGAAAGTCAGCACCACACCGGGCCCTTCCGTCTTCTCTGGAGTCAAAGGCACCCCAAAAGCCTGTGCTAAGGCTTCAAAGTGGGGCAATGCCCGTCCACAGTCACCGGACGCTCGTGTCCCAACAAATAAGAAATCATCAAGGTAGTGAGACATCTCCAGATGTCCACTGCTTCTGCTGAAAACCCACTGCAAAAATTTAATGAAAAGCTCGAACAAGGCACAAGAAATGGCGCAACCCATCGGCAGCACATTATCCACAGAGATGGGACCCCCAACTTGCATACCAAGCAACGGGAAATCCGCAGGATGAATGGGCAGCAAACGAAAAGCAGACTTAACATCACACTTCACCATCTCGGCCCCCTGTCCACGCCTCTAAACCAGCCGTATGGCATCGTCCACCAAGACGTACAACACCCTGGTATACTCCTCAGCAATGAGGTCATTGCAGACCGACCCTCCGACAACCACAAGAGGTGGTGAATCATCCTCAAATCCCCATCCTCTTTTTTGGGCACCACTCCCAATGGGAAAACAATCAAATCCTCCAAAGGCCACTCAGAGAATGGACCCGCAATCCTACCCTTCGCCACCTCTTTGGCCAGTTTCGCTGCTACCAGTTACAGAAGTACTTTTGCTGACCTCAAATTATCTGCCCACCTGCACCACCTTGGACCCTGGTACCTCACCCGAAAACCTTCAGTAAAACCCCACTTCAAACGCAAGGCCACCTCCCTGTAAGGATAAACAGAGAGCCAAGACTTCAAGGCCTCCACTTTAAATGGGGTAGTGGCCCTGAGCCTCAGACTGCCCCCGGCCTCTAAAGGCCTTCCACTGCTCCGCAGGACTGGCCACAGTAAAACGCCCTCCGCACTTGGAACACTCATGTTTGAACTTACAGGGGTGTTGCGAACAGGACCCCTTGTTAAAGTTCAAACACGCCCCAGTTGTGGGTACCGTTGGCTTCTGCCTGAATCCCGCTCCCTGTGGAGCGGGACAGGGCTGAAAGGACCAATAAGTCACTGGCTGTATGTGTCGAGGCCGAGGATTGAGTGGACGACATCCTCTGAATCCACTGCTTCAAATCCACCTCCTCCCATGGTTTGTCTGGATTGAGACTGACCCTGGCCCTAAACTAGGCCTGGGCGGTGAACTTCGCTCCGTTCGCGGAGTTTGCGGAGTTTTCTGCATTCCGCACTCCACGGAGTGCAGAAAACTCCGCTTCGCGATGTGCAGCAGAGTTTTTTCCCCGCTCGCGAACGGTAAGTTCACGATCAAGAATGGTAAGTTTGCGAGCACGAGCTGCCGCTCGGGTAGAATTTCTACCCGAGCGGCAGGAATAGCAGCACAAACTGCAGTCCGCACTGCACTCCGCCACTCGCGGAACTCCGCGGAGTTTTTTGTAGCTTCGCGGAGTTCCACGCAGCAAAACTCCGCGAACTATGCCCAGGCCTGCCCTAAACACATCATCAGAGCTCAGCCAGGTATAACCCCCAAAATGCATCTGCGCCTTACGAATGATGTCCATGTACTTCAGCAAAGTTATCGCCCTGTCTAAATGACGCTCACAATAGATGCTAGTGTGAATCAAAAAGGCTGAGGTCCAATTTTCAATGTTTATGGGTACCCTTCGTCTCCTGGTCAACTCCTACTCTTCCTCCTTAGTCCCCTCCTTGGCCTGAATCTCCCGATCTAAGAATTTGAAAACATCAACATATTCATGTTTCCACATCCTATTTTTGTTTTTTCTGACAAGTGGGACCCCCAGGGCATTGCCAAACCCATATATGGCATCCGCTTCTTATGTTTGCCTTCGTCGATCTCCTCCTTCCTGTCAGTCCCCCCGGTACTTTCCGTTTGGACCCTGGCACCCACTACCTGTTTGCTACTCTCCATCAGCGCAACCTGTGAGGGATCCACCACACCATCTCCAACTCCCATAGACCTGCAATGTTTACCCCTTGTCCAGCATTCCCAATATCCCTTGCTGCCCACCAATCGCCTTTACCTGGCAACACTTAGCCGCCCAAGGCCGTTTCGTTGAGCCGTTGTCCGCCAATCCATTCCCCTGTAGGCTTGGCACTCCCCATGTCCACACTTGACACCTGCAAGACACCAACGTTGCTGGTTGCCCTCTCCGCCTTCCCAAGCCTCCCTATTGACCCATCTTCCTCTTCTCGCAACTCTCCTTCTTCCCATTCGTCACTGTCATCCCCATAGCCAATTGTCAGCTCCACATCCCCAACATCACACACAGGCTCCTGCACTACATGCTTCTGCCACTGCACGGACACGCCATGTGTAACTGTATGATCATCCATTGCAACTCCTTGTGCGCGATCTCTTGATGGAGGGCAGGCTGCCACGGGCCCCCCTGCTGCTTCGGGCCAACATCCTGGGGCTGTCTTGCACCCTGCTGGCATCGCACCTTTCTCCTGGCCTCTGCTGCTGGTCTTGTGCCTCCATCCCCCACCTGGCTGCTCCAAACTGGGGGGGTCCTTCACACCATCGGGCCTCAGAGCCATGTTGGCTCCCGCCCTGAATCCCTAACGTTCCAGGTTCTCAGGAACCCACACCCACTGCCCCCCTGTCTTGTGACTTACCGTCCTCTGGTACCCAACCTGGGTGTCAACAGCCTGTAAATCCCTGGTCCCAGGCTCAAGGGCAGCCGCCCTCTCCCTGGCCTCACACATCTGGGCCCAACGTTCCTCAGTCTCTTGAATAATGAGGTGCGGCTCCCGAATACGGACCTCCAAATCCACACTTTGCCACCTGTTTGTCTGGGGGTGCCTGGGGGCCACAACACACCCCCCCTTGTGCCAGTTGCCTCCTGGTCCAGTCCCTGTGTATGTGCCTCCTCCCTTCCAGGCCCTCCCTCTCGGTGCCCAGGCGTGGCCCACTTGCAGCACAGGGTCCAAGGGTCCAGCTGTCTGGTCTGACTGTTTCCCAGGGGTAGGCCTTGCTGAAAGGTCCACCGGCCCTTCACCCTCTGGGAGTTTCAGAGCCTTCTGCTTGCCACCCCGCGGGGCGCGTAACCGTGCAGCCTCCACTTCAAAAAGCCCTGCCTCCCTGCTCTCCTGCAACATTAGCATCTCAGTGGGAGGCTGGAGGTGCGCCGTGGTCAAGCACACCAGGCCTGAGGAGGTCCAACCTACCTGCTGCACCTAGGTGATTAAAGCAGCCTGGACCGCCTCATTGTCCGGCACCGCCATCTGCTTCTGCCTAACATCTACAAGACCGCAAGGTAAGCCGAGTTTCCCTACCTTAAACAACAGCCCTAAAAAACGAACTCCCCTCCCGGTAGTGTTTGGTGTCAGGAAGAGCCGGATACTCCTCTCCTGATACCTTTATACCATACCTAAACCCGCCCCTTCCCCCTAGCTTAGTCTATCCCCACCCTGTCCTGGCGAGCCTGCACGAAGCACCCCAGGGTAAGACTGGTCTGCAACCTTCACTTCCCCCGGGGGCCGACATTAGGAGAAGTTCCAGCTCATTAAACAACGTGTTTCGTCGAGTTAAAGTGCACACCAGGCAGGTCTGTAATATGATCTCGCGCCTGATGCCTCATCACTGCCACAAGTGCCAAAAATGCAGACAAAAACTAGTACATAATTAACCTTTGAGAGCATTTGGAAAAGCGACATGCCAGGAACGAGATGGAACAAGTGAAGTAGCTCCACAGGTTAGCGCACGTTTGGCTGAGAAGTGAGAGAGACAGTGTGTGTGAGAAAGAGAGAAAGAGAGGGTGTGTGAGAGAGAGAGTGTGTCTGTGGGGGTGTGTGTGAGAGAGTGTGTGTGTGAGAGAGTGTGTGTGAGAGAGAGAGAGTGTGTGTGAGAGTCATAATAGAGCTGAGGTTTCACTGAGCTCACTTTTAAAACATGAAAGATGGTGGGACAGTAGTAAGGGCCTGCATAGAGGCTTTCTAATTAGCTAATGTGCTGAAGTAGGTGCTGGATATTAGCGAGGCGCTGCCCAGTACCCTCACCAACCAGGCAAACTACCCAAAGAGCCGGGGATATGACCCTCAGATGATATATTGCCTGCATGAGTGGGCTAAGGTCACACTGCAATGAGGGGAGCTGCGAGGGAAACTGCCCAGGGTGTCTGAGCCCTGACCCTCTGCTGAGATTACATCTCGAGGAGTAGGGGCTGGAGGGGGCGGGGCCCGGCAACCAGGACCTGCTTGGCAGCCATACTGGAGCCGTCCTGGTGGATGCTGGTAATTAACCCCTTAATACCTGTTCACAGGATCCCTACATGGGCACATTTTGGCTTCGGGAATTAAAGTCATTTGTCCAGAACCACACAATGATTTCAAATGTGTAAACTTGGATTTGTGCTCGGGTCTTCTAGCTCATAGCACACAACTTAATAAACACTAGACCTCCGAACCCACTGGAAACATAGAAGACAGACTGCTATAAAAATGCAGAATTTTCTGTGATGATTTATATGAAAGGCCTCACATCATCACGCAGGGCTTCAGCCTGAATCCTCCTGTGGGAAGAATTTCATTGGCTGCAGGCTTCGGAAAGAATTTCATGGACTGTAGGCTACATCACTGTTGGGGCTCGTTTATTATTAAAATGAAGGGGTCCAAACTGGTACGCCCTGCGTGAGAGACTCCGGTACGTG
Organism: Calotriton arnoldi; assembly: GCA_963921515.1. NCBI lineage: Eukaryota > Metazoa > Chordata > Amphibia > Caudata > Salamandridae > Calotriton > Calotriton arnoldi. The sequence goes on along the minus strand of CAWUFW010003486.1, from coordinate 1,410,783 downwards.
ATGTACATTGGAAATCCTGACATTTCTCTAGTGCCTGTCCAGGCTCGGAGCGAGTTTAAAGCAGCCTAACACTTACAAATTGCATAAGTGCAAGGTTAATGGAAATATTTTAAATGCCTGAAAATAGCGTGGGCGCAGCTCCTGCGCCCAAGTGCGAAAACCGCAACTGCAATACCGCGAAGCGGGAGGGGGGAAGCAACAGTAAAAAGACGGGGAAGTGTGGGTGTATGCGGACAGCTGTAAGGTGTCAGGAGAGGGCTTATAAAGTGTGGGGATAAAAGAAGACTAAAAAGCTTCCACATGCCTCCTGCCTTTGCCACCCAGCACACAGTTTAAAAAATCAGCCCTGCCTTGCTTGGAAAAGTGTCATAGGCCACCACCATGCCCATCTATACGGAGACAGCTAAAGGCAGAAGCGCGGGGTCAAAAGAAGGATAACAAGGGTAGCGCCTGAAGCACAGCGCAAGCGCTGACCAAGCAAACAAAACATAAACAAGTTCCACAAGTGCAAAGACACAGAATTTGGGATTTGGGAAACTGATGAGAGAAGCACAAGAGAAGCAACAGGCTACAGCCAATAGAAACGAGGGAAAAGTAAGTCTCAAGCAGGGGAACCAATGAAAAACTAAAGCGGGATGCAAGCCTCTTTAAGATTTGTATTGAATACAGTAGATTTCACAAGCGCAGCCTGAGCACTGTGCAGGTAAAACCTAAAAACAGCTTAACAGGTACAACGAAAAGGGGGGACAAAAAGAGAAGAAAAGTCTGACCGTACTACAAAGAAGGAAGTGTCACAAGTTAGTGTAGGAGGGTCCCTAGCTCTATCCCAATCTCCCTCCAAAACCTTGCCACTGAAGGAGATGTACAGGTGATGTGTAAGAAGTCAGCATCCAGCGTGTGACACCGACAGCAGGCGCCATCTGTCATCATAAATATGGGGTTCAACCTGTAGAGAGTGAGATAGGTAGTAATTGAACTGCATGTAGCAGAATCTAGTGTTTCTAGACACCCCTTGAGGGTGGGTCTGTATGAACTCCCACTCCCTATCCTGCAGCACCTGCCCCACTGTGTCCTCCTAGTACACCCTCTGTCTCGCCAAGGGGTTGGCCGACATAGCTTGTAGCAATGTACACAACCAAGACACCAGCTTACAACCACGGCAAAGGTCATCAGCACCTGCATCACTGCATGAGACCTAGGTTCCGCGTGGGCGCCCCCCAGAGAGCCTCCAGTGAGCACGCCAGCGCTCCATGGGTCAGGAACTGCAATGCTGGAAGCCTGTCCTCCTCAGTCAATGAAAGCACCTCCTTCAGTTGTCCTTCAGCACAACAGTCAACCACCGTAAGGAGTCCCACCCCTGTCCAGTCACGCATCCTATGAGTTGTGAAATACCCACCGCCCGCCATCGGGAGTCCCACCAGGGGGAGCGTAGGAGCATATGACATGCAGGACGCAGTCTTTTGCACCGCCCTCCACCAACCAAGAAGGTCCAGGGACACCAGTGTCGGGAGTACAAGGACACACAACTTGATGCCCAGCAACAGGGCGACAAGTGCTCCCTCCCATTGTCTGTCACTCAGGGGGCCCAGCTAAGCCAGGCCACAGCTTTCTAATGATCGTGCTATCCACTGCAGTTGCGTAGTGATAGATAATATAACTCGAAGTTAGGTGCTCCCAAGCCCCCCAACTCTGTAGGGCGCTGGAGGATGGACAGCGGCACCCTATGTCTGCCCCCATCCAATATCAGGTCCCTTAGCAGCGTGTTCACAGCCCTGAACTGAGTCTGTGGAATCCACACTGGGAGGTTCACAAAATGATAAAGGAGCCGAGGGAGTACTACCATCTTTATTATTAATTTATTATTATTATTATCATTAATTTATAAAGCGCCCGAATCACCCCATCAGGGTATCTCCGCGCTAAGACTGCCATAATCAACCAAGGAAAGACAAATCAGAACAGTGTAGTTTTCAACAGCTTTCTAAACACCAGATAGTCCGTACATTGACGTAAATGGATGGGGAGTTGATTCCAGTAGAGTGGAGCTAGGTGGTAGAAGGCTTTGCCACCCAAGCGGTTTTTTTTGAAGCACGGGATATGGAGAAGTGCTTTAGACCCAGAACGGAGGGCCTGGAAGGCAAGTAACTGACGAATTTGTCGTTTAGGTAACTGGGACCCAAGTTGTTTATAGATTTGTAAGCAATTCAGCAGATCTTAAATTTGATCCTCTTCCGCACCGGTAACCAGTGCAGTTTTTGAAGAAGGGGGAGAGACGATGTTCTAGGGGGTGCATTGGCCACCAGGCGGGCCGCAGTGTTCTGGACTACCTGCAGTTTGTTTAAGGAGCTTTCATTAGCTGAAATCAGCAAAGCGTTGCAGTAATCCAGACGACTTAATACTAAAGCTTGAATCAGGGTTTTCCGTGTGGAGAGTGGCAAGAAAGGGAAGTCTCTTCTGAGAAGACTAAGGTTGTGGAAACATGCTCCAGCGGTAGAGGTGATATGCTCCCCTATGTTAGTTTGTGGTCTATTCGGACTCCTAGGTTTTTTACAAACCTGTTCCGGACTTGGGGCAGAGCCTAGTTCCTCAGGCCACAATCTAGGGGACCACCTTACCGTTGCTTCGCCGAACAGCATTATTTCTGATTTTCCTGCATTGAGCTGAAGAAAATTATCCCTCATCTAATCCGCGATGACTTTCATACCCTCCGAGAAGGTGGTCTGAATGTTGGAATAGGCTTTGTCAAAGGAGAGCAGAAGTTGGGTGTCATCAGCGTAGGAAATGGGAATGAATCCTAACTTCCTCAGTAGTCCCGCCAAGGGAGTAACATAAATGTTGAATAAAGTAGGGCTCAAACAGGAGCCCTGTGGTACTCCCTTGGTCACTCTGGTGGTCTGCGAGCAGAAGGGGCCCAGGTTAATGGTCTGAGTTCTATCAGACAGGAAGTTAGACATCCATTTCAAAGCATTCCCTTTAAGGTCTATGTCCCCAAGTCTCCTGAGTAGAGTCTGGTGGGAGATGGTATCGAACGCTGCAGACAGGTCAAGTAGCACCAAAAGTACTGCTTGACCATTATCCATCAGCATTCTGATATTATCAGTGACTGCCACCAACGCAGACTCTGTACTATGTCTGGGTCGGAATCCGGATTGAGAGGAATCCAAACAGTTCAAGGATTCAACGAATTCGGACAAGTGCTTGTTGATGTGCTTTTCCAGGAGTTTGCTCTGTAAGGGGAGCAAAGAGATGGGGCGATAATTGGATACATCTTCCATTGGGACTTTGGGATTTTTCCTGGTGGGGAGAATTTGTGCGGCTTTCCACTCTAGTGGGAGAATGCCTTCCTTCATAGAGCTGTTTAATATAGAACAGATGGGGCTGGCGAGTTGCTTGGATAGTATGGAGGCAGTTTTGGCAGGAATGAGGTCTAATGGAGACCCTGATTTGACAACTTTTAGTAGAGCTTCTATCTCCTCCGGCATAAGTGGCGGGAAATTCTCCAGTGTTAAAACATTTGGAATAACCGGTGGAAGGTCGATCTTGGGGCCTATCTGAGAGCCCTTAGCCGAAGTGATTTTATTGTAAATCATTTCAATTTTCTGGGTTAGATGAGTCGCTATGTTGTCACACAAGGCTTGAGATGGGGTTTCTTCAATATCACAGGCCTTGGGATTGGTAAATGTTTTTAAAATCTGGTAGAGAGTTCTCGGAGTGTTCCCTGCTTGTTCAAGTTGCGATGCAATATGCGTTTTGCGGGCATTTTTCAGGTTACTTGAATTTTTCTTTATCTTGCGGGTCATGTGAGAGGCGCCAGTGACGTTCAAGTTTTTTACACTGACTTTTTTCGGTCCGAAGAGTGGCAGAGTACCATGTTGACTGGTGGCGTTTAGTAATGAGAGGGCACTGTTTCAGGGGGACTAGGCGGTCCATAGTGGATATCAAGGTGGTATTAAAGGAGGCTAAGCGCTCCTCTACACTATCTAGAGTCCGAGAGTTGTGGTGGAGCAAAAATATCTTGGAACTGTGTGGGCGAGAGTTTATGCCACTGTCTATACCACCTTTTTGAGTGTGGTTTAGGAACAGTATGTTCCTTGGGACCGTTAATTCGGAACTCAATCATTGAATGATCTGACCATGTCAGGGGGCAGGTTGCCCCATAAGAAATGTTGGGGGAGTTAGTTAGAATTAGATCTAGCGTATGTCCTGCCAGATGAGTGGGCTCTTTATTTATTTTAATTAGGTTGAGTGTGGACAGATCTGTCAGAAATGTGGAAGCCTCTTGATTAGCAGGATTTTCGCTGTGCATGTTAAAATCACCAAGAAGTAAAAAATTCCTGGTTGAGATAACATGTGGGGAGATGAGTTCCATAAGTTGTGGAGTGAAGTTAGAGAGTGGTCCCGGAGGACGATATACAAGAGCTCCTTTCCAGCTGAGTCGTGAGTGTAAATCAATTCTGAAAACTAAGATCTCCAGCACGTCATTGCATATTTGGTCTAAGATAGAGATATTGATGGGGTCTCTATAGACGATGGCTATTCGGTGATCCGGGCCATAATTGGTAGCTTCAACATATGCAAAGAAAATCAACATTAGCCTGAGGAGCTCGCAGCACCTCCCACACAGATTGCCGTCCTAGATCTCCACCATCACATGATAGATCTGCAGCCCAAGTATTTCAAGGCTATCAGATCCCAGCAGAGACCCTCATGCACCACTGCCGGCGGGACAAGTAGGGCATCTGTCTTCAGCGGAAAAGTGCAGGACTTGGAACAATTTGTGTGGACACCTGGCAGCCTGTAGAGGTCACCCAAAAAATGCACGCACCAGGGCACATCGGTTTCTGCTGACCGCAAATATAGCAACATGTCATCAGCATAAAGTCTCATTTGGAGTGTTCTCCATCACTCATTCGTAGCCCATTGGCCCTGCCCTTGAACCGTACTATGGCCGCGAACGGTTTCAAAACAAGAGCAAACAGCCTAGAAGAAGGCAGAGAACCCTGACGCATTCCCCTGTGCCCGAGATAAAGCTATTTATCCGGACCCAAGCCCACGCCCCTTCATAAAGAAGCGACACCCACTTCTCCCAACCCACCCCTAAAGCCATCTTCCGCAGGACTGCCAACAAATACCCCTACTGCAACGTTTCAAATCCCTTACAGAGGTCCATCGACAGACCCACTGGGTCCTGGTAGGTCCCAGTTCACACTCACCTATTATTCAAAACAACCATATTATTATTAAGGAGGGATTCCTGGTGGGGATAAACCCATTTTGATCCTGATCTCTGCTGTCCTGATGTCCTGATGTCGTGGGTCTGCAGATGGGGCTCAACGCAGTCAGCTAAGATCTTACAATGGGGCCGATTCCGATCTCGGTCGGAGGCGCACCCAATACCATTCGGTCGGGAAAAAAGCCATGCGAATGCCTGTTTCCCGACCGATCCGTACAGCAGACCGAACGAGTAAGTACGATGCGCACAACAGCACAGAATCCGGCCGAGTCGTACTCACCCAATCCAGGTCCTGTTCTCCGACCCAGGCGAATCCGGAAACGCAGAATCGAGTCGCAAGGAAGGGAAAATGCAGCTCCGTCCGGCCGAACAAGTACGATGCGCTTTCTGTACGCGCCGAACCCGTCGCTACGCACGGCACGTCAAAGCATCCGGGAGAGGCGCACATAAGCTCCGATTCGCGCCACAATACAATCCACGGCTACGAGACGAACACGCCAGCGACGAGGACGACGCGAAGCGACGAGGACGACGCGAAGCAACGAGAAGGACGAACGACACGAACCAACCATGAATCCCTTCGTCCCGATCATACCAATATTCTACATTTACTACCGGAACAGGCACGGACGCGTACGGCGCAGAAGGTAAGTCAGACACCAACCACAAAACACATACAACACGTACACGACACATCACACACACACAGAGTGATGCAGAATTTACTTACACCAGCAACAGCAGCACCATAGGGGCGGGATGCCCATCACCAATGCCACATATGCACACAGGGGCCTGAATGCGCACCACCACCCCTACCCAGGGGGGGCCGGATGCCAACCACCACTACCACCCTTAGCCAGGGGGGTGCCAGATGCCCACCACCACTACCACCCTTACCCAGTGGGGCTGGATGCCTACCACTACTACCACCCTTAGCCAGGGGGGTGCCAGATGCCTACCACTACTACCACCCTTAGCCAGGGGGGGCTGGATGCCAACCACCACTACCACCCTTAGCCAGGGTGGTGCCAGATGCCCACCACCACTACCACCCTTAGCCAGGGGGTGCCAGATGCCTACCACTACTACCACCCTTAGCCAGGGGGCTGGATGCCAACCACCACTACCACCCTTAGCCAGGGTGGTGCCAGATGCCCACCACCACTACCACCCTTAGCCATGGGGGTGCCAGATGCCTACCACTACTACCACCCTTAGCCAGGGGGCTGGATGCCTACCACTACTACCACCCTTAGCCAGGGGGTGCCAGATGCCTACCACTACTACCACCCTAAGCCAGGGGGCTGGATGCCAACCACCACTACCACTCCTTAGCCAGGGTGGTGCCAGATGCCCACCACCACTGCCACCCTTAGCCAGGGTGGTGCCAGATGCCCACCACCACTACCACCCTTAGCCATGGGGGTGCCAGATGCCTACCACTACTACCACCCTTAGCCAGGGGGGGCTGGATGCCTACCACTACTACCACCCTTAGCCAGGGGGGGCTGGATGCCTACCACTACTACCACCCTTAGCCAGGGGGGTGCCAGATGCCTACCACTACTACCACCCTAAGCCAGGGGGGCTGGATACCAACCACCACTACCACCCTTAGCCAGGGTGGTGCCAGATGCCCACCACCACTACCACCCTTAGCCATGGGGGTGCCAGATGCCTACCACTACTACCACCCTTAGCCAGGGGGGGCTGGATGCCTACCACTACTACCACCCTTAGCCAGGGGGGGTGTCAGATGCCCACCACCACTACCACCCTTAGCCATGGGGGTGCCAGATGCCTACCACTACTACCACCCTTAGTCAGGGGGGGCTGGATGCCTACCACTACTACCACCCTTAGCCAGGGGGGTGCCAGATGCCCACCACCACTACCACCCTTAGCCATGGGGGTGCCAGATGCCTACCACTACTACCACCCTTAGCCAGGGGGCTGGATGCCTACCACTACAACCACCCTCACCCAGGGGGGCTGGATGCCTACCACCACTACCACCCTTAGCCAGGGGGCTGGATGCCTACCGCTACTACCACCCTTAGCCAGGGGGTGCCAGATGCCTACCACTACTATCACCCTAAGCCAGGGGGCTGGATGCCAACCACCACTACCACCCTTAGCCAGGGTGGTGCCAGATGCCCACCACCACTACCACCCTTAGCCATGGGGGTGCCAGATGCCTACCACTACTACCACCCTTAGCCAGGGGGCTGGATGCCTACCACTACTACCACCCTTAGCCAGGGGGTGCCAGATGCCTACCACTACTACCACCCTTAGCCAGGGGGGTGCCAGATGCCTACCACTACTACCACCCTTAGCCAGGGGGGCTGGATGCCAACCACCACTACCACCCTTAGCCAGGGTGGTGCCAGATGCCCACCACCACTACCACCCTTAGCCAGGGGGTGCCAGATGCCTACCACTACTACCACCCTTAGCCAGGGGGCTGGATGCCAACCACCACTACCACCCTTAGCCAGGGTGGTGCCAGATGCCCACCACCACTACCACCCTTAGCCATGGGGGTGCCAGATGCCTACCACTACTACCACCCTTAGCCAGGGGGCTGGATGCCTACCACTACTACCACCCTTAGCCAGGGGGTGCCAGATGCCTACCACTACTACCACCCTAAGCCAGGGGGCTGGATGCCAACCACCACTACCACCCTTAGCCAGGGGGCTGGATGCCTACCACTACTACCACCCTTAGCCAGGGGGCTGGATGCCAACCACCACTACCACCCTTAGCCAGGGTGGTGCCAGATGCCCACCACCACTACCACCCTTAGCCATGGGGGTGCCAGATGCCTACCACTACTACCACCCTTAGCCAGGGGGCTGGATGCCTACCACTACTACCACCCTTAGCCAGGGGGTGCCAGATGCCCACCACCACTACCACCCTTAGCCATGGGGGTGCCAGATGCCTACCACTACTACCACCCTTAGCCAGGGGGGCTGGATGCCTACCACTACTACCACCCTTAGCCAGGGGGTGCCAGATGCCCACCACCACTACCACCCTTAGCCATGGGGGTGCCAGATGCCTACCAGTACTACCACCCTTAGCCAGGGGGCTGGATGCCTACCACTACTACCACCCTTAGCCAGGGGGCTGGATGCCTACCACTACTACCACCCTTAGCCAGGGGGTGCCAGATGCCTATCACTACTACCACCCTAAGCCAGGGGGCTGGATGCCAACCACCACTACCACCCTTAGCCAGGGTGGTGCCAGATGCCCACCACCACTACCACCCTTAGCCATGGGGGTGCCAGATGCCTACCACTACTACCACCCTTAGCCAGGGGGCTGGATGCCTACCACTACTACCACCCTTAGCCAGGGGGTGCCAGATGCCCACCACCACTACCACCCTTAGCCATGGGGGTGCCAGATGCCTACCACTACTACCACCCTTAGCCAGGGGGGGCTGAATGCCTACCACTACTACCACCCTTAGCCAGGGGGGTGCCAGATGCCCACCACCACTACCACCCTTAGCCATAGGGGTGCCAGATGCCTACCACTACTACCACCCTTAGCCAGGGGGGGCTGGATGCCTACCACTACTACCACCCTCACCCAGGGGGGGCTGGATGCCTACCACTACTACCACCCTTAGCCAGGGGGGGCTGGATGCCTGCCAGGGGGGTGCCAGATGCCTACCACTACTACCACCCTAAGCCAGGGGGGCTGGATGCCAACCACCGCTACCACCCTTAGCCAGGGTGGTGCCAGATGCCTACCACTACTACCACTCTTAGCCAAGGGGGGCTGGATGCCTACCACTACTACCACCCTTAGCCAGGGGGGTGCCAGATGCCTACCACTACTACCACCCTTAGCCAGGGGGGTGCCAGATGCCTACCACTACTACCACCCTTAGCCAGGGGGGGCTGGATGCCAACCACCACTACCACCCTTAGCCAGGGTGGTGCCAGATGCCCACCACCACTACCACCCTTAGCCAGGGGGGTGCCAGATGCCTACCACTACTACCACCCTTAGCCAGGGGGGCTGGATGCCAACCACCACTACCACCCTTAGCCAGGGTGGTGCCAGATGCCCACCACCACTACCACCCTTAGCCATGGGGGTGCCAGATGCCTACCACTACTACCACCCTTAGCCAGGGGGGGCTGGATGCCTACCACTACCACCACCCTTAGCCAGGGGGGTGCCAGATGCCTACCACTACTACCACCCTAAGCCAGGGGGGCTGGATGCCAACCACCACTACCACCCTTAGCCAGGGTGGTGCCAGATGCCCTCCACCACTACCACCCTTAGCCAGGGTGGTGCCAGATGCCCACCACCACTACCACCCTTAGCCATGGGGGTGCCAGATGCCTACCACTACTACCACACTCAGCCAGGGGGGGCTGGATGCCTACCACTACTACCACCCTTAGCCAGGGGGGTGCCAGATGCCTACCACTACTACCACCCTAAGCCAGGGGGGCTGGATGCCAACCACCACTACCACCCTTAGCCAGGGTGGTGCCAGATGCCCACCACCACTACCACCCTTAGCCAGGGTGGTGCCAGATGCCTACCACCACTACCACCCTTAGCCATGGGGGTGCCAGATGCCTACCACTACTACCACCCTTAGCCAGGGGGGGCTGGATGCCTACCACTACTAACACCCTTAGCCAGGGGGTGCCAGATGCCTACCACTACTACCACCCTAAGCCAGGGGGCTGGATGCCAACCACCACTACCACCCTTAGCCAGGGTGGTGCCAGATGCCCACCACCACTACCACCCTTAGCCATGGGGGTGCCAGATGCCTACCACTACTACCACCCTTAGCCAGGGGGCTGGATGCCTACCACTACTACCACCCTTAGCCAGGGGGTGCCAGATGCCCACCACCACTACCACCCTTAGCCATGGGGGTGCCAGATGCCTACCACTACTACCACCCTTAGCCAGGGGGCTGGATGCCTACCACTACTACCACCCTCACCCGGGGGGCTGGATGCCTACCACTACTACCACCCTTAGCCAGGGGGCTGGATGCCTACCACTACTACCACCCTCACCCAGGGGGCTGGATGCCTACCACTACTACCACCCTTAGCCAGGGGGTGCCAGATGCCCACCACCACTACCACCCTTAGCCATGGGGGTGCCAGATGCCTACCACTACTACCACCCTTAGCCAGGGGGGCTGGATGCCTACCACTACTACCACCCTCACCCAGGGGGGCTGGATGCCTACCACTACTACCACCCTTAGCCAGGGGGGGCTGGATGCCTACCACTACTACCACCCTTAGCCAGGGTGGTGCCAGATGCCCACCACCACTACCACCCTTAGCCATGGGGGTGCCAGCTGCCTACCACTACTACCACCCTTAGCCAGGGGGCTGGATGCCTACCACTACTACCACCCTCACCCAGGGGGCTGGATGCCTACCACTACTACCACCCTTAGCCAGGGGGCTGGATGCCTACCACTACTACCACCCTCACCCAGGGGGGCTGGATGCCTACCACTACTACCACCCTTAGCCAGGGGGGTGCCAGATGCCTACCACCACTACCACCCTTACCCAGGGGGGGCTGGATGCCTACCACTACTACCACCCTAAGCCAGGGGGGCTGGCTGCCAACCACCACTACCACCCTTAGCCAGGGTGGTGCCAGATGCCTACCACTACTACCACCCTCACCCAGGGGGGGCTGGATGCCTACCACTACTACCACCCTTAGCCAGGGGGGGCTGGATGCCTACCACTACTACCACCCTTACCCAGGGGGCTGGATGCCTGTCACTACTACCACCTCTACCCATGGGGGCTGAATGCCTACCACCAACACCACCCCCACTCATAGGATGGACAATGCATGACACAACCAGCACACCACAACCTAGGGAATGCAAGAAAAAGACATCCCCCAACACCATGACAAGCGTGTGTAGACCGTGTCAAATGCCTACAACACTGAACATGACTTTGAACATACAATGTGACCCCCTAGCACATGTGCCACACATATATGTGTGTGGCCCCCACAATGCAAGCAGGCCATGACCATTGTGGCAATGGGGTCCAAACCCCCATCATCACAGTGACCAAAAGGTAAGTGTGGGGTCCATAGCTGAAGCACATTTTGAACAGTGTGGCAATGGGGTCCAAACCCCCATCATCACAGTGACCAAAATGTAAGTGTGGGGTCCATAGCTGAAGCACATTTTGAACATTGTGGCAATGGGGTCTAACGCCCCATCACCACAGTGACCAAAAGGTAAGTGTGGGGTCCATAGCTGAAGCACATTTTGAACATTGTGGCAATGGGGTCTAACGCCCCATCACCACAGTGACCAAAAGGTAAGTGTGGGGTCCATAGCTGAAGCACATTTTGAACATTGTGGCAATGGGGTCCAAACCCCCATCATCACAGTGACCAAAAGGTAAGTGTTGACAAAGAAAGAGCTGCAACTGCCAAACTGCATGGATGATTCCTGGTCACAGAACAAAAAACACATCAGTGGCAAAGTAGTGCATGTGTCCCATTGCAACATAAATTGGAGGAGCCAAATACTGCAGTGCAAATAAGACATACCTTTGGCCATGTGCAGACAAACAACACCCATGGGGGCTGACACTGTCAACATTCATCAATGACACAATGACAGAAGTGACCATCAGAATGCAGACCCACATATTTGCACCAATGGGCACACAAATGCAGATACCCTGTGGAGACTGTAGATGTGAGGTGAACAGATACCATACCATGGCAGCAATGGGACACACAAACCATGATCATTGTGCTGACCGATGACCTAGGAGTCCCAGGGACAGCAGGGGAAAGCCACCAAACTACATACAGCCAATGGCACACCCAAGATATGCAAATGAAGTGGTGCAGATGCACAAACACAAACAGGCAGACCCACACTGCACATCATACACAACAGGTGAGGGGGGTGCCAGTGTCCCCAGGCAACCACACAACACATGAGGAGACCTGAATACCAATCATACAGATGTGCATACAGTGCCACACAAAGGTAACTCATGGATCCAAACCCCTATGTGGGCAAGCAGGCATTGTCAGATGAGAGGGAGCACAAATCACACATGTCACACAGGCACGTAGGAACAGCAACTGACACAGCAAGACACAGACACACCACAGCACTAACCCCAGGGCCCCCCCAATGTGGTGACCCTGGGCTGCATTACAATCCCACTGTGATGACAAAGCTAAATGTCATTCACATGTGAACCACAGTCATGTGTCCTGAGCAACAAACTACCATCACACCTACACAAGCACAAATCAATCAGCATGGCCAGTAAGCCAAGGCCAACATGGAGGCAGGGGCCTAGCCGGGCAACAACTCTCATCTGCACACACTCAACACCACACCCCTCGACCTCCAACAATGTGCAGCAGTGAAGCACACATGCACTGGTGACATTGCACATGCACCCATGACTATTCCAGGGTGGTGGGTGGGAACCAAGGTGCAGAAACACATCACACATGGCCACTCAACAAGACTCCTGAATGTCTGACACACTGCACACTACGCTGTACATGGACATGACGGCAATACTACACCAACCAATGGGATCCCAGCCACAGTCACACACCAATGAAGAAGCCAAGGTCACCCACAAAGAACACACATAGACAACAACCAACATTGCAGCCCGGACCCTGAGGAGTGCCAGCAGTCACACACACAACGTGTCACAATCACTGAAAGATAACACAAACTGGAAATCACATGACAGGGGCAAACAACAAGTGCCAAGGGGAAACCTGACTGTGACCCATCTGCGTCTGCACACAAACTCAGCCCTGACAGCAAACACACCTATGGGTGACACCCTGATGACCAGTAATGTGCCATGCACCCACATCACAGAGAATCCAGGGAGAAGACTTTGGGGGAACATAGGTCAACTCAGCAAGCATCACAAACAGGTACAACACTAGGGATCACAGCATGCACAGCTAAACGGAAGTGAACACACAGACATGCACATACAACACACACCTTGGGCGCAGGCAATGTCACAGGAGTACACACTGCCATGAGGGGACTCCACTCCTGTGTGAGGAAAGCTGTGCCATATGTTGCCTCAGTAGGGCCCCATCATGTCAGCTGAGCACTTGGTCACACAATCAACAATTAGCACCAAATGAGGGCTCCCGTCACATCAGCCTGGTCATGGAAGTGCCAACGTAATCATCAGCACAGATCCAACACACTTGTATAGCAATGTTGCACTGACAACACAGATGAGTCCTTCCCCATTGATGCCCAAACCTGTATGTCCAGTGGAGATGGCCACACGGTCAGGGAAGTAGACGAATTGAACAATGGCAGGCACAACAGATGTGCAGGGGTGGAAGCCACAGATGTGAAATAGCTAATCTAAGTAGGAAATCCCATTGCCAAATACTGAACACATGACACCCTCAGATGCTGCTATGGATGACATGGATACACCACAGGATAGGACACATTCCCCCTGGACCACATGGGTTCCTGCACAGTAACACTTCATTATCATGAGACCAAATATCACCATCACTGCAGCAAGGGCATGGTTGGCATCATCAACAACATGTACATCAGAAGCATAAGCACTAGAGAACCGAAAGTTGCTTTATTCAGCATATGTGTGTAATGAAAACAAAGTCCAGAAAAAACACAAAGGCCAATGGCCAGTCCATTGTCCAAGTCCAAACAGGGTGACAGTGGCAGATGTCACCCTACGCATGCCTGCACAAAACCAGGGACAATCCACTAGGAGGGTCAACCGGGGGGGCAGGCCAGGCACCGCAGGGACAGGATCAGGGCTCACCAGGAGGAAGCAGGGAAGGGGTGGTGGGTGCTGGAGAGCCACTGACAACTGCAGTGGAGGTGTCTGACATGGTGTGTGCCGGCACAACTGGGGGGCATGACTCAGATGTTGTGGGTGCCGGCACAACTGCAGTGGACCCTGCAGATGGAGTGGACAGGTCCGCCACTGCAGTGCCCAAGTCAGACAGGGTGGTAGTGGACTCCACTGCAGTGCCTACCACCAGGGGAGGAGAATGGGGAACAGACAAGGTGGGCTGGACAGAGGGGAGGACACCCTCACCACATCAGTGGCACAGACAAGCGCAGCGGGGGTGTGGTGCTGGGAGAGCAAGTGGCAGGGGGAGAAGGCCGGATCCTCTTGGGGATGGTATATCTGTGGGTGGGGGAACCTGGGGCAGGGTGTGGTGGGGGCACCTGTGGAGTGGGGGCCTGAGGGATGGAGGAAGGAGACCTGGTGCCTGAGCTGCAGGGCGGCGGCGGGGTCTTGCTCTTACGACTCCGGGGGACTTGCGGGTGGGGGCCTCAGTCTGTCTGCGCCTGGGGGAGGGTGTCCGGGGGCGAGGGGCACTCTGCTCCGTGTGGGTGGGCTTCCTCTTCCCCCTGAATGCTGTATCAGCTGGATCGGAGGGGAAGAGGCCGAGGTCACTGAGGAAGAGCCGCTGGGTCTTTGGGGTTGCAGGTGAGGCAAGGGAGGGTGTTTTGGAGGGAGAGGCAACTGAGGACTGCGCAGTGCTCGTGGATGCGTGTGTGTGTTCCAGGGCCCCATCCCCTGTGAGTCTGGTTTCAGTCCCCTGACTGTGCGTGCGTGTGCGTGTTGTTTGTGGCGTGTGTGTCTGTGTGCTGGATGTGTGTGTGCTGGTGTGTGCCTGTGCCGGTGTGTGTCTGCTTGGGACGGGTAAGGTGCTGGGGAGTGTGGATGGAGCAGAGGCAGGAGGGGTGAGGGACTGTCTGAGGAGGGACACTGCTGCCGTCAGGGAGGAGTCCATGGACCTATTGCCCCTCTGTAGGTCAGACATGCCCGATGAGATGCCCTCCATGAACGACACCAGCTGAGTCAACAGAGCGGTGTGCGCATGGAGGACACTCAGCATGGCTGTCTGCCCTACATGGAGCTGGCGAAGGAGGTACACAGACTCCTCACTCAGGGCAGCAGGGGACACAGGGGCAGGGGGTGCGGTGCCTGGCCCAAAGGAGACACGCTCCCGAACATGGGAGCCTCCACGGACCTGGGGAATGGGAGCCGATGGGAGGGCGGTAGTGGTGCTGGTGGTGGCGGGGACAGCAACACTAGCTGGGGTGTGGTGGCTGCTGACACCCGCCTCCATAAGGGAGTCATCCTCCGAGTTGCTCTGGTCCTCAGCTGAGGTGGATGGTGCTGAGGACTCCTCGGTGTGGCTCCCCTCGCCCTCCGTGCCACTGGGTCCCTCCGACCACTCCTCGGCTGCTGACCCAGTCTGGCTCTCCGGCTCCTCCTGGTCCGTGGAGCTGTCCCCTTCCGTGTCCGTGGATGTATCTGCAAACAATGGGGAAACAGACAGACATCAGTCACCTGCACCAAACGCACACACCACTGTGAGCACAGCACATTACAGAGCAAGCCCTGGCATCATTAGTTGTACATTGCTAAAAGTGCCCTAACTGAACAGGAGAAGCCAATTGTCAGTCTGATGCCAACCATGGCACTCACATCCCACATGGCCTTGCACCCATCTGTCTGGTGTCTGTTGGATAGCAACACCCCAGTGTGGACACATGCACCAACTACACAGTAGTTGGACAGTGCAGAGGGCACGGTGTAGCATGTGGACATGCACACATCACAACTCTTGCCACTGAGTCAGTACAGGTTTCCGGATGAAAGGGACGCCCAGAGTCAAATAGGATATGCATGTGATGCATACCAGTGACAGACACCATGATGCACCCATGTCCTGATAGCCATCGCCACAATGGTGTGCATGTAGCACATGTCACTCCCCTGCAGGATCACCAATAAGTAGACACATGCCATGGCGGAGGCATGACTGCTAAGTCATACATCACTGTCACAGTGATGTATGACTTGGCAGCCAGACAACAACACTCTGCACTGTGTCACAATAGTAGGTCATGGGGAATGCAAGTCCTGGAGCTGCACAAGTGCACATGTACATCCCCCACACAACACATCATCTTAACCCTCATCTGTCCAGGTCATACCGATTGGACATATGGGAGACCTGTGACACTACCCTCTGAACCTGAGCCCCTCACAATCTGCTGTGAATGGGGAACAGCTGCCTGAACTTCACATTCGCATACCCCAGTCTGCACGGGCAGCTGATCAAACACCTATGTGACACACAAGTATCGTCTCCTATGGTCACATCTCCAGTGGCATGCTGAGCCCCTACCGAGAAACACCCCAGCAGTCCTGGCAACAAATCCACAGCACACTGACACAGAGGCAGACACCTGAGGGGTCAAATCACTGCGCACAATGTGTCAGCTGATACACAGGAGTGGGAGTACACAGTGCATTGCATGGCCTGGAGTAGGCATGACTGTCCTGCCCCACATGAATGAGGGATGAGCCCTGGACAGTGGATAGCTGGCTATGTATGTGTGACACACGTAATCTGCACACTCCTGGGGCCCAAACATTGTTCCCACCCGCTGCATGGGTGTGTGCCACATACCCCAGGCACATGTGGTGGCTCAGCTCAGCAAGTGGACCGCATATCAAAGCAACACGCAGATTACATGTCCGAACACAGGCGTTGTGTGAACAATGGACCCACCCATGATGCCCACAACAGAGTTAGGGAAACAGATGCTGTCCCCCACCTTTAGTGAAGCAAACTGCAAGGACACAGTCCCAAGTGACACAATTCCCTGAATGTAAGGGCCACACCTGGGTATCAGATGAGGAGTGGGCAGTGCACAATAGAGGGACATGGCTCCTGGACAACATGACTGCTGTACTGTGGCAGTTGAACCAGGCCAGAGGAGGGCACATAGCATGTAATACAGAGTTCACAGTGCTGCTGTCTGGCCTTCAGCTGCCCATCCAGGTCTGGAAACACCACCGCCAGGATCTGGAGCATGTGGGGGGTCAGGGTCCGTGTTCCGCCCCTCCTGCGAGGAGGCGACAGCTTCAGCTGGACCCGTGCAATCCTCCGGGTCCAGCCCCGAAGGTCCTGCCACCTCTTCTGGCAGTTGCGGATCCGGCGCTTGTAGACCCCCACGGACCGGACAGCCCGGACGATGTCCTTCCAGATCTCCTGCTTCCGATGGGCATTAACCTGTCAGGATGACAAAGTGAAAAGGCCATTACTACACATGCAACATATCCGTGCATGACACAGTTGTATATACATGTCTCATTCACAGGGGCACATGATGTACACAGGCAGTGCAACGCTGCCCATGGACAGTTTGCCAGACGTCACTACATGGTATCATTGCATGGGAAGTAAAACCTTGTTCAAATGCACTGTCACTGCACCATACCTGTCCAGTGCATGTCACTACACACTACGGGGGGTGACAACTACTCAGTGAGCCTGCTAGCCAGTGGCGTGCAGACTTTCAGCCTTGTTAGTCAGACAAAATGCACATTCAGAAAGGCAGTGCACAGAACACTCACCTGCTCCCCTGGTGTCCCATACAGCTTGCTGTACTGTGGAAGTAGGCTGTCGAGCAGGGCCTGGTTCTCCTCAAGGCTGAAGGCTGGGGCTCTCTCCACAGTACGTGCCATTGCAGGGTCCAGAGGGGCAGAGACAGCAGCAGTGCAGTGGCAGATGTCGTCCTGGAACATGTAGTGCAGGCAAGTGAGCTCTCAGGGGAACAGCCAGCAATATATATGTGCTGGAGAGGCAGATACTGTCCCTTGTGTCCAAAGTGATAGGTCCAAGTCGTTTGCATCTTCTGAATCTGGCCAATCCATGGAATAGCAGCACCAATACACGCCCACAGCATCCTTCAAATCTTCAACTTCATGACATACATGATTTTGCAACATTGTTGTGGGTGACCAACTGAATTTCCCGCAACCGACTCGTTCGAATTTCGAAAACGCGTCCGTTGCCAGGCTAGGCCATTGTCAATGGGTGCGCACCGATCGGTCCATTGCGGTACAACGCGTACAGGGGTACAACGCGTACCCGCACACATTGAATGCAATGGGCCGGCCGGGGGACCGATCGGTCCATTGCTGATCAACGCGTACAGGGGTACAACGCGTACCCGCACACATTGAATGCAATGGGCCGGCCGGGGGCACCGATCGGTCCATTGCGGTACAACGCGTACAGGGGTACAACGCGTACCCGCACACATTGAATGCAATGGGCCGGCCGGGGCACCGATCGGTCCATTGCGGTACAACGCGTACAGGGGTACAACGCGTGCACCGACACATTGAATGCAATGGGCCGGCCGGGGCACCGATCGGTCCATTGCTGATCAACGCGTACAGGGGTACAACGCGTACCCGCACACATTGAATGCAATGGGCCGGCCGGGGCACCGATCGGTCCATTGCGGTACAACGCGTATAGGGGTACAACGCGTGCACTGCACACATTGAATGCAATGGGCCGGCCCTGGGCACTGATCGGTCCATTGCTGATCAACGCGTACAGGGGTACAACGCGTACCCGCACACATTGAATGCAATGGGCCGGCCGGGGGCACCGATCGGTCCATTGCGGTACAACGCGTACAGGGGTACAACGCGCACCCGCACACATTGAATGCAATGGGCCGGCCGGGGCACCGATCGGTCCATTGCTGATCAACGCGTACAGGGGTACAACGCGTAACCGCACACATTGAATGCAATGGGCCGGCCGGGGCACCGATCGGTCCATTGCGGTACAACGCTGCATAGGGGTACAACGCGTACCCGCACACATTGAATGCAATGGGCTGGCCGGGGCACCGATCGGTCCATTGCTGATCAACGCGTACAGGGGTACAACGCGTGCACCGCGACACATTGAATGCAATGGGCCGGCCGGGGCACCGATCGGTCCATTGCGGTACAACGCGTACAGGGGTACAACGTGTACCCGCACACATTGAATGCAATGGGCCGGCCGGGGGCACCGATCGGTCCATTGCTGATCAACGCGTACAGGGGTACAACGCGTACCCGCACACATTGAATGCAATGGGCCGGCCGGGGCACCGATTGGTCCATTGCGGTACAACGCGTACAGGGGTACAACGCGTACCCGCACACATTGAATGCAATGGGCCGGCCGGGGGCACCGATCGGTCCATTGCTGTTCAACGCATCCCTGTACAAGTGACTGGCATATGTCACCATGCCTGTCTCAGATGGACATATGCCAGCCACAGATAGCTCCCAGGGAGTGAGGGGCACACCTACAACACGACAGCCTGTCCAAACTGTATCATAAGGCATGTAAGGCTGCATTTCCTATTGTGTGTATGTTGGTGTACATGTTGTCCTGTGGGTGTCACCTGGGGGCAGCAACCCCCAGGCTGTGCAGGTGTTCATGGGGACAGGATCCTGGGTGTTACGTGTACATGACCACTGTGATGTGCAACTGTTCATATCTGTGCATGTGCCATGGTCACATTTCACGGTGGTGTATGTGTATGTCATGTCACATACCCCGTGAGTCCCATGTTGGACGGTATGTTTGAGCCAGGGTGTCCCAGTGGCACAATAGTGATGGTCCTCCACAGTCTGTGTGCATGTAGTGTTTACAATGTCTCTGATTTCATGTGCACAATGGGAGACAGTCTCCACATCCACGTTGTGTGTGCATGGACTTTGATGTTGTGCGTGTGTGTGTCACAGACGTCCATGTCTGTCCTGCAGTGGCAAGTGGGACCACTACCTGTGGGGGTCATAGTTGTTTTGCTGTGGTGTATACATGATACTCCATGTAATGCCAGTGTCCATGTGGCAATACAGGGTCCCTGGGAATGTACCTGTCGTTGAGCTGTGATGCCTGGGGCACATCTGTCATCACATGTCACTGTGGGGGGTGATTGTGACACGGCAGCAGGAGATGGGAACTGTGACACGGCCTCATGATATCCAATGGGCCAACCTGGGACTTATTGATGCCACTTGTTGAACCGTGATGACAGATGTTGGCCATGTATGTACCATACATGTCCTTACGGAACTGCACACTTCATGTAGTTGTGCCTCATAATGATGTATGTTGGGATATTCAGTGTGTTCAATGCCGCATATGTGGGCTGACTGACAATCTTGCTTTCTTCTCCTCTGCACTGCAGGGCTCCTGCTGTCCATCGACCATTCCCAGACCTGGCAACGATGGTGGAACGGGACAGCATCCGACGGTACCGCTTCACCAGGCAGCTGATTGAGGATTTGGCAGTGCAGTTGGCCCCACATTTGCAGCCTGGCCGGCCGTATCCTACAGCGCTGACCCCCAAGGTGAAGGTGATGGCAGCCCTACACTTCTTTGCCACCGGTACCTTCCAACATACTGTGGCGACTGCTGGTGGGATGTCACAGACCATGTTGAGCCGTGTGCTCCGCGATGTTTTGGTGGCAATGTTGCTATTCCTGAACCGGTACATCTATTTCCCTAGACTGCGACGACTCACTGACGTGAAGAGTGACTTCTATGCCCTGGGGAGGATGCTGCATGTCATTGGCTCCATTGATGGGACACATGTGGCTTTGGTACCACCACAGGCCCAGGAGCAGGCCTACCGTAACCGCAAGCACTACCACTCGGTCAATGCACTGGTGGTGTGTCTTGCAGATATGACCATCACACACGTGTGTGCCCATTTCCCTGGTTCAGCACACGATGCCTTTGTGATGAGGAGTAGTCGCATCCCCAGGATGATGGCACAGATGCAGAACCAGCGTGCCTGGCTTGTCGGTGTGTACTGACTTTGTGCCATTGTGTGTGATCTGATCTGTAGTATTCCGCCCACTTTTCCAAGTCAGCTAATGTGCACTTGTCTGTCCGTAGGTGACTCGGGATACCCCAACATGCCGTGGTTGCTGACACCCCTCAGGAACCCTGTGACACCAGCCCAGATGCGCTACAATGAGGCACATGGTCGGACCAGGAGAGTGATTGAGCGGACATTTGGTCTCCTGAAGAGCCGCTTCCGCTGCCTGGACAAGACCGGAGGGTCCCTCCCATATGCCCCTGCGAAAGTGTGCAAGATTATCATCGTCTGCTGCATGCTCCACAACCTGGCAGTGCGGAAGGAGTTGCCTCTCATCCAGGATGACAATGACCAATATCCGCCACCTGTGGAGGATCCTGGCCTGGACCACGATGCCAGTGATGATGATGATGATGAGGGTGATGTCCGCACACAGCTCATCACCAACTTCTTTAGCTGAATGTGAGTATCCTGAGGTGTCATGTCAATGATGTGAGTTGGCATGATATGTGTAGGTGGTGCTCTGGTGCTGTTGGAGTGTGTCCATGGGCTACTTGACTGGATGTGTGTAGCGATGTGTGCTTACAGGTGGTCTGTACTCCCCAACAGTGTTGACATGCTAACTTGGTTCTGGGTGGGTATCTTGTAACATGTATTGTGCATGAGTTTTGCTGTTCTGTCCTGTTCTCCATTGCTTTTGACTGTGTGTCATTTCTGTCCTTCACAGGGTACTTTCAGATTCGTTTGGTCAACTGTGTCCACCGACGACGTGATTGTACTTCCACGGTGGTAGCTGTTGTGTCCCTACAGGTGATGTGCGCCACACCCATGGACTTCCTTCCTTCTACAGTTGTTGACTGTGTTCCCGCTGCCAGGTGGGATTACCTTGCATCTGTAATGGTTACGACATGTTGCATCTGTGTAATAAACCTGTGCTTCACTTTGTGATGTGCGTTGTCTGTGGTCACACATTTGACTGCCATTTGCTTACTGCACCTGTGGGCTACTTGACTACAACTGGGAATGGGTGTGGTGTCTGTGCATTGCACCGTCTTCCCTGGCAACATCAGTGTAGGCAATGAGTCAGATGGCCTAGGTGTGTATGTGTTGTGTAGCCCTGGTGGTGTGTCTCCCTCATATGTGTCACGTTGCCTTTACTCACATGCCTGTGTTGTACTTGCTGTTGCAGTTCGCATACACAGTGTAATTTTGCAGTTCATCATCCCCATAACAGCACCCACGTTGGAATCACAACAGAGGCAAGTATGGTGAATTAGTGTGTTTATTGTGATACATTTGTGTGAATAGTGCATAGGATGGGTAGTGCTGTACATATATCTTGCAATCAGAAGTTCCTAGGTGAATTGAAAGTCGTGGTAGACAAAATCCCCAGTATCGGGGCCACAGTTGTCTGAGACATTGGTCCAACTTGTACTCCCCATGCAATGTGTGGGAGTAGTGTTGCCGTCAACAGGGTGAACAGTCTGTGCACAAAGGTGAACATCCAGAACAGGTTCAGGCTTCCTGGGAGTTGCGCTTGGCCATCGGCCTCTCACTTGCCCCTCCTCGGACGACCCCTCTTCTTTGGGGGGGGGCCCTCAAGTACAGGCTGCTGTGGTGCAGGGGACTCTCCGCCAGAGTCATCCTCCCTCCCTGTGGCAGTTGCAGTTTGTTCAGCACCAGATGTTGTTGGCACACAGGGAGGTGTGGACTGGTTGCTAATCATCTGGCGGAGGCATTGTAAAATGTCCCTGTGCACCGCCGTCATCTCATGCAGTGCGTCCCACTTGGACTCCACGCGGGACATGTGTGAGTCCACACGGGACATGTGTGAGTCCACGCGGGACATGTGTGAGTCCAAGCGGGCATGATGGGCAGCCTGCTGCTGTTTCATGTCTCTGAGGAGCCCCACTACCTGGCTGAGATCTCCGGTGCTGGACTGGTACGCATCAGCTATGCGTACCAGTTGTGGGTCATCATGCACACCAGCAACCTCTGCAAGCAGCGACCTCTGTCTCCCACCCCTCCCACCACCCCTGCCGACATGTGCAGTGCGTGCAGTGGCACGCACAGATGACCCTGGTCCACCTTGGGGGTTGGTGGTGGTGTCCATGGCCCCACGTTGGTCCAGGGTCCCTGTGCTGGTGTTGCTCCTTGTTCTGTCCATGTCGGCAGGGATGGTATTTGTGGTGACAGTCGTTGGAGGGGTGGGTGCAGCTGGTGGTCCTGCTGGTGCTGCAGCTGGTGGTCCTGCTGGTGCTGCATGTAGACTTGCACCGGATGTGCCAGGTTGGTCTTCTTCGTCCGAGGAGGGCAGAGGCTGTACGACACCAGTGAGCTCCGCATCCTCTTGAGCCTGGGACTGGGACTCCTCAGCGTCTGCTGCTGTGTCCCCATCATCACCTGTTTTTGAGAGACACACACAATGTATGTTATGTTTCTGCAGGCATCAATGGTTGACACACCTGACAGTTGTGACTGTGCCTCTGGGTGCGGGCCTGTACATTGCATTGTCCTAAGTCGTCACAGTCAGGGGTTGATATTGGTGTGGCACATTGTCCTGCATTATTTGGGCATTTCTATGTATTTGTTGGGGTGTGAACATGGTCTGCATTGGTTGTATTTGGTTGACAGCCGGCCCTCCTTCCCACCCAGCCAGTCAGTTATCCCACCATGGACTGTGCTTGCATTGCAGGGAGTGGAAGTTGTCTCTCAGGATGTCAGTCAGTGGTGTCCTGCTGTTTGTTGGTGCACAGTTCCCAGCAGGGCCTTGTGCTCCCCACAGCAGTAGCCAGTGTCAGCCATCTTGTGAGTCCTTCTCCACTCCCTGTGATGTGAGCATGGTTCAGGGTGGTGTTGATGGGACAGTTGTGGGGGTGAGCTATGTCTGTGACTGTGACTCCCATCATGCTATTGCCTCCACCCCACTTCCCAGCATTCCCATACTTACTTGCTTTTGTGGGGAGTTCAGTGTGTGTGGGTGTGAGGGCAATGGCAAGATGGCTGACAGTGGTGTCCTGCTGTTGGTTGGTGTGCAGTTCAAAGCATGCCCTTGTGCTCCCCACACCAGTAGCCAGTGTCAGCCATTTTGTGAGTCCTTCTCCACTCCCTGTGATGTGAGCATGGTTCAGGGTGGTGTTGATGGGACAGTTGTGGGGGTGAGCTATGTCTGTGACTGTGACTCCCATCATGCTATTGCCTCCACCCCACTTCCCAGCATTCCCATACTTACTTGCTTTTGTGGGGAGTTCAGTGTGTGTGGGTGTGAGGGCAATGGCAAGATGGCTGACAGTGGTGTCCTGCTGTTGGTTGGTGTGCAGTTCCCAGCATGCCCTTGTGCTCCCCACAGCAGTAGCCAGTGTCAGCCATCTTGTGAGTCCTTCTCCACTCCCTGTGATGTGAGCATGGTTCAGGGTGGTGTTGATGGGACAGTTGTGGGGGTGAGCTATGTCTGTGACTGTGACTCCCATCATGCTATTGCCTCCACCCCACTTCCCAGCATTCCCATACTTACTTGCTTTTGTGGGGAGTTCAGTGTGTGTGGGTGTGAGGGCAATGGCAAGATGGCTGACAGTGGTGTCCTGCTGTTGGTTGGTGTGCAGTTCCCAGCATGCCCTTGTGCTCCCCACAGCAGTAGCCAGTGTCAGCCATCTTGTGAGTCCTTCTCCACTCCCTGTGATGTGAGCATGGTTCAGGGTGGTGTTGATGGGACAGTTGTGGGGGTGAGCTATGTCTGTGACTCCCATCATGCTATTGCCTCCACCCCACTTCCCAGCATTCCCATACTTACTTGCTTTTGTGGGGAGTTCAGTGTGTGTGGGTGTGAGGGCAATGGCAAGATGGCTGACAGTGGTGTCCTGCTGTTGGTTGGTGTGCAGTTCCCAGCATGCCCTTGTGCTCCCCACAGCAGTAGCCAGTGTCAGCCATCTTGTGAGTCCTTCTCCACTCCCTGTGATGTGAGCATGGTTCAGGGTGGTGTTGATGGGACAGTTGTGGGGGTGAGCTATGTCTGTGACTGTGACTCCCATCATGCTATTGCCTCCACCCCACTTCCCAGCATTCCCATACTCACTTGCTTTTGTGGGGAGTTCAGTGTGTGTGGGTGTGAGGGCAATGGCAAGATGGCTGACAGTGGTGTCCTGCTGTTGGTTGGTGTGCAGTTCCCAGCATGCCCTTGTGCTCCCCACAGCAGTAGCCAGTGTCAGCCATCTTGTGTGTCCTTATCCACTCCCTGTGATGTGAGCATGGTTCAGGGTGGTGTTGATGGGCCAGTTGTGAGGCTGAGCAATATCTGTGACTACTACTCCCATCATGCTATTGCCTCCACCCCCCTTCCCAGCATGCCCATGCTTCCTTCCTTTTGACTCTGCTTCCCTGTGGGGTGGGCTGCCTGTGCTGACAGGATGGCTGGGAGTGTTGTCCTGGCAGTTGTTTGGCTAAAAGTCCCAAGTGTCCCTGTGCTTCACACAACATAACCCAGGGTGGTGGTTCTTTGTGGGATCTTGAGTTAGGATGGGAGGCATTGCATTCTACCAGGTGGGTTCTGTGGAGTTTGTGTTGAGGGGGGGGTGTGAGGGGAGGTGCTTGTGACTATGGTCAGTGCTGCAAGTCCTCCTTCCCACCCAGCCAGCCAGATATCCCACCATGGAACGTGCTTCCATTGCAGGGAGTGGAAGTTGTCTCTCAGGATGTCAGTCAGTGGTGTCCTGCTGTTTGTTGGTGCACAGTTGCCAGCAGGGTCTTGTGCTCCCCACAGCAGTAGCCAGTGTCAGCCACCTTGTGAGTCCTTCTCCACTCCCTGTGATGTGAGCATGGTTCAGGGTGGTGTTGATGGGACAGTTGTGGGGGTGAGCTATGTCTGTGACTGTGACTCCCATCATGCTATTGCCTCCACCCCACTTCCCAGCATTCCCATACTTACTTGCTTTTGTGGGGAGTTCAGTGTGTGTGGGTGTGAGGGCAATGGCAAGATGGCTGACAGTGGTGTCCTGCTGTTGGTTGGTGTGCAGTTTCCAGCATGCCCTTGTGCTCCCCACGACACAGCAACAGTGTCAGACATCTTTGATGGGCCTTTCCACTCTCTGTGGGATGTGCATGCGTGAGTGTGAGCTTGCTGGGCCATGTGGTGGGGGATGTAGAGCTGTGACTACGACTCCCATCATGCTATTGCCTCCACCCCCTTCCCAGCATGCCCATCCTTCCTTCCTTTTGACTCTGCTTCCCTGTGGGGTGGGCTGCCTGTGCTGACAGGATGGCTGGGAGTGTTGTCCTGGCAGTTGTTTGGCTGAAAGTCCCAAGAGTGTCCCTGTGCTTTACACGACATAACCCAGGGTGGAGGTTCTTTGTGGGATCTTGAGTTAGGATGTGTGGCATTGCATTCTCCCAGGTGGGTTATGTGGAGTATG
Source organism: Calotriton arnoldi (assembly GCA_963921515.1). Lineage (NCBI taxonomy): Eukaryota > Metazoa > Chordata > Amphibia > Caudata > Salamandridae > Calotriton > Calotriton arnoldi. The sequence goes on along the minus strand of CAWUFW010003486.1, from coordinate 1,384,376 downwards.
TGTTGAGGGTGTGTGTGAGGGGAGGTGCTTGTGACTATGGTCAGTGGTGCGAGTCCTCCTTCCCACCCAGCCAGCCAGATATCCCACCATGGAACGTGCTTCCATTGCAGGGAGTGGAAGTTGTCTCTCAGGATGTCAGTCAGTGGTGTCCTGCTGTTTGTTGGTGCACAGTTGCCAGCAGGGCCTTGTGCTCCCCACAGCAGTAGCCAGTGTCAGCCATCTTGTGAGTCCTTCTCCACTCCCTGTGATGTGCGCATGGTTCATGGTGGTGTTGATGGGACAGTTGTGGGGGGGCAATATGTGTGACTACGACTCCCATGATGCTATTGGCTACACTGACTTGCCCAGCATACACAGAATTCCTTTCTTTCAGTGGTCTTCACTGTGTGTTGGTGTTGTAGTGGTGGCTACATGTCTGGATGTGTTTGTTAGTTCTATTTGTGCCACTGCCTAGCTGTAGTTGTAGTTGTGTTTGTACATGTGATGGCACGGTTAAATGTAACTTTGAGATGGCATGTGTTGTGTTTATCTGACTGACATACACATTTTGGGATGATTCTGTTCTGGTTGCTGTGTAATTGCTATGAGTGCATGGTTTGACTCTCCCCTTGACAGTGATGTGTGTGTGTATTGTGGCAGAATATTGTGTACATTTGTTGTGTACTCACCAGGCTCTGGGATGTTCTCTAGTCCATATACGCTCACTGGCGGAAGGATGGCCCGCACCTTCTCCTCCCAGGGCCTGAGGTATACTGGCTTGGCAGGAGGGCCACTGCCGGTGTATTGGCTCAGGAGGTAGTCTTTCTTGAGCAGCTCCCGGACCCTCCTGCGCACATCATACCACCTGTTCTGGATGTCGGTCTTTGTGCGCAGACATGGTGATTGTGCGTTCACCCTGTTGATGATCCTCTCCCACATCTTGGTTTTCTGGGAGATGGGGGTCTGTTGGACCAGTGTGCCAAACAGCAGTGGCTCTACCCTGAGGATCTCGTCTACCAGGACTTCCAATTCACAATCTAGGAACTTGTGATTCTTCATGGGGGGCATGGTGATGGGTGGTGATGGTGAGTGATGTGTGTGTTGGTGTGCAGGTGAGGGTGTGTGTTTTGCTGGGTGTATGTGAGGTAGGTATTTGTTGGTGTGCTGATGGTGTGTGGCTTGTGTGAGGGATGAGCTGTGGGTGTGTGGTTGCTGTCTGTTGGGTGCTGGCAGTAGAATGGCATTTGCAAAGGATCATGGTTGGGATTTGTGTCCTTTATATGGGTGGAGTTGTGGGTGTGTCTTTGTTCTCTGTCCCCACCCCCAGTATTTATTGGCTTTGTAATTGCTTGTTTGGCCTTTTTTTGTGTAATTTTTTCTTTGTACTGTCTGTGCATGTTGGAAACGTTCTTGTGACCGAGTCGGACCCTGCATTTGTCTCGTACGGTGTTCTCCGTTTCGTTCACGCTGTGTTTGTGCAGTTTTCTATGCTGCGTACGTGTCGGTCGCGGTGTTTTGTGTTACTTCGGCTCGGTTTTGTACGCGTGTCGGTCGTACGGCTTGTCCTCCGTCCGACTCGGTCGTGGTTTTCGCGCCTTGCATCGTACTTAGCGGTTTGGAGTTCGCGTGTACGTTTCGGTTGGATTTGTTCCGGGTGCGTGTCGGTCGGTTCGATTCGCATGTTTTTCCGGCCGGATTGCTGTTTTCCGTGCGGCTCGGTCATTCGGCTTGGGTTCGGTACGTGTCGGTCGGATTTTGCACGCCTTGCATCGTACTTGGCGTGTCGGGCGCCACAGGTACGTGTCGGTCGGAATAAATTCCGGCTCTGAGTCGGTCGGTGCTTTTTCTGGCCCGAATCGGAATCGACCCCTAAGTCTTGTAGTTCAGATTCAACATCGATAAGGCCCTATAAGAGGAAACATCTAGTGACTCCTCACCTGGCTTAGGAATAGAGGCAATCAACGCTCCCCAGATGTTGCCGGTAACACCCACCCCCCACAAATGCTTCCTGGTATACCCCCACCAAGCGCGGGACCAGGTAGGGAGAAAAGAGTCTGTGCAATTCAGCCGGAATTCCGCCAGTGCCCAGTGTCTCGCTACTCGCTTGGGCCTTTAATGCAGCCTTCACCTCACCCTCACTCATGGACCCCCAATTCCTCCCTGGCCTTCACAGGCAGCTGAGGTCACCCCACCCTTCCCAGAAAGGAGGCGATGTTACAGGCCAAGGTGCACTCTCGCAGGATGTATAAGTCAGTGTAATAATGGGTAAATTCAGCATGGATCTCAGCCTGGGAGTGCACAACAGCACAAGTCGGCGTTCTGATACCTATGACTCAGGGGTAACTTATTATCCTCCTGTATGAGCCAGGCTAACAATCTGCCCACTCTGCCCCCTTCCATGTGTGACAAAGCTGTGTACCTCCAGTAGGAGTGCTCTTGTGCCTCCCCGTACTCCCGCTTCCGTGCCGTCAGTGCTTTCCCAACTGGCTCGCACCTCTGCACCCCCTCCTCCAGTTCGCGAATGGAGCCCTCCAGCAACGCAAGGTCAGCCTCAAGCGTCCTCCAAATACCCACTGTATGACCTATGCAGTGCCCCCTGACCAGGGCCATAGACACTTTCTATTCAGTTCCCTGTGAGTCAGTCGTGGTCTTATTGTCCATAAAGTATGTGTGTATGGCCTCTCCTAGTGATTCCCAGAACACAGGGTCCTGCAAAAGCCTTACTGGTAATTTTCAGGTGGGAATAGGGGTAATCTGACAGCCCCACAGCAGAGACAGCAGCAGTGGGTTGTAAACAGACAAGGTGCATCCCAGATATTCTGCGCCTAGCGCTGTGTCACTCAGTCTGGGTATGCATATAATCTTATCCAGACGGACATGCAGGTCATGTAGCGGGGAGTTGAAGGAGTAGTCACACCACCCCTCATTAAATGTTCTGCAAGCACACCCCAGTCCCCATTGTGTCACCCAGGTGCCGAAGTCCAGGGCAAGCCACACCATGGGTGAGTCAGGGAGACGAGGTGTGGAACAATCGGTATTCACATCTGCCATGCCACACAATTATAGTACCATCAAGCACCCAGGATAACTGCAACCCACCCACTAGTGTTGGGGCCAAGGAGGCAAGGAATGAGGCCTTCCCCGTATTAGGCACATAAATGCTACCTATCTGCATGGAAATCCCATCTAACCTAACCTTTATAATCACATAACATTCCTCTTTATCAATGTATGCGGATCGTAACTCAAATGGCACCCCAGCTCTCCTCCAAATCAGTGCACGTTGGGCATAGCTGGAGAAGCCAGTAGCATCCAGTTGGTCCCTCCATTGCCTCCCCAGTCTGACAAGTTCAGTAGTCACTAAGTGGGTCTCCTACAAAAAAGTAATGTCCACCCTGTCCTTTAAGATAAGCCAGGACCTGGTATCATTTAGATGGTGTATTAATATTCTGGACATTCCAGGCGAGTAAGAAATAAAGACACGCATGCAAGGCTTCCGAAGTGTGTGCACTCCGGTCTCCAGTCCTCAGAAGGCGTTGGCGGTGAAACGTGACATTGTTGCAGTTGAATTAGTACAGACAAAGGCAATATTATTATGGTTGGTTACTTAAGTAATTACCACTTTAAAGTCAAACCACACCACCATACCATACAATTTAATTCCACATCAGGATAACACACAATATATAAAGATAGAGATCTTTCCTTTATATCCATATATTTTAAGGAGACACCTGTGTAAATGGAATAATAATCTTTTAAAAAATGGAGGTTGGTGTGCGCCTATGGCAGTCAATGTGGTCCAGGGGGAAATGGAATAATCACTAGACGAATGATGCTGATGTGTCTGCAGTGCACCGCAGCCAGGGTGTCTGGCAGGAAATGAAATTATATACTTAAAAACTGAATGCTGCTGCATGGCTGTGCACCTGTGGTGGATGGATAGATAGATCGCCAGAGGCAAAATGAAAAAAAAATGTACAAAAATGTAATTAAAATTTAAAAAAAGATATTAAACAAAAAAAGATATTTCTTAAATAAAAAAATAATTTTAAAAAGCAGAATTAAAAAAAGAAGTTACATCTAAAAATTACAAAATTTAAATTAAAAATTTAAATTAAAATTAAAAATATAAAATATAAGCACTGTTTAACAAAATCATATTTTTAATATACATACTACAACGATCCTCAAGTATATTACTAAACTAAACTCTCATATCCATCCATGCGAGTCTATGGCAAAGGCACACTTGCTGGAGGAACAAAATGGCTGTCAGCCAATGCCACATGGCCAAAAAAAACAGCAAGCAAGAAGGCAATGGCAACAAAGAACACATGCAAGACTATGGCAAAGGAACACTGACTGGATGCACAAAATGGCTGCCAGCCAGTGCCACATGGTCAAACAACGAATCACTGACTAAATATTGAAGGTCACAATATCGACCTACAAAAATATCGCAACAAAAATATCGAAGACAAGAATATCGAAATCCTATCCACAATAAGGTAAGTACAAAAATATCGGAAAAAAAATATCGATGTCAAAAATGTCGTTGTTAAAAATATCGTTTTTAATTTAAGTTAAAAAAATATTGTAAAATAAAGTAAATAATACATATAATTAAAAGAAACATAGTTAAAAATATTTTAAAATGCTTAAAAATTATAAGTAATATATATAATTTGAAAATACATTAAACATATACATATGATACATAATATATATATACATAGTTATTAATATGTTTTAATATTTATTTTAATAACTTATAAATAGTTTAATTTATTTTTTATAAATTATAAATACATCTATACACATAAAACAATAATATAAAAATATATATATATATATATGGAACACATTTTTAAAAATTAAAATTATTTTAAATCTTTTTAAAAAAATTATACAGTACATTAGCTAAAAAAATACAAAATATTAGATAGCGGAGGAAATTAATTTACTATTCCCACTGCAGTGTGTGCAACAGTAGGCAAAGTGTTGGATAGCGTAGGGGTAAAAATTACTATTCCCACTCCAGTGAGTGCAACAGTAGGGAACGTGTTGGATAGCTTAGGGGTTAAAATTACTATTCCCACCCCAGTGAGTGCAACAGTAGGGAAAGTGTAGGATAGCATAGGGGTAAAAATACTATTCCCATCCCAGTGAGTACAACAGTAGGGAAAGTGTTGGATAGCTTAGGGGTAAAAATTACTATTCCCACTCCAGTGAGTGCAACAGTAGGGAAAGTGTTGGATAGCGTAGGGGTAAAAATTACTATTCCCACTCCAGTGAGTACAACAGTAGGGAAAGTGTTGGATAGCATAGGGGTAAAAATTACTATTCCCACTCCAGTCAGTGCAACAGTTGGGAAAATGTAGGAACGCGTAGGGGTTAAATTAACATACTTATACATTAATTTTTTTAAAATAAATAACATATTAATAATTATTCAACCAAATAATTATTAATAAATACCTATTAAATTAATATTTACTTAAATAACATTAAATTACTTCCCACCCTATTCCCCTATAAACACACAACGCGCTACACATAAAAAATAAAACACAATTAATTTAATTATCAATTAATCAATTGATAAAAATTCATTACCAATTAATAATTAATTAACAATACATTAATTATCAATAACAATAAATATAATTAATAATACATTAATTATCATTAATATAATTTTTAATTAGCCAATTAATAAAAATTAATTACCAATTAATAATTAATTAACAATAAATGAATAATCAATAACAATAAATATACACATATTAACTAATTAATTATATTTAAATTACTTCCCACCCTATTCCCCTATAAACCCATAACCCGCTACACATTAAAAATAACATAATTAATTTAATTATCAATTAATCAATGAATTAAAATTAATTACCAATTAATAATTAATTTACAATAAATTAATTAACAATACCAATAAATAAAAATTAATAATAAATTAATTATAATTAATATAATTATAAATTAACCAATTAATATAAATTAATTACCAATTAATAATTAATTAACAATAAATTAACAATGAATAACAATAAATAAAAACATATTAATTAATTAATTATAATTAAATTACTTCCCACCCTATTACCCTATAAACCCACAACCCGGTCTGATACTAAAACGCAAACTTTCCTTTAAAAAACATTACTATTTTCTAAACATTTAATACATATATTTAAAAATAATGAAAAACTTTCAAAAAAATGTTAAACATACATATAAAATACATAACACTAAAACAAAATCGATATTATTAACAACTATATTTTTGCTAACGATATTAATGACTTCGATATTACTTACTTCGATATTAAAAAAATAGATATTACTTACCTTAAAGTCGATATTCTGGTCAACGATTTTCTTGACTTCGATATTCTGTCCCTACGATATTAAAAACTCGATATTAGTGTAGGTCGATATTTAAAATTCGATATTTTGACTGCCCACCGTCAAACAACAACAGCAAGCAAGGAGGTATGGGGAACAAAGAACACATGGAAGCCTATTGCAAAGGAACACTAGCTGGATGCACAAAATGTCTGCCAGTCAGTGCCACATGGTCAAACAACAACAGCAAGCAAAGATGCATGGGGGACAAACAACATATGCAAGCCTATGGCAAAGGCACAAGGGCTGGATGCACAAAATGGCTGCCAGCCAATGCCACATGGTCAAACAACAACATCAAGCAAGGAGGCATGGGGAACAAACAAACACATGCAAGCTTATGGCAAAGGCACACTGGCTGGATGCACAAAATGGCTGCCAGCCAGTGCAACATGGTCAAACAGCAACAGCAAGCAAGGAGGCATGAGTAACAAAGAACACATGCAAGCCTATGGAAAAGGCACTGGCAGGATGCAAAAAATGGCTGCCATGAGGCAAACTGAAAATAAAAATGTACAAAAATGTAATTAATTTTTTTTTTAAAGATATTAAAACAAAAAAGATATTTCTTAAATAAAAAATAATTTTAAAAAGCAGAATTAAAAAAAAAGATACATCTAAAAATTACAAAATTAAAATTAAAAATATAAAATTACATTTTTAATTAAAAAAATATCAATTATTGCTGCTGTTTTTATAGGAGGGTGATAAGAAACCCATTGTGAGACAAGAAGGTGCAAAATAAAACAAATGCAAAAAATGCATGTAATATATAAGCACTGTTTATTAAAATCATATTCTTAATATACATACTACAACGATCCTCAAGTATATTATTAAACTAAACTCTCACATCCATCCATGCGAGTCTATGGCAAAGGCACACTTGCTGGAGGAACAAAATGGATGTCAGCCAATGCCACATGGCCAAAAAAAACAGCAAGCAAGAAGGCAATGGCAACAAAGAACACATGCAAGACTATGGCAAAGGAACACTGACTGGATGCTCAAAATGGCTGCCAGCCAGTGCCACATGGTCAAACAACAACAGCAAGCAAGGAGGTATGGGGAACAAAGAACACATGGAAGCCTATTGCAAAGGAACACTAGCTGGATGCACAAAATGTCTGCCAGTCAGTGCCACATGGTCAAACAACAACAGCAAGCAAAGATGCATGGGGGACAAACAACATATGCAAGCCTATGGCAAAGGGAACAATGGCTGGATGCACAAAATGGCTGTCAGCCACATCACAAAAAACAACAGCAATCAAGGAAGCATGATGAACAACGAGAACACATTCAGGCCTATAGACACATACTCCACAAAACGGCTCGTAGTCACATGGAATTGAGAACAAAGCCAAATCCATGGTAGCCAATGGCAAACACACGCACACACTGGACAGACAAAGGATGCATGGTAACACTGAAGAAAACACTACCATTAATTCAGCAATGCCAAAAACAAAAATTAACTGAGCTATAAACACACATCCTCCCAAGACATTAAATATTACCCCACATATATTCTTTTTGTACACAAAAAAAAGTGAAGTACAAAAAAACCCATCACATTTTAATTCAATCCAATGCCATACCATCCCTAAATGATGTTTTGAAACAACATATACCAGAGAAACAGTTGTTTCATGCAACCATGACTAGCACTACCTTAGGCCTACTGGATTGCCCCTTGGCAGACTAGGCCAATAAGTAAAATTAATACATTTTGCAAATGTAACAAACATGGAGAAAATGTACTGAACTGTGCAACGTTGTTCATTTAAAAAAGAAGACAATTAAATGCAAAAATATAACTAGGCCCCTACTGAAAACACGCAGGCCACCCACCACAATAAATTTGAAAAATCGAATAAAAGTACAAACAAATACTGGTGCATGTCTTCTATCAACCAAACAACATCGTTAAACAAGACTTTTTGAACGTACTTGGGAAATCTCAAATACAAAGTTCTTAATTGAATGGTATGTATGCAACAGACAAGGAGAGTGATCCTTCCAGCTCCGAATCCAAATGAAAAGTGACCAAGAGATGGACGAAGCACAGGGAGGAGACTCCTGGACAAGAACAGGAAGTTGGAGTCTCTGGGGCACTTCCTTCCTGTTGGAAAAAAATGTTTGCAAAAAAAGCTTCCGGCACAAAAAACAACTCCAACGGTCCATTGAAGAAAAAATCCACATGATAAGCCTCTTTAGCTGCTTCTCGAGCACAAAAGCTACTCGAGAGGTGTATTCGCGATCATTATTACAAATGTACACCACATAATCTGGTGCTTCTAGACAATGGATACAATAGTATTCCTATTAGTGTATGCCTCGTCCTATGTTTGCCCATAGGTGTAACAAGAATCTTAAGGACCATAAGATCCATTCACACCTTCAAACGAATGTTTCCTTCATACAAAAAACTACTGATGGAAAAAGGGGGGCGTGGCTAGGCAGCCAGGATGGCAGACGCAATTAACGAAGCTCCGTGTCCAGCCCCATGTTATCCTGGCCATTATCCGGTAACTAGCAGCCATCCACCAGTCGCCTGATGGCGAGACTGCTCCAGAACGTCAGTGCTGCAAGAAGTGAGACAAAACGCACACCCAAAACCATGAGGCGAAGCGATTCGAGAGAGGGCCGACGGCCTACGATAGGCGGGAGATGGTCTCACGGCATCGGCCGAGCAACTGTCAAAGGGCAATTACAGGTGGGCCGAGGACAGAGTAACGGCTGGTGGAGACGGACTTGTGGCTGTCATCGGGGCACTGCGTCCAAAACATGTATTAAAAACGTTGCAGCATAGTTAGGCTCGGAATGCGAAACACTGGCTGAGTGGACTGGGGGGGCCCTGGACTGCGGCCTCGGCCCACGGCTACACTGACTCTGCCACTTCAAGAAGCCCCCTGGAGCCCCGGAGGTCGGGTCGGGCCTGGGCCACTGGGCACCTTGAGTCGTGAAACGGCAGTGTGCCGCGGCTCCTCCTGCACTGACACGGCGGCGGAAAAGCGGACTGGCGGGGACTGCAGCGACCTGGGCACACCTGGAAACGGGCACGCCACCTAGTTGCGGTAGAGGCCGAACACTGGGGGTCCACGAGGTGTGGAGCTGGGAAGGGGGGTGGTGATGATCCTGATGGCCACCTAACCTCACTAAGATCGGAGGTGGCCAGGGGAGGTCCGGACGCTGGCTCGGGCCCAGGCCTCGGAGCTGCGACCTACTGAGGGCTGAGGGATTCCCCATGTCAGCAAGATCTGCTGAGCTGAGGCAGTGCGGTGGGAAAGGCGGGGGAAGGGAAATCGTCCAATTTGGGCCAGCGCCAAACTGGTGCTGACGTGAGCTGGGAAATGTACACAGGTTAGAGAACTGAGCTGAATCTCTTACCCACGGAAAAAGGCCAAAACTGGATCGGCCCTTACTAGAACAGAGACAGGACTGCCCTCTGGGCGCTGAACATAACAGCGGCAGTAGAGAAGAAGGAACTGCGGTGTACCCTGGACCTAGGGAAGAACACTGAAACGAACGGTGCTTCAGACACCGACCCCCTGCACTGAAGGAACTATCTTTGGCAGCAAGAGGCATAAGCAGGATATCAGATGGGGATAGCCCACAAGGGAAGTAGCTAGCACCCCAGGCCTTGTAGACTCCGCGGATTGACCACAAGCGCTCCTGCCGAACTGCTGCGTGGGACCAGACATCAGAGCCAGTGGCAAGAGCTGAGTGCTTTAGGTGTGTGGGGAGCTGTCCCCCCCAGGCTGAACAGAGGCACTGGAGAGGTGACTGCACTCCAACTGGGGCTGAAAGAGAGGCAGCAAATGTTTCGAATATACCATATTGGGAGGCGGGCATGATTAGACTACACCTGATACCTGCCGGAAGCCTGAAGAAGAGCTATCACATGCCTGCAGCCCAACAGTTAGCTATGGGTGCCTGCGATCGAACATGTCACACACAATGCCCAAACTGGTACGGATGGACCGGCCCAGAATGAAGACTCCACGAACAGTGAGTCTCTGCACCTAACGTTCTCTGCCAAATTGGAGACAGTGCTGAGTGAGGTTGAAAAGATAGGTGCAACCCTCGACCAAACATGCACATCCTTCTAAGCTAAAATCGATAGAGTCACAACGGATTTCACGCTCTTACACGTTGATCATCGCAAGCTCGCCAATAAGGTACAAGCCAATGAGCTCACATTGACAGAACTGCAGCCAATGACATGCTCAAACACCACCACACTACAAACCTACTAGACAAAGTGAGCACCCTGGAAGAAAGCAAAAGACACACATGGACCTGACTTGGCAGTTCGAGCTCCCATGAGGCACAGGGTCAAGACTGATTTGCATATGGCTGGGTCTAAACTGGGGTGGCATGGTGAGCAAAAGAACAATGGATTTAACCCAACTCTATTGACTAGGGGTGAATGTTTGATTTGCTCTGCATTCTGTCCATCATCTGTGTGTCTTTTTCTTTCTCGCCTTAAGTGCACCGAGTATGCCCAGACGTGGGTCCCGGGCTCACTGTGTTACTGGATTCAAGCTAGCCTGGATGATGAGGGGTGATGCCCCTAAACCGGTCCCAGGATGCTTGTTTCTGGCCCAGGGAGGACCTGGCTTGGCAGTTCAGGATGGATTGTTCCCATGAGGCACAGGGTCAATACTGATTTGCATATGGCTGGGTCTAAACTGGGGTGGCACGGTGAGCAAAAGAATGATGGATTTAACCCAGATCTATTGACTGGGGGAGAATATTTGATTTGCTCTGCATTCTGTCCATCATCTGTGTGTCTTTTGCTTTCTCCCCCTAAGTGCGCCGGGTATGCCCAGACGTGGGTCCCGGGCTCACTGTGTCACTGGATTCAATCTAGCCTGGTTGATGAAGGGTGATGCCCCGAAACTGGTCCCAGGATGCTTGTCTCCGATCCAGGGAGGACCTGGCTTGGTAGTTCGGGCTGGATTGTTCCCATGAGGCCCAGGGTCAAGACTGAATTGCAAATGGCTGGATCTAAACTGGTGTGGCATGGTGAGCAATTTAACCCAGATCTATTGACTGGGGTGAATGTTTGATTTGCTCTGCATTCCGTCCATCATCTGTGTGTCTTTTGCTTTCTTACCTTGGAAGAAAGGCTGGAAGATGCAGAAGGCCGGTCGCGCCGAAACAATAATATTAGAGTGACGTGAAGGCCTGCAGGTGGCGTCAGCAATCCGCGACCAGATGCGCAGTTCAGACCACGATACAGAATCTGTTAAATCAATGATCAAACATAACTCTGTCCGCTCGTGGCCCGGGGAGGGGGGGCAAAATCAATGACTCTGCTGGTGGTGACGTCACAGACCCCCAATGATATAATATGAGTGAACGGCGGGTGGTGGCTGGTTGGGCGAAGGCCCCATGGACTTGAATGTCTGTGGTGGAAGGGGCCCGCTCTGGTTAAGCCAGGCGCTCACGTCGGACAGACAGGGACCCGTTCATGTGAATGGGACAAAGTCACAGGTGGCTATGGGGCTATGAGCAGACCAAACAAGGTCGTGAGGTAACATCAAGCTCAAAATTAGATACCCATGGCTCTGTGCATGTGACACTGCAAGGGCACACAGGAGCTGATATCACCACACACGTGACCCCCAACAGACACCGACACACTCAGTACTTGCCATGATTCGACACTATATTTTGGGAGGACCCTCATTGTGGGCCCGCTCTCATGAAGTTGTACTTATTGTAGTTTTGACCCCTGAAAGAAGTGACCCAACAAGGGTCACCCGGGTCACTCTTGACCTCCTCTTGCCTTCCAAGAAATTAAGAGTCGATGACGCAGTAGAGAATGCAATCAAACTGGTTTATTCACAAAGTATTCTGCAGTGGAGTCCAGTCTGACCAGCCCAGTAAGATGGCTGTCGAGGGACTGCCTTTTCCCAGCATAAAGGTAACAATTATACATTTCTACAACTGGGCAGTGACACGCCCACTCTGTAACTTTCCACAGGAGACAGCTTAAACAAGGGGCACACAAAGATGAGCTAAGAGTCTGAGACCGGGCACACACTATCTCTCTGGCAAGGTCATACACTCTGTGCTGGCAGCTGGAATAGTAGGAGCACCCTCTATCTCAGGGAAAGGTATGCGTTAACAAGCAACTTTCTCATGCTTCAGTGAGGCCTATCCTTGGAGATGCAAATGCATCCCAGCAGCTTTCTGCTGAGACAAGCAACATGAGACAAAAGCTTAGTTTCAATCATAGGGCGAAATGGAGGCTGCATGAGAGAAAATGGCGGTACAGATGCCAACCTAACATACATAACATCTATACTTATTAATTGCGTGCGCATACAACATGAATTAAAATAAAATAGCTACATAAATGCTAACATAATATTAGGTATAATACGAACAATATGGCAGTGAGGCATTTCAATTCTAACAGACCCTCCATTTAGCATTAAAAAGCTAATTTTATTTGCGCTATCAGGTTAGGGTCTTTACAATTCTAAAGGTAGAAAAAACTGTTCAATCACAGGCTACTGTTGCTAACTTATGAACTATCCATCTGAATTAAATATTCTATGAGGCTAATCACCCGTGGTGTCAGCATTGATACACAGCAGGCACAACAGGCTGGGAGACAGGGTATACATATTCTATGTGTCAGCAACCCTTTAGGCTCAAGACTGAAACATACTTTCACGTGGTAATAAAATGTATGATACGTAGACAAGGCAGCAAGTATTAGGGAAAAAGGGAAGAGAGGCAACATCTATCAGACCATTCCCTCATTGGCAAAACATAAATGTGAAAGTAAACATTATGAAGTAAGATCCAAGGCAAACTTGTTGTCAAGCAAGCTATAAGTGAAGTCACATGTGCTCTTACCCATCTTAGTCTCCCTCGCCCCCTGGATAAAAAAAGAACTACCATATAATCATTATTATAGACATTTGCCCAATGTACACATTCATTTGCAGTGCAAAGATCAATAAATGTCATATCTGGAACAGGGTAAAAGGAATCAAATGTTGACCAATTAAACAATTAGATTGTCAGTGTATGTCTTTCTGTGCTCCCCTCTGTGAGGAGCCAAAATATCAAACATGTGTTCAGAGGGAACAGACGTCACACCAATAGAAAAAATGCACAGAGTATCTTAACAGACCACCCTGACCAAACAGGCTAATTTTTTTTTTTTTTTGGCACGCGGGGCTGCAGAGAGCTGCTCTTCCTCCCTAATGGACAACCAAATGGGTACACATTTCTCTGTTATATTTTTCTTTCATCAGAGGAAAGGACATGCAATAGGGCCAATGGGGGTAAAACAAGAGAACGGGACAATGTAGGCGCTATTGAGCACCGGCGGTGCAGCTGTCCGTTGAGCTCAGATTCAGATCCCACGTTGCAAGGTAAAGCATCTTCTCTTCAGAAACACTGTTCTTTTTGCCCTGTTCGGTGACTGTCCGAATAACGCACCAATCTCCCTTTCCCTACGCTATCGTTGGTACCAAGGACAGGCTACACTCACACTACTTCTTCAGCAATGCAATCTACCTCTACTAATCTGACTGTCCCTTTGGTGCACTTCTTCTCCAACGGAGCGTAAATGGTATCTTATCACTCCAAACACAGAGGGGTCAAGCAAAAGGGGGTCAGACTCAAGGAACCAAGGGGCAGGGGCTCAATGGGCTGGGACTTAATCACAGGTGGACCACCAAACTGGGGCTCCTAGATAGATAGCCCCTCTTTCTTTCCTTTCTTTTGGTGGTCCTGCCTCGTCCAGCACTTCTTTGCTCTGCAGCTCCTCCTCAATTGTCTTCAAGTGGATGGTCCATAACAAGCAGCCAGGCTGTGCATCGCTTCTGGGCCCCTCTGATGTGACTGCAGGGAGTCCCGGACCTATTAGTGAATAGAATGTAAACTTTCAGTTAACTGGCAATGATAAAACTTTATATAATTGTTTTAATCAGGACATCCTTTAAATTACTATATCTGTCCATTCCTATATTATTCGTCTAAAAAAACCTCAAAAAGGAAAAACGTGTGGTGCAAAATTACCAGGGGCATCTGGATACTCCTTCCAGAATTTAGCATCATGCGCACCATACGGGTTGAGCAATATCTCATCATACCCACAAGAAATACATATGCATCTGGCAACATTCTTCTTCCTTCCCTGGCCTATTAATTCACCTTCCCTCGTCCCTTCAAATGTGCCATACTTTCAACTTAGACATCATGACTTCCGGTACCCACCCAGCAGGGCCTGCTACAAACATTCTTTCATTTCATTTTGATCATTTTCTGCAAACGCATTATCCCTTCCCACATCATCAGTTACTTTCCAGTGGGCACTACACTTACTTACAATTCACAACCCAATTACTAATTACCTGGACTAACTAATAAAGGACTCGTGGTGTCTCTGCAACGGTATGTAGTGTTGCGGTAACATGAGCAATAGTGGTGGCACCTGGGAATTTAAACAAGAGCCACTGACATATAGTTCCCCTTAAAGATCAGATAAGGGAACATCAGTCCAGTCTACCCATCCTTTCATCTCCCTTTCAATTCCATCATTTGGCAGAAAGGAGGGGCAGTAACATGGCTGACTTCAAGGTGACACGTATTTTTAATCACAATATTTTTGCGAATAATGTCAATTTATAGCCAGTTAGACGTGCACTGGTAAGGTGCTATGTCTTATTATTATCATGTCAAGGGCGTGGTCAGGGTCACCACATCTGTGAAATCAGCGGCCAGCACGAGTTCAATCGATTGTCCCATGGAGACGGCCACTGTCATGACCGCCCCCTTCCCAGCTCAAAAGGGCTCTTGCGGTAGCATCAAAGACAGAAAGCGCACAACAAGCCGTCTTGTGTACTTACAATACAAAATGGCACGCAACAATATATGTACCAAGCACAAAAGCCAATGAAAGCGCAGTTTGTTAGTTGTCCAAGTGACAGTTGCTCAAAAGACTGCTTCAAGCATTTAAAAATAAAGGCTCATGCACCTCATGCACTTCTTTAATGTGTTAGTTCGCCAAGGCCCCTTCGACAGTAGGTGACCTAAGCAGGTGACCTCCTGTCGACAATACTTACCTTTTGAAAATCATTCTTCATGGGCATTAGAAGACCAACGCAATAACTATGCAACTGCACTGACCCTACATCTGTGACCCCTGTCTGAAATTGAAATAAATAATACTACCCCAAAAAATATATGGTATATTAGCGACAGGAAAACATTGCGCAGCAAGAGGAAACATAGCAATGACTAGAACAGCAGAAAGGTAGGGAACCACATTCTCATTTATTGCACACCATTCAGTCACAAAATTGTAAACACAATCAAAATAATGGGGCTATTACCATTCAACAGTCATCTCCTCAACCACGCCTTTCTCAACCAAACCCTGCAACATACACAACAAGGCTCGCTGCCCGGTCCATTGTATCCAACAATAAGGGATACAAGGCAACGTAGCATTGCCTATTCCTTATATCCAAACCGGAGATATCCATTGCAATCCCACCACTGCATCGCCCGATGCCCACAAAGTGAACGGTGCATCTGCAAAATGCAAGGGTGGGACCAAACACTATTTACTACTTACATTAAGACCCAGCATCAGACATTCACCTGCCGAAAGGCAATAATAGTAAGATACCAAACCCATCACAATCTCACCACAATTAGACATTAGCACAAACGGAAAATCCACGGTAAAAAGGACCAATAATCAGAGCAAGAGGGCGCAAAACATGTGCTACAACTAATGCGCCTGAAACACCCACCAAAACACTCATAACACTGTGCTATGTTACATACGTAACAAAAAGAGGTAATGTAGACCAAATACTCTCAAATGTCTACAACCAAGTCACTATTGCAAAAAAAACACAGTAAAAACGAATTTGCCAACAAACAATTAAATCCCTTTTTAACACACAAATACTGCCCACTAAAATCTAGAAACACCTCCACTCTCTCATCTTTCCACTGGCGGCAGCAACTAAAATAGCTGGTTCCCTCTTCCCTGCACTTCCCACCTCAGATCACACACGTTCCTCCATTTGCATCCAGTCTCTATCCTCAAATCCACATACCTGTGTCCCAGTACTCACTAATATTGGGGGATGAAAAACCACAGTGGAAATAGTAGCAGAAATAACAGACATTATCATCACTGCTGGCCGTGCCACAAGTATACGCGTTAGCGAGGAAAAAAAACGCTGAGGCAATATACGAGACAGGGGTACTAACAGTTATAATGGCCACAAATGGCAGGGACAAAGGAAAGCAAAATATGCCATAGCCTACACAGCCTGGGTAACGAGGCAGGAGCAGAAACAGCAGAAATAGAAACAACAGCTCAACTATGCTCTCACAAAGCATATTGTACACAAAGTACCCCATAAAGGAAGGGAAACCTATTTTCTATGGAAAATGAGACATAAGAGACAGGGCTCTGAAAGTACTCGTGAAATATAATACAAGGGTGTGTTCAACATATAGCTAGATCAATTTGTAATTATTGCAAAATCTCCCATGAAGAAAAATAAATGCATAAGACAAATGAAAACTTTACAAAGCCTGTTAGTCAAAACATAAAACTTAAACTACTAGTATCTAATTCTGTCCTCATTGCGCACTTCGCATCACAGCAGCCTCTCTGTGCTCGTGCTCAGAAGCTGCCCAATCCCCCCACCTCTGTCCCTGTCTGCAAAACTCAAGGGAGAGAAAAAAAGAGGCTGTATATTCTGCACACGGCCTGCTAAAAAAAGGAAAACAAATAAGGAAAAGCCCCCACAACACAGCTAGCAACCAATATTCCAACAAAAAATATATATTAATCATGCAGACACAGAGAATACATATTATAATAATCAAGAAGAAAAATGTGTGCTTTGCAGTTTTCACTCTAGTTATGAAGTGAAGTAACCTTTGTTTAAACAAACTGCAAACTGACAAAAGTTAGCCACCAACGTAAACTTATAAGAAAGGTCTTTTCATCAAGGCGGGAGGAACAGGGAGAAAATTCCATTCCTTATCTCAAGGCCAAAGGCCGCAGACTGAATCACGAACTGTGTATTTCAACATTGAAAATCCCTTTCATTCAGCATAAATACACGCTGCCTGAAATGCTTGAAACACCTTTTCCAAATTAAATACATGTTATATTGCGAGGTCAAATCCAAATTAAACACACTCACTCAAATCAATCATGAATTAATTACTTGAGCATTCCTTACACTACTCATCAGGCTAAAAGCATCAGCATCTGAGCAGGGCTCATTCATTCATTTTTACTTGCATGCCACTTTTAAAAATGCAACTTCATGTCTGTAGCTCAAAACAGCTTTTATCATTTTGCAGTGTCCAAAGCTAAATGTGAGATCTGGGCACCATCAGCACACCCCTGCTTTTCTCTCCTTTTTTTTTTTATTATTACATCATGCTCGTTAACTGTCTTATTTCACATTCTCCCCCATTACACATTCCTTTGTCCTTTCTCAAACCATTCAACCTATGCAAAAACAAACATATAAATATATTATTACTATATTCCTTTTTTGTTTTTTTTTACTCAAAAAGCCCACGTAACAGTGCCTCCTGGATGTGCCAGCTGATCTTCTTCCAATGGGCATCTACAAAGCAACAACGACAACAAGAGAACAAATTAAGCTCATTCCAGGCATTTTCAAGAAAGGGCCCAAATGCATTATTTTGCCTGGCAAAGGAATTACAAGTACTTTTTCCCAAAAGACAGTCCTCAGACCGTACCAAAAACAAACTGATGGTGCACCATATTCACAAACAAATTCAAGCGCTTGTTCCAAAGACGATCCTCAGACCGTGTTAAGCAAAGGAAACCCCAAGTCAGTCAGTCAGCACCAAGACAAGACAGTTCTCAGACTGTACCAAGACAAGATAGGCTCTAGCCCCAGGCCTTTTCAAGAATATGCCAAATCAACAAGTGGCCTGGCAGAACGTTCAAAAACGCTCCGTATCACAAGGGTCCGCAGACCCTCCATGTTAACCAAGACGGCGCCGCACTTACCAAAAATCAAGATGAACTCACCTGGTGCACACAGGTCAAACAAGATTATTCTCCACTGCCGACTCTTCGGACCAAACGGTCAGATACAAGGGTTTCGCCTTTTCAGGACCCCAGCCAAGATGACCACTAGACTAGGAGCCGCCCGATCAGACAGGAGGGGCAGCCACGAGAACCAGGCTCTGTCATGTGGGGATCCCCGATCCGCCCATCCGACCGGACACAACCCCGACCTCTTCAACCCGACTACGGGCGGGATGGGTCACCTGATGGAGTCCCTGTTCGGGTGCCAACTGAAGGAAGTGGCCCAACTAGGGTCACCTGGGTCACTATCGACCTCCTCTTGCCTTCCAAGAAATGAAGAGTTGATGACGCAGTAGAGAATGCAATCAAACTGGTTTATTCACAAAGTACACTGCAGTGGAGTCCAGTCTGACCAGCCAAGTAAGATGGCTGTCGAGAGACTGCCTTTCCCCAGCATAAAGGTAACAATTATACATTTCTACAACTGGGCAGTGACACGCCCACTCTGTAACTTTCCACAGGGAGACAGCTTAAACAAGGGGCACACAAAGATGAGCTAAGAGTCTGAGACCGGGCACACACTATCTCTCTGGCAAGGTCATACAGCATGTGCTGGCAGCTGGAATAGTGGGAGCACCCTCCATCTCAGGGAAAGGTATGCGTTAACAAGCAACTTTCTCATGCTTCAGTGAGGCCTAACCATGGAGATGCAAATGCATCCCAGCAGCTTTCTGCTGAGACAAGCAACATGAGACAAAAGCTTAGTTTCAATCATAGGGCGAAATGGAGGCTGCATGAGAGAAAATGGCGGCACAGATGCCAACCTAACATACATAACATCTATACTTATTAATTGCGTGCGCATACAACATAAATTGAAATAAAATAGCTACATAAATGCTAACATAATATCAGGTATAATACGAACAATATGGCAGTGAGCATTTCAATTCTAACACCCCCATTTTCTTTTTCACACCCATTGAGGAGGGAGACGACGCCCGATCCCCACATAAACGACTACTTTCACTTGACACGGTAGAATGAGGCCATACATCTCTCGTGAACGATGTGGGCCCACATGAACCCACACCATGGCACACATCAATATTGTTATCTGGAACGTAGGGGGTATACACATGCCTATGCGACGCTACTCCATTTATTCATATTTGCAACGTAGAGCCACCAGCATAGCATTCCTGCAGGAAGCTCACCTGACAAAAGCGGAGGTGATCCTCCGGCGATGGTGAGGCCATGTGTTTAGCACCAACTTTTCCTCTCAGGCGAGGGGGGCATTGATGTGGGTGAAAGTGGGGACTCCTTTTGAAATGGAGGAGGTTGAGGTAGATGAAGGAGGCAGATACATGCTCGCTAAAGGTCGATGGAATGGCCAAATCAGCTTGATAGGATATATTTATGCTCCCAATACTGAGCAGACAGCATTCCTTTGTCAACTCATGGGTGTCCTAGCTCCTTGGAGTGGGCTCCCCTGGCTGTTGGGTGGAGACTTTAATTCTGTGTTGGACGTCACCTTAGATCACTCATTCCTCCCTTTGACATGCATCACAGCCCTATGGAATGCTCTAGCACTGAATACCTGGCTCGCAAATTGGTCCCTGACAGACATAGGGCGCGCTTGTAACTCCAACATTCGCATATATTCCTTTTACTCCTACACACACAACCTGCATGTCAGGCTAGACCGCATTGTAAGTACACCTTCACTGTTGCCCCCGTCAGACAGATAGAATACCTAGGGCGCACACACTCCGATAACAACCCCCAATGCATGCAGCTTAGCTGGGATGTGGGTCCATTGCCTATCCCCACCTGGTGTCTTCAACCAGCGGTGCTGGAGGACTCAACAGTCTGTACCTCCTTAGAAGCTGCCACGGTGGAATACTTCAACATTAATGAGGGCTCTATAAGTAATACACTTCTTGAGTAGGAGGCTTTTAAGGTAACTATCAGGAGACCTGGCATGGGACTCGTGTGGAACATATGCAAACAGCTAACTGAAGCCGTAGATGGGGTGGAGCGCGAGTTATTGCAACATGAAACTAAGGTGGCATCAGGTATGAGTGACAGGCGACGATTTGACGCGGCGCACAGCGAACAAGTGGAACTCCAGGAAAGGTTGAGATGTCTGAATTATGCGGGGCACTCAGCATGCACACATGCAATGTCAGATAGATTGCGGCGACTGCTGGCATGGCTGCTACGCCAGGAGCAGCCCCGACATCCCATACACGCAATACACACAGCTGCGAGGCATACAGTATACACACAAAATAAGATACATGCAGAGATGACGAGACACTATGCCACACTCTATGAATCTACTATCTACCAGACGCATATGGATGCCTTTCTAGACTTGGTGCACCTACCCATCATAACTCTGGAGCACCGCACAGCGCTTGATATGCCGATTGCCCCTGATGAGGTCCGAGAAGCCATCGCGGCACTGGGGACGGGTAAAACACCCGGCCCGATGGGCTACCTGCAGAATATTACAAAGCCTACGCTGTGTCCCTGACCCCAAGCCTGCACGCCCTGTATACCGCTGCTCTGGAAGAGTCTGCTCTCCCCATGTCATTATAAGAGGTCCGATTGATCTCACTCCCAAACCTGATAAGGATCCAACTGAGCTGGGATTGTATTGTCCCTTGGCTCTATTAAATACAGATTACAAGATCTTGGCGAAATTACTGGCAGACATGTTGGTGCCTCTGGTCCCATCCCTGGTTCATATTCATCAAAATGGGATCGTGCCAGCATGCAGTACTTCATTGAATCTGCGGCGCTTCTTCAGAGGGGCCACATACTTAGTGGACCGATGGCCCTACTCAGGTTGTCCAATATTGGACCTAGAGAAGGCCTCTGACTCCCTGGAGTGGGGATACCTGTTTGCTGTGCTGCAATTCTATGGGCTTTGGACACCTTCATCCGTATGATCAAGCTTTTATATAATGAGCCAACGGTGAGCGTGCAGATAGGGTCTCACATCTCAGCCTCGATTAAGGTGAAGTGGGGAACCCAACAGGGATGCCCACTATCCCCGTTACTGTTCTTGCTAGCTATTGAGCCCTTAGCGGCCATTCAGACACAAGGTGCGGACTAGGGAATACCGCTGAGAAATGGCACACACATAATCTCACTGTATGCGGATGACCTCCTTATATATGTCAGTCGATTCCCCCATCGCTGGCACACACTCTAGGAGACTTTGCTGTTCTGTCAGGACTGAAAGTGAACACGTTAAAGTCGTATCTATACCCTTATGATAGCGCATGTCCAAACCCGGGGTACATGCACAACAATATCTGCATAGAATGGCAAAAATACACATTTCGGTATCTAGGGGTCTGAACTTTCACCAGCAAGCGAACCTATTTCACGGCATCCTGGGTAAAGCACTGGCATCTATTCGCTCCTAGATGTCATTCAGAGGCATGCTTTCTCTAATGCTTACGGACTGCGTGGCCCTGATTAAAATGGTAGTTTTGCTGCGGCTCTTATATTACTTCACTAACCTGCCCTTATACATACCACCACTCTTCTTTCGGACCCTTGAGGGAGTGGTGAGGGATTTTATTTGGGGCGGCTTCCGTTACCGAGTGGTTCTCCGAAAGCTCTACCTATCGACAAATCAAGGGGGACTGGCGCTGCCCAATCTAATGGCACTATTATCTCACTGCACAGCTGCAGTGGGTGGCCAGGTGGATCTCCAGGCGCAAGCTACCTGACACAGCAGCTGTTTCTCTGCCCTGGTCCCTTAGTGCCCTTCTCACTTTGTTTCACCCATGTAGTGGGAGGAAGGCGCCAGCCCCTCTGTTGCTCTACACATCATACCGCTGCAACTGCAGGTGCTTATACATAACACAAAGCATGAAACCGTATGCACCTGCGCTGCTGGGCACTCCTAGAGGCTGCACATCTGTCACGTCGCTTAAGCTACGCCAATGGGGAGAGGCGGGGATCCATGATGTAGGAGATCTATACCGCGAGGGTGCACTGCTACCATTTGCTTCGCTGGTTGAGGGGGATGGACTGCAGCCGGGTCAGTTCCTCTTGCATCGCGCACTCATAGCAACACTGAGCAAACAGTAGGGCGACATGACCCAGGAACCCCATGTACACTTAATGATCCAATACCTACATGCTATGGGGCAGGACCGGCACCTCAAAAAATGGTTTGCCAAAGAGTGACCTCTTGCTTTAGCGACTTGGGGCTAGTGGTGGTGAAGTGGCTGATCACTAAAAGATGGAAATCCCCTGAACTCCCTCGGGCACTGGCTCGGAGACGCTCCCTGCAGGCGTGGGCTAAAGCAGAAAGTTTTGTGCTGCATTAGGAAGACACACTAGGCCTACGCAAAATCCCAATTGCAACACATTGGGACACGATTCTATGTGACTTGCAGAGACCAGTAGATGACATAATTGACACATTATTCCCCAGCATCACTATACAGCGAGAATTAGAAGAGATGCATTAACAGCAAAGAGAGCATAGTAAAGGGACTGCCAGCAAAATCACAATTGGACAACATATATACCTGATATAGTCCTAGCACTGTGCTCTTGCAAATCGAGATGAGGAGGTGTGTGCGCTCCTAATGAGGTGGGGATCGGGGGACTCCTCTAGTTCTAGTTAAAAAACACCATTGCCCTAATTTTGTTTACTTTGTCCTGAACGTTATTACCCGCTTCCCGAGTTGACAGGCTGATTCGCAGTTCACGCACCAGTTCAGTGCCGATGGAACGCCCCTAATGGCTGACTCCCACTGACCTCAGGAATGAGGGGCCAAACAGGCTATAGGCAGTAAGTTACAGTGACAGAATACCTAATGTGTACAATGTGATTATTATGAACAAATTAGCTTTGCATAAAAGTCAAACCTGTATGATGTAAAGAGTTGATGTAACTTAAACAAATGGTGACCTGTGATGTTAATGTCTGCTCTGTTCATTAAAAACTAAAAAAACAGACTTAAACTGATGAAAAAACACCAATCTTAGGCAATCACAAATGAGCACAGTGTAAGGTGTGTGATTCTGCCATTGTGACAGATACCTTTGTGTGACGGTAATTATCTATTTTGGCATAGTCATCTCACCTTATTTACTGTTTGAACAGTTCATAGTCAGGGAGGTTATCGGGTCATTCTTTCCCCCTCCTTTCCTGTTACATGCAATGTAGCAGTATGCAATAGTTATAAAATACATTAATTCTGTGTGACTTGTTTTCATCGCTGCAGGAGTCTTTGTTCATTCACTCAGGCCTTTTGTATTCACACACACTCCAGAGGCCTTGGAAGCTCCAGTTTGGTATAGTGTTTATCTACCTTATTGACACCTATGTTCATTGGTTGCGCAGCAGAAATCAGATGCCTGCATGTGTCACTTCGTGGGATTCAGGCTCCTTTTTTGCACCATCATCTAGCACATTTTTGGGATGGTCTGGGTTTCCTGTCTTTACTCTCATTCTTCTATTTAAGCACTTGCAATACACCGGGGTATTTTCTCCAGAATGGTTGGCCGATAGACACAAACTGTGTTGTAATTTTTTTTATTATGTATTATACTAATGTAGGGCACATATCCTTGATATAATTGCAGGTCCCATCTATTTCCTTTAAGCGGCTATGCTGAAGAAGGTGCTTCTATGCCGAAACGCGAGTAGATACTTGAAGATTATCATCTCTGAAGCCACAATATATTTTTCCTATAGGAATACTATTGTATCCATTGTCTAGAAGCACAAGATTATGTGGTGTACATTTCAGATAATAATTTCCTTGTGTACCTTGCTTTCATAGGTCAAATGAGATTAGCGCGATTGTAGACACAAATGTAGTATGGATGTTAAAGCATGGAATTGTTATTTTTATTCTGGAATTTATCATTATATATTTTTTTGAAACGGGAATAAACATACATGTTTAATAGTTATCTATTCTCTATCATATATATTTTTCCTGATGCCCTTTTTCACCTTGTCATATATGCATTCTTGGAAATTTGGTCCATATTAATTAATAAGAGTTGCCTCAGGTTTCTGGTCGCTGACTGCATTTCCCTGCCTAGAGGAACTCTCAACAAGCAGCAGGGGGCCCTTTTCTTGACATTCATTTGACCAGGGCCCCCACCTTCCAAGAAGCCTCCTGAGGACCTGAACTTTCTCCACTTGACTCTCTCCTCTTCCTATTCAATTTCTGTATCTAAACCTCTTCTTCTCTGCCAATCTTTACCTCTATCGCTGGTTCTCGAAATCAGTGTCATGTTAAAGGTTTTTGGGGTTCGGGCAAGATCTATTTCAACTGTTTTTGTATGATGTTCTTAAAATTCAACATATCATTTTGTATTGTTTGGTATCAAGTGGGCTTGAAATGGGTAATAAAATTAAAATTTGGTCTGTACTGGGGTCTCCAAAATGTGCTTTGCCCGAGGCTCCCAAAATCTTTAAAACACCCCCCCATTTGTGATGACTTGGGGGGGCAAACTACATTCCCCTGGACCATTTACCCGTATAGCATCATCAACAGGAAATAGCCGATGTGGACGAGACACCCAGCAGAGAAGTGTTTTATGTGTCAACCATTTACAAGTGCTGGCAGCACGCCAAAACGGACCAGGTAAAGGAAGTGGGCTTCGAAATCCGAATAATTGCTAACTCGTTCAAGTATGAATCGCCATCGGGAGTACGCTTGACCAAGAACTCTGCGACAACCCCCTTCATTCAGTGAGGAAGGAACTGCCAAAACCATCACTCCCACCCCTGTGGAAAGGTCAGCCTAATACAGGTAAATCTAGGACTCAACCAATAAACAGCTGTAATCCGTTTAACATGGTTATGTTTCAGTGCAATGTGAAATTCACATCTTTTAAGATGAGCACACTTTTTTTTAAGTGAAAGGTATAAAGGACAATAAAAGTCATACATAGCAAGCAAATAAAAATAAAACATCAAAAAAAAAGAGAAGAATTACATAAAAGTTAGGTAGAATTTGGTAAGCTGTGCTAAATTTTATACCCATGCGTGTTTGTTAGACAGACATAATATTAACAGTCAAGTAATATGGAATGTCAAGGAGGCTTCAAAACTTCTTGTTCTGCAGGTGATCGCATATCATAACGTTTCGCATTTCTATCGATGAATTGAGTGACAGGGGACCATAATAATAATCGCTTCATAGCGAGAGAGGGGGGATACACATAAGCTGTATCTAATCTGTGGTTATGACAGACTGCATACCACCAAGCCTGGTAGGACAGTTTGGATAAGTCCTTCCAATTTTTTGTGATTTGCTGAAAAGCAACTGCTATGAGCAAGTCTAGAATTTGTGTACTTAAGGAACATTGATCCCAATCATCTGACAGGGAACCTAAAAAAATCTCAACTCCATTTCTCTTACCATCACCTGGGGAGAAGAAAACCGAGCCCACCCAGTCTCTTTTTAATTTCAAAGATTCTTTCTCAGTGAGTGGGTTTCTTGTAATAGAGCTATGTCGGCACCAAGCTTCGATAAGTTTGTTAGAGCACGTTGCCTTTTGATAGGGGAGTTTAAGCCTCGTACATTCCATGAAATAATTTTCAATGACATAAGAACTTCAGTGCGAGAAGAAAAGAAAATACAACATACACATGAAAGGGTTAGCACGGTACATACCTTGTAATTCCGAATAAGAAAATAAATATCGTAAAAATTGCTTGAACGTCAGTATTAACATAATAAGGAAAGTGAGAAGACCAAAGAGAATACTGATGGAGAATATAGAAAGGGGACAGGAAGAGAAAAGATAGATGAAAGAAGGAAAAGGCGACAAAAATAAACACAAAAATAAAAATAGACAAAGGAATACTCATACCTACAAAACTCCAAAAAAAAGGTGGTGGGGAGAAACCACATGGAAGGGTGGCACATCCAAACTCCATCGACGGGACACACGAACCACCGCACTCAACGAGATGTAGAACAATGACAAGCACAGATAATGGGATGTTTACGGGAGGGAAACAGAGAGAACATATCAACTTTGAATATCAACAAGAATACTGAGACAAGACATCAGAAGAATATATAAACAGCGCAAAATATTCGATGGCATTTAGGAATAAACAATTCTGAAGGTCAGCGAAATCCTGAAATATTAATTTGAATAGGAAGACGAAGGTCTTGAAGTATTCATGCTCTGTCTTGCAAGAGTTTATAAAGCTTCTCAATTTGCTGGGATCTTCGTAGGCAATCGTGTTGTTTCTGTAGGTAACTTTAAAAAGGCAGGGATGGAAAAGGCCATAGCGAGCTCCCAATGAACGAAGATCCGGTCTCATGCTGAGGAATTCCTTGCGTCTGTGAGCCGTGCTCTTGGCTTAATCCTGGGAGAAGAACAAAGCGTGGCCAGACCAGGAAAAACGATTGAGTGATTTAGCAGCTGAGAGAACTTTGAGGAGGTCTGTATATTCCAAAAAATACATGATAACGCCTCTCGGACGTCTTGGAGAAGAGACTGCAGCAGGCAAGCGACCCAGTCGGTGAGCACGTTGTATGTTTAAAGAGGTGTTTTCAGGAAGTTTTAATAGTTCTGGGAGAAAACGCCACATTTTCTAGCAGTCCAAAAATACATGTTTTTGTAAAGATGAAACTTGAGTCTGGAGAGAATTGACTTTATATTCAGTATCACTGAAAAGAGAGACGCTGCGCTCCAATGCCACCAAGCGCTCATCCATTTGAGACCATCTTTCGGTAAGGTATTGCAATTTATTATTTGTTTCCTCCATAAAAGAACGTAAGGCTCGAATTTCTACTAGCAACAGGTCCAATGAAACTGGAGGGGGAAATTTTGCAGGGGAAGGCGGGTCTTTCTTGAGACGTTTTGTTGAGGCTTTCCCCAAGGCCATCGAGCCAGAATTTGTGTCAGACCAGGCACCATTTTTAGGAGAAGAGTCTGCTTAGGAAGCTTCCATGGCTGCGAATTTTGAAAAGACCGTGGAATTTTTGATAAATTTCTTTTGCTTCACAGGCTCAATACAGGAATCAGCTTTCCTCAATTTCCCCATAGGATGACAGATTGAAAAGTTAATAAATGTTCCACAAAGCCACTGAGGTAATGTAATGAGTATGGTGCTGTTATAGAGGAAAAGCCATTCAACTTCAAAGAAAGCCTAAAAAGACCACAGCCACACTTCACAGGCTCGATACAGGATCAGCTTTCCTCAATCTCCCCATATGATGACAAATTAATAGATTGATAAATGTTCCACAAAGTCACTAAGGTAGGGTAGTGAATATGATGCAGTTATAAGGAAAATGTCATCAGCTTCAATGAAAGCCTAGAAGGACCAAAATCATGCCAGGGGGCTCAAAAGTTCATGTGGCCGGAAGGGCTGAAGGAAGCATACCTTGGAAGCCTTGGCACACAGTATAGAAGAGGAATTCCCCTCAGCAACTTTTCTCCGGCTTGGATAAATTGAAAGGAAGCGGCCGCGATTCAAAATGGCGGCCGCTTCTGAGGTAAAAGAGAGCGCGCTGTTGAAATGCTTATTAAACACTGCTGCGAGGGGGTAGGATCTCATCTAAGACAGCGCGCAGCTCTCCACGTCTTCCCGAACCCATTTCGGCTCGTCAGGAGAGGCGAAGACGGGGTCTGTTGCTCACGGTCCGCGTCGACCCGGCGAGAGTCACGGAAGTGCCGCCATCCTCCTTGGGCATCAAGCCACGCCCCTAAGATGAGCACATTTTTATTGCCCCCCAAAGGGTATGGTATGTTCATAACTGATGTTCCTACCAATGATCCATATTTTATGCTCACATCTCATAGTTAAATTAAAGAAATAGGACCACGCTGGGTATGTATTGGAAACGTTCTTGACCTGAACATCACTTTGTAAACATTTAGGAGCACAAGTATTGATTACACTATTTTGGTTAATAACGGTGTCGAACCATCCTTATAGGTTTATCACCCTGAGGATGACCTCGTTATAATGCAATGTCCTATAGGATAAAGGTCAAAATGTGTTGGCAGCATACACTGAGAGCAGAAGAGTGGAGCAGTAACATAGGGCATTCCCCCATTGCCTACATAAGAGGATTATCAATTATATGAACTTCGTGTTTTTTGGGGGTTAATAGAAATCAAACACTCCTGCCTGAGACTCCATTTATTGATAACAAGACATACTCCCTTTCATGCTAACTAACTGGATGCCGCAATCCCTTCTTTGTACTTTTTTATCTATTTTGTGTGATTTATTCTTTTGACTCTTGGTATTTCTGTATGTCTAATATTCATGTATATCTATGTAACTAGATATGTGTTTATATTTAGGGCCTTTTTACTAGTTTCGCGGTCCGACCGCCCAAGAACTGCGTCCGCACTCTCCAGTGTACCACAGCACTGGCGGTTTTCCGACCACCATATTACGAGTTGACCACGGTGTCGGCGGCGCGGATGCAAAGCTATTGTGGCAGTGAGGAGTACCTTTACCCAATATATCGATGCTTGTGTGTGCATCACAGCTGCTTATGTGTCAGATGCACACATATGCATGATATTTGTGAAAATATCCCCTCTACCCATTGCTGGGTTCTGGCCCATGTGTGGGCACATCTGGCAATGCAAAAGAGAGTCACCTGTGGATCGTCGTAAACAGGGTCATAATCCTCAGGGTGAAGATCCTGCTGGACCTGAAGAAAGGGATCCACATTGAACTCTGCCTGGAAGAACAAGAAAGGGGTGAGTACGCACCCCAAATCTTTTGTGTCTGCCACCTAGAAGCAGGCGGTCAAACCACCGCAGTCTGCTCGTGGAAAAGGCAACTCGTAATATGGACGGCAGTGTGACTGCTTTGTACTGCACTATGGTGGCTGTCTTTCCTTGACCGCGGACCCAGCAGTCTGCGGTCTGCTGGCAGTGTCAGCGATTCAGCCACAGTCTTCGTTAGCTCAATCTACCCAACTCATCCACAGACCACCAAACTCGTAATAAGGCCCTTAGTACTTTGAGAAAATTAATTATTGAAGTAATTATAGAGGCATTTCTTTCACACTGCATCATATCTCTGTGTTTTCTATGATTGATCCCTCCTCCAGAGTCTTTACAGAATCAAACCCCATTTCGCTCTGGACCATGTGAGTGGCTTCTAGAAGAGTGAGTCTTGACCTCCAAGTGCTGTGTCTGAGGTCCTGGAAGACTGGGCTTGGCTGTGTCAAAATGTACTCCCCTAACATGCAGAGAAACCTGGAATTTATAAACTTGTTGGCCTCAAAGATCTCCATAGGACCAGGACAAACCTGGCAAGCCAAGAGGCCGTGAATGCTATATTATCCATGTGAAGACCGTTTACAAAATTTTTGCTTTATGATGATGCCAAAGGCAAGAAATGTGAGGATCTTTGGTCACATGTTGACAGTCATGTGAAAAAAATTCACTCTACTGCGTGCTTACATTTTTACAGGAAAACATGACTGCAGTAGTGGACATCATCAAAAAACTGAAGTCTGAAAACACCCATGTCTACCAAGGGTTCAGCGTAATTGGTATAGATGTGAAACATCTCTTTGAGAGTAGGCTGGTGACACTTTTAGTGACTTTGGCATTGCAATATGTTCCATGTTAGAATGGTTTCAATTTGGTAAGCAAAGAAATGTTGAGGAGATATTCAGGATTTTTTTTTACATTGATGAGAAATGACTTGCATTGATGCATAGAAATGTCCCTTCACCAACCATGGTATTTGAAGTCAATGAAACCTCTAAATCCCTTCCATAAAGGGGAATCCCTGCCATAAAGGGGAATTTTCGCCAGACTGTACTGCTTCATTTTTGACTGCTTCAATAACTCTGAGGGCATATGCGCCCAGTTCAACGCATATGTTGCAGAACCTGTCCCAAAGAATAGCAATCTTCTGTTGCACCAGTATTGGCATGGAAAGCTATATCAGTGGCCAGAGTTAGCAAATTGGGTACTGGGCATTTTGGCATTGCTGGTCTTAAGTGCCAATGTTAAGAGGGCCTTTTCACAGAAAAAAGTTTACATGGGAAGGAAAGAGCGAGCAAGCATGACTAAAGACTCACTGAAGAAGTATTATATGGTGTACTACAATAAGTTTGATTTATAAAAATGTATTTGGACCTCATATACGCTGTACATAAACTGCCTAAATACCATGCACTATCAGTGAAGAAAGCAAGCAATAATAAAAGCAAAATGTTCCATAAACACCGGAAAAAAGACTGTTTCTGTTGTTTTTAATTGCACAAAAATGTGTAACCACTGTTTATTTTAAGGTATTGAAATCACTAGAAAACACTGGAAAAAAAAACACCAGAATTTACCAAAAATAGAAACTGAAAACAGGAAAGCCTAAATATAAATGAATATTCCCAGTCAATCAGACAAAGACATATAGGCATCAAAGAAACAGAAGAAAAGAAACTCAGAGAGATACTTTATTCATTGACTTTATTACAGATATTGTAAGAAATGACACTAAATAAACAGAGACATTTTGGTACCTCCATTTTTGTGACCTATGGATCAATCATTTCTCAGTTCCCCTTTTCTACTAATTTTTCAGACAAGAGATGTTGATCCCTTGTTGAGGTTTCAAAACTGATTTGGGGTGATTCCTTTTAAAATGCCATTTTCTGGCTGCAGCTCATACACAGCCTTTGTGCTAGGTGAAGGCTCTCACAGAAGTAGCAAAAGTGCTCCCTCGGAACAGGGGTATCCAAGACAAGGACACAATGAAGTGTGAGATCTGAGTACCTCTGTGTTTTCACCCCTCATTAGCAGTCATCATGCACAGACAAAAGGGCAGCCCTGCTTAGAATCTTTATCACCTTTACCAAGAGAAACCTCTGACCTACTCCTCTCTCCAAATATCTACCCTATGTCATCCCTCAGTAAGGACTAATCAGCAACACTTTGATAACAGGGACCTTGCAGAACTTGTGTGAGTAGCCTTTTATCCATCTTCCCTCACTTCAATGTGTGGGTCTCCATCATCCAGCCACAGTGATGCAGTCAGTACATGTCCACTGTCTAAGGAAATTGTATCTACTCTCTATTACATCATACAAAATGCATCCCACTGAGCCATGCACTTTGACTTTCACCACAAACAAAGTCTTAATAGTTCTATACATTTGCTACATGTCCACTGCACATACACGCACATGGAATGTCAATTCAAAGGTCTGGGAGTCACATATTATACTTCAATCTTGACACTCATTCCTGGCCTTCCAAATACTTCTGCCACATATGTATCTCCACCGCCCTTCATTTAGCCCTTAGAGTTTCACATGGTCACTAGTCCTGTGCTGATGGTATCATTGCTGGCCTTGGTTCCCAGTGCTATCACAGCTGGCAATCATAAACCTTTGTCAGTCAGAATAATTATTTAAGCCATTTGAAACAATCTATCTGGAGACTCCCTCATGCCCACATCCGCTCATCTGAGCCTTCTTATGATTTTGAGCTTCCCTTTGCTGATTGCCATGGCCCTTTTCCACCTCTGTTAGCCATTAACCATTTTTGCTGGCCCGCTATCTAAGTTTTTCAAAACCTTTCTGCCATTCATCGCGATCACACTCCTTTCCACCCATCCACTTTTAGACCCCTCTGCCAAGTTTCAGTCCCTAGGCCACCGAATACACTCATACTATTGTGCCAGCATCAAGATGCAGCTGCTATCACTCAGAGGTCAGAGTGTATCAGTCCTGGCTTTTTATTCCCTTTGCATTCTTTGATTATTGAGCTCTATAGGTGAGCTAAAAGAGCTGGTGATTTCTGAGTGTTGACAGCATACTGAAGCATGAGTAAAAGCTGTTTGCAAAGGGATATTCTAATACATGTGGTTAAGAATCACATAGGTGTCCTCCCGCTCCTGTCTTCTTCTTTCTCCTACAGGTCCTCTGGTGTTGGTCCTTCTTCTGGTTCTGTTTCAAGTCCTCCTTTTCTGGATTGTTTTGGTCCTCCTGATCCCCATCCTATCCCTGGTCCAACTACTAATAGTCACCCTCCTTTTGGTTTCCTGAATCTTGCACTCCCAGTTCTAGTCCTACCTAGCCCTCGTCTTCTTGGCCCAACTCCTGCCCTTCCTTGTATTAGCTCTTCCTGGGTTTCCTGATCCTGGTAATACTGATCCTCACCCTGATCCTGCCGGTCTGCTGGTAACCCTGCTGTTCTGGTTCTCCTACATCTGGCACACCCAGTCTCCCTGGTTTGGGTCATGCTGATTCTCTCTGCCCTGATCCCTGTCTTTGTGGCACAGCTGATACTGTGTTCACAAGTCCTTGTCCTCCGTATAAGGTCCTCACAGTTTTTGTTCTCTTCCTGGTTTTGTGCCCACTAAATCCTTTTTTTCTAGACCTCCTTGTTTGGGTCTTTGCATGCACAGTCCTCTTGGTTCTAGTCCTTCTGGTCATTTTGGTCTTTCTTAGCTCCATTTTCTGGCTCCATCTGTCCCTTCTTAATCCTCTTGACTCTCGTCCCTTGACCTGTTTATTCCCATCCTTCTCACCCTGCTCCTCCAATTCCTAGTGCATCAGTTCCTGGTCCTGCTGGCCCCTTCGGTCCACCTGGCCTCTTGTGTTCTGGTCCTCTTAGGCCTTGCCCTCTTAGTCCTTGTCTTCCTGGTTTGGATCCTCCTGTTCCACCTGGCCTGGTACCTTATCCTTATAGTCTTTCTGGCACTGAACACAATAGTCTGGGCCCTCTTGATCCTGGTTCTCTTTGGCTGAGTTCTTCTGAGCCTCATAAATTTGGTCCTTCTGGACATCCAGGTCCAGTCTCCTTAGTCGTCCTGGCTCTAGCTGTTCTAGTCCTCCTTGTCTTCCTCAACCTGGATCTGCTACCCTCAGGTCATGCTCATTCTGCTCCAAGTGGCACTCTGGGCCTAGTCCTATGATCATGGTCCCCCATTAATGCCTCGGCCTGTTCCTGGTCCTGTTAGTGCTGATCCTTCTAATCTTCCTTGCTCTGGACCTACTGGCATCCTTAGTACTGCCCCTATCATCTTTCTTGCTTATTCTGATCGCCTGATCCTATTGGCCCTAATTCTCATGCTCTTAATCCTCCTTGCCTTACAGGATCTGGTCCTGATCCTCCTGCTGTTTCTCCTTGTGATTTTACATCATGGTCCTCCTTGCTCTGGTCATCCTGTTCCTCATCTTCTTGGCCATGCTGTTCCTAACCCTGTGGTCTGAACCTCCAGGGTGTTGTCATCCCCGTCCTGGTCTTCCTGGACCTCATCCTCCTTTTCCTCCCACCCTGGTCCTCCTGGTCCTGATCCTGTTTGCCCTGATCATCCTGGCCCTCTAGTTATTTGTTTCCCGGTCCTCCTAGATCACTTTCTTCTGGCTCTGGTTGCCTGTGTCCAAAGTCTCACCTCCCTGGTACTCCCGGCCATGGTTGTGCTATACTTGATTTTCATAATCTTTGTCCTTCTTGAGATTATGAGCCCATTGGCCCTGATCTTCATGGTCCTAGTATTTAGAGTTTGGTTTTTCCTGGGCCTAGTTCTCATGGATCTAGTTCACCAACCATCCTAGCATTGGTCTCACTATTCCTGGTCGTCCTGGTCGTTTCCCATTCTATTGTGCTTGTGATCATAAACCTTGCCTTTGACCATCCTGACCCTTCTTGGTTGGCCTAAACTTTGCCCACTTGGCTTTGTTCCTTACAGGTCCTCTTGGCTCTGGTCACCTTGTTCTAGTTCTTTTCACTCTGAGCCTCCTAGGTCAGGTACTGTAGGTCATGATCCATCTGTCCTCTCTTGTCCTGCCCCACTTAGGTTTTGTCCACCTGGTTTGGATTTTCCTGGTCCTCCTGGATCTGTTTCTTACCCTCGTAGTACTACTAACACTTTATCCTTTGATCCTGGCTCTCTTGATCCAGGCTCTCCTTGCCCTGGTCCTCCTGAGTCTGGCCATTTTATCCTTGGTCCTCCTGGGCACCACAGTCCAGTACACTTGCTCTGCCCCACTTGTCAACCTGAGCCCTGGTCCCCTAGGTCCAGATGGTCATGGCCCTCTTATCCCAGTTTCCAGTCCTCCTGGTCATGATCCTTTTAATTCACCTAGTTCTCCTTGCTTTGGTCTTCTGAGTGTCCTTGGCACCGGATCCCTTGGTCTTAAAAGTCCCCTGTCCTGCTTATCCTGGTTTCTGGAGGCCATTGCCTTCAGGTCCTGATTTGTGTAGTCCTATTTAATCTGATTCTCCCTGCACTGGACCTCCTGCTTGTTGCCCTCATGGTTGTGCAATAACTTGTTCTGTCACATCATAGATCATCCCACCCTTAATTAGTTCTGATGTTCCTAAACATCTGGTTAATGCTAGCCTTTGAACCTCTGAGCCCTGTGCTACCTGGTCACCATTCACATGTACTCCTGCACATAGTCATTTGTACCAAGGGTCTCCTGTTTCACAGGATTCCGGTCCTGGGCCTTTTCATGCCCCTCACATTACTTCTCATCCATCAGTCCTCCTGGTCTGCTCCCCTGGTTTATTTCCTCTGGTTTTCCTGTTCCTAATACTTCTGCTCCTGGTTCTCCTGGTCTATGTAGTCCTTGTCTTAGATCTGCTTCCTTTGTCTGGTCCTCATGTAGCTGAACTTCTTGTACTGGTCTCACTGGCCCTGTTTTCCCTAGCCCTCCTAGTCCCCTGGTCCTCCTGCCCCATCCTGGTCTCCTGGTTTGTCTGTTAAACCTTGTTCTTGCCCATCTTAACCTGGCCCCCTCTATATTTGTCCTCATGGTAATGGTACTCCTGGGTCAGGTCTTCATCAACCCTCATGCATTGGTCTTCCGAGTTTCCATGTTGATGGTCATCCTGGTTCATGTAGTCCTTGTGACCCAGGTTTAGGCTCCCCATAAGTCTGACCGTCATGGACCTACTGATCCCGTTCCCAATGGGCCTAGACCTCCTGGTCCATTTTATACCCTCTGGCCATTCTAATTTAGGTCCAAATCAATACAAGGGAGAGCGAAGCAGTGATTCATTCAGCTTCCAGTTTCGATGAGTTAATAATCATAGGGTAATGAATCACTAGTGACAGAGAACCAGAGTCTCACATGTATTGTAACAGAGACCCTCAACCACACTAACACAGTGCGCACTATATGTTTACTCCGCTTGTGTGATCAGGTGGATAGTGTCATCATCGGGTCATAATCACCTGAGTGTTCGGTTCTCCAGCTGATTAACCAACCTCCACCAGGAGGGAGACTGGATGTGTGGTTCGCTTTCACTTCCCCATTTTACAGAACTCACATGACAGTGTTTCAATCAATTTAACTCCTGCAGGTGTCCAAAAGTACTGTGCCCCAATCACCAATTGCTTACTGTAGGTGTCCCTCCCTCTGGGAGGTGTCCCAGATACCACCTACCTGTCAGTGTTCCCTGCTTGCTGCTGCTTGTCGACTGCTGCTGTGTTGCCAGGTTTGAAATATTAAGCAAGCACAACCCCCTCAACAAGAAGCCTAAAGCTAGCACAAGGTTATCCATAGAAAGCCCAAAAAGACAGTCCTATCTTTTTATGTTCGGAGACTCTGCAGTTGTAAAGATACTAATCGTAAAATACCTTTGCGAATGGCAAACAATTGTAAAGCTACACAAAGTATAAATTTACCTTTGTGATTCAGACCCTATATGCTTTATATCATAGCTTGTGTGTATACATCACCACATAGTTTTCTAAAACTAAATTGGTCTGCTGTTACATACTGTGCTCTTTTTCAACAGAAACTATTATTTGGTCACATATTTCTCTCCCTGTTGAATCAATAGTGCAGTTATTAAGTAAATTGTACAATCTGGTATTTGTAAGTGCCAACTTTCAAGTACATTGTGCTTCTATGGCTCCCAAGAAATGCACATTTTAGATGACCTCAAGTATCCTGCTTCACTGGCATGCCTAGGATGTTATGACTATACTGTAGCTTTAATTTGAGTCCACATGCTACTTTATGACTAGAAAAGGAAGAGATAGACATACAATATTGCCCTTAAAGCACACTGGTATTTGTGGGGCAGGAATACCACACCAAGTATACTCAGAGTTTGCCAAGTCTAGGTTGACAGTATCACTGGGGTATTCTATTTTAAATGCAATTGGCCTCTATGAAATATGGAGTAACATGGGAACCGCACTTGTAATCTGTGCCACTAGTATAGAACTATGTAAACAAACTGCTTATTGGGCCTTACATAGTACAGAACAATACCATGCTGTAATCTATCAGTAACATTACATTTGGGTTTACAAGCATTATCAAAGCTTTACGGAGTCATAAATATTACTAAGCCTGGGCGGAGTGACAAAAACTCTGCCCTGCTACGCGGAGTTCCGCGAGCAGCGGAGAGCGCTAGGGTCATGCTGTTTGCAGTGATTCTGAGCGCCGGGTGTTCGTCCCGTGCTGTAAAATTTTCACGAACGGCACCATGCACAGCGCAAGAGGGTGCAGCTTCCTTTCTGCTGCTCGAATAGATTTTCAACTCGAGCAGCAACTTTCTCAATGCGAACGGAAGGTATCTCAACACGAGTGGTTGCTACCTGCCATGACCACTCGCATTGAGAAATCTCGCCAGGAGAATGATTTTCCTCACTCGCGCTCGCCACCTAGACCTTGGCGAGCGTGAGCAAGGAAAAATCGCAAGTTTTCCATTAAATATACCATCAAAAGTGATCATTCATATGAGTATCTGGAACTAATCGCCTCTCTGCCAAGACACATGATAGCCCCTCCGGAGGCAGGACAAATAACAACAACCAATCTAAAGATCATAAGATGGTCAAGCAAACACTTTGCCTAAAATATCTACCAAAGCAATATGATCTCAGTGTGGGCTCTCAGGTTGCTGTCTGGGTAGCCTTTTTAACAAATCTGCTAAATGATGCCCCTACAATAAATAACTCTATAAGATCACGGCACATGCAGCTTTAAAGCCTGGGCAAAAAAGCCCGGATTATAAGGAAAGAACTAAGAGGCACAGTTAGATCCATTAGGGACATTATTGTGTCTAAAAGCACTTGGGAAAAAATTAAAAACCTCAAGAAGCAGTACAAAAAAAAAAATTGTGAGGGCAAGAAAATGCAAACAGAAACCTTTTGGTCCAAACTCCTTTTAACGCAAACCACTCAAATGCGAGAGCATTCTGGGAACAGGTAAATGGCTTTACAAGACCACCAAAAATTATTAATGTTGCCTGTGTAACAGAGCCAGCCTGGATACTTAACTTAACCAACATCTTTGCGAAAGTGGAACATAGAAGGGACGAAGCCCTAAAAACCATTAAACATCCTTCAACGATGGTGAACAACACAATAACATACTCAATTACAAAAAGGCCAAATACCAAAACTATCCTTCAAGATTCAAAGACTCCAACTGAACAGGTCGAACCTGTATACAAATCAATAAAGACAGCGAAAGAGCCACACTATACCCCAAAAACCACAAATTATATAATAGAAAATTCTTCAATACAATACACAGAAGACAAAATTTCCAAAGTAATCAGATCAGGCCGAATGGATGGTGCTCCAGGTCGAATGGAATCCCCCAGGCGATATTCAAATCGGACCCTGATTTCTGGGTATCGCCACTGTCTCGTTTATACAACAAAGTGAGCAGTTCAGGCATACTTCCAGAGAGCTGGAGAGTCTATAATTAACCCTGTATACAAAGGAGGGGACTGGACAGACCAAGCAAGCTACAGAATGATTGCTTTAATAGACTTGGAAGCAAAAGTCTCCTTAGAGACCTGGTAGACTGGTCAGAAAATAACAACATAATCCCTATTAACCAGACTGGATTTCGCAGGGGCTCTGGCACAATCACAAACATTCTAGCTCTAGGATTAATGGCAGACAAGACCGTCCGACAGCGGAGAAACCTACATTTATGCTTTATAGATTTTAAGGCAGCATTTGACCGAGTCAGTAGAGGAATCTTGTGGAACAAACTAAGACATTGGGGCCTTCCAGGACCAACCGTCCGAGCCATAATGCAGCTCTACAGAAATGCGTGGATGCAAGTCAAAGTAGCAGACGGCACTAGACTCACGAGGAAAATAATATACACCGAAGCTGGTCTAAAACAAGGTTGGGTCTTAGCCCTTCACTTGTTTAACCCTTTTATGGCTGACCTCTTGGTAAACTTGCATCCACCACATCTAGGTCCACTACTACTTACGCACCTATCCTATCCAGACTATATAGTTCTGTTAAGCCACACAAGAGTAGGTCTTCAAAGAGGGATCAATGAACTGGAATACTTCACCATGGAAAACTTATTAGAAATGAATATAGCAAAGACAAAAGTTTTGACCATAAGCCACCGTCTCCAAGGGCAACAATTGTATAAACTAGGTAACAAGAACCTGGAGGCAGTATTCGGTTTACAACGGAATTCCTCTCCAGCACAGGTCCCTCTGGAATTTGGACTACTGCAGCAACATCTAGCCTGAAGGTATGCAACAATAAAACTGTGGTACAAAGTTTGGTCAAATCAACAGAATCTACTTAACACCTCTATCTGGAATGTGCAGGAAGATGACCCTCGATCAGCTTAAAACAAGTACTTGCGGTCATCAATAAAGTGAACGAAGGTGGCAGATCTTTGCCAACAGAACCTACCATATTCAACATTTCGACAAACACTGAATAAAATGGCAAAATGGCATTCGCTAATTGAAGATAAAATCGCATTTAGCGGGAGCTCCCATGCATGGATGGTATTGCAATCCTGTTCGGTACTACAACCCGCAGCATATTTGAGCATAACATACTCCCTATATTTAACAAGCATTTGCAATGTAAAGGTCTCACATTACTGAAAGTTTGAGCTAATGGCGTTGCAAATAATAATGCTTATTCGGTTTTTTTTGTTAACAAAAATCCCAGCAATAGCATAAGTAAGGGTGCAGAACCTTATGTGGCCAATAGAGGTCCCTTTACAACTCCACAGGGACACCTAGTAACAGCCTGTGGTACGGCACCCTTTTCTTGCTTCATGGATTATATTTTAGTACTTATGCTACTGCTGGGATATTTTTTTAACAAAAAAAGAAACCTAACAAACATTAACATTTGGGGAGTAAAGCAGTAATACAACCCTTGCCTTACACAAATGCAGATGTAAACTACCTTTTATGAGGTTGTGAGATCCATCAAAGTAAGAAATAAGCCTAAGCGTGGCTGGCATTGACTTTCAGGGAGTGGCACACCAAGGGCCAAGAAGATCCTGCCGCCGAGCTTAATTAAGTCAATCATTTAGAGGTTGGCGGATGGCCCAGTGACCAAAACTGCAAGCATTGATTCAGGAATTACCAGCATTGCCAAAAAGAGTTTGTAATGGACTCTTGCCTAGATCGCGAGTCTATGAATTTTCTGGAGCAGCGATTTAACATGGCTGAATTTGAAACTATATTTTAACGAGCTGCAAGCGGGATAGGGAGAATTTAGAAAGTGCTAAAGAAAGTGCTAGCCTAGCAAGGAACAGACTGCTAAGCATCACTTTGCAAAGTATGAGCAGATGGAGTGAACAGTCTGAGACTTGTGCATCATTGAACGTAAGCCAAAGGTCCTTGCCACACCCAAAGGGCAAATGAAAGCTCCCATGTCTTCATGACTAGACCCCTTATCCAAGCAGTCACTGCTTTCATTACAACATCCAGACACCGCTCCCACCGCCAGTGCTTTGAAGATGCACCCCGATCACGCAACAGTTGTTGACACTATTGAGGTCCTGCTGTGCGTGAATCGTTGATGATTTCTAGATCTACCTTAGTTGACACAAACGAAGAAATAAAAATGCACCATTCAGATGAGAGGTGTAACTGACTTGCCTCCTATGTGATCACTATGTGTGGACATTTTCATGGTTTTAAAGTAGGTGGTGTTTGTCAGATTAGGTCTAAGCTTTGAAACTGCCAGGGATATATCAAAAAGGATGAGCAGCATGTGGTGCAAGCCAATCAAGAGACACGCTACACAAATACAGGGTTTAAGGCTCCAAATATATTCACGCGTCAAAGGCTTCCATAGTACACGGGAATTACTGCGCTATACTCACATGTTAGTGCAACATGCATCTTAAATAGTAAAATAAAAGTGGCACAGTAAACCAGTCTGTTACCCTGAGAAAGGCATTCTAAAAGACAGAAGGTGTTTATCAAATGTGCCTCGGAGAGCTGCAATCTGAGCCTGGCACATTTATCCCATTCAATTTCCCAGATTCCTTCATTTTAGATGCATTGTAACACACACAATAGCCATCAGATACATCCACTTTACTCCGAAACACATAATTAAAAAACATTTACATTACATATAATCACCAAAATGGCCGCCGAGTGGGAGTAGTGCGAACAAGCTCCGGGTTCTGGGATCGCCGTATGGTGAATATCCCGGTGTCACCCAGCCATCCACATCCACATTGTTCGGTACTACAATGAAGCACTTGTTTACTACTCACTCATCAGCTTGAGGCTTGCCTTTCTGCAGGTCTCAGTGGTTTTCCTTTCTTTTTTGCTCTTCTTCAGAGCTGCTCCTTTTCATCGCTGGACGGACCTCTAGACCGGACCGCCTTCGCACAGAGCCCCAGTTGCTTCTGAGCCTGCACATTACTGAATTCTGCCCGTGATGCGGAACGCTGCCGTTGCCTGCACTTAGAGCATCAGACCCCCTTGGACGTCCTGGGGTGGAGCGATCACAGCGGAGCCCGCACCAGCCTGCCTGGCTGCGACAAAGGGTTCTAGCTCCACTGTGGCTGAGAGGTACTGCGGCATTGGCATCCCGCACATAATCTCCCACAAACGGAGCCTCAAAGCTATCCATAGCGTAATTTTATTTATTTATTTATTTTTATTATTTTTTTATTGAACAGTACAATAAAGTACATACAGTGCATAGAAATATGCTACAAAGTGCAATTACAAAATCATTGTCAGTGCAACGTTCCACTTCCAATATATAGAGCCAATTTACAAATAATGCTTTACATCCTTCAAACGTGCAAATTTCCCCGTCCGGGGTAATAAGTGTGTCAACCAGAAACCATTTATGCAAACTATATCTATCATTACCTAACAGCTTATGTGGGTTAATTTAAACCCCTAAATCCGTTTCTTTATCGCGGTCTCCCTCCGCCTCCCATGTTTCCTTTCCCACCAGATACTGCTGAAACAAGGCCCAGAAGTTCTTCGGTCGGTTCCGCAGTGGCAGCAGCTCGCTGTATAGCTCCGATTGCGTATTACAATATATCATGTCCCTGGACCAATCAGAAACAGTTGGAATCGGGCCCCGTGCCCACTTAATAGCAATTCTTAATTTAGCTAGCAGTAAGCCTATATCAATCAATCTTCGGACACCTTTGGGCAACTTCCCTGTATATCCCAGCAAAGCCATTAACGGATTTAATGTGAGTTCTAGGCCCGAACTACGCTCAATGATTGGAATATTTGTTCCCAATATTTAGCTATACGGGGGCACGTCCAGGCCAAGTGCATAAACCCAGCAGGATCTGCACCACACCTTTCACAGACAGCCAGTGCTTTAAATGGGAAAAAATAAGTGCAGGTACTCATTAAAATTAGCCAGAGGTGTAGTGAGGGGGCGGGGCTAAGGGCAAGACATGATGATACTTAACGACTTCTATATTAGTTGCAGCACATACCAGAAACACATGAGAAATGTGTTTATATAAACAAAGCAGCTTAACTCATTACACAAAATGAAAGAGAAATGCGATAATAGGTTAACATTTCCTTTTTTTTGCAATAGTTGCACCTTCTTAATGTCATACTGTTAATTGCTGTTTGGCATAATACTATATATTTTTGAGCACGAGAGTAGGAAGAAACTGAAAATACCCCCACTTCGAACCAAAGCTCTTATTGTACCAAGCAAATGAAGCAAACAATCATGACCCTCCTCCGAAAAATATCTCTTGTCTCTTCCATCGATCTATCCATTCATCCTTTTATCCTACCATTTACCTGCTGAGGTCCACCATTTAACCTTTACATTCTATCGTCTATTCAGTCTTTCATCCATCATTCAGTTTTTCACCATTCCGTCTATTCACCCTTCATATCCAAACCTATCCATCCATCTCCAAACCTATCCATTCATCCTTTCACTCATCCATCTCTTTATCCACCCTTTCCCTCATCCATCAATCCTTTCGCTCATCCATCCATCAACCCTTTCACTCTTATTTCATCCACCCTTTCACTCAATCCCTCCTTTCACTCATCCATCATCCCTACCTTTCATTCATCCATCCAATCTTTCACTTATTCACCCATCATCCGCCCTTTTATCCAATCATCCACCCTCTTTCACCCATGCATGTTTTCACTCATCCATCCATCTATTCATCCATCCATCCATCTATACATCCACCCTTGCTCACTCATCCATCCACTCACTCACCCACCAACCCTCCCTTTTA
Source organism: Calotriton arnoldi (assembly GCA_963921515.1). Classification (NCBI taxonomy): domain Eukaryota; kingdom Metazoa; phylum Chordata; class Amphibia; order Caudata; family Salamandridae; genus Calotriton; species Calotriton arnoldi. The sequence continues at coordinate 1,341,410 of CAWUFW010003486.1, read as the reverse complement.
CGTTATTTATGAATCTTTGTCGCCGAGCAGACATGTACACAGAAGTGCCACACATTTTCTTTAAAATACCTCCTGAGAGTGTCTTAATTCTCTCTCTCTCACTTTTTTCTTATAAAAAACAGGCATACGAATGCAGGCAAACACACAAACATAAAAGGCACACAAAAGACTCAGGTATGATAAAAGCCAAGTTTTCTCTTCACCTACCATGGCTTTCTTAATTGCCACCAGGGCCGGACTGGCTGTAGCCTGATTGCCACTGCCATGATTCCTGTGTTTGCACAAATGCAGAGGACAGTGTGAATGTGATTGACAGCACAGGGCCTGAACGGACCCTGCTCTGTCAAGCACAGCGTGATGGCGAGCACCCGGACATTATTCAAATGAGGCCTGCTGAATAGCTCAGCTGGGGCTCAGATCGGGGCTGCAGAAGTGGCGCCTTGGCTGCGGGAGACACGTTCCACTCCTGCTCACCAGCATAGGCAATGAGCCTACCTTTTCATGAGTACCGGTACTCTCCTCGGCAGTAGAGAAGTGCCGGTACTCAGAGTGATAATTCGAAGAAGTGGCGGTACTCCGTACCGGTGAGTACCGGCCCATTTAAAGCACTGCAGCCGAATCACATATTTCATATTTAAATAGTCGCTCAGGCGTATAATAAACTCCTTGGAGAAATTTGAAATGGATTAGTCGGTGCGTGCCATTCAGTGACACTTTTTTAGTAATGTCGCAGCAATATCCCAACACACTATCATCTAGCGCAGCTCCCAAATCAGTTTGCCATTATAGTCTAGCTTTAATATATTGGTGCCGCCTTTCATCTTGTGTTGTAGAGTATATAATAGAGACCATTTTTCTGGAAGTTTTGCAGCGTAAAATATGGGAGAGAGCCCGCAACTCAGGGGGCTCTAGTAGCTCCGCACCCAGCAGCTCCCCCAGCTCATGTCTGACTCTATGGAACTGAAAGCGAACTAACTGCATGGGAGTTTCTTCCCCAGCAGCCAGCTCATCCCAGCCACGGGCCCTACCCTCCACAAACAGATCCTCGATCTTGGAGACTCCTACTTTGTCAAGCGCCTGTGCCAGCCCTTTCTCACGACTTATTGGCATCCAATCGCACCACTTAATTGGGGTCAAAGGGGAATATAGGATGGCACCTGCCTGTCTTTTTAGCAGGTTATGCCAAGCATGCACTACAGAATTGACGGAGTCCAGAATCCCTGTTCTTCTTATCGGTGCCCGGAACAGCATCACTGGCAGTTGCTCCGGCGCCACCACCGCCTTTTCTATAAATAAATGCGGAGGACATGTTTCCTTTTGCAGCCAGTGGTAAGCGTGGGAGCTTTGGGCTGCCCTATAATAAAGCTCCAGGTCCGGGGCCCCCAAACCGCCCATTGAGTATGGGAGTGTAAGTATTTTCCAACTAACTCTCGGTTGTTTCCCAGCCCAAGCTAGCCTTATGAGGAGAGTGCGGAGTACTTTAAAAATGTGCATAGGCAGAACAATGGGTATATTTAAAAAAAGGAACAGAAATCTGGGCAGTACGACCATCTTCATAAGGGATATAGGTCCCAAAAGCAACAAGGGCAGTCAAATCCAGCGCTCAATATCTTCCTCTAGCCTTGAGATGAGCCTGCCGTAATTCTCCCTAATCACCAAGACAGAGTCCGTATGAACCCTGATTCCGAGGTATCTAATAGCTTCAGCTGACCACTGCAAAGGGTAACCCAACTCAATCTGTAGCATGGCAGGAGTTAGGGGAAAAATAGTCGACTTCGCCCAGTTGATTTTCAACCCCGATCTATCCCCATACCTTACCAGTTCTTCAAGAAAAGGGGTGAGATTAACCTCGGGATCTCTTACATACAGCAGCGTGTCATCTGCATAAGCTGACACGATGAGGTTATACTCGGGGAATCTAATACCCCTATGACTATGGTATTCCCTGAGGGTGTAGGCAAGCGGTTCAGCAACTAGGGCGTACAGCAATAGGGATATGGGACACCCCTGCTGTGTGCCCGTCGATATTTTTATGGGAGACGTGACAATGTCCCCGACTCATATTCGGGCAGATGGAGAACCATATAAGACCCCCACCAGACGCAGGAAGATATCACCCACACCCATGCGCCTCAAAACCGCGTACATGAATGACCACTCTACCGAGTCGAAGGCCTTTTCGGCATCTAAAAAGACCGCCGCTGTAGGAGAGTAGGATCTGCCTCTTATGTTGCCCCCACTTTTTTTCTGATGTTTACACTGGGTTCTGGCTATAGTCTGGCTGGGTCCCTGCTAATCAGGACCCCAGCCTCTCTGTTCTCTCTAAACGACTTGGAGTGCACTCTAGGTGCACTAGTGATTGGATGCTGTGGTTCCTTTTGAGTCCCTAGTATATGGTACCTTAGGTACCAAGGGCATAGGTACTTCACAGGCCTACCAGGGGCTGCAGCATGTATTATGCCACCCCTGGGAAGCAGACTAAATCTGACACCACAGGCCTGCTACTGCAGCCTGGGTGAGGAAGTGCTAGCACCCCTCACTGAGATATAGGTTCCCTATATCTCTCCTGCACACACATATAAACCTATCAGTCACCCCTAAGGCAGGCCCTATCAATCCTGAGGGCAGGGTGCTTGGCTTCTATGTGAGGGGGTGCCTCTGCCTGAGCAGGGCCCCTCTGCAGCTCTCAGAGTACATTCTCTGGTGCTGTTTGTGGATGCGGTTAAACCATATACTTTTAAGTGCAATATATCCTCGCGGTAAAATGCTAACTTTGGAATGGCTGCATCGAAACATGTCGTGTTTGGTGTCAAACATCTTGGAATACTACCCCCCGCCAGTCCTGGCGGCAGGGGTAGCATTCCACCCTTCTAGAGGGATAGACATGTACCTACTGTGGAAACGCGGTAGAATCCTGCAGAGCCCTGGCATCACAAAATGGATGCCACCAGTCACAGACACTGGGCTGCCCTCCTGCTGATGACCAACACTCGCAGTGGAGGAAGGCCAACAATAGATATCCTGTCCCAAGGGGGTGTGACCACCTTCCAGACAGGGTTTAGTGTATTGGGGCTGGGTGGGTGCACTCTTAGAGTGCTTTGAAGTCCTGCACTGGGGGAGCAGAAGGCTCCTCTGTGCATATGCCAGTTCAAACCGGCTCAAAGGCTACCTGCCCCTGCTCTGGCGCGAAACTGGACAAAGGGAAGTGGGTGTAGCCACCCACTCCCCTGACCCTCCCATAGGTAGGGTCATAGAGCTAGTCCCTCCCTTTCTTTTAGTATAAGAGGGGGAACCTGTGCATTGCACCCTAGATTTCCTGGACGACGCTCTACAAGAAGAATCCCGGACCTTCGACGTTCCACTACCTTTGGAAGACTGAAGAATCTCCTTGGAGTCAAGGAGTGACTCCCTGCTTGGCAGGCACCAAAAACTACAAACGACGGTCGCAAACTACGCCGCTCCCGCCGGAGTCCGAAGTCCCTGCAGCCCAAGAAGTAGATTTCCTGACTTCTCAAAGGCCATCGTGAGTCCCCAGCGAAGCTGAGGCCAGTGGACCCCAAGAGTAATGAGAAACTGCGACCCCTGGGTACCGTGCACTATTGTCGAGTGCAACCCCTTCACAACGTTGCACGAACTTGTGCTTTGGACCCCGTGTGGTCCCAGCCTCCAGCAGGAATCCTTCCGAAGATCAGAGGCCTACCACGTCCCGAGTGACCGTAGGCCCCTGTGAGCGAATCCTCCCGAGGCGTCTTCGCGATCCCTTGCCAGCCGGCTTGTGGGTCCCCAGAAGACTTTCTAAAGAAACCAAAGGGCTCCTCTGGTTGCTCCAGGCCTGCCCTGACTTACCTTCGCTGGGTGAGTCCCACAGACCTTGCTGGTCTGCGCCATTGCCTCTTCACACTTTCCCCGAGACTTGCTGTTACCAAGGCTTGTTGGCTCCGATCGAGTCGCCGACACCGCAGTAAGCTGCAGACATCGTGGGACACACCGAATCCAGCTCCTGGTCATCGTCGATGCCTCCTGGACCTCGTGGCTGAAGAGTCAAGGCAACCGCGGACGACCTGAATCTTGCGACGATGGTGGGCATCCATCTTCCTTGCCCTGAGTCACTACCAAGTGACTTTGAACACTGTCCCCTCTGCTTTCAGGTCTTCCATCTTCCGAATCCAGGCTTAGATTCCTCCGGACACTTCTCCTGTCGCCGCAAGCAGCAAGTCTTCACTGGCTCCCATTGAAAACGACGCCGCGACCCGACACCAAAGAACACCTATGCACCCGGCTCCCCTGGGTGAGGTAACTTTAGCACTACGGTGCTCCTGTGGGTGTGGGCCCTAGAACTACTTACCCAGTAAGTGACTTGCTTGTAGCTTCCCTAGAAGTGTCCTAAAACTCTAACTTTCTAAGTGCGACAATTGCGCTGACTCGTACAGGGTTCGCGTCTGTGTTAGACACACCGTGTCCATCTCCTTTGTAACACTATCTAAAACTGTATCCTTCGACTCGTACTGAGTCCGATCGGTGTTCGCCTCGAACACACAAAGGGCCTGTAACACTGAGATCTCCATTGCACTGACTCGCACAAGGTTCGCGTCTGTGTTAGACACAGCGCGTCCAACTCCCTTGCAACTCTATCTGTGACCGCGTCCTTCGACTCGTACAAGGACCGATCGGTGTGTTCGCCTCGAACACGCAAGGGGCCTTTAACATTGAAATCTCAATCGCGTCTGTTCGCATAGACTCGTACAGGACTCGCACCGGTGCCAGGACACCGCGTCCGTCCCCTGTGGGTCTCCTACAACTACCTGGGGTGGTTCTTGGGGGTCCCTCGATTCTAGATGCCCTAGACCTAGGTCTAGCAAACTAAGATTGTGATATTCGATTGTGCTTAACTTATTTTGATAACATTTGACTTGTACATATGTTCCTGACCTCTAATCTCATAAAGAGAGTAGTAGAGAGTGTTTATTAATAAATACATATATATTTGATACATATACCTGTGTGGTGTCTTTTCAATTGGTGATTCAAGAGATTGTGTGGTAAAACAAGCTGCTTTACATTCCTTCAAGACTTAGCCTGAAGGCTGCTCTCCACAGCTACCATTAGGATAGCTTTCTATAAAGGTTGTCTTAAACCTATCTACCATAAGAGTCGAATTGTTCTGGTGCAAGGTGTCCACTTTAATTAGTGAACAGCATATACCAGGCCAACTTCTCACAGCCGCCGCCTTGATCTCTGGCCTGATATGTTGTATTGCTCCGAAAATCGTTCTAAGATTATAAGACAGGTTACGTTCTGGGACAAACCCCGCCTGTTCAGGGCCAACCAGCGTGGGGACCAAAGGGGCAAGGCGGTTAGCCAGGACTTTCGCAAAAAGCCTTGTATCGACGTTAAGAAGCGATACGGGTCGAAATGACGAGCATTCATCCGCCGGTTTACCGGGCTTTAGGATCGTTACTATAAGCGCTTCTCTCATGGAGGCAGACATCATTCCCTCCTCACCCATCTCTTCAAAAAGGGGGCACAGGTGCGGAATTAGTAGATCTTTAAACTCTTTGTAGAACGCAACAGTAAGTCCGTCCGCCCAAGCTGCGCTACCCGATCTCATCAAGCTCAATGCCTCCGATATCTCATGAGCATCCAATGGTCTCATAGGGTACTCCCTGTGTTCATCAGAGAGCCAAGGCAACTGAACTTGTTCTAGATAATCTATAATGGCTGCCTCGTCCGTGGAAACCTTTTTGCCATATAGGTCAGTGTAAAATTGACTAAATCTATTTGCAATGCTTGTGGTTTCAGTAAGCACACTTCCATCGGCATCGTGTATTTCCATCACTTTCGCAGTCTCCCTTCTGCCACGCAACAAAACAGCCAGCACCGCCCCAGGTCGGTCTCGCTCACCATACGTTCTAGCCACTGCATACTTCCCCATATGTTTAACTTTGCAATCTGCAGTTTCATGGTATTCAATTAGCGCCTCTTTCAATCTTTCAGTCATGCTAGGGCAGTCATTCTCTACTGCTTCCTTTTCCAGCTCAGCTAGCCTCTCCTCCAAGCAGGCCAGCCGCCAGCGGATGGAGCGCAATACACCAGAATGCTTGGACATGGCAATCCCCCAAATATATACATTAAATGTTTCCCATATCATGGCGAACTTCTGGACAGACCCTATATTAGTCTCAAAAAACACTCTGGGGTCGATTCCGATTCGGGCCGGAAAAAGCACCGATTGACTCGGATCCGGAAAAAATACCGACCGACACGCACCCGTGGCGCCCGACACGCCAAGTACGATGCAAGGCGCGAAAAATCCGACCGACACGTAACGAAACCAAGCCGACCGACCGAGCCGCACGGAAAACAGCAATCCGGCCGGAAAAACACGCGAATCCAACCGACCGACAAGCACCCGGAACAAATCCGACCGAAACGTACACGCTAACTCCAAACCGCTAAGTACGATGCAAGGCGCGAAAACCACGAGCGAGTCGGACGGAGGACAAGCCGTACGACTGACACGCATACAAAACCGAGCCGAAGCAACACAATACACCGCGACCGACGCGTACGCAGCATAGAAAACTGCACAAACACAGCGTGAACGAAACGGAAAACACCGTACGAGGCCAATGCAGGGTCCGACTCGGTCACAAGAACGTTTCCAACATACACAAACAGCACAAAGGAAAAATCACCCAAAAAAAGGCCAAACAAGCAATTACCAAGCCAATAAATACTGGGGGGGTGGGGACAGAGAACAAAGACACACCCACAACTCCACCTATATAAAGGACACAAATCACTACCATGAGCCTTTGCAAATGCCATTCCACTGCCAGCACCCAAGAGGAAGCAACCACACACCCACAGCTCATCCCTCACACAAGCCACACACCATCAGCACACCTACAAATACATACCTCACATACACCCAGCAAAACACACACTCACACACCCTCACCTGCACACCAACACACACATCACTCACCATCACCACCCATCACCATGCCCCCCAAGAAGAATCACAAGTTCCTAGATTGTGAATTGGAAGTCCTGGTAGACGAGATCCTCAGGGTAGAGCCACAGCTGTTTGGCACATTGGTCCAACAGACCCCCATGTCGCAGAAAACCAAGATGTGGGAGAGGATCATCAACAGGGTGAACGCACAATCACCATGTCGGCGCACAAGGACCGACATCCAGAACAGGTGGTATGACGTGCGCAGGAGGGTACGGAAACTGCTGAAGCAAGACTACATCAACAGCCAACACACCGGCAGTGGCCCTCCTGCCAAGCCAATATACCTCAGGCCCTGGGAGGAGAAGGTGCGGGCCATCCTACCGCCAGTGAGCATATATGGACTAGAGGACATCCCAGAGCCTGGTGAGTACACAACAAATGTACACAATATACTACCACAAAACACACACACATCACTGTCAAGGGAGAGTCAAACCATGCACTCATAGCAATCACACAGCAACCAGAACAGAATCATCCCAAAATGTGTATGTCAGTCAGAGAAACACAACACATGACATCAAAAAAGTCACATCCAACCGTGCCAACACATGTACAAACACAACCACAACTACAGCTAGGCAGTGGCACAAATAGAACTAACAAACACATCCACACATGTAGCCACCACAACAACACCAACACACAGTGAAGACCACTCAAAGGAAGGAATTCTGTGTATGCTGGCCAAGTCAGTGTAGCCAATAGCATCATGGGAGTCGCAGTCACACATATTGCCCGCCCCAAAACTGTCCCATCAACACCACCATGAACCATGCGCACATCACAGGGAGTGGAGAAGGACTCACAAGATGGCTGACACTGGCTACTGCTGTGGGGAGCACAAGGCCCTGCTGGCAACTGTGCACCAACAAACAGCAGGACACCACTGACTGACATCCTGAGAGACAACTTACACTCCCTGCAACGCAAGCACGTTCCATGGTGGGATAACTGACTGGCTGGCTGGGTGGGAAGGAGGTCTGGCTGTCAACCAAACACAAGCAATGCAGACCATGTTCACACCCCAGAAAATACATAGAAATGCTCAAATAATGCAGGACAATGTGCCACACCAATATCAACTCCTGACTGTGACGACTTAGGACAATGCAATGTACAGGCCCGCACCCAGAGGCACAGTCACAACTGTCATGTGTGTCAACCACTGATGCCTGCAGAAACATGACATACATTGTTTGTGTCTCCCAAAAACAGGTGATGATGGGGACACAGCAGCAGACGCTGAGGAGTCCCAGTCCCAGGCTCAAGAGGATGCCGAGCTCACTGGCGTCGTACAGCCTCTGTCCTCCTCGGACGATGAAGAACAACCTGGCACATCCGGTGCAAGTCAACATGCAGCACCAGCAGGACCACCAGCTGCAGCACCAGCAGGACCACCAGCTGCACCCCCTGCACCCACCCCTACAACGACTGTCACCACGAATACCATCCCTGCCGACATGGACAGAATAAGGAGCAACACCAGCACAATGACCCTGGACCAACCTGGGGCCATGGACACCACCACCACCACCAACCCCCAAGGTGGACCAGGGTTATCTGTGCGTGCCACTGCACACACTGCACATGTCAGCAGGGGTGGTGGGAGGGGTGGGAGACAGAGGTCGCTGCTTGCAGACGTTGCTGGTGTGCATGACGACCCACAACTGGTACGCATAGCTGATGCGTACCAGTCCAGCACCGGAGAGCTCAGCCAGGTAGTGGGGCTCCTCAGAGACATTAAACAGCAGCAGGCTGCCCATCATGCCCGCTTGGACTCCCACATGTCCCACGTGGAGTCACACATGTCCCGTGTGGACTCACACATGTCCCGCGTGGAGTCCAAGTGGGATGCACTGCATGAGATGACGGCGGTGCACATGGACATTTTACAATGCCTCCGCCAGATGAACAGCAACCAGTCCACACCTCCCTGTGTGCCAACAACATCTGGTGCCGAACAAACTGCAACTGCCACAGGGAGGGAGGAGGACTCTGGCGGAGAGTCCCCTGCACCGCAGCAGCCTGCACTTGAGGGCCCCTCCCCAAGAAGAGGGGTCGTCCGAGGAGGGAAAAGTGAGAGGCCGATGGCCAAGCGCAACTCCCAGGAAGCCTGAACCTGTTCTGGATGTTCGCCTTTGTGCACAGACTGTTCACCCTGTTGACGGCAACACTACTCCCACACATTGCATGGGGAGTACAAGTTGGACCAATGTGTCAGACAACTGTGGCCCCGATACTGGGGATCCTGTCTACCCGGACTTTCAATTCACCTAGGAACTTGGGATTGCAAGATTCATGTACAGCACAACCCATCCTATGCACTATTAACACAAATGTATCACAATAAACACACTAATACACCATACTTGCCTCTGTCGTGATTCCAACGTGGGTGCTGTTATGGGGATGATGAACTGCAAAATTACACTGTGTATGCGAACTGCAACAGCAAGGACAACACAGGTATGTGAGTACAGGCAACGTGACACACATGAGGGAGACACACCACCAGGGCTACACGACACACACACACCTAGGCCATCTGACTCATTGCCTACACTGATGTTGCCAGGGAAGACGGTGCAATGCACAGACACCACACCCATTCCCAGTTGTAGTCAAGTAGCCCACAGGTGCAGTAAGCAAATGGCAGTCAAATGTGTGACCACAGACAACGCACATCACTAAGTGAAGCACAGGTTTATTACACAGTAGCAACATGCCGTAACCACTACAGATGCAAGGTAACCCCACCTGGTAGCGGGCACACAGTCAACAACTGTAGATGGAAGGAAGTCCATGGGTGTGGCGCACATCACCTGTAGGGACACAACAGCTACCAGCCTGGATGTGCAATCACGTCGTCGGTGGACACAGTTGACCAAACGAATCTGAAAGTACCCTGTGAAGGACAGAAATGACACACAGTCAAAAGCAATGGAGTACAGGACAGAACAGCAAAACTCATGCACAATACATGTTACAAGATACCCACCCAGAACCAAGTTAGCATGTCAACACTGTTGGGGAGTACAGCCCACCTGTAAGCACACATCGCAACACACATCCAGTCAAGTAGCCCATGGACACACTCCAACAGCACCAGAGCACCACCCACACATCATGCCAACTCACATCATTGACATGACACCTCAGGATACTCACATTCAGCTAAAGAAGTTGGTGATGAGCTGTGTGCGGACATCACCATCACCATCATCATCATCATCGTCACTGGCATCGTGGTCCAGGCCAGGATCCTCCACAGGTGGCGGATGTTGGTCATCGTCATCCTGGATGAGAGGCAACTCCTTCCGCACTGCCATGTTGTGGAGCATGCAGCAGACGATGATAATCTTGCACACTTTCGCAGGGGCATATGGGAGGGACCCTCCGGTCTTGTCCAGGCAGCGGAAGCGGCTCTTCAGGAGACCAAAGGTCCGCTCAATCACTCTCCTGGTCCGACCATGTGCCTCATTGTAGCGCATCTGGGCAGGTGTCACAGGGTTCCTGAGGGGTGTCAGCAACCACGGCATGTTGGGGTATCCCGAGTCACCTACGGACAGACAAGTGCACATTAGCTGACTTGGAAAAGTGGGCGGAATACTACAGATCAGATCACACACAATGGCACAAAGTCAGTACACACCGACAAGCCAGGCACGCTGGTTCTGCATCTGTGCCATCATCCTGGGGATGCGACTACTCCTCATCACAAAGGCATCGTGTGCTGAACCAGGGAAACGGGCACACACGTGTGTGATGGTCATGTCTGCAAGACACACCACCAGTGCATTGACCGAGTGGTAGTGCTTGCGGTTCCTGTAGGCCTGCTCCTGGGCCTGTGGTGGTACCAAAGCCACATGTGTCCCATCAATGGAGCCAATGACATGCGGCATCCTCCCCAGGGCATAAAAGTCACTCTTCACGTCAGTGAGTCGTCGCAGTCTAGGGAAATAGATGTACCGGTTCAGGAAGAGCAACATTGCTGCCAAAACATCGCGGAGCACACGGCTGAACATGGTCTGTGACATCCCACCAGCAGACGCCACAGTATGTTGGAAGGTACCGGTGGCAAAGAAGTGTAGGGCTGCCATCACCTTCACCTTGGGGGTCAGCGCTGTAGGATACGGCCGGCCAGGCTGCAAATGTGGGGACAACTGCACTGCCAAATCCTCAATCAGCTGCCTGGTGAAGCGGTACCGTCGGATGCTGTCCCGTTCCACCATCGTTGCCAGGTCTGGGAATGGCCGATGGACAGCAGGAGCCCTGCAGTGCAGAGGAGAAGTAAGCAAGATCGTAAGTCACCCCACATATGCAGCATTGAACACACTCAAGATCCCAACATACATCATCATGAGGCACAACTACATGAAGTGTGCAGTACCGGAAGGACATGTATGGTACATACATGGCCAACATCTGTCAACAGGGTCCTACAGGTGGCATCAATTTGTCCCAGGTTGGCCCATTGGATATCATGATGCCGTGTCACAGTCACCCCCCACAGTGACATGTGAAGACAGATGTGCCCCAGGCACCACAGCTCAGCGACAGGTACATTCCCAGGGACCCTGTAATGCCACATGGACACTGGCATCACCTGGAGTATCATGTGTACACCACAGCAAAACAAACATGACCCCCACAGGTACTTGCCATGGCAGGACAGACATGGACGTCTGTGACACACACGCACAACATCAGAGTCCATGCACACACAACGTGGATGTGGAGACTGTCTCCCATTGTGCACATGAAATCAGAGACATTGTAAACACTACATGCACAAAGACTGTGGAGGTCCATCACTATTGTGCCACTGGGACACCCTGGCTCAAACATACCGTCCCACATGGGACTCACGGGGTATGGGACATGACATACACAAACACCACTGTGAAATGTGACCATTGACACATGCACAGATATGAACAGTTGCACATCACAGTGGTCACGTACACGTAACACCCAGGATCCTGTCCCCATGAACACGTGCACAGCCTGGGGGTGGCTGCCCACAGGTGACACCCACAGGACAACATGTACACCAACATACAGACAATAGGAAATGCAGCCTTACATGCCTTATGATAAGGTTTGGACAGGCTGCCGTGATGTAGGTGTGCCCCTCACTCCCTGGGAGCTATCTGTGTCTGGCATATGTCCATCTGAGACAGGCATGCTGACCTATGCCAGTCACATGTACAGTGATGCGTTGTACTGCAATGGACCGATCGGTGCCTCCGGCCGGCCCATTGCCTTCAATGTGTGCGGGTACGCGTTGTACCCCTGTGCGCGTTGTACCGCAATGGACCGATCGGTGCCTCCGGCCGGCCCATTGCCTTCAATGTGTGCGGGTACGCGTTGTACCCCTGTGCGCGTTGTACCGCAATGGACCGATCGGTGCCTCCGGCCGGCCCATTGCCTTCAATGTGTGCGGGTACGCGTTGTACCCCTGTGCGCGTTGTACCGCAATGGACCGATCGGTGCCTCCGGCCGGCCCATTGCCTTCAATGTGTGCGGGTACGCGTTGTACCCCTGTGCGCGTTGTACCGCAATGGACCGATCGGTGCCTCCGGCCGGCCCATTGCCTTCAATGTGTGCGGGTACGCGTTGTACCCCTGTGCGCGTTGTACCGCAATGGACCGATCGGTGCCTCCGGCCGGCCCATTGCCTTCAATGTGTGCGGGTACGCGTTGTACCCCTGTGCGCGTTGTACCGCAATGGACCGATCGGTGCCTCCGGCCGGCCCATTGCCTTCAATGTGTGCGGGTACGCGTTGTACCCCTGTGCGCGTTGTACCGCAATGGACCGATCGGTGCCTCCGGCCGGCCCATTGCCTTCAATGTGTGCGGGTACGCGTTGTACCCCTGTGCGCGTTGAACTGCAATGGACCGATCGGTGCGCACCCATTGACAATGGGCTTGCCTGGCAACGGACGCGTTTTCGAATTTCGAACGAGTCGGTTGCTGGAAATTCAGTTGGTCACCCACAACAATGTTGCAAAATCATGTATGTCATGAAGTTGAAGATTTGAAGGATGCTGTGGGCGTGTTTAGGTGCTGCTATTCCATGGATTGGCCAGATTCAGAAGATGCAAACGACTTGGACCTATCACTTTGGACACAAGGGACAGTATCTGCCTCTCCAGCACATATATATTGCTGGCTGTTCCCCTGAGAGCCCACTTGCCTGCACTACATGCTCCAAGACGACATCTGCCACTGCACTGCTGCTGTCTCTGCCCCTCTGGACCCTGCAATGGCACGTACTGTGGAGAGAGCCCCAGCCTTCAGCCTTGAAGAGAACCAGGCCCTGCTGGACAGCCTACTTCCACAGTACAGCAAGCTGTATGGGACACCAGGGGAGCAGGTGAGTGTCCTGTGCACTGCCTTTCTGAATGTGCATTTTGTCAGACTAGCAAGGCTGAGAGTCTGCACGCCACTGGCTAGCAGGCTCACTGAGTAGTTGTCACCCCCCATAGTGTGTAGTGACTTGCACTGGACAGGTATGGTGCAGTGACAGTGCTTCTGAACAGGGTTTTACTCCCCATGCAATGATACCATGTAGTGACTTCTGGAAAACTGTCCATGGGCAGCCGTGCACTGCCTGTGTACACCATGTGCCCCTGTGATTGCGACATGTATATGCAACTGTGTCATGCACGGATATGTTGCATGTGTAGTAATGGCCTTATCACTTTGTCATCCTGACAGGCTTCTGCCCATCGGAAGCAGGAGATATGGAAGGACATCGTCCGGGCTGTCCGGTCCGTGGGGGTCTACAAGCGCCGGATCCGCAACTGCCAAAAGAGGTGGCAGGACCTTCGGGGCTGGACCCGGAGGATTGCACGGGTCCAGCTGAAGCTGTCGCCTCCTCGCAGGAGGGGCGGAACACGGACCCTGACCCCCCACATGCTCAGGATCCTGGCGGTGGTCTTTCCAGACCTGGATGGGCAGCTGAAGGCCAGAGAGCAGCAAGGAGGGGGTGAGTCAAAGACTGCACTGTGAACTCTGTCTAACATGCTATGTGCCCTCCTCGGGCCTGGTTAAACTGCCACAGTACAGCAGTCATGTTGTCCAGGAGCCATGTCCCTCTATTGTGCACTGCCCACTCCTCATCTGATACCCAGGTGTGGCCCTTACATGCAGGGGATTCTGTCACTTAGGACTGTGTCCTTGCAGTTTGCTTGACTCAAGGTGGGAGACAGCATCTGTTTCCCTGACTCTGTGGTGGGCATCATGGGTGGGTCCATTGCTTACACAATGCCTGTATTCTGACATGTATTCGGCGTGTTACTTTGATCTGTGGTCCAATTGCTGAGCTGATCCACCACATGTGGCTGGGGTATCTGGCACACACCCATGCTGCGGGTGGGAACAATGTTTGGGCCCCAGGAGTATGTATATGACGTGTGTCACACATACTTAGCCAGCTGCCTACAGTCCAGGGCTCAACCCTCATTCATGTGGGGCTGGACAGTCATGCCTACTCCAGGCCATACAATACACTCTGTACTCCCACTCCCGTGTATCAGCTGTCACATTGTGCGCAGTGATTTGACCCCTCAGGTGTCTGCCTCTGTGTCAGTGTGCTGTGGATTAGTCGCCAGGACTGCTGTGGAGTTTCTTGGTAGGGGCTCAGCATGCCACTGGAGATGTGACCATAGGAGACGATACTTGTGTGACACATAGGTGTCTGATCAGCTGCCCATGCGGACTGGGGCATGTGAATGTGAAGTTCAGGCAGCTGTTCCCCATGCACAGCAGAGTGTGAGGGGCTCAGGTTCAGAGGGTAGTGTCACAGGTCTACCATATGTCCAATAGGTATGACCTGGACAGATGAGGGTTAAGAGGATGTGTTGTGGGGGGATGTACATGTGCACTTGTGCAGCTCCAGGACTTGCATTCCCCATGACCTACTATTGTGTCACAGTGCAGAGTGTTGTTGCCTGGCTGCAAAGTCATACATCACTGAGACAGTGATGTATGACTTTGCAGTCATGCCTCCGCCATGGCATGTGTCTACTGATTGTTGAGCCTGCAGGGGAGTGACATGTGCTACATGCACACCATAGTGGCGCTGGCTATCAGGACATGGGTGCATCATGGTGTCTGTCGCTGGTATGCATCACATGCATTTCCTATTTGACTCTGGGCATCCCTTTCATCCGGAAACCTGTACTGACTCAGTGGCAAGAGCTGTGATGTGTCCACACCGTGTCCTCTGCACTGTCCAACTACTGTGTACTTGGTGCATGTGTCCACACTGGGGTGTTGCAATCCAACAGACACCAGACAGATGGGTGCAAGGCCATGTGGGATGTGAGTGCCATGCTTGGCATCAGACTGACAATTGGCTTCTCCTGTTCAGTTAGGGCACTTTTAGCAATGTACAACTAATGATGCCAGGGCTTGCTCTGTGATGTGCTGTGCTCACAGTGGTGTGTGCGTTATGTGCAGGTGACTGATGTCTGTCTGTTTCCCCATTGTTTGCAGATACATCCACGGCCACGGAAGGGGACAGCTCCACGGACCAGGAGGAGCCAGAGAGCCAGACTGGGTCAGCAGCCGAGGAGTGGTCGGAGGGACCCAGTGGCACGGAGGGCGAGGGGAGCCACACCGAGGAGTCCTCAGCAGCATCCACCTCAGCTGAGGACCAGAGCAACTCGGAGGATGACTCCCTTGTGGAGGCGGGTGTCAGCAGCCACCACACCCCAGCTAGTGTTGCTGTCCCCGCCACCACCAGCACCACCACCGCCCTCCCATCGGCTCCCATTCCCCAGGTCCGTGGAGGCTCCCATGTCCGGGAGCGTGTCTCCTTTGGGCCAGGCACCGCAGCCCCTGCCCCTGTGTCCCCTGCTGCCCTGAGTGAGGAGTCTGTGTACCTCCTTCGCCAGCTCCATGTAGGGCAGACAGCCATGCTGAGTGTCCTCCATGCGCACACCGCGCTGTTGACTCAGCTGGTGTCGTTCATGGAGGGCATCTCATCGGGCATGTCTGACCTACAGAGGGGCAATAGGTCCATGGACTCCTCCCTGACGGCAGCAGTGTCCCTCCTCAAACGGTCCCTCACCCCTCCTGCCTCTGCTCCATCCACACTCCCCAGCACCTTACCCATCCCAAGCACACACACACCGGCACAGGCACACACCAGCACACACACATCCAGCACACTGACACGCACGCCAATGACAAAACGCACACGCACGCACATTCAGGGGACTGAAGCCAGACTCACAGGGGATGGGGCCCTGGAACACACACACGCATCCACATGCACTGCGCAGTCCTCAGTTCCCTCTCCCTCCAAAGCACCCTCCCTTGCCTCACCTGCAACCCCAAAGTCACAGCAGCTCTTCCTCTGTGACCTCGGCCTCTTCCCCACCGATGAAGCTGCTCCAGCATCCCGGGGGAAGAGGAAGCCCACCCACACGGAGCAGAGTGCCCCTCGCCCCCGGACACCCTCCCCCAGGCGCAGACGGACTGAGGCCCCCACCCGCAAGTCCCCACGGAGTCCTAAGAGCAAGACCCCGCCACCGCCCTGCAGCTCAAGCACCAGGTCTCCTTCCTCCATCCCTCAGGCCCCCACTCCACAGGTGCCCCCACCACACCCTGCCCCAGGTTCCCCCACCCACAGATATACCATCCCCAAGATGCTCCGGCCTTCTCCCCCTGCCACTTGCTCTCCCAGCACCACACCCCCGCTGCGCTTGTCTGTGCCACTGATGTGGTGAGGGTGTCCTCCCCCTCTGTCCAACCCACCTTGCCTGTTCCCCATTCTCCTCCCCTGGAGGTAGGCACTGCAGTGGAGTCCACTACCGCCCTGTCTGACTTGGGCACTGCAGTGGCGGACCTGTCCACTGCATCTGCAGGGTCCACTGCAGTTGTGCCGGCACCCACGACATCTGAGTCATGCCCCCCAGTTGTGCCGGCACACACCATGTCAGACACCTCCACTGCAGTTGTCAGTGGCTCTCCAGCACCCACCACCCCTTCCCTGACTCCCCCTGGTGAGCCCTGATCCTGTCCCTGCGGTGCCTGGCCTGCCCCCCGGTTGCCCCTCCTAGTGGATTGTCCCTGGTTTTGTGCAGGCATGCGTAGGGTGACATCTGCCAGTGTCACCCTGTTTGAACTTTGACAATGGACTGGCCATTGGCCTTTGCTCTTTTTTTCTGGACGTCGTTTTCAATCAACACATATGCTGAATAAAGCAACTTTCTTTTCTCTAGTGCTCATGCTTCAGATGTACATGTTGTTGGTGCTGCTAACCATGCCCTTGCTGCAGTGATGGTGATATCTGGTCTCATGATTATGAGGTGTTACTGTGCAGGAACCCATGTGGTCCAGGGGGAATGTGTCCTATCATGTGGTGTATCCATGTCATCCATAGCAGCATCTGAGGGTGTCATGTGTTCAGTATTTGGCAATGGGATTTCCTACTTACATTAGCAATTTCATATCTGTGGCTTCCACCCCTGCACATCTGTTGTGCCTTCCATTGTTGGATTTGTCTACTTCCCTGACCGTGTTGCCATCTCCACTGGACATGCAGGTTTGGGCATCAATGGGGAAGGACTCATCCGTGTAGTCAGTGCAACATTGCTATACAAGTGTGTTGGATCTGTGCTGATGATTCCGTTGGCACATCCATGACCAGGCTGATGTGATGGGAGCCCTCATTTGGTGCTAATTGTTGATTGTGTGACCAAGTGCTCAGCTGACATGATGGGGCCCTACTGAGTCAACATATGGCACAGCTTTCCTCACACAGGAGTGGAGTCCCCTCATGGCAGTGTGTACACGTGTGACATTGCCTGCGCCCAAGGTGTGTGTTGTGTGTGCATGTCTGTGTGTTCACTTCCATTTATCTGCGCATGCTGTGATCCCTAGTGTTGTACCTGTTTGTGATGCTTGCTGACTTGAGCTATGTTCCCCCAAAGTCTTCTCCCTGTGTTCTCTGTGATGTGGGTGCATGGCACATTACTGGTCATCAGGGTGTCACCCATAGGTGTGTTTGCTGTCAGGGCTGAGTTTGTGTGCAGACGCAGATGGGTCACAGTCAGGTTTCCCCTTGGCACTTGTTGTTTGCCCCTGTCATGTGATTTTCAGTTCGTGTTATCTTTCAGTGATTGTGACACGTTGTGTGTGTGACTGCTGGCACTCCTCAGGGTCCGGGCTGCAATGTTGGTTGTTGTCTATGTGTGTTCTTTGTGGGTGACCTTGGCTTCTTCATTGGTGTGTGACTGTGGCTGGGATCCCATTGGTTGGTGTGGTATCGCCGTCATGTCCATGTACAGCGTAGTGTGCAGTGTGTCAGACATTCAGGAGTCTTGTTGAGTGGCCATGTGTGATGTGTTTCTGCACCTTGGTTCCCACCCACCACCCTGGAATGGTCATGGGTGCATGTGCAATGTCACCAGTGCATGTGTACTTCACTGCTGCACATTGTTGGAGGTCGAGGGGTGTGGTCTTGAGTGTGTGCAGATGGGAGTCGTTGCCCAGCTAGTCCCCTGCCTCCATGTTGGCCTTGGCTTACTGGCCATGCTGATTGATTTGTGCTTGTGTAGGTGTGATGGTAGTTTGTTGCTCAGGACACCTGACTGTGGTTCACAGTGTGAACGACATTTAGCTTTGTCATCACAGTGGGATTTTTATTCAGCCCAGGGTCACCACATTGTGGGGGCCCTGGGGGTG
The DNA here is from genome assembly GCA_963921515.1 of Calotriton arnoldi. Classification (NCBI taxonomy): domain Eukaryota; kingdom Metazoa; phylum Chordata; class Amphibia; order Caudata; family Salamandridae; genus Calotriton; species Calotriton arnoldi. The sequence goes on along the minus strand of CAWUFW010003486.1, from coordinate 1,322,684 downwards.
GTGCTGTGGTGTGTCTGTGTCTTGCTGTGTCAGTTGTTGTTCCTACGTGCCTGTGTGACATGTGTGTTTTGTGCTCCCTCTCATCTGACAATGCCTGCTTGCCCACATAGGGGATTTGGATCCATGAGTTACCTTAGTGTGGCAGTGTATGCACATCTGTATGATTGGTATTCAGCTCTCCTCATGTGTTGTGTGGTTGCCTGGGGACACTGGCACCCCCACCCCTCACCTGCTGTGTATGATGACAGTGTTGGTCTGCCTGTTTGTGTTTGTGCATCTGCACCACTGCATTGGCATATCTTGGGTGTGCCATTGGCTGTATGTTGTTTGGTGTGTTTCCCCTGCTGTCCCTGGGACTCCTAGGTCATCGGTCAGCACAGTGATCATGGTTTGTGTGTCCCATTGCTGCCATGGTATGGTATCTGTTCACCTCACATCTGCTGTCTCCACAGGATATCTGCATTTGTGTGCCCATTGGTGCAAATATGTGGTTCTGCATTCTGATGGTCACTTCTGTCATTGTGTCATTGATGAATGTTGACGGTGTCAGCCCCCATGGGTGTTGTTTGTCTGCACATGGCCAAAGGAATGTCTCATTTGCACTGCAGTATTTGGCTCACCCAATTTATGTTGCAATGGGACACATACACTACTTTGCCACAGATGAGTTTTTGGTTCTGTGACCAGGAATGATCCATGCAGTTTGGCAGTTGCAGCTCTTTCTTTGTCAACACTTACCTTTTGGTCACTGTGATGATGGGGGTGTAGACCCCATTGCCACAATGGTCAAAATGTGCTTCAGCTATGGACCCCACACTTGCCTTTTGGTCACTGTGATGATGGGGGTTTAGACCCCATTGCCACAATGGTCAAAATGTGCTTCAGCTATGGACCCCACACTTGCCTTTTGGTCACTGTGATGATGGGGGTTTAGACCCCATTGCCACAATGGTCAAAATGTGCTTCGGCTATGGACCCCACACTTACCTTTTGGTCACTGTGATGATGGGGGTTTAGGCCCCATTGCCACAATGGTCATGGGCTGCTTGCATTGTGGGTGCCACACACATATATGTGTGGCACATGTGCTAGGGGGTCACATTGTATGTTCAAAGTCATGTTCGGTGTTGTAGGCATTTGACACAGCCTACACACGCTTGTCATGGTGGTGGGGGGATGTCTTTATCTTGCATTCCCTAGGTTGTGGTGTGCTTGTTGTGTCATGCATTGTCCATCCTATGAGTGGGGGTGGTAGTAGTGGTAGGCATCCAGCCCCCCTGGCTAAGGGTGGTAGTAGTGGTGGGCATCAAGCCCCCTGGCTAAGGGTGGTAGTAGTGGTAGGCATCCTGCCCCCCTGGCTAAGGGTGGTAGTAGTGGTAGGCATCCTGCCCCCCTGGCTAAGGGTGGTAGTAGTGGTGGGCATCAAGCCCCCTGGCTAAGGGTGGTAGTAGTGGTAGGCATCCTGCCCCCCTGGCTAAGGGTGATAGTAGTGGCAGGCTTCCTGCCCCCCTGGCTAAGGGTGGTAGTAGTGGTAGGCATCCTGCCCCCCTGGCTAAGGGTGGTAGTAGTGGTAGGCATCAAGCCCCCTGGCTAAGGGTGGTAGTAGTGGTAGGCATCCTGCCCCCCTGGCTAAGGGTGGTAGTAGTGGTAGGCATCCTGCCCCCTGGCTAAGGGTGGTAGTAGTGGTAGGCATCCTGCCCCCCTGGCTAAGGGTGGTAGTAGTGGTAGGCATCCTGCCCCCCTGGCTAAGGGTGGTAGTAGTGGTAGGCATCCAGCCCCCCTGGCTAAGGGTGGTAGTAGTGGTAGGCATCCTACCCCCTGGCTAAGGGTGGCAGTAGTGGTAGGCATCAAGCCCCCTGGCTAAGGGTGGTAGTAGTGGTAGGCATCCAGCCCCCCTGGCTAAGGGTGGTAGTAGTGGTAGGCATCCAGCCCCCCCTGGGTGAGAGTGGTAGTAGTGGTAGGCATCCTGCTCCCCCTGGGTGAGGGTGGTAGTAGTAGTAGGCATCCTGCCCCCCCTGGCTGAGGGTGGTAGTAGTGGTAGGCATCCAGCGCCCCCTGGCTAAGGGTGGTGGTAGTGGTAGGCATTCTGCCCCCCTGGGTGAGGGTGGTAGTAGTGGTAGGCATCCTGCCCCCTGGCTAAGGGTGGTAGTAGTGGTAGGCATCCTGCCCCCCTGGGTGAGGGTGGTAGTAGTGGTAGGCATCCTGCCCCCCTGGGTGAGGGTGGTACTAGTGGTAGGCATCCTGCCCCCTGGGTGAGGGTGGTAGTAGTGGTAGGCATCCTGCCCCCCTGGCTAAGGGTGGTAGTAGTGGTAGGCATCCAGCCCCCTGGCTGAGGGTGGTGGTAGTGGTAGGCATTCTGCCCCCCTGGGTGAGGGTGGTAGTAGTGGTAGGCATCCTGCCCCCCTGGGTGAGGGTGGTAGTAGTGGTAGGCATCCTGCCCCCCTGGCTAAGGGTGGTAGTAGTGGTAGGCATCCTGCCCCCTGGGTGAGGGTGGTAGTAGTGGTAGGCATCCTGCCCCCTGGGTGAGGGTGGTACTAGTGGTAGGCATCCTGCCCCCCTGGGTGAGGGTGGTAGTAGTGGTAGGCATCCTGCCCCCCTGGGTGAGGGTGGTACTAGTGGTAGGCATCCTGCCCCCCTGGGTGAGGGTGGTAGTAGTGGTAGGCATCCAGCCCCCTGGCTAAGGGTGGTAGTAGTGGTAGGCATCAAGCCCCCCTGGCTAAGGGTGGTAGTAGTGGTAGGCATCCTGCCCCCTGGCTAAGGGTGGTAGTAGTGGTAGGCATCAAGCCCCCCTGGCTAAGGGTGGTAGTAGTGGTAGGCATCCAGCCCCCCTGGCTAAGGGTGGTAGTAGTGGTAGGCATCCAGCCCCCCCTGGGTGAGGGTGGTAGTAGTGGTAGGCATCCTGCTCCCCCTGGGTGAGGGTGGTAGTAGTGGTAGGCATCCTGCCCCCCCTGGCTGAGGGTGGTAGTAGTGGTAGGCATCCAGCCCCCCTGGCTAAGGGTGGTGGTAGTGGTAGGCATTCTGCCCCCCTGGGTGAGGGTGGTAGTAGTGGTAGGCATCCTGCCCCCTGGCTAAGGGTGGTAGTAGTGGTAGGCATCCTGCCCCCTGGGTGAGGGTGGTAGTAGTGGTAGGCATTCTGCCCCCCTGGGTGAGGGTGGTACTAGTGGTAGGCATCCTGCCCCCCTGGGTGAGGGTGGTAGTAGTGGTAGGCATCCTGCCCCCCTGGCTAAGGGTGGTAGTAGTGGTAGGCATCCAGCCCCCTGGCTGAGGGTGGTGGTAGTGGTAGGCATTCTGCCCCCCTGGGTGAGGGTGGTAGTAGTGGTAGGCATCCTGCCCCCCTGGGTGAGGGTGGTAGTAGTGGTAGGCATCCTGCCCCCTGGCTAAGGGTGGTAGTAGTGGTAGGCATCCTGCCCCCTGGGTGAGGGTGGTAGTAGTGGTAGGCATCCTGCCCCCCTGGGTGAGGGTGGTACTAGTGGTAGGCATCCTGCCCCCCTGGGTGAGGGTGGTAGTAGTGGTAGGCATCCTGCCCCCTGGGTGAGGGTGGTACTAGTGGTAGGCATCCTGCCCCCTGGGTGAGGGTGGTAGTAGTGGTAGGCATCCAGCCCCCCTGGCTAAGGGTGGTAGTAGTGGTAGGCATCAAGCCCCCCTGGCTAAGGGTGGTAGTAGTGGTAGGCATCCTGCCCCCCTGGCTAAGGGTGGTAGTAGTGGTAGGCATCTAGCCCCCCTGGCTAAGGGTGGTAGTAGTGGTAGGCATCCAGCCCCCCTGGCTAAGGGTGGTAGTAGTGGTAGGCATCCAGCCCCCCTGGGTGAGGGTGGTAGTAGTGGTAGGCATCCTGCTCCCCCTGGGTGAGGGTGGTAGTAGTGGTAGGCATCCTGCCCCCCTGGCTGAGGGTGGTAGTAGTGGTAGGCATCCAGCCCCCTGGCTAAGGGTGGTGGTAGTGGTAGGCATTCTGCCCCCCTGGGTGAGGGTGGTAGTAGTGGTAGGCATCCTGCCTCCCCTGGGTGAGGGTGGTACTAGTGGTAGGCATTCTGCCCCCTGGGTGAGGGTGGTAGTAGTGGTAGGCATCCTGCCCCCCTGGCTGAGGGTGGTAGTAGTGGTAGGCATCCTGCCCCCCTGGGTGAGGGTGGTAGTAGTGGTAGGCATCCTGCCCCCCTGGGTGAGGGTGGTACTAGTGGTAGGCATCCTGCCCCCCTGGGTGAGGGTGGTAGTAGTGGTAGGCATCCTGCCCCCCTGGCTAAGGGTGGTAGTAGTGGTAGGCATCCAGCCCCCTGGCTGAGGGTGGTGGTAGTGGTAGGCATTCTGCCCCCCTGGGTGAGGGTGGTAGTAGTGGTAGGCATCCTGCCCCCTGGGTGAGGGTGGTAGTAGTGGTAGGCATCCTGCCCCCCTGGGTGAGGGTGGTAGTAGTGGTAGGCATCCTGCCCCCCTGGGTGAGGGTGGTAGTAGTGGTAGGCATCCTGCCCCCCTGGGTGAGGGTGGTACTAGTGGTAGGCATCCTGCCCCCTGGGTGAGGGTGGTAGTAGTGGTAGGCATCCTGCCCCCCTGGGTGAGGGTGGTAGTAGTGGTAGGCATCCTGCCCCCCTGGGTGAGGGTGGTAGTAGTGGTAGGCATCCAGCCCCCCTGGGTAAGGGTGGTAGTGGTGGTAGGCATCCTGCCCCCCTGGGTAGGGGTGGTGGTGCGCATTCAGGCCCCTGTGTGCATATGTGGCATTGGTGATGGGCATCCCGCCCCTATGGTGCTGCTGTTGCTGGTGTAAGTATATTCAGCATCCCCGTGTGTGTGTGTGATGTGTCGTGTACGTGTTGTATGTGTTTTGTGGTTGGTGTCTGGCTTACCTTCTGCGCCGTACGCGTCCGTGCCTGTTCCGGTAGTAGATGTAGAATATTGGTATGATCGGGACGAAGGGATTCATGGTTGGTTCATGTCGTTCGTCCTTCTCGTTGCTTCGCGTCGTCCTCGTCACTTCGCCTCGTCCTCGTCGGTGCCGTGTTCGTCTCGTAGCCGTGGATCGTGTTGTGGCGCGAATCGGAGCTTATGTGCGCCTCTCCCGGATGCTTTGACGTGCCGTGCGTAGCGACGGGTTCGGCGCGTACGGGAAGCGCATCATACTTGTCCGGCCGGACGGGGCTGCATTTTTCCTTCCGTGCGACTCGATTCGGCGTTTCCGGATTCGCCTCGGTCGGAGAACAGGACCTGGTTTGGGTGAGTACGGCTCGGCCGGATTTTTTGCTGTTGTGCGCATCGTACTTGCTCTCTCGGTGTGCTGTACGGATCGGTCGGGAAACAGGCTTTCGCATGGCTTTTTTCCCGACCGAATGGTGTTGGGTACGCCTCCGACCGAGATCGGAATCGGCCCCTCTATAGTTTCAGCAAGCTCAGTACGAAATACACTATCCATTAAGGAGAATGGTGTGAAACGCCATATGAAGGGTGCAGGCTTTCTCCTAAGATTGACTACGTCCAACATTACTGGGGAATGATCTGAAAAAGAGCGGGGAAGCACCTTGCAATCCCGCACACGTTGCAACAAACTTCTTGCTACAAACCAATAATCAATTCTGGTATGTAAGTGATGTGGGGCAGAATAGTGGGTAAAGCCACCCTCACCTGGGGATCGTTCCCTCCAAACATCTAATAGCCCAGCTGCACAGCTATATCACTAACAATCCTGGCTGATGCCGAAGGACGCCTCACCAGTCCTCCAGACCTATCCAGCATGGGATCCATCACACAATTAAAATCAAGTACAGTCCTGGGCACACGCGGTGAGGGTATTAGTATTGGAACAAAAAAGTTTATTTATATCTCAACAACGACTATGTCGAATACAATAGACCAGCCATTGTATTCGACATAGTCGTTGTTGAGATATAAATAAACTTTTTTGTTCCAATACTGATGTCGACCACTGCATTCATATAACGTATCGATACGGATTGGCATATTGCTAATACCCTCACCGTGTGTGCCCAGGACTGTACTTACTTTACATTGTAGATCCTGAGATTCACACTTTTCCCAGGGGTTATCGGGTTACTCCCCTGACCTGGCAGCACCGCATCCATACTAGTCTACAGTTAGTACACGCAATAGCCTGAGCGCCACTTTCCTGTCTTAACTAAAAAACCCCCACCTAATCTTCTGTACACAATTAAAATCCCCATCCCAGACGATAGGAACTGCTCCCCCCGCTCTCATATGTTCCAGCAAGTCCTGATAGACCTGCGGGCAGTCATAATTAGGCCCATAGACATTAACCACTAACCAGTCAATACCCTTACCAGTGCACCTGGAAATTACGTATCTGCCAGTTACGTTACGAGTTCCTGTATTTTGATTCCTGATTTGGGGTTGACCCATGTAATGACTCCTCTAGCATGTGTGGTGAAGCCAGCCGTGTGAATATGGCCTTGCAAAGCTCTATGCTTCAGCATGTTACTGCCTGCAGGCAGATGGGACTCCTGCAGCGGCGCAATATCAACCTCATGCCTTACAAGGTATGCCATCACCTTACACAGCTTCCTATGTTCGTTCAAACCCCTGATATTCCAAGTAAATAATCGAATTTCATCCCCTTTACCTTCCATCAAAAATCAGCACCGTAGTCAACCCAGGGCCCATCATATATGCAAAGTGACACAGATCACTTATCCAAACATCCTTAACTGTAAAACATCAGTTGCACATTTCCTGTATCCTGCACTGTAGAACCAAATGAGAAAAAGAAAAAAAAAATCCCCCCCCACCCACGCCATGCTTACCCCAACAGGGCATGATCAAGACAAATCTACCCACCCCATGTCACATAACAATGCCATTTCAATTTGAGAAATGTATAAAACCCTTATTTCAAAGTTCTAATTGCGTAGTGGGTAACACACAGGGGCGGATGTTACCGGCCTCGCGTCTAAAAGCAACTATAAGCTTTAGAAAATAAGACTTAGCCATCAAATTCTATTATGCATTCCCCACCCAGTTCCAAATGAAAAGTCCCCCTTGAACAAATCACCCAACCGTACATGAAAAATTATCATCTCAGGCCTGTTCCATTCTACCTAGCAAACATAAACAGAGTCTCGTTAAGTGTTCCAATGTCCCAACAATAGTACAGGCCATAGCCCTCACCAATCTCTCAGGAGAAAGTAAAAGCCCAAAGAGATGTAGGGGGAGAGGGAAAGGCCCAGATCACCAAGCTCCCCCAAGAGATCCCCATGTCATCCATATCAATAATTGACAGTAACATTCCTTTTACGATTGCTCACAGCTATTCATCACAATCCCCCGGACCCTATACTCCCCCAGATCACCTCCTGCTGCCTCAGGGTCAACAAATATTTTCGATGTGCCATCCATTGTGACCCTGAGTCTAGCCGGGTAGAGCATAGCATAATCAAGCCCCAGGTCTCTCAGTTTTCGTTTCGGTGGGGCGAACTGTCTTCTAGCTTCGTGAAATTTAATAGTAAAATCAGGGAAAAGCGAAAGGGAGGAGCCTTCATACTGTAAGTCTTTCAGCTCCCTAGCTCGCTTCAGGGCGGCATCTCTATCTCTGTAGTTCAATAGCTTCGCGATAACTGGGCGAGGTGCAGCCCCATGCGGCGGCTGAGGCCCCAGGGATCGATGAGCCCGCTCAACGATAAACATGTCAGAGAACGTGTTTAGGCCCAGCATATTGACCAGTAGCTTTTCGATGAAGACCTCCATGTTTCCCATCGGCGTGGTCTCAGGTAGCCCAGTAATTCGAATATTACTGCATCTAGACCTTGCTTCTAAATCTTCAGCTTTTTCCTGGAGGGTCGTTAGTAGTTTCCCCATCTGTTTTTGCGCAGTATCGGTTTCCATTTGCGCCTCTTCAACATCTGCCACTCTCCTCTCTGTCATGTCAATTAGTTCTGCCTGCTTGTCTATTCGCTCCTACATCCTGTCCATCCTATAGGCCAGAGAGTCGATCTTGGCGTCGATAGTGGACAGACTCTTTTGCATAGCTGACAAGATCTGTCGCAAGTCTCCCTCGGATTCCTCCGAGGCCGTCTGCTGGTCTGTTCCCGCCAGTCCTGCTTCCTCCTCCCTATGTCGCGACTTGCGCAGCTCAAACTGCACCTTCTGCTGTGTTTTATCCACCCTGCCCATCTTTGTTAGGTGGCTAGGCCAAAAGTCGTAAATCCCGCTTTGCTTCAAGGCCACCACCACGGAAGCTCTCTTCAGCAAAGTCAAGACGGGTCGGGCATAAAACTGCTCCTACGCTAGCTCTGCTCCAACGCAAGGTAGTCAATTTGCTCCGCAACAATCCCCTGCGTGCTAGTCTGGCCCCAAACACTCTCCTCCGGCGTTCTTTGTGTGCCCAAGTTCAAACTCCGTATTACGTAAGTTATATAGCGGGGGCGCGGAAGTAAGTGCAGCTATGAAGCATAAATATTGGTTCCATGGAATTACCTCACCTCACGTCTGAGAGATCAGCCACCTCCAAGCACCAGTTCCCAGGCAGCAGTCCAGACTGCACAGTACACCAAGCCAAGCACAGCTCCAGAGCGCGCGTATTTGGCCTCAATATAGTTTGAGCTGCCTCTTCCACCTGCGTCAGGTCGCGTGGGTCCCCCCACTCGACTCTATCAAGACTGTCCCATGGGAGCCACAGTGGGGCTCGGTGACCTCAGAGTTAGTGCAGGCTCGGTTCTCTCCCTCCCCGGCAGCCATCATGCTGTGTCCGATCTCCCAAGTGCGCACAGAACTCCAGCCACAGACCCGTGGCACTGCTCCGGTCTGCCTGAATTTTCTCCACCGGCCAGCCGTCCCTAAAGGCAACACCGGGTGGATGCGGCACTCAACTACAGCGGTTCTCTCTATCAGCCGCGCTCAATTATTATTATTGTCAGCTGCACGGCCCCACAAGCTCGGGCGCGCTGTCCCCTCAGTCAGTCGCACTCCTCAAATTTTCCCGCACTGTCGGCTCACCTCTCTTATCCTTTGGAAGCAATATCGCTAACAGTGTTCTCTCCCCGGGCGCTACGCTGCCCCTCGAATTCTGCCTCTCCGCTCCTCAAAGGACCCATGGCATCAGGGGAGCCAAGCGACCCAGGCGGCCTGACAGTCAGGCCCAGCAGCAGGTCTCACCCCTCGCGCACCGTAGGCCGCGTGGCATCTCTCTCCCCGGTCAGGTTGGTCCATTTTCTTCTATGCTGGGCTCGATCGGATGCCCATAAGCACCAGCCTTGGTGGTAGCAGTTACTATAGCCCAGGGATCCGGGGATGCAAGGATAAATGTCGGATTGTTGTAATGGCTAGCGGAGCTCTCTTACGCCGCAGCCATCTTGGAGCCAGGCAATCTCCGCCCACTATCCGCGTAATTGTTTGCTGGTGGTTCTTTCACCAAATTGCTCCCTCTCCTTGTCGGACAGCCTATTGGTTCTGGCCGCGGCCACACGGATGCCCAGTCACCTCTGAGCCGGCATAGGCCTGGATCTGCCTGTGAGGCGGAGCGCTGCCATCGTAGTTCATCGGGCCCCCGCTGACTTCTATCGATGTGCTCCGATTGCAGTCCAGCCCCCGTCAGCCTGCCTGTCTTTGGCGGAGGGATTCCGGCTCACCCCCGTTGTAACTTAGCAGCGGGGCTGGCGTCCCGCCCGACTGTCCCTGTGACTGGATCCACAGTTTTGTTTGTTGGTGGCTGTGTGCTGCCAGTGACAGAGGCGGGTAGGACCTGGCTCCAGTCGGGTTGATCGCGACAGCTGGAAAGTGGTCCTGGCCTGGAGTCCATTTGCCTTCTTTCTTTCCTTCCACTTGTTTTGAAAAACTCTTCAAGATGCCACCGTTTACCAGCACACAGGAAAACAGTACCAGAAGGATCATCACAATCGATCATAGAAATTAAAAGAGGACTGGGTCCAGCTTGCACTGGCATTAAAAGGAAGGTAGGACTATTCTTTATGCATTCTAATACTTCTATGGGAAAAACTTGTAGGTCTTATCCCCTGACTCACTCATCCCAAGGATCGGCCATACGATAAAGGAGCTCTGTCTTTATCCCAAGTGCATTCTAATACTTCTAAGAGGAAAATCGTGTAGGTCCTATCATCTGGCTCATCCTAACAACTGGCCATATTATAAGGTTTGCTCAGCCTATGCTCTAACTGACTTGATTGTATCTCTTTGACCCCTTATTTACCATCAACAGTTTAGTCTGACAACTAGGCCCATCCCCAATAAGTCAACTAGGCCCATCGCCAATCGCTCTTTTCTTTAACAAAAAAATAAATAAAAAAAATAACCTACTAGGATCCCGTATTGTCGCTCCTGCCCTTACAAGGTTTCATCTTGGCCTCTCTCATAATGGATATTAGTCTTGTCCCTGCAGGACCCAACTCCTTCACTGTTATTTACTCACCTAACCTCTCCAAAAATGCGGCCAAAAAACACAAACACCGGTTTCTCAAAACCCAACCCAAAAAATGAATCTCAGATGTTTATGTTTGTGTCAACAAGGGTACACTATCTAATGACCTCATCTTCTACACCAGAAAACGAGCTCGTTGGAGGTCGGTCTTCTACTCCATGCTTCGTATATCGGGCTCCAGGAAAACCCCGCATGGCCTCAAACTCTCGGCCTCGCCCTTTTTCAATGCGAATGCCACCATCACCTTCTACAATAACGGTACTATCCTAATTCAAGCCTCCAATGACAACTTATCTAGGATGGATAATATCTTCCCTACTCTCAAAAAAGCGGCGATCGCCAAGGACAATCTTCCCGGCCTTATCCATCCTACAACACATGATCTGACTCTCACACCCACCACTGCACTTGGGAGGTCCTCAACCCCTCATAACCCTCCTCTCCCCCTATGTGATATCGGATCCTATCAATCCCCTGATTTAGTATCACCAGACCCCTCATGCTCCACTCGACCATCGTTTCCAATAACTAAAGGCTCTACATCGACATATACTTCCCTGATCACTAAGCCGTCACAACTCAATTCCAGTGGCTGGTCACCCGATCACGCCCCACCGTCCATTCTCTATCCTGGTGATCTCCTATGCACGATACCACCAAACACTCCACCATCTCAATCGGAGTCTAGGCTCTTGCCCTACACAGATTCTACCCAATCCAGTACGTCCAACCACCCCTCATCCACCTACTATCCTTTACTTCTAGCTCACCCCACCACCCCATCCCCCTATCTTCTCGCCAAGCGATCTGGTACTACACAAGACATCATTGAATCATTGGCTCCCCCTGACCTCTCCATGACCACCTTTGACCCACCAGTTCCCTCTAGAGATACCACATCTCTGGTGAAACCATCCACGCAACCACTATCCTTTAGCCAATATTCAGACTTGGTTGCACGCCTTGAAGAGATCTCTCTTCACCTGTGCTTACTCACGGATGAATTTCTTGATCTGAAAGCCCTCTCTATCGAACATCTCCCTCTGCTCAGAACGCTATGCACACTAGGGAACCCACCCTTGAGCTGCACGAGCGCAGTCCCTATCTCAAACATGCGTCCCTCTCACCTTACCTCGAAAACTCTACCCTTCCCTAATGCCCCCTCCCGTCCCAGAAGAATATAGTCAGAACTGTCAAACAGTGATATTGATGTTCTTCTCCTCTCTTATGCCCACCCACTAAACACCGACAAGACACCTCTGGATTCATGTAAGGCCCTATGAGCTTAATCCAAACCATCCATGCCAACCCGAACAGGGAACCCTCCCACTACCTCAAAGTTATAAACAATGACAACCTCAAACGAGTGAACATCATGCAGACTCCGACCGCCCACACACCTTTCCAATTGAAATGGGTACTACTCAATTGCAGATCAGCGAGTAAACACGCAGCTGACATCTTTGACCTCATCCATAACAACGAGCTTGATATCATCATCCTCGCGGAAACTTGGCTAAAAGGCTCGTCCACCCCTATCCTTGACCTTCTAGTCCCACCTGAATCACTGACTAAATATTGAAGGTCACAATATCGACCTACAAAAATATCGCAGCAAAAATATCGAAGACAAGAATATCGACATCCTATCTACATTAAGGTAAGTACAAAAATATCGAAAAAAATATATCGATGTCACAAATATCGTTGTTAAAAATATCGTTTTTAATTTAAGTTAAAAAATATTGTAAAATAAAGTAAATAATACATATAATTAAATATTATTTTAAAATGCTTAAAAATTATAAGTAATATATATAATTTGAAAATACTTTAAACATATACATATAATATATATATACTTACTTATTAATATGTTTTAATATTTATTTTAATAACTTATAAATTGTTTAATTTATTTATTATAAATTATAAATACATCTATACACATAAAACAATAATATAAATAAAAATTAAATAAATATATGTAACAAATTAAAAAAAAATTATTTTAAATGTTTTTAAAAATAATTATACAGTACATTAGCTAAAAAATACAAAATATTAGATAGCGGAGGAAATCAAATTACTATTCCCACTCCAGTGAGTGCAACAGTAGGGAAAGTGTTGGATAGCGTAGGGGTTAAAATTACTATTCCCACTCCAGTGAGTGCAACAGTACGGAAAGTGTTGGATAGCATAGGGGTAAAAATTACTATTCCCACTCCAGTGACTGCAACAGTAGGGAAAGTGTTGGATAGCGTAGGGGTTAAAATTACTATTCCCACTCCAGTGAGTGCAACAGTAGGGAAAATGTTGGATAGCGTAGGGGTAAAAATTACTATTCCCACTCCAGTGAGTGCAACAGTAGGGCAAGTGTTGGATAGCGTAGGGGTAAAAATGACTATTCCCACTCCAGTGAGTGCAACAGTAGGGAAAGTGTTGGATAGCAGGGGGTAAAAATTACTATCCCACTCCAGTGAGTGCAACAGTTGGGAAAGTGTTGGATAGCGTAGGGGTAAAAATTACTATTCCCACTCCAGTGAGTGCAACAGTAGGGAAAGTGTTGGATAGCGGGGGGTAAAAATGGGGGGTAAAAATTACTATTCACACTCCAGTGAGTGCAACAGTAGGGAAAGTGTTGGATAGCGGAGGGGTAAAAGATACTATTCCCACTCCAGTGAGTGCAACAGTAGGGAAAGTGTTGGATAGCGTAGGGGTAAAAATTACTATTCCCACTCCAGTGAGTGCAACAGTAGGGAAAATGTAGGATCGCGTAGGGGTTAAATTCACATACTTATAAATTATTTTTTTTTAAATAAATAACATATTAATAATTATTTAACCAAATAATTATTAATAAATACCTATTAAATTAAATTAATATTTACTTAAATAACATTAAATTACTTCCCACCCTATTCCCCTATAAACACACAACGCGCTACACATAAAAATAACACAATTAATTTAATTATCAATTAATCAATTAATAAAAATTAATTACCAATTCATAATTAATTAACAATAAATTAATAATCAATAACAATAAATATACATATATTAACTAATTAATTATATTTAAATTACTTCCCACCCTATTCCCCTATAAACCCACAACCCGCTACACATTAAAAATAACATAATTAATTTAATTGCCAATTAATCAATGAATTAAAAGTAATTACCAATTAATAATTAATTTACAATAAATTAATTAACAATAAATAAAAATCAATAATAAATTAATTATAATCAAAATAATTATAAATTAACCAATTAATATAAATTAATTACCAATTAATAATTAATCAACAATAAATTAACAATGAATAACAATAAATAAAAACATATTAATTAATTAATTCTAATTAAATTACTTCCCACCCTATTCCCCTATAAACCCACAACCCGCTCTGATACTAAAACGCATAATTTCCTTTAAAAAAAATTACTATTTTCTAAACATTTAATACATATATTTAAAAATAATGAAAAAACTTTAAAAAAAATGTTAAACATACATATAAAATACATAACACTAAAAAAAATCGATATTATTAACAACTATATATTTGCTAACGATATTAATGACTTCGATATTACTTACTTCGATATTAAAAAATCGATATTACTTACCTTAAAGTCGATATTCTGGTCAACGATATTCTTGACTTCGATATTCTGTCCCTACGATATTGAAAACTCGATATTAGTGTAGGTCGATATTTAAAATTCGATATTTTGACTGGTGGGACACCTAGCCATGACATAATTCGATTAGGCAGATCCATAAAACAGGGTGGTGGTTTAGCCTGAATACATCGAAATACACTCTCGGTCTCACATTCTGATCCCTCCGATCTGACCTCCAGTGAGTACCTATGCATCAACATCTCTAGCAATCACCGCCCAGTATGCAAATTACACACATTCTGCCACCCCCCTGAAGACAATCTTTCCTTCATTGAACAATTAATGAAAATAATCTCCTCCAATGATGACACCCTAGTCTCCCAAATATTCCTGGGAGATTTCAACCTTCACTGGTCTAACCCAAATGATCAAGCTGTAAACTGTCTAAAAACCTTCCCATTCGAGCACGAGCTGACAAAATATTGCGAAAGTCCAACCCATGACAAGGGTGAAACTCTGGACCTCATCATCTCCAAAGGAAAAACCATATCAATAGATGCCATCATCCCTTGTGATTGGTCTGACCATTACTGCATCTTCTTCCTAATTAACAAAGCGGTATCACCGAAGAGGGTCCAACCCAAGAAAATGAAACAATGGAAAAGGAACCTTAGGAATAATAACTCTATGGATCTAGCAACCCGCTGTATAAAGGCCTTGACTCCACAATCGGACATGTCTGATGTTCATGTCCTCACGAATTTCTATAATACCACCATCGCTGGCATCCTGGACGAAATACCCCCTCTACAACTAAAAAGTACCTCCCTCAAAATCTCCAAACCTTGGTTCAACTACAACCTAAACTCTGAACGCCGCAACCTAAGGTCAGCTGAAAGAACCTGGAGATCAGTACCCTCCACTGAACATCTAATCCACCTTAGATCGGTCAGGAACACTTATAACAAAGAAATCAGATCTGCAAAGGCTGACTTTGCCCGAACACAACTTAATCAATCCAAAAACCGCCCCAAGAAACTGTTTGAAATTGTTAAACAACAAACAAACAAGACACCCAGCAGCTCTGACCTTGGCCACGGCCTTCCATCTTGCGACGAGTTGGCGGCCTTCTTCACTGAGAAAACTAAGAGCATCGGTATCGACCTGGAAGCAAAGAGAGCTATTCTCCCATCAGCAGGGAGCGCTGCTCCAGCTCTCCATGAGCCGCTCAGCCCCTCCAATACTGGCACCAAGAACGACCCCTCTTGGTTCTCCTTTACTCCCTTCAGCGAAAGAGATATTTACAACACTCTGCGGGTGATCAATCGATCTAACCATTTCACCAACCTGCTACCACCACCCATCTTCAAAGACATCAAGGATACCATCCTCCCCCTTTGGACAAAGATTATCAACGCCTCGCTATCGCAAGGCATGCTTAAAAGTAGTGCAGATCTCCCCCATTCTAAAAAAACCTAATACAGACAGAGCCGATCTCAAAAACTTCCGGCCTATCGCCACCATCTCCACGGTGGCTAAACTGCTGGAAAAATGCGTGCATATGCAACTATGTGCACACATGGAGCATTTCCAACTTCTGGACCAACATCAATCCGGTTTTCGAAGAGGCCACAGCACGGAATCTGCTCTCACTCACATTATGGATGACATCTTGATAATGCTAGACCACAACGAAGAATGCCTCCTGATTCTCCTTGACCTTTCTTCAGCTTTTGACACTGTTAACTACAACAATCTCTTATCCAGCCTTGAAAACAGGATGGGCTTTTCAGGGCCGGTATTGAGATGGTTTACTTCCTTCCTCCATAATAGATCACAAAATGTCAAGATAAAGCAATCCCTATCCCAGCCCTCCTCAGTTTCTATGGGGGTTCCACAGGGGTCGGCACTATCATCGATACTCTTCAATTTATTCCTAGAACCTTTGGCAAATGCTCTGAATTCCGCGAACATCCTCTTCCATATGTATGAGGATGACACTCAACTTTATCTGAAAATCACCTCCCCTGAAGACTCCATCTCACTCAACTCTACCCTTTTGGATACTCAAAACTGGCTAACTGACAACCACCTCAAGCTCAGCACCTCCAAAACAGAATTCCTTCTCTTCTCTCCGCCTAATCACACCCCCAAGATCGACCACTGGTTGAAATATCTTACGGCTTTCAACTGCACTTCCCGCATTATTGACTCTGCGAAATCCCTCGGAATCACTCTGGATAAGCACTTGAGCATGCAGAATAATATTAGCAATTTAAGCAAGGGGGCTAAACACCAGATGAACACACTAAGGAATCTTAAATCTTTCCTTCCACAAAAGGACTTCAATATGGCGGTACAAGCTCTGGTGCTGCCTAGGCTAGACTATGGTAGTTCCACGCTTTGTGAACTTCCCAAATATAGCCTGGCCCCACTAAAAGCGTCCATTAATGCAGAAGTTAGACTGATCACTGGTTAAAAAAAAACAAGTACATCTCCCCAGCCCTCAAATCCCTAAACTGGCTGCCATATGAGGCTAGAATACAGCTAAAGATAGCCTGCATGACTCACAAAGCCCTACATCTCAAGACTCCCACGTATATAGCTCAAAAAATAGAACTAGCTGGAGGTTGCAGACAGTCAAGAAGTGCAAGTTCATGGCTCTTAAAACCACAGATCTTCCACAAAATGAGAACGAGTCACAGAGCCTTCTCAGGACCTGCCCCAAAGATCTGGAACGCTCTTCCACCGGAAGTCTGAGGAATTTCATCCACGACTACCTTCAAAAAGGAAGTAAAAAAATCCTAATGGACAATTTCCTGCCTTAAAACAGCTCTGGCCCACTGCTCATTGAATGCCACTTGATTGATGATTAGATTGCTAGACACCTTTGAATCCCAGCATTCGCCTGCCATGCTCATGTATGTAGCGAATATTATCAAATATTCTTCTCCATGGTCTGTATCCCACATACTTTAACTATGTTGCACGACTATCTTGTTGTTTTATGTATACTCTCGTAATACCTATTCAAATTGAAAAGCTCTCTGATACCCGCCTGGGTAAAGTTTGCGCTAACTCCAATAGCTCTAACTCTAAAACATGCAAGACCAATTGCATTGCTTGTTACACTTGTTAACACTGTAAAGGAAGTAACCCGTTTAGGGCCACCCGGGTCACTAATGACCACCTCTCAGCCTTCCGTACTAAATGAAGAGTCGGTCAGACAGTAGAGAATACAAACCAATAACTGTTTATTTATATACACTCAGAGCGGAGCCCCATCTGCCCAGTCGCTAAGAGTGCTGCAGAGGGAACTGAAATCAACAAGCATAAAGATACATTATGTACGTTTCGTAACTGGGCGAAAACACGCCCACAGTGGAAGTTTCCAAGCAGGTGCAGTTAAACAGTGAAATACAAAAAAAACGGTTTCAGCGCTCATATCTTACACAAAGTATCATAGTCCAAGGTCGTTCCATCCGGAACCCGGCACCAGACAAGGGGGAGAGGGCCTCTATCTAGTTAGAAAGCTATATGCTGACATGAAAAGTGTGCTCATTACTGAAACAAAACCCAAGAGAAGAAACAAAACTCAAAGAGGAGCATTTCT
Organism: Calotriton arnoldi; assembly: GCA_963921515.1. Classification (NCBI taxonomy): domain Eukaryota; kingdom Metazoa; phylum Chordata; class Amphibia; order Caudata; family Salamandridae; genus Calotriton; species Calotriton arnoldi. The sequence goes on along the minus strand of CAWUFW010003486.1, from coordinate 1,305,053 downwards.
CGGAATTAAACTAGATCAGTTTCGAACAGCCGAAAATGGCGCCCAAATAGAAAATGGTGCAGCGAATGCTAACATACATGGAACACTGCGTAAGCATAAACAATTTCTATTCTAACACACCCTCCTTTTAGCATGAGCTAAAACATTTTCTAACGTCAACTAGAGGAAACAAAACTACAAACAGTAATAAGAAATCTCGTTAATAAACTGTTAAGAGCACTCCATATTGTCAACATCAGGAAGTGAAACAGTAAGGAGGGAGGAATTCTCAAAAATTCCTTCATCGATGTTCATCAGATCCTCAAAATCCTTTTGAATCATTATAGCAGCATTGGTCTCACGAATTGATATCATCTTTTTAGGGGTGAGAATAGTGGTGCAATAGGAGCAGCAGAAGGGAAGACACTGAATAGGAGCACAGCAGAGCACAAATATCACAATCAGATAAATCACTTTTTCAAGACTCCAGCCCCAGCTGCCAAAGAGAGACCAACTCCAATTCCCACTTTCCATTCCTTTGACATTTTCAAGGATATCTAGTATGTGTTGAGTAATATTCTTTTCCATATTCTTGATCCCGACCACACACTGATCGCTGACTATCGCACATACACCACCACTCTTAGCTAGAATAAAATCAACTGCATATCTAGTCTGTTCCGAATATATTTACATACTCTCCAACTGAGTGGTGATGTCACGCAAAACTGCTACTGTGGTATTAGATAGAATTTGCAGCTTACACCCAAAATATTCCCTAGCCTTCTCACCCCTGGCCATTGAGGTACCACCCAAAGTGAAAATAAAAGAAAGGATGTATCCAAAAGTGATCCCATTGCTATAATTATTGACCTCTATATCGGTCACCCGCTCACAAAATTCTTTCGTTAGAGTTCTATTAATCCATCGTATGTTAGGCTTAGTATATTTACAAGGTACACCCAAGGGTAATACCATTCCAAGGGCTACATCATCTGTACCATTGTGGACATTAGAATACGTCCCATTAGACAAAAAGAAAACCCTGGGTGTGCATAAATCGGTCCTTCATAATCCACTGCTGCATACCTGGTGTTCATTCCATAAGTACTTGGATCCTCGTCATTCACCAAGGGGATCGTATTTTTGTACAGCACTATACCTGAACAATTGATAAACAGTGAAGTATCAGTGCTATTCACAATGGGGCAACAAGCGGGATAATAACCAGCCTCCCGGGTAACTATCAATTCCTTATAATGCCAACCCACCAATGTAACATTCTGTTTTTCCATATAGAAATTGTCACAATATATATTGTCATCATAACCTGGGTAACCCATTCCCAGTGGCTTTCTATGGTATAGACATGGTCCCGGATAACAAAAACCAAATACTCCTTTCACTTCTGTGAATTGAGGTGGCTGAGTATAAGTATAATTTACAAGTGACAAGGGATATGCAGTCCACTGGCTAGAGACAGATTGGGTGGGGTAACAAGCTGTCCCTTCTCCAAAGAACCTCTTATGTGTCTCCAAGAATACACTACTCTGGGCTTTTCTCTTGTTTCTTTAAGGGGGAATAACCTTACCCTTGGGGCGCAAAGGTACACTTTGATCATTTTCCAAAACCCATGACACCCCACACAGTATTATTATCAGCAAAACCTAAAGAACAACACATATTATTTTGTTTTTCCGTTTCCACATCATATTATGCTGTGCAACAAGAACCATTGGCTGCTCTTCCTCAGCAACCTTTCTACCAAAGGGATGCGTAATGGACTGCAAAGGGGGCAAGAATGCAAAGAAATTATACAAGTTCCCAGTGTCCATCAGAGCCTCACTGGTACAGGCTCCTATCGTCCATCAATAAGTTGGTGCTCTTGAGCACCGACGGTGGAGTTTGCTCTATCCTAAGCTCTTTTAATCTATCCCACGTCAATGAAGATGGTATATCTTCAAGATATACTTCTGCTTTCCCTAGCTAATGTTCAAACAATTTAGACAAAATAAGCACAAAAGTTCCACTAATTTCAGTTACTTCTGTTGGTGCTGTGACTCAGTACTACCTATCTTGCACAGTCCATCCCTAATCTTTCTTCTCCTTAGACTCAGTATCCCTCAGCCGAGGGTGCAAATTGTACGTGGTAGCCCCAGGGACCGTGTGATCAACAAACAAAGGCTCCTGAATAGCTCGAATTTCTGGGGGAACAGCCTCATTCAAAACATCATCGTTCTCCTTATCTGTCTGGGTCCAGATCAGCTGGGCGTCGCTGAAGGGAACAAACCTGGGCACCTGCTCGCACTCTGTGTCGCCCACGCCCTCTTTGACCCACTGATCGTATGGCAATGACAAAGGAATCCTCCGGCAGTGCGTAGCCGTCCGTGTCACCAAAAGAACCTGCTCAGGACCCTTCCAGCGCAGCTCCAAACTTTTCTTCTGCTGGAAATTCCTGATGAGCACAAATGGATGGATGTCGTGGCCGGGCCCCTCTGGTACAGAAGGTAGAGACTCCCGTATCTGTTGGTGAATAGAACGCAAACTTTCTGTTAACTGGCCAAGATAATCAAGCAACACAGGATATTCAATATCTGAGTATTTACGAGGGTGCGGGATGCCCCAAACATTCGCCGGGCGCCCAAACTCAACCTCATAGGGTGACAATCCTGTTCTAGAATGAGCTGTTGTTCTTGTTGACAAAGGAGCTAACGGTAAAGCATCTGCCCATTTTAACCCTGTTGTCTCTTGGATTTCACCAATTTCAGTTTGAGAGTACCATTGTACTTCTCAACAAGGCCAGCTGACTGGGGGTGATTGGCAGCATGAAATTTCTGCTTAATGTGCAACCCTTCACAAATCAATTTAATCACTTTCCCATTAAAATGACTTCCGTTGTCACTCCAGATAACTCGGGGCAAGTCGAAACCAGGAAAGTACTCTTTAAGGAGTACCTTCGCAGTCGTAATGGCCGTATTATCTTTAGTAGGGTAGGCCTCAACCCATTTACTGAATGCACATACAACCACCAAAACGTACTTAAGATTATTGCATCTCTCTAATTCGATATAGTCCATTTGGAGGACTTCAAAAGGAAAAGTGGGTGGTGCAAAATTACCAGGTGGGGTAGAGGTACCCTTCCCTGGATTATGCATCATGCAGACCATGCAGTATTTCACCACATGCGCAGCTGTCTTGGAAATTTTGTCATTATGCCACACAGGGGCTAACAATTTACAAATGCTTTTTGCACTAATATGAGCTGGACCATGTGCCATAGTAACCATGGGAAGAACATATGCATTGGGCAACATCCATTTCTGTTGCCCCGATTTATCAATCCAACACCCTTCCTTATTCAACTGTGCTGTACTCTCCTGCGAGCTCGCCAATTCCTCTATCGTGGCTTCGCTTTGTATTTCCTTCACACTCTCAAGGGTATTTTCAAACATAACAACCTCGGGAACCCACCTAGCTGGACCTGCAACAAACATGCCTTTCATTTTACTTTGGGCCGTTTCCTTAGCCACCTGATCTGCGAAAGCATTTCCTCTACCCACATCATCTGTAACCTTTTTATTTTTTGCCAATTTCTTGGGGAGCGTTAAAGCAGACAAACGCAGCAATATGAGGTGCCCATGCTGAATCTTGGTACCATGGGAGGTAAGAAACCCTCTATCTGCCCAAAGCCGCCCAAAATTATGTGCGACCACGAATGCGTACTGGCTGTCAGTATAAATATTGACAACCAACCCTCCACTCAATTCGCAAGCTCGAACAAGGGCAGCTAGCTCAGCAGCTTTAGCCGACTGATAGGGGACTTATGATGTCTCTACCACCGTCCGCAATGTAGTGATAGCATAAGCTGCAGTGGTGGTGCCATCTGGTAATTTAAAACAAGAGCCATTGACATATAGTTCTCCTTGAGGGTCAGATAAGGTAACATAAGGGTCAGGGTCCAGCTGTCCCTTCGTCTCTTCTTCCGTCCGGAAAATACAGTCATGTTTGTCGACTGCAACGTTCTCAGAAGGGAGGGGTAGTAACATGGCTGGATTCAGAGTGGCACATCTCTTGATCGTAATGTGTTTAGCAAATAATGTCAATTCATAGCCATTAAGACGTGCACTGGTGAGGTGCTGTGTCTTCGTCTTATTCAAAAGTGTATCCACAGCATGGGGTACCATAACTGTGAGGTCTGTATCAAGTACGAGCCCAGCCGATTGCCTGATTGAAGTGGCCACAAACGTGACCGCTCTCAGACAACTCGGGAGGGCTCTTGAGCCAGGGTCAAGCACAGCAGAATAATAAGCACAAGGCCTCAGTTTATCCCCAAACTTCTGTGTTAAGACGGAAAGTGCGCAACCAGCCATCTCGTGGACATAGAGCACAAAAGATTTGTTATAATTTGGTGTGCCAAGCACCGAAGCCGAACAAAGCGCAGTTTTTAATTGCTCAAAAGACTACTGGCATTCAGGCGTCCAAGGCAAAGGCTTATGCACTGCTTTCGTTGTTAATGCAAGCAAAGTTTTGATTAGTAGCGAATAATATGGGATCCACTGGCGACAGTAGGGAGTAATACCTATAAAAGCAAGTACGTCTTTCTGAGTTTGTGGAATGGGCATTTTCACAATGGTACTGATATGCTCAGGGGTCAACCTCCTACCCTCCTTCGACAGTCAGTGACCTAGATAGGCAACCTCCTGTCGACAATACTGAAATTTGGAAAGAGAGACCTTATGACCATGATGTGCCAAATGCAATAGCAATTTCACCGTACTGTCTTTACAACCCTGTTCCATATCAGAAGCGATCAACAGTTCATCAACATATTGCACCAATACATTACTTGGAGGGAGTGACAACGAATCCAACTGACTTTTCAATGCTTGACTATAAATACTAGGACTCTCTGTATAGCCCTGAGGAGTGCAACAGAATCTAAAGCTTCTGCCAGCCAGTGTAAATCCAAACAAAATACCTACTGTCCGAGTGGACAGGAATACTAAAAAAATGCGTTCTTCAGATCAATGACAGAAAAGAACTTAGCAGTACATGGAATCATCGTTAAGAGCGTAGTAATATCAGGGACCACTGGAAACTGCAGAACTAATCTCATTAACCTCTCGCAAATCAATCACAAAGCGATAAACATCATTAACAACATCAGGGGAACCCGAAGGTGTCCTCTTAAGAATCAGAAGAATAGAACTATTACAAATGTTGGCTCACGTTTCCTCAACTACTCCCTTTTGTATCAAATCTTGAATGATCTGAAGAAGAGCCCGTTCACCTCCCTGCGGTATCTTATACTGAGGAATGTGGGGTAGAACAGCATTATCTTTAACTTGTATAGAAACAGGTGGTTTATGTAACAAACCCACGTCTGTATCACCTGTGGCCCACAATGTGGGTGGTACCTGAGCAGATTCAGCTGGAAGAGGCGCATCCTGAGACAAACACTGCCTAGTACTCACATCCGGGCCCATAGTAATATAAACGCCTGCAGGAGAACAATAAATAGTAGCATGTAATTTCTTCAACAGATCCAAACCCATCAAATTTTCACCACAATTAGATGTTAATAAGAACGCAGATTCCACAGTGAAAGGACCAACAGTCAATGCAAGGGGTCGTGAAATGGGGCTTACAACCGGTACACCTGAAAAACCTACTGAAACATTATTGTGGCCAGACAGAGCCGCCCCGGGGACCATATGTCGAGAAACAGAACTCTTTGTCGCACCTGTATCCACCAAAAATTCCTTAGTCGAGCCTTGCAAATCCGCTGTGACATAAGGACCACGCTGATCTACAGGTATCGGAACTTGTCCCTCGCTCTGTGTCTGGCTGTCCTAACTGTAAGACATACCCGTCACATCATCCATGTCATAATCATCATGATAACACTGTCCATCTCTTGGGTCATCAAAATAATTATTGTCAGACCGCCCCACAGAAGTCGCAGCATTCTGATTTCTGTCAGTCCCACGACCTCTACCACCAGAACCTCGCCCTCTGGGGGACGCAACCTTCTGTAAAAGCACAGGGCACTGGCTACGCCAATGTCCTTCCTCCTTACAATACGCAGACCTCCTCGTCCCCTATTATTACCCCTAAATGCTTTCTGCAACAACACCTTCGTCTTTAAATCCTTATGTTTTTATTCGGTTTTATCCTTTTCCTCCTGGTCTCGGTGTTCATAATACTGGACCATATTCAAAATAACAGAGGGAGAAGACGTAGACCAAGTAATCTCAGACGCCTGCGATTGAGTCATTATTTCAGGAAGAAGGTTGGTAACAAACCTGTCTACAAACAATCAAACTCCTCCCTCAGTGGACATATCCTGCCCACTATAATCCAAAAACGTGTCTTCAAACCGAGTAAAGAAATCAGATACACTCTCATCCTTCTTCTGTCGACAAGCTGTCAATCTGTCCCAACTTACCTTCTTAGGTGGAATAAGAGTGTGCATATACGTAATAATACGACCAGGCAAAGCAAGTATCTCAGTGCGGGGTTTATCACCTGGCTTCCTTTCCTGATCCCATCCTTTAATTACATTCCATGTACCACCCAATTCTGCAACATGATCTTGAGTGTGAACCTGTCTCCAAATATCTGCCGGAACAAGAAGACCGAAAAACATTTCAATATCAGCAAGCGTCATTACAGTAGAAGAGGCAGCCTCTGTTAATTCCTTATAATAAGCAGTAGGATTTTTCCTAGGGTCGGGCAGCATAGCCTTAAGGGCTAAAACCTTGCTTCTTTTCCATGGAGTATAAACCCATTGCTCCTGAAAGTGAGCAGCTACGGCCGGTCTAGTGACCGCACCGTGCTGATCCGTCAACTCAGGTATTTCCGGATGATATATGGGATGAACTTCACGCATAGGGAACTGAGTAATTTTAGTGGGACTCTTATCATACAATCGAACTCTATAAGAAACTATAGTGGCAATATTAGCGAGCACCTGTCCTGGGGCTAAATCAGCTACATAAACACGATCCTTAATATCAAATAACACCTATGGGGCCTCCGTCTCAATGTGTGTGCGCCAAAGACCAATCAATGTAGCGGACATATGTTGGAGAATGTGCTGCTGTAGAAAAGGATCAAGCTCACGCATAGTTTGCCAAATGTCCTCAGTGGCATAAACCGGATTACTAGCCCACTTATAGCCTGTCTTGCTAATACGCCCTTCTCATCCTCACCTAACACAGAACGTACCAACGGACCCATTCGCTCCCTAAATTTCGTCCAATCCCTGTCCTCAAACCCTTGCACTGGTGTTACAGCATCCAAAAATGTCGGAGGATGAATAACCAGAGGAGGAGAAGCAACAGAAGTAGTGGGTACAACTGTTGTTAATTGTTGCACTGGAGGAGAAAGAACAGAGGACACAGGAGTTGAAACAGTAGATGTACTAGAGGTCACAGTCATCGAAGATGGCAAGGACAAAGAAGGAGCAGGGGCGTAGTAGCCAAAGCTGTCGAAGTAACAGCCGTAGATACGGGAAGGCTGCAGCAGATGAAACAATTTGCTGTGACTGTAAAGGAACAGTGGGATATATCCTCTGCGGGGCATAAGGAGGCGGGTCGAGTATCTAACAGCTGCTCTACAAAAGTATCATTTTCCTCCTTGGCCAAATAAGACTTGTCAATATGCATCCGAAATCTCCTATCTTCACATTCAATTCCTGTCTCCTGTTTTTCTCTATCATATGCCACAGCTTTCTGTGCGTCCCTCTCCGTGCGTCCCTCCCTTTCCATACGTCCCTCTCCATTTTTAAACACCTCTGTCTGGCCTCCTTCTGCCAAGTCCTGAGGGAGTCAAACATTGACTGTCTACTTCTTCTCTTAAACAACTGTTCCTGTAAAAACCCAATCTTTTGTTCATCAAAAGAACCTGTCAAAGGCCACTGTAACTCGGCATTGTCCCTCGTATATTTGTGCCATAACGCACTAAACATAATAGGGACAAGACCATGTTTCACATACATATCAAAATTAGGCCTTCAGGAGGCGCAGGTTGAGCTTCCTACAATCGAGCATCTGCAGAACAATAACGACAACACAAATTCCAAAGCTTGCTTAGGCCAGGCATTTCGAAAGAAGAACAAAATCATTAGTTTTACCTGGCAAAGTATTTGCAAATACTTTTTATCAAAAACAGTCTTTAGACTGTACCAAACTCAAACCCAAACAGTACCATATCCACAAAGAACAAAAACAAACTCACCTGATATCAGTGATACAAACGAACTAGTTCTCCGCTGCCGACTCTTCAGAACAAACAGTCAGATCCAAGGGTTTCGCCGTTCAGTACTCCAGTCGGGATAACCACTGGGCGAGGCACCATCCGGCGAGACAGAAGGAGCAGCTGCGAGCAACAGGCACTCTTCTTGCAGGGATCCCTGAGCTGTCAGTACGACCTGACGATGTCCTTGGCCTCCACCCGTCTGCGGAAAGGGGATGGATAAATCACCCGAAGGAGTCCCTGTTCGGGCGCCAACTGAAGGAAGTAACCCGTTTAGGACCACCCGGGTCACTAATGACCACCTCTCAGCCTTCTGTACTAAATGAAGAGTCGGTCAGACAATAGAGAATACAAACCAATAACTGTTTATTCATATACACTCAGAGCGGAGCCCCATCTGCCCAGTCGCTAAGAGTGCTGCAGAGGGAACTGAAATCAACAAGCATAAAGATACATTATGTAAGTTTCGTAACTGGGCGAAAACACGCCCACAGTGGAATTTTCCAAGCTGGTGCAGTTAAACAGTGAAATACGAAAAAAACGGTTTCAGCCCTCATATCTTACACAAAGTATCATAGCCCAAGGTCATTCCATCCGGAGCCAGCCACCAGACAAGGGGGAAGAGGGCCTCTATCTAGTGAGAAAGCTATGTGCTGACATGAACAGTGTGCTCATCACTGAAACAAAACCCAAGAGAAGAAACGAAACTCAAAGAGTAGCATTTCTCGGAATTAAAATAGATCAGTTTCGAACAGCCTAAAATGGCGCCCAAATAGAAAATGGCGCAGCGAATGCTAACATACATGGAACACTGCGTAAGCATAAACAATTTCTATTCTAACAACTGTCCGGGCATTGGTTGCACCTCATTAGTACCAATTTAACACCCAAATATAGCAATAAGCAACAGATAGGTGACCATTCAAGCTTTACAAAGTGTCTTCCCCTGCGCAGTAGCACGTGTCGCTGTGTTTTAGTAACTTTTGAACCGTTTGGGGTATAATCTGCTGATTATGTAGCAGATGGTAGATCATGTGGCAAATGCTGCAAATCTGTAATTATGTGAAAAACGCCCTGAAAAACGCCAGGGCCTTAGAATCTGATAATTCCAGTGACCCTGGTCTAGGAGTCAAATATTGTGCATTCTGGTAGGCATTATATGTTATGGATGTATGGTTGAGAGAAACAGAAATGTAACCCAGTGATTGGCGTGGTCTGTACAAATAAGACTTTATTAGATCCCAAAGGAATGTTTTTAGCAAGCTTAGGATAATGAGAGATTTAGCAAAAAAACAATTAGGTTCTTAGGGGAGAGGATGTAGCCTTACGGCTAGAGTGGTCAACCTCGAAGCTGGGGAACCGAGTTCGAGTCTCGGCAACGACGCTCAACATCCTGGGATTCTGGGCAAATCACTTAATCTCCCCGTGCCTAACAAAAATGAATGTGTCCTTGTGTAACGAAACTGGTGCTATGTAAAGCGCTCTGATAACCCAATATCTTCGGGTCTAGTTTGCGCTATATAAAACTTTAAAAAAAAAAAAGAATGCCTTGCAGTTTGCATTTAGATCCTTGGTGCCAGTTTAAAGCTCACTGTGCTATATTGTGAGGGCTGTCTGTAGCTTAAGAATTGCTAGTAACAAAAGGATATCTCTGTCAAAAGCAATAACCCACTGAGCTATCCACATAACTACAACTCTGTGATCTGCATGATGTGCTTTGCAGCAGGCACATTAACCCTCTCTCTCTCTGCTATGTTACGAGTTAAACTGTGAGTAGACAGAACACAGACGCTTCCACCAGATTTATTTTACGTTATTATCCTGAGATTTGTAGCTCCACAGGGATCGCTGCTGCATGTGCCTTTTATTTGAAAATGCAGCCTCTTTGTGACCATTTAAGAAAACCAGGATCGATTTACTGTTACATTGGTCCTTGTAGCCAATTTCTTTGCAGGGCAGAGGTTTTTATTTAAAGTATATTTATAATATGACCTCCACACTTTGTCTTTCATTATTCTTTCCCTAATTACTTCGCCACTGCTCGCCTTGACCCTGGGTTCCTGGAATATCTGCTTTTACAAAAACAAGCAGACGCACGGGGAGAGCAGGCACAGCACCGTTTGGGGCTCCGGACAAATATTATGTGACTCCCTGGAATTCACAGACACCAGCGAACACGTCTCCTTCCCTGCCTTTGGAGCACCTCTGTATTGTTCTACCTTCGCTTCTTCAAATGTCTTAGAGGGGGCTGCTTAACGCTGACCGCCAAAGAGGCCCTGCCTTGGGAGGTGACCCCTTATGAGCCCTCCTGGTCCACTCCTCCCCTCCTGACACCCCGAGGCCATAAACTAAGAGGGATGACCCACCTTCATCTCCGACAGTGGCCTGATGGGCTCGTCTACCCTTGCAGCAGGGGAGCAACACTGGGATGCTGTCCCCTATATGTCGCCCTGCATGCGACGTGGCCAGATGCATGCATTCCTCGCTGCGGCTGCAAAATCCAGCAGGAAGTTTCTTGAAGTTTGGGACTCCAGAAGTGAGGTAAGGGGGGAGTATGGGGTTGGGTGGGTGCACCTGGTCCTGGGAAGTGTACGGCAGCTGAAGATGCACAATTTTGCATGCAAATGTTTTTAGATTCCATTCAAGGGGGAATTATTTTAAAAATAGCACCATGTCTGAAGTCTAGCTTTTGGGGGGTTAGGTGGAAGAATCACCAGCATGGCCCTTCCTGAACAGCCAGCAATAAACTCAGACACAGCAGCTGACAAGTCTTGTTTGTCTGCCTGCCACGGGCACTGCTTGTAAATTAGGATGCAAAACAGCTTGAATGTACCTCGCAGCTTGGGGAAGTTACAAGAGAACTGAAGTCTGTCGTTATCATTGCAAGCCTCTGGCATTTCAATTGCCCATACAGGAGGAGGGAGCAGGGGCTATCACACGCTGTACAGTGTGATGGCCAAACAGAGTATTCTCTGAGTGAAATCACCGGAAAGAGAGCAAAGCACACAAAGGAGGGACATTTACAGAAATGCACCAATAGCAAGCCACCATTTCTAAATGCCACATGAAACAACCAATGGCAATTGGTGGGTGTGCCAGTGCCCAGAGAAGAGGAAAAAACAGGCCGAAGCTCGACCTAAAACGGAAGCTACTAGTGATATGCCTTGGGTCACTAGCGACTAATGCAGACTAACCAGCTTGGAAATACAATGGGCCAGTGTCATGAACCCTATGTGGTGTAGCAAAGCAGGACTTTGGTCATTTAATCTGCATATGCCCCTTTTTAAAACCAAATCGACTTCTATTGTTAAAAAATCTTTTTAATGCGAGGGTCATTCGCACCTGCAGATCTGCCATACTAAAGTGTCTTGATCCAAATGATCTGCAGCTTAACTGCAAATTGGTAAAATTTTTACTCTTGTATGAGAAACTAAACTGAACAAGTATCTTGCCATGCACCAATACAGTGTGAAAAAGTATAAAAGCATTTTATGTTAAAAAATGTTCGGCTTATTCGATCGAATATTGTCTTCCATAAATGTACTATTGGTGATAATAAGATTTTAATATGTACATTATATTTGCTATAACATGCTTAGTTTTATTGATATATTGTTATGGTTTTAATTAACTTAAACAATAAACATTCACTCACTCTTCGCTTTGGTGGATGCGGGGGACGTGGGCGAGGACTAGGGAGGCGGAGCGCATTGGTCTGGTGAGTTAGTGGAAAGTCAGGCAATGATTGATGTAGGCAGGTCCCACATTGTGGAGGTCCTATCTTTTTGGGCCCCTCTAATGGCAAATGTGTTCCGGGCATGCTTCCAGACTGAGCTGCCAAGCTCCTGGAAGAGATCCACCCTCATCCCTGTATTTAGGAAGGGTGACAGGGGAAATCTTTCATGCCATCAAGCGATTTCATTGTTGGATTCCTCTGTCAAAAAATTCTAGGCAGGGTGATCCACCAGAAATAGGAAGATTGGGTATAAGATTGGGGATTTCTGTCCGAAGTACAATATGGTTTTCAACGCGGGGTGGGGACTGTTGAATAGCCCCTCAACCTGCTTTTGATATCAGGGAACTATGTAATGGCCAGTGGCAGCGCTTTACATGTGGCCTTTATGGACTTATCCAGCGCATTTGAATTGGTGGACAGGACCAGGTTGTGGACCTTGATGCGTGACCCTGGGGTTGATTTAGTTATAGTTGAATGTCTAAAACGAATGCACTGGGACACTTGGTCTCAGGTCCATTATGGTCCAGCTGGTGAATCCGATTTTAAAGTAACTAAGGGGGTTAGACAGGGGTGCATACAGGCCCTCTTTTTATTTCTTTTTTATATTAATTCCCTGGAGTGTATCTTACAGACAAATGGGAAGGATCTGCCCTGTATAGGAGACAGGCTAGTCCCTGTGTTAATGTACGCCAATAACGCAGTGCTGTGTCACGTGCAGCAAATGGGTTGCAACTTTTATTGAATGCTTTTAATGATTTCATGATCAACCAGAGTTTGAAGGTCAACCATACCAAATCTTTTATTATGATGTGTGGGCCTAGAAATACCCCTTCACGTAGGTTTGTAATCGACAAGACACCCATTATGACATTTTTACATTTTAATTATCTAGGGATCCTAATGGATCCAAATTTTAATTCGGAAAAGTTATTGTTTCTGCGTAGCCTTAAAATGGGTACTTCGGTTGCTGCAATCTTTTTCTTTGCCAGGAAATTAAAACATAAACCAATAAGGGATTTAATTGCCCTATATAGAGCAATATGTTTTTCTATTGGGCACTTACAGAGCAAGGATGTGGGGGTATGCCAATTCAAACCGTTTATAATCAGTGGAAAATAGATTCCTTTCTAGATTACTAGCTGTCCTAAATAGCACTCCCAAATATATTACCAAGACAGAGCAGTGGCGTAACGAAACTTGAGGGGGCCCCCCTGCAAGATACATGGAGGGGCCCCCCACCGGGCTCAATCAGGAGCTCTCAGGCCCGGGTACTGTGCTGAGCAGGAGCTGCAGGGGCCTATGTCATGCCACTGGGATGTTGGGTTGAACGAATAGCTTGTGATGTTCCTACAGCAGGCTTCTTCAAACTGGGGGACGGGTCCTCAAGTGATCCGAGGAGGGGGGCAGGTTCTGGCCAAAAGAAGAATTATGCTGAAAGCAGTGCTTTGTTTTAGGCGGTGGGGAAAATTAGCTGCACTCAGCCGCTGTGTAATGGGCAATCACTAGCTTCTTTGCCATTTATATCCTAGCTGGCAAAAGGTAGCAGAATTTCACTGCAATGTTTGAATAGGTCTTGTGTTTAAATAAGTCGAGATATATTTAAACATTGCCAATTTAATAGAATAATTGTGACAAATCTGAGGGCCCAATGAATTTTATTTCTTCACTGGGGGGTGTGCAGGATTAAAAGTTTGAAGACCACTATCCTACAGTGTGTTGGCTGGGCGAGGTCTTGCTCGCCCTGCAAGCATACGCTTGGCCTGTGATGAAATAGCGGTGGGAGTGGTGGGTGTTCATTTCGTGGTACAGATTCCCTTTTGGATGTTGTTTACAATGGCCCAGGGTGTGTCTGGAGCGGTGCCATTAAAGTAAATGACCAGGGACGCGGCTGGTCTATAGAGACAATGAAAGATCGGTCAATCAATCAATCAATCAATCACAGAATTTGTAGAGCGCACTACCTACCCGCGAGGGTCTCAAGGCGCTGGGGAGAGAAGGGGGGGGGTGCTGCTACTGGTCGAACAGCCAGGTCTTGAGTAGCCTCCTGAAGGTCAGCAGGTCTTGGGTCTGTCGTAGGCTTAGTGGAAGGGTGTTCCAGGTCTTGGCGGCGAGGTGTGAGAAGGATCTGCCGCCGGTGGTTGTTCTTCGAATGCGAGGGACGGTGGCGAGGGAGAGGTCGGCGGAGTGGAGCTGGTGGTTGGGGACGTAGAAGAAGAGTCGTCTGTTGAGGTAGGCTGGGCCAGTCTTGTGGAGTGCCTTGTGTGCGTGGATGAGGAGTTTGAAGGAGATCCTCCTGTCGACGGGGAGCCAGTGCAGGTTCCTGTGATGTGGCTGTGGCGTGGTATGTCGAGGATCAGGCGTGCAGAGGCGTTTTGTATGCGTTGCAGTCGCTTGATGAGCTTGGCCGGGGCTCCCGCGTAGAGGGCGTTCCCATAGACCCGGTGTGTCACTTATCTCTGCAACTGCTGTTGGCCATTGGGATAGGCGGGCTGGGGCTTACGGAAGGAGCAACCATGTTGGAGCGTGTAGTGGGCTTTTACTATTGCTTTTTTCAGACCTGCATGAGTCCAGTCTCCACTGATTTGATCTACGTGGACCCAAGAGAGAAGCAAGGCGTTTACTGTCAGCCGTGTTGTGTGCTGGCAGGAGATTGAGGAATTGAAGAAAAGAACCCCGCAGCAGGATTTTACCAATGGCCCAGAAAAGCAAGCAAGTCGGCTCCCTTGAATCAAGCATTTTGCTTTGCTGCCCCTCCCTACAATGATCCCTGTCCTGCCAGCCTCCAACCTCAGTGCCAGACTGAGCCGCCCGCACTGCCACTGCAGCCACCACAGACTATAGAGGAACACTCCCTCTGAGCTCAACCAGTGTAGCTACACCACGTCTCTAATCGGCCCCTCTCCCCTCATATTATCATGCAAATTAAAGTAAGTTTTATTACGTTTATTGTGCGAAATAATTTTTTCTGATATAAAGGAGTCTGAAGAGCTTGACTAAAGGAAGGTTTTGAACGTGCATGTTATTTTCAGAACTGTCCGAGCTCGAAAAGGGCAGTTCTGCACTCAACTTTTCAAGAAACTAAAAATTCCAACACAAACAAGGCCTACTGTGTAGACGTGGGCAAGCCACTGTGATGTCTCTAAGTGGGTACAGCTGTTGTCCCGATCATTTAACATTGATCTACCAGGTTCGAATCCAGGCCTCAACTCAGCATTCTCTTTTCCTGGAAAGTATCCCTTTGTTCTGTGAGTGTTGTGAAGCACGCATATGTCGTTGGGCAAGGTTTGCACTATATAAATCTGCAGAAAATGTAGATGCCACCTGTCACCCATGCTATAATCTCGTTCTCCAAGAATTAAGGGCAAAGCATTAATTATCTTTTGAAGTCAGATAATATACCTGTCTAGTGGCTGAATTGTACAGTGTGAAACAGAAAAATCTGGGATTAATCCCGGCTTCCCTGCTTCACAAAATTTTGTGATCCTAGGCAAATAGTTATTTCATGGAGCCTCCTTTTAGTTCTTTATCATGTATGAGAAGCACTTTGAAATGCTAGCCTACAATGTTTCCCCAACTATAATAAGAGTCTAGTCCAACAAATGGGTATGCTTCACCTCTGACTTGCTTTTAAGTGTACCGAGCGCTCAGACCCGAGTACTGTGCTCTGCAGCTGGGACGCGGGCATGCGGGGGCCTGTGTTACGCCCTGGCTGTATCGCCGACAGAGCCTAGCAGGACAGCTCCACAAAGGAGACATTGTATTTCCAAACCAGAGATGAGGAAGCACAGGACAGAAACCACCAGCAGGGCCGCCTTCTCAGGTATGCACCTAGGACATCGAACAACACACCTGCTGGCATCACACCCCTCCTTACTCTCCTTCAATTCAGAAAAAATTAAGACAAATCACTTTGCAGAACATATCACCCTACTCTTGGGTCCCCACTTTCTCTCAAACCAAAAGGAACCCTTCTATATTGGTAGCACTTTATTTAACACAGAAAGAAAAGAGATTATTACAGAGGACAAAAAACACGGACAGAAAATGGGGAGATGCTGCTCTACACAATGTAGTGTGAGAAAGGATGGGGAGAATCTTTTAAAGAATATGCACTTTAATTAAGATGCAGATGAAGTTGATATCAGACTGCAAATCTATGCAGGACAGAGAGAATGTGCTTGTATAAGCACCATTATAACACATATGGGGGGGGGGGTTGTAGAAATGCACTTTAATGCAAGGAGACCCTACTGGCACACAGTTTGTCTTTAATACACGGTGAGGATGGACTTCTATGCTGACTATACTTTATCAATTACTTGAGAAAAGGTTTCCATAAAGAGTCTGCACTTTAACATGAACAAAGGCTTCTAAACATATTGCACTTTAACACTGGTTAAAGCTGCAAATGTCTAAGACTGCACTTTCACACGACTTATGGCTGTTTTTCAGACTACGTTCTGTAAAATAGAAGAAGCTTGTACAGACTACGATCCAGTCGTGCTGGAACAATTTTCAGAGTGGATGTGCAGCCATCAGTGTTACATCTCTGAAGTCAATGATATTGTGAAAAAGCCAAGCGCCACGCAAAAAAACAAGTATTAAAAAATGAGCCATAGCCATTCCACCGTAGAGTGGGAAGGGTGTTATATGTTGTTGCTGGTGCATTTTAAAGCACAATGTCACAAATATATTATTAAACCATTGTGTGGTAGCGGACTGCCATTTACGCTTCACACATTTTCCATTGAAACGCCACAAAATTCCCACTGATATGCAGTCTTCCACACAAACAAAGGATAATGTGTGGGTTTAAGCAAATATCTATCACTATGCTTCTCAATCCAAATAACTAACGTATCCACCACTTAAATTACTTTCATATTTCACTATACTAATTCACCAGTAATCCTTTAGGCGTTCCAGAGTAGCATGCTACTCGCCAAAAGCGGTTTGACGCATAGTATGGGGTATTAAACGCTATATAATTGCAATTTCAATTACAATTTTCACATTAAGTATTTGAGTGGCTTCAATCTCAATGAAATATTTGTTTCCATCACACTTCCAAATTCCGAAAAAATTTGCTCCATTTGTGCTTTACTGCTGAAACATTTTGAAATATTTGTACAAGTTCATTTATATAAATTTTAATATTATTGTTAGAAAAATCTGATATCCTACAGACTTTCCTTTCACACTCCTGTTCCCCAGCAAGATCTGTCAGATGGTTCACTTTATAAAATCCTCTAACGTTGCCAGTCAGAGAAAGAAAAGTGAATACTAGTGTCAATGATAAAAGTGTAACGCGCTATTTTTGCTGGTAAACAGGCAGAGTGCGATTTGTGACATTCTGCAACTCTCAGAAGCCAATGACTTCAATGAGGCACCGATGGTAGACCCTAGATTCTTAAGAAACTGTTAAACAACACACAGCAGAAAAAACCTCTAGTGGGAAATGTGTAAAATCGGGTTTCCCACAGGCCGGATCATTTCTCAAACACAAAACTCCCACGGAGCAATCTTGCCTAGGCTCGGACCGGACGCAGACTCACCTGACGGCTCGGCCTGGCCTGGTCTGCAGCTTCAGGTAGGTGCGAGCGGGCCGGGCAGCAGCAGAGAAGAGAAAGCACTGGCAGGGCAACTGGGCAAGGCTAGTCAGGCAGGGCCCAGGGCTGGTAATAATGTAAATTATTACCAGTGACGGACCTCGGACGGTCCTTCTCAGCGTAGCGTGGCGGCTGGGTCTGACCTGGGATCGGATCTCGGCTCAGGCGCACTTTAATGCGCGCTCTGCATGACCAGTATTCAAGCACATTGGTCACGACACCAGACCCTGCCCCACCCTGAAAACGCGCAGGCGTCGCAGAGACAGCTGCGCGCCACGCGCACCCACTAACCATTTAGCCTCAGAGGTCCGGCCGGGCCGCGCACCACATTATTGAAGAGGCTCGCTCGGGGCCGCGCGTGCGCACTGCACCATTAAATTAATAAAAGAGCGAGCCTCCATTTAATTAGAAGAGCGGAGCCTCTAAGGCCCGGCCGGGCCTGCTGTGTGCTGCTGTGCACCATTTAATTTATTGAGACCGGCCGGGTGTGCCGTGCGCACTGCGCACCATTAAAATCATGATAAATAAAGTAAGTGAGGGGCCCCTGGAGCGGGCCCGGCCTCCCCCAACCCTGTGTTACGCCCCTGCCGTGGCGTGTGCACCCTTTAATTTATTGAGGCCGGGTGTGCTGTGTCGTGAGCATTGCGCACCTTTAAAATCATATCATGATAAATAAAGGGAGGGGGCCCCTGGAGCGTGGGGCCCCCGCAAAGCTCCAGGGGCCCCATCCCTTTATTTATCATGATATGATTTTAAAAGTGCGCAGTGCGCACGACACAGCACACCCGGCCTCAATAAATTAAAGGGTGCACACGCCACGGCAGGGGCGTAACACAGGGTTGGGGGGAGGGCCGGGCCCGCGCTCCAGGGGCCCCCTCACTTACTTTATTTATCATGATTTTAATGGTGCGCAGTGCGCACGGCACACCCGGCCGGTCTCAATAACTTAAATGGTGCACAGCAGCACACAGCAGGCCCGGCCGGGCCTCAGAGGCTCCGCTCTTCTAATTAAATGGAGGCTCGCTCTTTTATTAATTTAATGGTGCAGTGCGCACGCGCGGGCCCCGAGCGAGCCTCTTCAATAATTAATGGTGCGCGGGCCCGGCCGGATCTCTGAGGCTAAATGGTTAGTGGGTGCGCGTGGCGCGCAGCTGTCTCTGCGACGCCTGCGCGGTTTTCAGGGTGGGGCAGGGTCTGGTGTCGTGACCAATGTACTTGAATACTGGTCATGCAGAGCGCGCAATTAAAAGTGCGCCTGAGCCGAGATCCGATCCCAGGTCAGACCCAGCCGCCACGCTACGCTGAGAAGGACCGTCCGAGGTCCGTCACCGGCCATAATTTTCATTATTACCAGCCCTGGGCCCTGCCTGACTAGCCTTGCCCAGTTGCCCTGCCAGTGCTTTCTCTTCTCTGCTGCTGCCCGGCCGGCTCGCGCCTACCTGAAGCTGCAGACCAGGCCAGGCCGAGCCGTCAGGTGAGTCTGCGTCCGGTCCGAGCCTAGGCTGGATTGCTCCATGGGAGTTTTGTGTTTGAGAAATGATCCGGCCTGTGGGAAACCCGATTTTACACATTTCCCACTAGAGGTTTTTTCTGCTGTGTGTTGTTTAGCAGTTTCTTAAGAATCTAGGGTCTACCATCGGCGCCTCATTGAAGTCATTGGCTTCTGAGAGTTGCAGAATGTCACAAATCGCACTCTGCCTGTTTACCAGCAAAAATAGCGCGTTACACTTTTATCACGGACACTAGTATTCACTTTTCTTTCTCTGACTGGCAACGTTAGAGGATTTTATAAAGTGAACCATCTGACAGATCTTGCTGGGGAACAGGGAGTGTGAAAGGAAAGTCTGTAGGATATCAGATTTTTCTAACAATAATATTAAAATTTATATAAATGAACTTGTACAACTATTTCAAAATGTTTCAGCAGTAAAGCACAAATGGAGCAAATTTTTCGGAATTTGGAAGTGTGATGGAAACAAATATTTCATTGAGATTGAAGCCACTCAAATACTTAATGTGAAAATTGTAATTGAAATTGCAATTATATAGCGTTTAATACCCCATACTATGCGTCAAACCGCTTTGGCGAGTAGCATGCTACTCTGGAACGCCTAAAGGATTACTGGTGAATTAGTATAGTGAAATATGAAAGTAATTTAAGTGGTGGATACGTTAGTTATTTGGATTGAGAAGCATAGTGATAGATATTTGCTTAAACCCACACATTATCCTTTGTTTGTGTGGAAGACTGCATATCAGTGGGAATTTTGTGGCCGTTTCAATGGAAAATGTGTGAAGCGTAAATGGCAGTCCGCTACCACACAATGGTTTAATAATATATTTGTGACATTGTGCTTTAAAATGCACCAGCAACAACATATAACACCCTTCCCACTCTACTGTGGAATGGCTATGGCTCATTTTTTAATACTTGTTTTTTTGCGTGGCGCTTGGCTTTTTCACAATATCATTGACTTCAGAGATGTAACACTGATGGCGGCACATCCACTCTGAAAATTGTTCCAGCACGACTGGATCGTAGTCTGTACAAGCTTCTTCTATTTTACAGAACGTAGTCTGAAAAACAGCCATAAGTCGTGTGAAAGTGCAGTCTTAGACATTTGCAGCTTTAACCAGTGTTAAAGTGCAATATGTTTAGAAGCCTTTGTTCATGTTAAAGTGCAGACTCTTTATGGAAACCTTTTCTCAAGTAATTGATAAAGTATAGTCAGCATAGAAGTCCATCCTCACCGTGTATTAAAGACAAACTGTGTGCCAGTAGGGTCTCCTTGCATTAAAGTGCATTTCTACAACCCCCCCCATATGTGT
This sequence comes from Calotriton arnoldi, assembly GCA_963921515.1. NCBI lineage: Eukaryota > Metazoa > Chordata > Amphibia > Caudata > Salamandridae > Calotriton > Calotriton arnoldi. The sequence continues at coordinate 1,284,641 of CAWUFW010003486.1, read as the reverse complement.
TATAATGGTGCTTATACAAGCACATTCTCTCTGTCCTGCATAGATTTGCAGTCTGATATCAACTTCATCTGCATCTTAATTAAAGTGCATATTCTTTAAAAGATTCTCCCCATCCTTTCTCACGCTACATTGTGTAGAGCAGCATCTCCCCATTTTCTGTCCGTGTTTTTTGTCCTCTGTAATAATCTCTTTTCTTTCTGTGTTAAATAAAGTGCTACCAATATAGAAGGGTTCCTTTTGGTTTGAGAGAAAGTGGGGACCCAAGAGGAGGGTGATATGTTCTGCAAAGTGATTTGTCTTAATTTTTTTCTGAATTGAAGGAGAGTAAGGAGGGGTGTGATGCCAGCAGGTGTGTTGTTCGATATCCTTGGTGCATACCTGAGAAGGCGGCCCTGCTGGTGGTTTCTGTCCTGTGCTTCCTCATCTCTGGTTTGGAAATACAATGTCTCCTTTTGTGGAGCTGTCCTGCTAGGCTCTGTCGGCGATACAGCCAGGGGCGTAACACAGGCCCCCGCATGCCCCGCGTCCCAGCTGCAGAGCACAGTACTTGGGTCTGAGCGCTCGGTACACTTAAAAGCAAGTCAGAGGTGAAGCATACCCATTTGTTGGACTAGACTCTTATTATAGTTGGGGAAACATTGTAGGCTAGTATTTCAAAGTGCTTCTCGTACATGATAAAGAACTAAAAGGAGGCTCCATGAAATAACTATTTGCCTAGGATCACAAAATTTTGTGAAGCAGGGAAGCCGGGATTAATCCCAGATTTTTCTGTTTCACACTGTACAATTCAGCCACTAGACAGGTATATTATCTGACTTCAAAAGATAATTAATGCTTTGGCCTTAATTCTTGGAGGACGAGATTATAGCATGGGTGACAGGTGGCATCTACATTTTCTGCAGATTTATATAGTGCAAACCTTGCCCAACGACATATGCGTGCTTCACAACACTCACAGAACAAAGGGATACTTTCCAGGAAAAAGAGAATGCTGAGTTGAGGCCTGGATTCGAACCTGGTAGATCAATGTTAAATGATCGGGACAACAGCTGTACCCACTTAGAGACATCACAGTGGCTTGCCCACATCTACACAGTAGGCCTTGTTTGTGTTGGAATTTTTAGTTTCTTGAAAAGTTGAGTGCAGAACTGCCCTTTTCGAGCTCGGACAGTTCTGAAAATAACATGCACGTTCAAAACCTTCCTTTAGTCAAGCTCTTCAGACTCCTTTATATCAGAAAAAAATTATTTCGCACAATAAACGTAATAAAACTTACTTTAATTTGCATGATAATATGAGGGGGAGAGTGGCCGATTAGAGACGTGGTGTAGCTACACTGGTTGAGCTCAGAGGGAGTGTTCCTCTATAGTCTGTGGTGGCTGCAGTGGCAGTGCGGGCGGCTCAGTCTGGCACTGAGGTTGGAGGCTGGTAGGACAGGGATCATGGTAGGGAGGGGCAGCAAAGCAAAATGCTTGATTCAAGGGGAGCCGACTTGCTTGCTTTTCTGGGCCATTGGTAAAATCCTGCTGCGGGGTTCTTTTCTTCAATTCCTCAATCTCCTGCCAGCACACAACACGGCTGACAGTAAACGCCCTTGCTTCTCTCTTGGGTCCACGTAGATCAAATCAGTGGAGACTGGACTCATGCAGGTCTGAAAAAAGCAATAGTAAAAGCCCACTACACGCTCCAACATGGTTGCTCCTTCCGTAAGCCCCAGCCCGCCTATCCCAATGGCCAACAGCAGTTGCAGAGATAAGTGACACACCGGGTCTATGGGAACGCCCTCTACGCGGGAGCCCCGGCCAAGCTCATCAAGCGACTGCAACGCATACAAAACGCCTCCGCACGCCTGATCCTCGACATACCACGCCACAGCCACATCACAGGAACCTGCACTGGCTCCCCGTCGACAGGAGGATCTCCTTCAAACTCCTCATCCACGCACACAAGGCACTCCACAAGACTGGCCCAGCCTACCTCAACAGATGACTCTTCTTCTACATCCCCAACCGCCAGCTCCGCTCCGCCGACCTCTCCCTCGCCACCGTCCCTCGCATTCGAAGAACAACCACCTGCGGCAGATCCTTCTCACACCTCGCCGCCAAGACCTGGAACACCCTTCCACTAAGCCTACGACAGACCCAAGACCTGCTGACCTTCAGGAGGCTACTCAAGACCTGGCTGTTCGATCAGTAGCAGCACCCCCCCCCCCTTTCTCTCCCCAGCGCCTTGAGACCCTCGCGGGTAGGTAGTGCGCTCTACAAATTCTGTGATTGATTGATTGATTGATTGACCGATCTTTTATTGTCTCTATAGACCAGCCGCGTCCCTGGTCATTTACTTTAATGGCACCGCTCCAGACACACCCTGGGCCATTGTAAACAACATCCAAAAGGAATCTGTACCACGAAATGAACACCCACCACTCCCACCGCTATTTCATCACAGGCCAAGCGTATGCTTGCAGGGCGAGCAAGACCTCGCCCAGCCAACACACTGTAGGATAGTGGTCTTCAAACTTTTTAATCCTGCACACCCCCCCCAGTAAAGAAATAAAATTCATTGGGCCCCTCAGATTTGACACAATTATTCTATTAAATTGGCAATGTTTAAATATATCTCGACTTATTTAAACACAAGACCTATTCAAACATTGCAGTCAAATTCTGCTACCTTTTTGCCAGCTAGGATATAAATGGCAAAAGAAGCTAGTGATTGCCCATTACACAGCGGCTGAGTGCAGCTAATTTTTCCCCACCGCCTAAAACAAAGCACTGCTTTCAGCATAATTCTTCTTTTGGCCAGAACCTGCCCCCCTCCTCGGATCACTTGAGGACCCGTCCCCCAGTTTGAAGAAGCCTGCTGTAGGAACATCACAAGCTATTCGTTCAACCCAACATCCCAGTGGCATGACATAGGCCCCTGCAGCTCCTGCTCAGCACAGTACCCGGGCCTGACAGCTCCTGATTGAGCCCGGTGGGGGGCCCCTCCATGTATCTTGCAGGGGGGCCCCCTCAAGTTTTGTTACGCCACTGGTCCACCTACATGAATTCTATTGTTTCCAAACAACAATGAGTGATTGTGATTGCCAAGAAATTCGCCAGGCATTCAGAAGAATTTTATATGCCTGAAACATTCCTGAAAGGCAGAGGCACCAAGTAGAGCCTACCAAATATATGGTGATTTGTCTATCACGTGTGATCACTCATGCTGTAATGTACGCGTAGTTTGTAACAATTATGTAATTGTTGAGCTATCTAGATTGTGTGTGACACACTATTGTAGCATTTTTGCACATCATGTTAATGCATGGTGATGCGAAACATTCTGTAGGATGCCTGTTTATATGTTGCATTCTAAAAATGTTTGGTAATAAATATTTTTATAATACAATTTATTTTTATGCCCCTTTTCTCTATTGCCTTTCCTATGCCCAAACCATTAAATGGGATCTGACACTTATGTTTTCAGCAAAGACTCTGCACCTGTGAGAATGATGGTTAATATTATTTTTTTCAAAGGAAACCCTCGTCCTTTACCCATTTTTAAGCCAGGTTACATGTGGGAAGACATCCCTGTTTGCGTGATGAGCATGCATCTCAGTTAGTGGCTTTGCTTCTATGCTTAGTTTCTCTTGTTAGTCAATATTGAACAGAAAACTATCATTGCATGAGTCCTGATTCAAAAAGGTTTTACTCAGCCTTGTCTTGTCTTACTATTGAGACAGGTATAGGTAAGCCTTACGTTTGAATTTCTCATGTAAAAGATTTTTTCTGACTCAGGACCATATTCTGCAGGGTTTAAATTTCCCATCTGCTGTGAGTAGGCACTAAATGAGTCTAGCGGCTTCTTGGCAGGGCTAGGGGGAGAGAGGGGCTGGGAAGAAAGGAACGAGAAATTGAAGAACAGTTGTGGCCGAGAAGGAGCATCATATTCCCCTCCTTGGCAAAGAAAAGGCATGGCAGGAACCAAATCTGGTCCAGTGTTCTTGCACCTGGGAAAACTGGATCCTGTTTCAAAGGAAAATTGAAATGGGGCAAAGTCTGTCAAGTGCAATGTTATGCTTATGTGTCAGGGCATAAACTGTTGTATACTGTTGCTAATGTTTTTTACATCACAAATCATTAGGTTCACGACCACAAAATGACTTTTTGTTATATTCTAAACCCAATTGGAAAGACTGAAAACAACTTCCGACTCGGGAAACATGGTTTTATGACCCATTCTGAATCACAATTAGGAGGGTACGTTAAAGGGGTGTCCCCTCTTAATTGTGATTCTGTATAGCATATATCAGCGGCTTCAGTTGAGATTGCAAATGTTTGATCAGTTACTGACACCTCAAAGGAGGTGGTAACTCATTCTCAAAGAGGTAGGTGTCCCCTTGGGAAACTTTCTCTCCCATGAATCATGTCAGGCAACCTCAGGGGGAGTAAGCAGATGCCCAGAAGACACCAATTCCGTGAAAGAAGATGAACTGCTTTTATAAAAATCTGTTTGGGAATTCAAACACAGGGATGGTGGTCACAGGGGGAGTAAATACAATCTGCCATATTAGAATTCATTAGGCAAAGCATTCTGTGTCCGCCTGCAACTCAGCCTTTTTTGAGGCATCCTTTTATTACATAGATCGCATTACAAAATTAGAGGGTGGTTGCAAAAAGTCAGTGAGCAATTTTGCAAACACTTCTTGCATCAAGTCTTTTTTTTGTGTTGAATTATTTTATTGGAGTCACAGATTTCTAGGAGACAAAACTAAATACAATCAGCAAAAATATAGGAGATTGATACAGCCGTCAAATATCATACATGTGAATCTGACAAAGAAAAGGTGGGGTGTGAGGGACAGAACCAGTGCAACCAGGAATCACAGAAACAGATAAAGAGGGGCACAGGTGGAGGGGGAGGGGGAGGGAGAAAGAAAGAAGAAGGGGGCAAGGCAGATGATGGCAGGGAAGATGGCTATGGGTCAGTTTTCCCCTAGAAAAGGGGACCAAATAAGGAGGAACTCGTCAACCCTATCCATCAGCTTATAGATCACCTTCTCGTAAGAGGCAGTCTTAAACATGGCCGCAAGCCATTCCTCGATGAGTTGGAAGCTGAAGATTTTGGCCGTTGTGAGAGCGGTGGTAAGTAGGCGGCATGCATAGTGTGTTAACTAAGGGAGGTCCAACAGGTGGTGCAGGGAAAGCAGCCTGCTCGATAGTGTGGTAGGCATATCCATGGTCTCCCCCCCTACTGCAGTCCAGAAAGGGGGGAACACAGGACATTCCGCTGAGAGGTGAACCATGTCACAAGACTCATGGTTGCATCACCAACAGGAAGAGTGGGGCAGCAGGCCAGTGGCGTGAAGCTACACCGGCGTCCAGTGCCAGTTCTGCAGACTCTTAAAAAGGCTGTATTTCATCCAGGCCTCTCGGGTCCCCCTCCCCAGGGCCTCCAGTAGCTCCAACCAGTCCTCTTCCTTGTATTCCACCTGGAGACGGGCCTGCCAAGCTTCTTCTTGCGGCTGCGAGTAAAGATGGAGAATCAGAAAGTTATACAGCCCGGACATCATACCCTTAAACTGGCCCCATGTATTAAGGTATGTGAACACTGGGGATGGGGGGACAGACCAGGGTTAAAGGCCTAGTCTGCTCATCAGGCAGTGGTGCAATTGCATGTAGCACCAATGCTGAGTTTGTGGCAGGCCAAATTCTTCCCACCATGCTGTGAAGGACTTGAGCTTACCCCGGAAAAGCAGGTGTTTTAAGGTATGGAGGCCCACCGCTATCCAGGCAGTCCAGTGAAGCATGTCCCCACCAATGCAAATACCATGGTTGCACCTGATTGGTACTCTAACATAAAGGTATGCATCAACAGAGAGCAGCTTGTGGGCCTGTGTCCAGGTGGAATACAAGGAAGAGGACTGGTTGGAGCTACAGGTTCTGTACATTGCCTGTATCATAGAGTTCAGAGCTCCAGCGCCAATGAGTATGGGCAGGTAGAGGAGGAACAATCCCGGAGAACAATTGATAAGCCGGTTTTCAATCATCAACCACAACGAGGATCCCGAATCTGGAGAGCCATGCAATAGTGCCCCACTGCTGGGAGGCCCAGACCCCGCGGACCTGTGGGCAATACGTTTCCTAATGGCTAAGTGTGGCCTCAATGACCCCCAGACAATAACCTTGATGGCCTTGTCTACTTGTCGGAGTTTCATGAGGGTTGTCAGCAAGGGAAACATGCCCAGCACATAGGTGAAGAAGGGAAGGGTCGGTATTTTCATTACTTGCGCGCGACCCCCAAAGAGACAGGTTCAGATGCGACCATTTGTCAAAGTCTAGCCGCATGAGCTCCATGAGTGGATCAAGGTTGTCCTCTATCGTCTAAGCCTTTGTTGACATAGATGACCAGGTATTTGTGGAGAGCATCAATTCTTTTAGTACATCATGCCATTCCTAATTTAATCTGAGATATCTACTGCCTGCTCCACCTCCTCTCAAGCTATTTCTTTACTAACATCACACAGTCTGCCAGCTAATGGTACTGATTTTAAATCATTCTTTCACTTATTTATCCTTCACATCCTAACTAGAGGGGAAATGTATTTGCCTTCAAGCACAGGTTGCTGAATCCTCCTTGCAGCCTCACCCAGCTGTGCCCAGTAGTGGGAGTAATGGAGGGTTCTGTTTGCAAAGGATAATACACTTAGAATCATCAAGATACAACTAAATTAACACAATTTCAGAGTGCAGCCACAGGTTAGCCCACAATGAACATTACCCAGAGTGTTAAACACATATGACCATGTGAAGAAAGAGGAAGCGATGAGAAGAAAGAGTAATTTCAGTGAGGCAGAGGAGAGTCATCTCACCAAATCTCTTCCCACAGTAAGTAAAGCATCTAAGCTGGGCTCTCCACAGACCATGTGGCTGCAGGCTACAGCTCTTATTAACACTGAGAAGTAATGTTTGGGCGTGGGGCAGATCCACCAGAAAATGCACCTAAGATATGGCAAATGTTTCTATCCAACAAGCACTCCACAGACTCTAGTTTGTGTCATCCTCTGATCGTGCAGCCAAGGAAAGATAAAGAATATTCAACTTAAAAATACATGATCATAAAGAAGAGATTTGATTTTTACCTATGGTAGATCATTAAGTAAAGGATGATTTCAGAAACAACTAATATGGATGATACATTGCTATTTACAAGTGATTGAAGATTGCTTTTGAACACAAATAGTACAAAATGTTGCATAATGTTGCATAAAGGGGTTGTGCGAACAACTGGCAACACCAATCACAGTCTGGGGGTCGTGTGTTGACCCGAAACTGAGAAATATAGAGACCAGTGGGATTTTCCGTCACCTACACACAAACTGAATCAAAGCAGGACAGCTAAAAGGAAAAGAGTGATTAAAAGTCCTTGCCCTCTTCACTTGTGCAGCTATTCCCTGTTAACCAGAAGAGAGTTTCCTCCTGTGGCACATGCCCTCTTCACTAGTGTAGCTTGTGTAGTAAGTAACCCAAGTGGAACTGTTCATGACACCCAAGAGAATATTATTAAACAACACTAAGTAACACCATGCCTATTGCATGGTTTGGAGCATTTGCTCACTTCATTATTTATGTTTTTAATCCTGTACAGCACACAGCTAACCGAAAAGGGTTTCCCGGCGCAAGCATCACAAGAAGACAAATTGCCGACTTAATATAGCTATGTCTTCAAGCCTTTGCAGAATGCAAGCGGAGAGGTACAGTCCCTGAGGGATTTCAGAAGTGAGTCCCAGACATTAAGTGGCTGATTATGATGCGGGTCGGACTGGCTTCCGCAGTTCTGTCAGAGGTGGACGGACCGCCGAATGTCTTGTCGTAAGTTTTCGCTCCAACTGCTGGATTACGATGCATGCCTCGATTTGTCGGAAACTAAGGATTTGAGGTCCATGCTAACCCCAATCCGCTTCTCTCCAGCAGTCTCCACTGTGGATCCCTTCTTCCAGTTCCCCTCTACACCTGGGCAGCTGAACCCTGATGATCACAATCCTGTGGGTGCCGGAATCAAGGTAAGTCCTTCTGCGATATGTATCCCCATTGACTGGACTGTGCACATTCCGCCACACTCCAGCAATGGGGCACTTGTTGCACAAGGCATATCTCCACATATATCATGGATGTGTGTACAATTCACAGGTTTTCTGTGAGTTTTGTACGTATTTTGCAGCGACATATTTGGGGATATGTGCTCCACCGTAGCTGCTACCTCTGTGGTAGCAGCGGTTGCATCGTAATGCAGCGGGCAAAACTTCCCGGCCTCGGTGGTCTGAAAGGGCTCGTGAAGACGGCGGTCAGATCAGTTCGACCGGCACCAAAATCAGTCCCTAAGAATCTAATTTGGCCTTGGCTCGTGTTGAACTTTGCCCTCTGTGCAGGTTCACCCCGAAATTTTTTGCCTTCACCCCTTCTGTTTTCTGTACCTATTTGTGTTGGTTTTAGGACTCTGTGCACTCTAACACTGATAAACAGTGCCATACTGCTTGTGCTCACTCCTTTAAACATGGTAAAATTGGCTTACACCTAATTGGAACATTTAGGGCGTCATTACGATGTCGGTCGGAAAGGCTCTAAACGGCATTCGGATTTTCCTAACCCATGTCGGAACCCATGTTTCCGAATGACTCGAAAACATTTCTGACCGACCGATTATGAAAGAAGGTAACCGTTCGGTCTTTCCGACTCAGTTCCGACCAGCATTCGGAGACTCTGAGTCGGTCTGAGCCAAATCGTACAGCTCTACGGACCGCATTTCCGTCCGACATATTACGATGTAGAATTCAGACAGCCTTTCCGAATCGGTCTGTCCGACACGGAACGGCTGTCGGAAACGGACTTTGTAGGCCCCTAGCAGGCTCCCCCCCTTCACCCAGAGGCCACTGGTTGGTGCCCGTGGGGGTACCATGGAATCCCTCTTTACAACCATACACAGTGTGGCAGGCACAATGGGGTTCCCGGAACAGGGTGCAAGGTTTTCCGCAACCATCATTTTTTTCAATGGGAGCCTGTGTTGTCGGTCAGAACACAGGCACCAATTGAAGTCAATGGGTGCCCGACCGAACGGTGTTCGGAAACATCGTAATCGGTTGGTCTGACTCGCCGAACCCGAGTCTGTCAAAAACTAATCCGACAAGGAGTCGGTCGGATTGTTTGCCGACCGACATCGTAATGAGGCCCTACATTTACTTATTAATACCTATTAAAGTAATAAAGTAGTACTACTTGTACCCAAGGCTTGCAAATTAAATTTTGCTAGTGGACCTGCAGCACTTATTGTGCCACCCACTTAAGTTGCTCTTTTAAAAAGGATCAGTGATATAATATTGAGCACACATATATCATGACACACAAATATCGTGTCAAAAATATCGTTCACACAAATATCATTTTTCTATACTTATACAGGTAAGTACAAAAATATCGAGTTAAAAATATCATTTGCACTAATATCATTAAAAATGACAAAAATATAGTTTTTCAATAAATACACAATTTTAAATAGTAAAATGTAAACATTTTAATACATATCTATAACATAATGTATATTACGTAAGTTTAAGTAACATTTATTTATAAGAATAAATATGTATTATGTAAACATACACACAAAACATATGTGTGTGTATGTTTAATAGTACATATCTATAACAAACCACTAATATTAAATATATATATTTTACATTATATTGTTTTTTGTGGTTTTTTTTTTATTTACTAATAAAAAGCATATATATATATCAGCCCTGCCAAGTACCACGCATCAGGGGTTAGACTAACCCATTTTAGTGCTGGTGGCTGCATCACCGCACTAAAATGCATTAGTCACGAATATGAAAGCTCCTGGGACTGTCATGTGCGCACTTAGGTACGGCAGCATTCTTATAAACTGTGCAATTTATTTTGGATGGCTCTGTGTTGCTGCCACAATATTATTATAAGCTAGGCTGGGTGGGGGTGAGTGTTGCTGGGCTACAAAGTGTTAAAAAAGAACAGCTTTCATTTAACACCAAACTTGGGTCTCCTCAATATATGGGACGCAACGGATCTCACCACAACAGAACAACAATGGGCCACCTTAGGCTACACACTGGTTAAACGCTGCATAGCAATGCGATGGGGAGCTGCAAAGGGGCCGACGTCAAGGGAATGGGCCAGAGAAATGGACAAATGCATGATTGCAGAAAAAGAAGTGTTCAAAAACAGAGAGTGTCCTAAAATATGGGATAAAAAATGGGGAAAATGGAACACTTACCGAGGAGAGCTAAGTACTTCCCCGACTGCTGACATGGCGATGAGCAGAAGAAAAGATTTCCGACATATATATATATACTTGCCTCAGAGGGGTGCTCCCGGGGCGGATTAGAACTGGTATTGTGTGCAATAATGTATTACCTATATAAACACCATTATGACCTATATTGTTTATTTATAAATCAATAAAAATAATTTTTTTTAAACCAAAAAGAACAGCTTTGGCAACATGATTTGCTGTCAATAATTACACTCATTGGCCTATCCTCTCTGGTCCACGTGGATCTGACGTTGTAGTGCCTTGTGATAACAGTTTTAAATAAGGCGCCGTTTTGTTTGCTGTAGAGAATTGCCCAGACGAGGTGGCGCTGTGCTTTTCATGGGCAGGGCAGCAGGTGCAGTGCGGTATATTTTTTGACCCTAAACCCTGACTTGATAAACTATCTCTGGCCAGCCCCTGGATAAGCGCTCATTTTAAAAGTGACAGCGCTGCCCGGCCTGCCCTCAGCTGCCTTGAATCAACCCCTCCAAACGGCGCAGTGTGACCGGGACGACACAGTCACACTGGAACCAGAGATGCATGCTGCAGCTGCAGTCAGACTATCACTGTCGAAGGCCTCCAGGCAGGCACCTCAGCCCAGCACAAACCAGTCTGCATCACGGCAGCCTGAAGCACGAAGACACGAAGCAACTGAAGATACTTTGCAGACTCAGACTGCCCTGGCAGCCACCTCTGGCTTTCCTTGGCATAAGTGAGTTCAGCATGTCTCAACCAAGAAAGCTGAGTTCTGCAGGGACTTTCAGTTGCAGAGTCTCTCATTCACTGGGGCGTTTCTAATGAATGTCGTTCCTTAAACTGACCCACAATCAAACTAAGTCTGCCACTGTTTTTGTTAGTCTTCCAAACTGAAGTAACCGCATTTCAAATAACAGAGTGCACACTTCAAAAGGGAAAGATAAGTGCAAATAAAGTAGTGAGCAGGAAATTTATATTATGAAGCCTCAGTTAATACATTAACTGCAGATGTCTTCGGGTACGTAACCAGAGAGGAACAGAATTGAATCCTGGTTGGCGCAGTGGCTGATACTGATTTGTGTATTATAGTCCCAGACTGTGACTGAAAGCACAATGCATTTTCAAATAATTTAAAAACGGTATTGCACACAGTATACACAGGCTGCTGCAAAATGATTTAGGCTTTCATTATGATGTTGGTCGGACCACAACTCACGGCCTTTGGTTGCAGTCGGACCGCATTAAGATGTGCGGCGGTCTGAAGCAGCATGCGTCCAGCGATTCCCACGGGCCCCGTCTGACCGCAGGTCAGAAATCAATCTCGTACAATGGGGCGGTGTCTGCTCAAGCACCGCCATGGGGATTACGATTTCCCTTTCAGGCAGCCTTTCAATGGCGGTCCGACCGTCATTGAAAGGATGTCAGAAATGGACTTTGCCACATCCCTCCTCGGCCTCTTCTATGAGGCCTAGGGTGCACCTGTGGTGCCCTGCCCCCAACATATATGCCCCGTGTCCCAGGCGCCACATGGTACCGGCCTCGTAATCAGGGTCTTAGTGTAAAATATGAAACAATTAATTTTGCAATATTTCAATATATATTATGTAATGGCAATTGCATATAAAGTAACATTTGTGGAAAAGGCACTCTTTTGCATTCTAAAACCTCAATTAGTTAATGCATCACTGCAGTGGTGTGTGTGTGTCTGTCTGTCTCTCAGTGAGTGTGTGGGTGTAATCTGAGCCAAACAGAATTGAATCCTGTTTGGTGCATTGGTGAATAGTGACTTATGGATTTATAGTGCTTGGAGGTCCCTCCCTGCAACCAAAAGCACTATAAATATGCAAGTCATTATTTTAAAATAGGGACAGTAGGTTGATGGCTTCCTATTTCAAAAGTTTTGCAGCAGTTTCATGTTCTTTTCTGAGTTTCTCAGTGTTCAAAATGGTGTACATATCAGAAATGACCTCTTTTCATGAGCTTCATTGCTTGGCTTTACTCGCAAGAAAGTGCCACTCAGTGTCACACATTTGGCAGTTGAATGTCACTCATGAGTACATTCAAACCATGGAAATGTCATACATATGTGGTCTGAAAACTTAGCAGCTATGTTCTCATTGCTCAAATAGGTGTAATTTTTTATATTTATATGTTTCCCTCGTCTTCATTGCTCGATTTTGCTCGCGAGAAAGTGCCACTCATAGTCGTTGAATGTCACTCATAATTACCCTGAAATTATGAAATTATGAAAATGTCACACATAAGCAATCTGAAACCTTGGCAGCTGTGATATATATATATATATATATATATATATATATATACCACAGTTTGCTCCTTCCGTTCTCCCTCGCCCTACGGTAGTTGGAGCGCTACGACCGGCGGAGCGCACCAGACATAATATTATACAGTTCCAAGAAAATAAGCGCTCGCTCAGGGGATATGCCTTCAAGCAGTTGTTTATTCCAGTTACGTGTTTCGACTGCTCCGCAGTCTTGATCACACCTACATGTATGTGTATATATAAATATATATATATATATATATACATAAAACATTTTAAAAATTCAACAAAATGTAAACAAAAACATAAAAAAATGCATTCACTAAAAATATCAATACAAAAATAAAACAAATATATATATATATATATCTATATACAGATAATATAAAAAATAAACAAAAAATATGACATATATTTAAATAAAAATATGGTAAACTCTGTAAAAAAACTAGAAATACCATTTCCACTGCAGTGTGTGCAACAGTAAGGAAAGTGTTGGACTCTGGAGGGGTAAAATTTACTATTACCACTCCAGAATGTGCAACAGTAGGGAATGCATTGGACACCAGAGGGGTAAAAGTATTATTCCCACTCCAGTAGAATATATATATATATATGAATGTATGTATATATATATATACATTTAAAAAACACTTACATATTTTAAATATTTTCTTTAAATGTTAATATTGAATTTCAAAGTTAATATTTTAAAATTAATTGATAATTTAATTTAAAAAACACACATTATACAAAAAGAGCAACACACAATGAAAATATATTTAAAACCAAAAAAGATAACACAATTAACATATTAAGTAATATATAAAATAAATATTAGTAAATGATTATTTGCCAATTAAATAAGAAATTAAATGTGCTAGTCAGGAGTAGGCCCATTAAAAATGTTTACAGAGGAGAACACTTCTACTTTACCATTGGTTGGCCAGAAAAAATGGCTTCAGCAAAAGGAGGCAAAAATCCAGGGGCATGCCACGCAAAAGATGGCTATTTTCAACGCTTTGCGCTCAATAACGAGTCTGGCAATCCACGGACCGCCAGACTTGCGGGGGTGCGGTGGTAGCAGTCTTCTGACCGCCCTATTCCAATTAGGGTTCTTGGACCGCCATTGCCCAGCCACAGTCGCCAGGGAACCGTGTTACAGCGGTCCTGAGGCCGCTACATGCTTGGTGGGACCGCTGCGGTCCCGCCAAGCATATTCTGAGTTTCCTCTCCTCCACGGATTTCATGGCGGTTCCTCCTCCATGAAAACCATGGCGGAGAGGCACTGGGGTGCATGCAGGGGGCCACAACTTGTGCCCCCCTGTGTGCCTTCACCCCAGTTTCTGTGCGGCATGGACTTTACAGACCATGTCATGCAGGAACTGTTTTTGGCGTTCAGACAACGGTGTCCATTTTCTGAGGCACCACCATGGGAACGTATAAAAAAAGCCCACAAGATACGAGAAACATTCATAATCTGGCGGGCGCACTGACCACGGGTTTGGCAGTGCGGTGGTGGGCCGAACCCGGTGCCGCACCTAAAAACTCGTAATCAGGCCCTTTGTGCTGCTAAATCATTTTATTTAGTTCATTTTCAATAAACAATTTTGTAATGTTACTCACTCAGTTGCCTTTGTTTCTTAATCTGTGCCTTAGACGTGAGGTGTACTTGTCCATGAGTCAGCTGCATCCCTCATGCAAACCAAATCATACTTCAGCTGTGCATGGTTTACCTTTGATTCTAGGGAAATGTACCCTTATCACTCTAGACTCTAGGAAAGGGCACTTCTGCGTGGAATTTTTGTGCTCTATTTTGACTGCCATGCCCACCTTTCCGCATGGTTACATAGGTATGTATCTGCAAAAAAATGCAATGTGTACCGTAGCACTTGGTGACAGCATCTTGGTTGACTGTTCTGAGAATTCAGTTGACTGTCTTTATGATTAAAACCATAGTGAGCAATGTAGAGTTCCCAGCAGTTGGCAAACTGTCAGTGTTCACATCCTTTGCCTTTCCTGAGCTTCACCAGTACACATGGGCATTGCATTATATTCAGTTCCCTCCTCTGCATATGCATGTCTCATTGTGCACTTCTCTGGTTTGAACCAAGGTTCTCTTTGTGAATCAATCCCTCTTTGTACTTGTTGTCGAATGCAATTGACTCTCTCACACGCAAATGAGAAGGTAATTAACTGCTCCTGGTTTGAACTTTCCCTCTGCATCAGTGGCCTTCAAACATGTTAATACTACGCTCCCTCGTGCACAGAAAAATCAGCAGGGTCCCCCAGAATGAGAAAAATATTATTTTCACAATTATACTATAACATTAACACGTCTAAACATATTTAACAATTCAAATATTGCAGTTATGTTCAGTTACCCCTTTTTAAAATGCAATCAAATACATCATTGCCAACATACTATGGGCAGCCTCGTCTCCCTAAAGTGTGAAAGGTCCACAGTGTGGCGAGAGGGACTTTGAGGGTTATTTAGAATCCCCTCTCCTGACACCTACTCCCATGCAGGACATGATTGACAAACTATATTATGAAGCCCCCCCTCCACCCCTCCCCTCAATATAGGCCTGCAAACAAGGTTGAAGACCTTTTCTCTACACTTTACCATCTTGCCTAAATGTGCTTTCATCTTTACCTGGGCGAGGTTTTAGTTGCTGCACTTCTGTGAACGGCCTCGAGGCCTGCAGCCTCATTGGTGTCCACGTACCTCACACTTGAGCTGCTCTCAGCTGGTTGAGCTCGTGCCGACAGGACCTGCCACGCAGCTTCCAGGCATCACCTGTTAGAGAATACAAAGGGTATCCATCCACTGATGGGCTTCGGCGCCTCATCAGGGGTATAAAGTGCTATATAAATGCAAATATGATACATTATCTGTTGAACAAAAGAGAATCTAACCTAGTACTTTTTCCACATCCCCAGCTCAAGATGACTCCAGAGCCTGTCCAAGGGCAGATGGTGTGTGCACAATACGCAAGACCTGCGCTACAGGAAAAAAAATCATTGGAACCTGCCAGAATGGACTGCTAAGGTGTTGTGCATAGAAATTATGAGACAGAAGCAGCCTCGAACCCATGATACCAATGTGTGCATCATTAGAAAACAGTTCTGAAATCAATCATTAAAGGTGGTGGAAAGCATGCTGGCTTTTTTATTTCTTGGCAAAAGTTCACTTTACAGGTTATTGTTTACTTATGCTACAACCCATGTAGGCGCTAGTACAGCGACTTACAGTTACAACAAGGCACTTTAAATATTGTGTACTGTAATAACTTGATAATACAATTACCATTAAATAATTGAAACAGGACGACGCCCTAAACTACAGAGAACCAGACACTATGATTATGTCTCCGTCAGTGCACCTGCAGGGAACAAACCCATTGCAGGTGACCAGCCCACTCACCTTCCTAACCCAGGTATGGACCAATGGGGGCCTGTGCAGCATCGTGAAGATGAGCAGGATCTTCTGGTCCATGAAGTTATGTCTCACTGTGCTCTGGATGTCACTGGAGAATCTTGCACATTGCTACAAAGCGCAGGATTTTTGTACAATTGTAGTGTGCGCCCTGCACTTCATGGTAAGAAACTGAAATACTAGTACTCACAGTCCTGGTAAAGAAGACGAGTCACGTGCAGAATGACAAGCACCTTCAAACTTCGGGGGGTGCTCACACTTTGAACAATGGGGCAGGGCATATGCACAACCTGGGTCAAAATGTCTTGTAGGGGCTCTCTTTACTGTTATTGTATGCTAAATAATATGGGGAGCATTTTTCTGGATAATATGTGGCCATTGGTGCATTTTAAAGCTTGCTGGGTCAATAACATTGGTCTCAATTTAATATCCTTTAGTGGGATTTGAGGATTCTCTATCAAGGAATTTTCGCAGAATGAACAGTAAATGGTACATTTAAATGCACATTGCATCAGTAGACCAAGTAGGATGTGGAATTTCAGGAACAATAAATAGCAAGTAGTGCATTACAAAATGCACAGGGCCAGTTGAATTGGTCTTAACAAATACAAGATATTTAGGCATACTTTCACAAAAGCAATTTTTCAAAATTTGTAGCAGATGGTGCAGTTTAAATGCATTTGTTTTGTCATTGTTCTGTTCTTAGCGCATTTTTCAGCACACAATACGTTTATGTTAGAATACAAGCCTATTAGAAGCAACCACTCTCTTGCTATCCTTTGGAAGGATGACTTATGCCCAGGCAATGTAACTCAGAAAATAGTAAATCTATATTTAGTGTTAGCGCATGGTAATACTGAGTTCCATCTCCCATCAAGTATGCATTGTTTTGATACACTTGGCTAGCACCATTGCCTTAAATGCATTTATCATTTGGAAAGTTTTTGGCTTTAACAGCACCTGGAGTGTAGAAAGTGAGCATTAAGTGTGATTATCAATGGCATCTCTCACACAAATTAGATTTAACTAGGATATCAACGGGTAAACATTGTTAGACCATTTCCTAGCATGGCACTGTCCTGCCAGCTGCTGGTTTTGGGGTCCATTAATACAGTGGCAGGGTCAGAAATTAACCCTAGTTCAATAGTTTTTTGGTTCACACTCCTTTTCTTCCAGCTAGACTCTGAAGAGTACAAAGAGTCTGTTGAGGAACTCAAGGTGGGTGAAGGGGCCAACAGTGAGGTGCCATTTGTGGTGAAAGAGTGTTTCATGTCACTTCCACTTTGCTATTTTAGTCATTTGAATTCCAGCACAGAATCAATACCTAAGCATGTATGTCATACATGAATATTATTATCAGGAGAGTTTTGAATGAAAATCCTTTCAAGAAATATGTAGCAACAGTTCATGGAGAAAACATGCTACAACTTAAAATCTTACATCTGTGGAAACTAACTTAATGTTTTATAGCTGGTGTGGTTCATATGTTTAATTACAATCCTTGTATGGGGTAAAAGGATCATGAAATATGAGGTCTTGGGGTAATGTTCAGTAGAAGCATCAACATTTATTTATAGAACAATGGCAGGCAGGCTTCAAACAGCAGTGAAGTGTGCCAAGCCAGAACATTTAAGAAAACTGTTTTGGTAAACATTACTAAGTAGCACTGCTCCTCCTCTTAAACTGACCCATTCGCTCCGACTCCCTAAACAATTGTAAAGAGACCTAACCTTGATGCCCTCTCTGCCTTCCCAGGATCTCAGTTATTCCTCCAAAACTCCATCTTCAGAGATGTGCACACAGTGAAATGTTACTATTAGGAGGAGGCACATGAGAGATCAGCCTTTAGATATTGCTGGGCGTCGGAGCAATTAGAGGCAGACTTGAACCTACCTTAGCATTGATTTAATAGTATACCATGATTTACAAAGCACTGTCACTTTCTGATTCTTCTCTCTGTCAACCCAGAAACTCCTTCCCTCCCCCTCAACTCACTGTATCTCCCTTTCTTCACTCTCTACCTGTTCTAGGATGCCTAAGGCTGGTTACCTATAAATCACTGCTGCCTATCCAGTGAGATACCAATACGATGGACAGTAGCCGCTTCATACCAAAGCCTCTTTTCTCATTCTCTCTGCCTTGCCCATGTTTTCTCTTTCCCATTCCCTTTGTGCTGTTAGGTGATCTTGTGACAGCTTAAAAAGCTATACAAATAAGCAACAAAACATCTTAAGCCAGAGACAGCAACTAAAGTCCACTTTCTCTGTGTCTCTATTTCTAGACTTCATTCAGTCTCGATCCTCACCCTAGTAAAGAGGATCTCATTGGTGAGCTGCAAGTGAGATTTCCATCCGAAGCAGATAGCACAAAGTCGGAACCTTGACCACCCAGCCGGAGGGACTGCTTGCCACTAGATGGTCACCATGTTTCCTGCCGCCAGTCCTTGTACAGCTGCATGGATTTTTAGCTGGTGGGGGTCACAGGCCTAGAGTTTGTCAATGCCCTTGCTACCTCTTTGGCAGTGCTGCTCCAAAAGCATGAGAATTTAAATGATTTTTAATGTTGTTCAAATTTTTTATGCCGAGCCACACTTGAGTTAAAAATATTTTGGTACAATCTCGCCCTACCCCCCCGCCCCATGATGTAGCCTACTAAAATATTTAACAGTGTACATTCATTACTGTAGATGTTTCACATTAGAATTTTAGGGTTCTTGATTGGACTAAAATCAAAGATAGGAGAACAAACTTTATATTTTCTGATCCATTACTCTACTCCACCCTCCAAACATGTAAAAAGCTGGGATGCCACAGCATTTCCAAAATCACCAGCTAGGCCAATTGCAAACTCCAGTGAAATTCATGGATCTTTTTTTCATTTCCCATATCCTTTGTACAGCAGATTTTGCAGAACGAAAAAAGGGATGGGTAGAATGCATGAATTACATCAGTCACTTGTAATTACTTGGGACCATGTTCCAGTCCATTGTTTTATTTCTTTTGTGTTGCCCACCATGCCATCTCAGAGAGGAATGAGAAAGATGTACATCAGCCTAAGTCCTGCTTAAATAGGAATAGTCTAGGCCAAACCAGGCCAAGAACCCTATTAATGGGAACACAAGTAACCCTAAACCAGTTTCCTTTTAAGGCCTCAGGTGTAGGATGCAGCTCATGTCCTATAGCACTTTCAGCGTAGGACCTAGGTTTGGGCACACGCACCGCTCTTCGAGTGTCACATCAAAGAAAACAAAAAAGGGATAGATGGATTGCTTGAATTAATCTCAGCCACTGGTAATTACTCAGAGCTGCAATCGAGTCCATTGGTTTCTGCCCACCATGGGCCCTCAGACAGGAACCAGCGATATGCAAATCAGCCTTGGTACTTGTACAGTTTTGAATCACTGCAAATAACAAGGGCTATCTTTAACTAAGTGATATTCATTTTATCAATCTCAGAAAGATGAAAGTTTGAGACACCCCTACTTGAATTCAACATTTATGCAGGGTGAGTGTTGATGTCTGCAGCTGGCCCAATAATGGTCCATTTTACTAATCTAAATCCGTATTTGTAAAGCGCGAACTACTCACCCTTACGGGTCTCAAGGCGCTGGGGGCCGTAGTGGAAATTAAGGGGCATATTAACAAGGCGGCGTTAATGAATTATCGCCGCTTTAGCGTCCGTTTTCGGACGAAAAGCGGCGATAATTTTATCGCCGAATTAACAAGGACACGCTAGCGCGTGATTCCTGACTTAGCGTCCGTTTTCTGCACGCCTCCCATCGCATCGCTAATGAGATGCAAAGGGGCGTGCCTGTGAAAACAACAGGGGAAATATCGCTAACCCAGGTATCGCCATATTAGCAACGTGGGTTAGCGATATTTTAAATTGCGTTAAGTATGCCTTAACGCAGGAATTTAACGTCTGCTAAATTCCTGGCTAAGGCATACCTAACATGGGGGTGGATTGTGTGGCTAAGACCACAGGCCCTATCGCCAAGTATATCGCCGTTTTCCATGGGACATCGCTGGAAAACCAGCGATGTTCCCTGGAAAACATCGCTATCACTGGAAAATTATCGCCTTTGCGCTAAGCGTTGTTAATACAGCGCTAGCATGGCGATAATTTCCAGCGATAGGATTCCTCACGCTAAGCACGGCCAGCGATAATTATCGCTGGCCGTTGTTAATATGCCCCTTAGTGAGCTATTGCCCAGAGTCACATGGTGCTGAGCTGAGCTGCCGCCGGAGCAGGGGATCGAACCGTGAGCCCTGTGCTCCGAAGTCAGCTGCCTGGCCGGTGCACTACACCTCTCCGCTGATTTATGATATATGATATACAGTTGCCTATAATGTGCACTCAACAAAAGGGAGTATGCTTTTTTCCTTTGTGTCAAAATGCAATATATCGTTTGTGCACTTTATGTTTAAATAGTGTTGCACGATATCGATGTCTTTACATCAGCATGAAAATCTAAGACAAAATTCTATTAAAATGTATGTTATATTTACATATACTAGGCTAACTATAAACTTTTATCGAAGGCAAAATTCGTCAGGCATGGCACTGTCTATCCCTCAAATCCCATTTGATGGGAACTTATTCTAACTCTTTGGTTGGAGTGAAAGTGCTGCTCGGAACCCTGCTGTTATTTTTTGTTGAGTGTGCGATGCAATAATTGCAGCTTTGACTCATTTCACCTGTTTACTTTACAAAGCGAGTCACAATTCTTATATATTGACATGAAACAAGCACGTATTATAATGATAACATGCAGTTGTATTTCCTGAGATAGGAAGGCAGTGGAGATTGTATAAAGCAAAAGAGACACACTGTCAGGGCTGCATCTGTCCTCACAGGAATACTATGTTGTTGTGGGAGCCGCTCCAGCCCCGGGAACCTGACAGGGGGTCTAAAGCCTTCTTAGCCCAATGGTCGTTGCACGCCTGCTTTAAACACAGTCACGCTCCCTGGTCTCAGAAGTGTTAAGGAGAAGGCACTGTACTCATGGTCATGTGATGCAAGTAGAAGTGGGCAAGCCAATCATCGCCCAGCTCGCGCGTTGGCTTTTGGAACCAATCAGAATCACTGGTTGACCTCTGGCTGCCTTCCTTCACCAAACACCCTCGGATATCCACCTCTGCATGTAACACAGACATGTAAATGCAATTACAAATACAATTTCATTATATCTAAACAACATGAATACACACCCTAACCTGCTAACACAGGCAAATCGTCCAGTCTGCACAGAATATGTGATTAAATGAATCAACGGAATTTGAGCCTCCCCCATACCCTGTTTTTATCAAGTTATTTGACTTTGTTTCAGTGAGTGTATTCATGTTATTTGTCACTGTTTCAGTGAGTGTATTCATGTTATTTATCACTCTTCCAGTGTGTGTAACTGTATTCATGTTATCTCTGTTTCAGTGAGTGTATTCATGTTATTTGTCACTGTTTCAGTGAGTGTATTCATGTTATTTGTCACTATTCCAGTGTGTGTATTCATGTTATTTATCTCTGTTTCATTGAGTATATTCATGTTATTTATCCTGTTTCAGTGAGTGTATTCATTTCAGGTTATTTGCCTCTGTTTCAGTGAGTGTATTCATGTTAATTGTCGTGTTTCAGTGAATATATTCATGTTATTTGTCCTGTTTCAGTGAGAGTATTAATTTCATGTTATTTGTCACTGTTTCAGTGGGTGTATTCTTGTTATTCGTCGCTGTTTCAGTGAGTCTTTTCATGTTATATGTCACTGTTTCAGTCAGTCTTTTCATCTTATTTGTCACTGTTTTAGTGAGTCTTTTCATGTTATATGTCACTGTTTCAGTCAGTCTTTTCATGTTATATGTCACTGTTTCAGTCAGTCTTTTCATGGTATTTGTCACTGTTTCGGTCAGTCTTTTCATGTTATTTGTCACTGTTTCAGTGAGTCTTTTCATGTTATTTGTCACTGTTTCAGTGAGTGTATTAATTGTCTGCTTCAGTGAGTCTATTTAAGTTATTTCTCTCTATTTAAGTGAGAGTATTCCTGTTTATTTGTCACTGTTTCAGTGAGTCTTTTCATGTTATTTGTCACTGTTTCAGTGAGTGTAGTCATGTTGTCTGCTTCAGTGAGTGTATTTATGTTATTCGTCATTGTTTCAGTGGGTGTATGACTACTCTCATGATGATTCAATGATGGTGTTTACTATGCTCACTTTTTGTAAAGTGCTCTGCCACCCTTTGCAGCTAGGTCCGTGCTATGGCAATACTGACTCCAACCAAAGGCATAAAAATGAATCGAAGGAATTGTGTTATCATTCATGTAGAATTCTTAAGAGGTTCACGAAGGTCGAAGCAATAAAGTAATATACACTGTTCAAGCACTTGTTGCACAGACACTGAGACCCAGCTCACATTGACATGCCTAGATTTTTGCTATTTTATCAAAAATTCCTGAGCAAAACATATTATTTTAAGCTTTAAAGTTCTAAATAAAGCATTTGAAATCATATGCATTGCACAAGCCAGTAGTAATCAGGGTACATGCACCAAAGTTGCATTAAATAAAAAAGTTAGAAAGAGCTATACATTTTGTACTTGCAGCATGTGAATGGGGAAAACCTCTGTTGAAAGAGGGAATACAGAGAGTGTGAACCCAGGATCTAGAGGCTGGAGTGGAGAAAGAATAAGACATTTACAAATCTACCTGTATCTGCATCTAAACATCAGACACAACGAAGTAACCAATCAAAGGAAGCAGAGAATATGGCTTTCTGTGCTCCTATCACATGCACTCACATTGCCCAGCAATTCAAAGAGCTCCACTGGCACCCAACCCACAAAAGAGCACTCTTCAAACTCCTCATGCACAGAAACAAAGCCTAACACAGTATTGGCCCCACATACCTCAACAACTGCATGAACTTCTACAAACCGAACAGACACCTCCATTTAGCTGGACTCCTATTCGCACACAGTCCCTGCTTATGCAAAACCAGATCCGGCGGTCGCGTCTTCTCCTTCTCCTAAAGCCTGGAATTACCTGCCTCTGCACATCAGAGCCGCCTCCTCAGGTCTTCAATTCACAAGAAACTAAATGAAGACCCGGCTCTTCACCTAGCCCCAGCCCTGGCTCAGCCCTTGTAGCACCTGCTTCCACACCAGGACACCATCTCAGGAGGGTTGTGCACTATTCAAATTCACATAACAACCTCCGAGAGGCAGAACAACCTGCCCAACAGAAGACAGCAAAGCAAAAGTCTCAATAAAATTGTGTTGGTATAGATATAGCTCACTTAAGTGTATATATACAGGCACTAAGAGCAAACATATGTGTAGGTGGAGCTGATGTTGCAATAAGTGTGTGAGGGCACACCTTAGGGTGGGTGGCCCTTTGTGGCCAAGCACCAAAGAAATGAGCTTCAATGCAGGTGACTGCTATTGCATCAACAAAATAAACATTTTGTAGTTCCTGGAGCAGAGATGTTTCAAGGCATGAGCAAAGTGGGCTCTGGTCCAGGGCCTCAGCCTTTCTGGGGGCTCCCTGATAGAGCAAGCTCTGTTCTGCAGAGATCTGGCTCTGATGACCTTGAATAATTCTTGTTTAAATATATTTTTATTAATATTGTTCCACAACTCAATCAATACAATCAATGAATTTGTGCATTTTGCAAGTACACAAGCATTGCCGGGTAGGATACAAAAAAATATAGTCCCTATAGGTTAAGAGGCGTATTAGCAATAGGCAATCTAGAGTAACCTGTAGTAATAAAGAGAAAAAAACAGCATAACAGATATAAAGAAAATGGTGAAAAAGAAGAGAAGAAAAGAAAAGCCTAACAGTACTACAAAGAAGGAAGTGTCACAAGTTAGTGCAGAAGGGTCCCCCACTCCACCAGGCACCCTTCTTCCCAGCAGTCACCCCCTGCATTCAGGCCTACATCATTACGTCCAGCATTTCGCCCCAGAGAGGACACTCGCACATCAAACCTCACCCACCCTCGGGGAACCCAGTGTCAAGGAGTGGGGCCATCAATGGAATCAGCGAATCCATTCCAGTCAGCAGATATGGGATATTTACGAAGCCCCCCTCTTCAGCTTGGAGGGCAGTGCCTTCAGCACTTGCCCATGTGTGACGCTCAGCCTTTCAGCAACAGTGAGGCGGCCTCACAACTGACTTCCAATGCATCGCTATGGTCCAACATGCCAGCACCAATCCCAAGTCCGTAAACCTGGCATGCAGTGCCCGAGTGGAGTCGTGAATATAAGACCAGCAAGCAAGCCTCCACAGTCATTGCAGGAGGTGTTCTCACAACTCTCCCTAACTCAAACACAATCTCCCTCCAAAACCTTGCCACTGAAGGACATGTTCATGTCATGTGTAAGAAGTCGGCATCCAGCATGTGGCACCAACTGCAGGCGCCGTCTGTCATCATAAATATATGATTCAACCTGTAGAGAGTGAGATAGGTAGTGTGCAAGTTATTGAACTGCATGTAGCGGAATCTAGTGTTTCTAGACACCCCGTGAGGGTGGGTCTGTATGAACTTCCACTCCTTATCCTGCAGCACCTGCCCCACTGTGTCCTCCAAGTACACCCTATGTCTCGCCAAGGGGTTGGCCAACATTGCTTGTAGTGATTATAGAACCAATACACTAGCTTACAACCGCGGCCAAATGTTAGCAACACCTGCAACACTTCATGAGACCTAGGTTCCGTATGGATGCCCCCCCAGAGAGCCTTCAGTGAGCACGCCAGTGCCCCATGGGTCAGGAATTGCCAAGCTGGAAGCCCGTCCTCCTCAGTCAGTGAAGGCATCTCCTTCAGTTGTCCATCAGCACAACAGTCACCCACCATTAGGAGTACCACCCCCGTCCAGTCACGCATCCTACGAGCCGTGAAATACCCACTGCCTGACATTGAGAGTCCCACCAGGTTGAGTGTAGGAGCATATATCATGCAGGACACAGTCTTTTTCAGCCCCTCGGCCAACCACGAACGGCCAAGTACACCAGTGCCGGGAGCACAAGAATACGCAACAGGGCAACAAGTGCTCCCTTCCATAGTCTATCACTCAGGGGCCCCAGCTCAGCCAAGCCACGGCGTTCTAACGATCATGCTATCCACTGCAGTTGCACAGTGATAGATAATATATCTCAAAATCAGGTGCTCCCAAGCCCCCCAACTATGTAGGGCGCCAGAGGATGGACAGCGACACCCCATGCCTGCCCCCATCCAATATAAGGTCGCTTATCAGCGTGTTCAAGTCCCTGAACTGAGACTGTGGAATCCACACTGGGAGGTTCACAAAAGGGAGTACTAACATCTTTGATAAGGTGATCTGGGCCATAAACGGTAGCTTCAACATATGCCAAAAATCCACATTACCACGGAGAGCTAGAGCTCGCAGCACACCCCCTCAGAGATTGCCTTCCAGGATCTCCACCACCGCATGGTAGATATGCACCCCAAATATTTAAAGGCTATCGGATCCCAGCGGAGACCCTCATGAACCACTGCCGGCAGGACAATCGGGGATCTATCTTCAGCAGAACCTGACACCCTGCTGAGGTCACCCAAAAAATGCACGCACCAGGGCACATCGGTTTCTGCTGAACACAAATATAGCAACATGTCATCAGCGTAAATTCTCATTTGGAGTGTTCTCCATCACTTATTTGGAGCCCATTGGCCCTGTCCTCGAACTGTATTATAGCCACGAACGGTTCCAAGACTAGAGCATACAGCATCGAGGAAGGCGGAGAACCCTGACGCATTCCCCTGCGCTCGAGATCCAGCTTTTGGTCCGGACCCAAGCCCATGCCCCCTCATAAAGCAACGACACCACTTCTCCCAACCCACCCCAAAGCCATTTTCCACAGGACCGCCAACAAATACCCCTACTGCAACGAGTCAAATGCCTTACAGAGGTCAATTGACAGAACCACCGGGTCCGGGTAGGTCCTCAGTTCCAACTAATCTATTATTCAAAACAACCATCTTATGTTTAAGGAGGGATTCCTTGCGGGATAAACCCATTTTGATCCTGATGTACGAGGATCTGTAGATGGGGCTCAAGGCAGTCAGCTAAGATCTTACTAAGAATCTTGTAGTCCAGATTCAACATCGATAAGGCCCTATAAGAAGAAACATCTAGTGACTTACCACCTAGCTTGGGAATAGAGGCAATCAGCACTTCCTGTTGTGTAACAGGTATATAAGAGCTACACGACATGGCACCCCATGTTGGGCGCCATGTCGTGTAGTTCTTATAAACCTATATAAGATCAGCGCGTTTAGACAACATACACTGCAGGCTTGGGGGCCGATTCCGATTCGGGCCGGAAATTTCTCCGACCGAGCCGGACCCGGAGAGATTTCCGACCGAATCGGACCCGTGCAGTCCGACCGAACGAGTACGATGCGTCCGTATGTTATCGGACTCGAGTCGGTCGGACTCCCATTGAAGTCAATGGGAGCCGGTCGCACAACGCGTACGCGGGCTCCCATTGCCTCAATGGGTGCGAGTCGGACAAGGGCGCCCCTACAGCGGGTACGCGGCGAAGCGATTCGCGCCGTACACGCACAGGTAGGGGGACCCATTGGTCCCCCTGTGTGCGACTCGCGCGGCTACGCGTACAGGGGGTCCGACACGGACCCTCGAAGTACGGCTCCGACTGCTCTTCCGAGCCGGACGGGCGCGGCTCGGTCGGACTGCTCGCGGCGCGCATCGTACTTACCCGGCCGGGAAACGTCTCCATTGCGCGGTGCGAGTCGAGTCCGAGCGAGTCGGTCGGAGCGGTTCGTGCCGGGAGCGAGTCGGTCGGAGCGGTCGGGACGCCCGGACGAGTCGGTCGGCGATTTCGCATCGTACTCGCTCGGCCGGACCCGCGTACGGTTCGGTCGGGAAACAGGGCTCCGAATCGGATCCGGTAAAGCCGAATCCGATTCGGAGCCCTACCGGCCGAGATCGGAATCGGCCCCTTGGTGTCCAGACTGATTCCAGACACCCCCACCGGGTATGTTGGCCTATATACCAGCTAGCTCACAGTGCCACTAGAAACTCCTCTTACCAAGGAGAGAATAGCTCTTGCCAACTATTGAACATGACAACCCTGATCTCTCAGAACCGTGGAAACAGTGCAATACTTTTCGCTCAGTCACTCGTGCTCACGTAGTCTCAGAGATATACACAGAATAAACGATATTGACATTTTTCAATAAGTATTTATGAACATTCGTCATTATAGCGTAAAAGAGGTGTGCTGAAACAACCACTAGACAGAAACAGATATAAATGATTAGAAGC
The DNA here is from genome assembly GCA_963921515.1 of Calotriton arnoldi. Lineage (NCBI taxonomy): Eukaryota > Metazoa > Chordata > Amphibia > Caudata > Salamandridae > Calotriton > Calotriton arnoldi. The sequence goes on along the minus strand of CAWUFW010003486.1, from coordinate 1,257,319 downwards.
ACTAAAAAAGGTAAAAGGATGGTAGGTTTCTTCCATCTTGCTATAACCATGAATACAGGCAAGTATATAAAACACATGACAATAAAATGCGTACTCCTACGATGCTACCCTAACTAGATGTACCTAAGTGCACCTACATGTATGTAGGTGTTAAGCAAAGAATCCCTCTAGGATAAAGTCAACCCCATTACCTGTAGTGAGAGACTGTGGGACTCCGTCTTGGTCTCGAGTTGGACACCCCACAAGGGATGTTCAGACCACTGCGAGCTGGAGTGTCTGCATGCAGGAACCTCAGCATCTCGCGTCAGTGTGTCGGCATGGAAGTTATGATCTTCTCTTACTAACTTAGCAAGATGTGATGTTTATATACCCAAAGGTATCCCTAGGGGTTCTACCTTGCTGTGCCACTGTCGGACTTAGGATGGCGTCGGGAATGAACCTTGTACATAGTTATTATGCAGGAGATGGTAGTCCTGCTGAGTTTCCAAGAATCCAAGGATCCTCATGCATAATGTATGAGGCTATTGTTCAGGGAAGACCCCATGTTCTGTAGGCAGTACTGTAACTAGGTAAAGGGTCAGTCCTAGCAGCCTGTTATGTATGTAGTGTAGGGACGAATATAGGTGAAAGGTTGGGATGTTACCCGGACCTATATTGGGGTACCTATATGGAATATAACACTCCCTGGATGTTGCAGATAACACCCCCTCACACAAATGCTTCCTGGTACACAGCCAGTAAGCGCGGGGCCAGGGCGGGAGAAAAGAGTCTGTGCAATTCAGCCAACATGCCGCCAGTGCCCGGTGTCTTGCTACTCGCTCAGGCCTTTAATGCAGCCCTCACCTCTCCCTCACTCACGGACCCCCCCAATTCCTCCCTGGCCGTCACAGGCAGCTGAGGCAACCACACCCTGCCCAGAAAGGAGGCGATGTTACAGGCCAAGGTGCACTCTCGCAAGGCGTATAAGTCTGTACTTCCGGTAGGAGTAAACTCTGAAGTGCTCTTGTGCCTCCCCGTACTGCAGCTTCCGTGCCATCAGTGCTTCCCCAAATGGGTTGCACCTCTGCACCCTCTCCTCCAGTTCACGAATGGAGCCCTCCAACAAAATAAGGTCAGCCTCAAGCATCCTCCATATACCCACTGGCTGACCTATGCAGTCCCCCCTGACAAGGACTGTAAACACTTCCTATTCAGTTCCGCATGAGTCAGTCGTGATCTCATTGCCCATAAAGTATGTGTATATGGTCTCTCTTAATGGTTCCCAAAGCACAGGGTCTTGCAAAAGCCTTACTGGTAATTTTCAGGTGGGAATAGACTATGACCGACAACTGGCCAACACGGACTACTATAAGAAACTAGACACGGACCCCACAGGAAGTCTCTTGAAACGTATCAGGATGATAACTAATTCAGCTGAGAACCAGGGTTGGATTTCCAAGAAAGAAGCATCATTCTTAGTGAACGGGACACCAGTGATGCCCTATTTCTACCCACTACCTAAAATCCATTGTTTCAGGGATAGGGTCTATCCTGGTGCCACTGAGCCAGTTTTTTCCTCCAACCCTTGGTCCAGGCCACCCCTTCATACCTGAAAGACACCAAGTACATTCTGAATCTCATTGTCAACATCAGGAACCTAGAAGAAATAACTTTCCTGATGACATTGGATGTGGAGGCGCTGTACACTAACATCCCCAGGATGCCACAATTGAAGTAATGAATGTACTCCTGAGAGCCACAAAACGTCCCACCATCACCCCCAGCGGAATTCATCATAGAATGCGCAACCATCACTCTCAAAAACAATTACTTCATGTACAAAACCCAGATCTATTACCAAGTACAGGGGACATCAATGGGGAGTACATTCGCCCCAAGTCTGACCTGCCTCTAAATCGCCGACTTTGAATCCAAAAACACATCCTTTCAAGACTAATATACCGCTATGGAAGAGATATATCGACGACATCTTGGTCTTCTGGAGGGGAGATAAGGACAGCTGTGAATCTTTCACGTGTTGGATCAATACACTGAACCCCTACCTCAAGTTCACCTGCCCAATCCCAGACTCAAAGATCCCATTCCTTGATCTTTCGATCAGCATCACACAAGGCCAACTGAAAACAACAACATACAAGAAAAGCATGGACTGCAAAAGCCTTCTCTCGTTAGCCACCACCCCAAGGCCAATCGGGAAAACCTTCCATATGGGCAGTTCCTATGCCTTCGACGCAACTGCAGCGACCTTACTTATTACCAAATCCAAGCCAAAGAACTTAGTGGAAACCTTCTTGAGAGGCAGTACCCTCCTAAGGTAGTGAGACGTGCAAACAAAAGGGCAAGCAATAACAACAGAGGGGCCCTCCTGGATAACAACACATGCACCAAGGAGGAAGTTATGACATGTGTCACATCCTTTACACCCCACTCTAACAAGGTCAAATCAATCATACTAAAACATTGGAAGATCTTAAATACAGGTGAACTGACCCTAGAACGGCCACGCTTTGCATTCAGAAGAACATCCAATTTGAGAGACCAGCTGGTACATACCAGACCTCGTATGAACAAACCTAACACGCAGACAACCCTTTGGAACCTCCCACCAGTTACGGGACATTACCCAGGCAGCAGCTGTACTGTGTGCAATTCTACTACACACTCCACCACCTTACAGTTGGGATCATTCTCTTGGAAACAAAGGCAGCATACCAACTGCAATACAAAAAATTGCATTTACCTGATCACATGTCCCTGCCAAAGTAAACCCCTAAGACCGTCAATTCAGATCAGCTGAGTTGAGCTCACACCGCCACGCCAGACTGACAGCGCTAAACACCAGCTACAGTGCGGGAGGACAGCCGCCCGCCGTGTTGATTTCCCGGCCCCCCGGCCCCGGCCGCCGTCTGCACCCAGGCACTTGAGGCCCATCTGAGGTCTCCGCGGAATTTTGTCCGAGGAGCCGCACAGCAGACTCACGGACTCACGGACTCGCGGACTTCTGGACAGTTGTCCGCCGCCTGTTGCCTGCCGCATCGCGGCTTCTGTTGGACCCTGGGGGGCGGCTTCCTGAGGCCGGGCGCAGTGGGCCCGCTGAGTGGTGTGCGAGCGGCGCTGGGAGAGATCCAGTCCGGGGATTGCAGTTTGCTGCAGGTGGGAGCGTGAGCGTGGGCTCGCGAGTCGAGCGGTGGAGGAGCGGAGGAGTGAAGGAGCGGAGGAGTGAAGGAGCGGAGGAGCGGAGAAGCGGAGCCGGGTGATTAACGATGAGGAGCGGAGCGGAACCTGAACCCGTGCGTAACCAGAGTGATCAGAGAGAGTAGAGCAGAATTAACGAAGCAGGTGTGTGACAACTAACAGCGAATAACAGCCAATTGCCACTCCTACTGAGAAAAAGAAAGCGCTGAACAATTTTTTGCGCCTCCACCCCCCTGCCCTTGCGGAAGCGGTTCGGTGTCCTTCATTATCTGAGTCTGAGACCGAGACCGAGCGCAGCTTGCTGTGGGTCGGGGGTTGCCCGGAGAAGTGGGTGGCAGAATTATGGTAGAGCTGTGACGGAGCTGTGCAATTAAGGATTAAATTAACTCGCTGCTTGTTCTGCTCAGCCAGGGAAAGCTGCCCTTGAATTGAATTGAATTAAATTGGAAAGTTACAGTGGGGGTTGGAAAAGGCTGACGTTACTGAGTCTGTCCACAGTACCCAATACTAACTCCAAGACTACTCCAGCATCTTGCCTATTGGGTTACATTAGGATCACTTACATTGTGACGTACATTATTAATAGTTCAAAGTAATAATTGACTTCAAATACGAACAAACTAGGTAGATATTGGGTAGATATTGGGAATGCGCTCAGGAAAAGAAAGGACTGTGGGTCCCTCCACAAGACGAGTACGGAAAACTCAAGCGCCAAAAGTGATAAAAAAAGCTAAAGCACAGATAAAGGGTACAAATCAAACGCTAATTTCACCGATAGCACGGATGTTTGAAAAATCTACTAAAATACCTAATAAATTTGATTTTATGAGAGATCCAACAGGAGCACTGATGTCAATGGAACTAGAAGTAGAAACAAAACAGTTACAAACTCCAATTAAGCCAATTAATAACTTGGAAGGTAATACACAAACAACTGGTCTAGAGCGGGAACGGGACCAGGCTAACAACCCGCAAATTAAGGATCTAGAGGGAGAAATAACTGAACAAAGAGCGGACTTGGAGCCACTAAGTCCAGTATTACTTACTCAAATGAAAAAAAGAGATATGGATATGAATGTGATGGAAATACCAACGGAAGAAATGTCACAAGATGATATGGTTATGAGTTCAAAGTCTGCAGGGGCTCCGTGACCATTAGAAGTTAAGGTTGAAATAAGGAAAAAAAAGGAAGTAACTAATGACTTTATATTTTATAGAAAGTCATTAGATCAAGCCGACAGTGTAAATAATGTAGCGGAACTCGTACAAGGAAAGCAATATCAAAACACTGGTAATATTAACTCCCCATCGGGGATAATGATGCCAATAAGAACGAGTGGTGATATAAACATGCAATTGAGTTATAAAGAGCAGGAATGTGATACTCCTAATCAGTTAAAAACATCGGTCATCAAGGAAATTTTTTTAGGAATCAATGATCAATCAGTATTCAAAACTATATGTAGTGGTAAAAACAACAATATGGTTAATTCGAAAAATCTACCAGAAAACCAAGAAATTTATCAGGTTGATTCTAAAAGTCCCACTTGTAACAGGGAGTTACACATTGATCAAAAAGTTAAAAATACAGCCAATCAGGATTTGGGATCTATATGGGATATATTTTATCAAACTTCAGTACTAACTCTTGAAGCACTGACATATCAGTCGAACAAAATGGATACTCAAATTGAAATACTTGGAGTGATGGCAAATGCAGTCTCCGGAATTGATCACAAATTAGCTAAGTTAAACAGTTTAATAACTAAAGCTCAAAATGATGCAGCCTCAACTTACTTTGACCGTACATGTGCACCCATAATAAATAAATTAGTAACTAATCCGGAAGTTGTGAATACCATATTAGAAGATGTTAAAGATCTTGTGCGCAAAAACACGATAAGCAAAAAGAGGAGATGTGGCAAACAGACAAAAATATATCTGTTTTTGCAGAAGAAGGAAAAGTACTGCAAATTGGTGACATAATAGATTCTGATGTCCAGATTAAATTAAGCTCGGTAATAGCGCAGAGCACTAAGCAAGAGACAAATAAGTTAACAGGAACAGAAATATTGCTTGATTTTCCATTCCAGCTGAATAAAGAAGGAGAGGTTAAGGAAGATTCAATAGCCTTTGAAACAACAAAAAGACAAAGAAAAAAACTACGTAAAGCAAGAAATAAGGCTAAAAAGGAAATTGCAGCAATAACACACTCCGAACTGGAAACACCTACTGATATGACAAATGAAGGAAAAAAACAAAAGAAAATATTAATAGGAAAACAAGAAAGCGACTTATCTGGGAGTCAACCTGCAAAACTAGTGCATGAAAATGAAAAATATTATGATATATTTGCAAAGCCTGGGAAATATCTTACTGACCAAAAACCTCTCTCGATAAATAAAACTATATTATCGGATAACAACGACCGAATGCTTTGTGTACCAGGACCGGAGAGAAACAAAGCATTAGAAAGAGAAGAGAAATATAGATTGCAAAGAAATGGCTGTGTAATAAAAACGGATTCTCTTAGTTATATTCAAAGCAACCTGATTAAAAATACGGACCAAGTAAAGAGGCCCTTAACTCCCGTTAAATCTAAACCTCCGTCATGTAGCTACAAGGAGGAACAAATGTTTAATGGTTCAGTGGTTCAGAAGTCAATCCAAGGTGGTCATATTGCTGCACCAAGAATAGGCTGGAATTTGACACAACAAATGGATAATATAATCGAACAAAATCAACGGATAGAGGAAACTAAGAATAATTCTATGATATCGAAAGAAATGATAGAACTAAAAGAGGATATGATGCATAAACCAAAATGGGATCACGTAGTTATTGTAAGAAGTGGTCAAGATAAACAAATTACATATAAGGAACACCAAGATTGTGAGGATAGAAAAAGAGAAGTACCGCTTCTTAATAGGCCTGCTCAAATTATTTTCAAACCAATATATGATTCACGTGGCAAACACGATATTTTGAATAGAGGAAATATCCTTTGTTTGCTGAAATCAGTTCCATCATTAGAAAAAGTGACAACTGAAGATATTGAATGTGTAGGTTTTTCACAAAACCCTGAAGGTAGACAACAAATAACTTTGTTAACAGTAGCTACTGCCTCTATAGCGGAACAAATTATGCAGGAACAAGAAATCTTTCATAGTTGGGGGATAATAATTAGTCAACCAGCCCCAAAGGTTTATCCAACTCCGTTGATAAAAGAAGAAAGTCCAATAAAAAGGGTAAAGAGAAAAAAAGACGATTCAGTATATTCAATATTGAAAAATCCCCTTGGAAAAACAGACCACGATGATGAAAAGTCCTTTAATGAATTCAAAGTTAAAAAAGTAAATGGAATAAACGAAAAATGGATTTTGACAGCATTACACGGTAATGAAGAACAATGACAGAATACATTTCAAGATAAAATAAAAGATCTGAATATGGATAGTCCATCAATAGGAATGTGCTCATGGAACATAAATGGGTTATGTAAAAAGATAAATAATGCTGAAATAGATACATTATCAAATTCCTTTCAAATTATATTTTTACAGGAAACGTGGGCAATGGGCCCTTTTATGCTACAAGGATATAAAGGATAGCCTTCAATTAAACATCACAAATTTGGTCGTCCCTGTGGGGGCTAGCAATATTCGTATCTATTGACCTGAAAATTGAACATGAGCAGTTAGCTACGAATAATTCTAACTTCTAAATGGTAAAGTTGAGATATACATCAGGAGAACGAAAAAAATCAAAAGTTCTAATACTAATCAATATATATATACCACCAAAACAGAGTTCAAGAAAGGAAATGTGTGCCGCTCTTACTAGTTGTTTATTGGAGCAAATAATGGAAGAACCTTTTGCTGATTTTATTCTAACGGGTGATTTTGACTTAAATCTACTAACACCATTCTTACGAGATGATTTTATACAGTCTCAAAACCAACAATGTGCAATTCCTGAGCAAATATTAGATCCCTTAATAAATGCTAAACAAAGCTCAATGGGGAGAAACTTTTTGATGGATGGGCAAGCATTGGGATTAAGAATATTAAACGGAAGATTTGCGTTGGATATACCACCGGCTTGGACATTTCAGTCACAATATTCTAAATCGCGAATTGACTACACAATGGTATCACTAAATATCTTTAACAACGTCATTTCCTACGATTTAAGAAAGGTGCCCGATAGTGACCATAGTCAACAAATAATTAATATAAAATTGTCATGTGTGAAACATCAAATGTATTTGACAACGCAAGGTCAGACGTGTACCACCATTTATAGGAAACTTATATGGAAAACAAATAATATGGATGATATAAAGGAAAAGGCGCAAGACCTGGTTAAAGAATGTTTTAAAGATAAAACCATGAGGTCAGCAATTGAGCAATGGGAAAACTTCACACAGAAACTAGTTAAACCATATGAATCAACTTCTAGCGTAGAGATTAAACAAGTCACTCAAATGGAAAAAAGGGAAACTAATATCAACCTATCATATACGGCTAGGAAAATTAGACGGACTCGTAACAGACTCAGGAAACAGTTAACTAAGTTTCCAGACAATGAAGATATACAAATAAAATTAAAAAATGCAAATCATAATTTGAGGAAACTAATCTGGAATGGAAAAAATAAAGTCAGGCAGGACTTGTGGACAAAAATCTTCTACGGTAGTAACCAAGTAAACTCAAGGGAGTTTTGGAAAATGATTAATGGTTTAGCAAGACCTAACAAATCTGTGGTAGCATCTGTTTTAACTGAAGATGAATGGTTTACATTCCTTATAAAACTTTTAAACCCAGTTGCTAAAGCAAATATCTTGGATGGCAAACAGATAAGGATGGTTAAAACAGACTTAGAATGGGATATTGGAATCTATATAACAAAATCTCAAGTCGCCAAACTAATAAAGAAACAAAAAGACGGGGCACCAGGCCCCAATGGTATCCCGTTTGCTCTCTATAAAGAAGATCCAGATTTTTGGTCTGCATTTTTAACAGAGGTTTTTAATGAAGTTGTACAGACTGAGTTGATTCCAAAATCCTGGAGAGGGTCATTAATATCTCCTATTTTTAAGAAAGTAAATTGGCAATTGCCGGAGAACTATCGTTTGATAACCCTTCAAGATACTGATGCAAAGTTATTCGCGGGAATTTTATTAACAAGTTTAACAGATTGGGTAAAGGATAAGCAGATACTGCCCCTGAATCAAACAGGATTCATTAAAGGTCTAGGAACTTCCACAAATATATTAATCCTATCGGTATTAATGGATAAGGCAATTTTAGCAAAACAGCCCTTGTACCTTTGTTTTGTGGATTTTAAATCGGCTTTTGACTGTGCAAATAGACACCGTCTGTGGAAAAAAATAGAAGAGCAAGAAATCCCAGTTTTATTATTAAAATTGATTCAACTTTTGTATACGGATACTTGGATCAGGGTGAGGATTGGAGATGGTCGGCCCTTAACAAAAAAAATACCTACGACTGGAGGATTAAAACAAGGGTGCGTCCTGGCCCCACTGCTTTTTAACTTGTTCTTAGCAGATCTCTCAACCGCTCTGAATGAAGTAAACGCACATCCGCCTAGGTTAGCTGATAAGCAAATATCCAATTTGTTGTATGCAGACGACGTTATACTTCTAAGTCAAACTAAAGTTGGATTGCAACGGTTAATCGATTGTATTTCAACATATGCAAAAGATAATGATATGGTAATAAAAGAAGTAAAGACTAAAGTAATAGTAGTTACAAAAAATACAAGACTTAAACATAAGTATAAATGGTCATTGGAAGAATCTCAATTAGAGCAAGTTGAATTTTATAAATATCTTGGTGTTATATTTAATGATAATGGAAACTTTCTCCCGCAAAAAAAGGATATCAACAGGAAAGCAAATTCTTTGGTAGCAGCATTTAGGATAATACAGAAAGCAATAAGTGACTTGTGTTATCGTCCCTTCTTAAAGGTTATTTCAGCAAAATTGCTACCTACTCTGACATACGGTAGTGAGGTACTAAATGGGAAAGATGCGGAGATCATTAATAATGCGGTTGCAAGAACTTATAAAACCCTATTTTGTCTGCCTAATAACGCCTCTCAAGCGCAAGTGAGGCTGGAATTTGGGTTAAACAACCAGTTATATGCGAGGAAAGGACAAGCTCTTAAAGTGTGGAACCGAATAAAAAATGATCAAGAAAATCAAATGTCTCGGTTACTAGGGCACGAAGTAAAAGATAATAGGAAATTGCAGGTGTGGACTTATTTAAATGCAGCGATAGAAGAATTTGGCATAATTTCTATCTGTGAAATGACAATTACTCAGGAAAGCTTTAAAAAAACAATCAACAAATTAACTAATCATCTATCGCTGATAAAAGACAAAGATATACTTGCAAAAAGAAAACATGCATGGCCAATAATAAATGGATTTATGAAAAAAAAGGTCCAAGAATATTTAGGAACATCGTGGTCACAAAAAAACAAACATATCTTTATTATAGCACGATTTGGCTTATTTCCGGGTTTATGTCATTTACCTCCATGGAAGAAATCAGAAGAGGATACCCAATGTAGGTTATGCAAATCCGGACAAGAGAATATTATACATTTACTGTGTCTGTGCCCTGAATTAGAAAATGAAAGGAAAAATACACTTAAGAGACTATTTAATGATCGTAGAGTAAGGACATGTAGGCAAGCTTTGATAGTATGTCTAAGCTCTGATGATATATCCATGAATTCTGCATTTGTAAAATTTTTATGTACAGTTGGAAAAAAATTAGAGGAGTATAATTTGAAATCCTTATCTACTGTATTTTAAAATATATTGTGTATTGTATTTCACTAGGTATAAGTTATGATATTAAGTACATATGTTCTTTTAATTTTTATATTTTTAGTATCTTTTTTTGTAAGATTTTAATTAATCAAACAAATAAATAAACATTTCATTTCATTTCATGTCCCTGCATGAAGTACTATGTATGATGACAAGACCTGTGAAACTCAGGATAGGGGAACACAGGAGCACTGTCAGATGTGGAAGGAGTGCGACCAAAATGAGTAACCACTTCAAGGAAGAAAATCACTCCACTGATAATCTCAAATGGACAGTTCTCAAAGCCAATCCCTCCTGGAAGGCCACTACTCTCTTCAGACGAGAACAACGGTGGGTGTTCCGCCTTCACACTCACAGGAGTGGACGCAATGAAGAAATTCCATGGATTGAGGTATAAGTACATACACCTAACATTGTGGGGGACCTGTGCCTTTTAGACCCACACGACAAGTCACATGCCCCAACTTACAAACACTATGCCTCAACTGACCATCATCCCTGATAGGGTTATCAATGTCCATTTCAATTAACAGCTTCATTGTCTATACAACATGTTAAGACCAACCGGGGGTCCTGTATTTTATTTTATTTTATTTCATTTATTTATTTGAATCCTTCATGTCAATACAGACTCCGGAATGAATATCACACTGAACTGTTGGCTATGAACATAGGAAACACTATCACACTTCTTGCCCACCCTCAGGGATTATATATCCATCTGTCCGGCATTCATTTATACATTTATACATCCATACATCGAGTGGCAGTTCACTGCTCCGGCATCATACCTGGTTATCTGCGGAGATCCTGTCTCTATCGATATCATAGTTCCAGTATTGATGTGTCCTTCACGACTTTCTTTAAATCTAGGCACCTTTTACATCTAGGCAACTGAACAGGCATACTTTCCCATACTTCCAGCTCTTCAAGCCATTCTTATATGGCCGCCAGACATGCGCAGCAGAAACTGTAGATACATGCGCAGTAGAGACTGCATGGCCACATACATTGCAGCCGGGCGCCGAGGGTGAATGCGGCCCATTGTCCAGGGACACGGAGATGGAAGGGTAGGTGCAGACACAAGCTCCGCACTATTAAACTGTAAGTACCTGTGCCGTACCGTTGACCGGCCAACACTATTTTTTACAGTCCCGCTTTACCTAATCTATTGGGCTAATTCCACAGCAGAGCACAATCGAGCGCGGCACCCCTGCGCCACCTGATGTGGCTCTAACCTTTAGGTAAGCGTTACTTGCTCCAGTACTATGCTTCTATATAGTATGTACCCCTGAGAGGATGCTCCCACACCGGTTCGCCAGACCAGCACCGGGTAACCCCGATGTAAGTGATGGTAACTGACACAAATATGGTACTGGCAAATTGAGCACGATTTAGCCTAAGCATGTGCACAGCTATGTTGATGTTGATCTCTATGTGCTTGTCTGTTTATTTTCACTCACGTAGTTTGCCTCAATACTATCTACACACAGAGTGATTGACGCTCATACATGGATGCCGGTCTCTCACTGCTGCACCTATGACTGGCACCCATGCACTGAGCCAATAAATTGTAACAACACTGATCTATTTCTACACAGTGTTTGCCTGTAAACTCATACGATGGGGTATATATATTATATTATGTATGCCTTGTACGTTTGGCTGAGCCTTAGACACATACCCAGCAATGCATCCCTACCATGCTTCATGGACTTGCGTCGCAGTGACAACGTTCTCTTGCGGACATCACTGCCACAGCTCAATTCTGATGTCCTTCATCTGTGTCTGTTCATGTCCTGTACGTACTTTTTCGAACTGTCTGCACTCAGTACCAGACAGTTCTCTTGGTCCACTATTTTTGGACTCTCCTGGCTGATAACTACCTGTCAGTCCAGGTATACAGTAACTTCTTTTTTGTTTCTTTCTTTCTCCAGGTTAGACCTTGTATAACACACACAGTAGGTATCACTTTAGAGGCACCATATTTGTGTGGGGTAGTTCATCATTATTCGTTTTTTTGTCCTGAAGAAGCACCATGGATCCTTAAGACCACTCTAATAGGCGCAAAACATGTTGACAAACCACTGAGTGAGAGACCTGAGTGAGGCCTCCCACCTACGACCACATGGTAATCACCTCACCCAGTCATTACACACCAACTACCAGGGTTCCTTTAAAACCTCTAGGGTAGCATTCACCTATTATAGGTTTTGATCTCTGACGGGCGGCCTTCTTATTAAAGGATAGCTTGTGAACTCCCTTATCAGTTTTAACTTCTAATCACATTTCACTACTCCACCACACATATCACATCACCACCACTCATCAAACGGCATTTTCTTAAAAATATCTCTGCCAAAGTGACCCTTCGGGGGACCCGTCGGGCATTACAGCGCCGCCCCGATGAGGAGCACCGCCCTATGATGAATCATGACATCCCCTTGGGGGGTGTGAGGGCAACATGAGGCAGCCTCGCTGACTGTCTTCTTGACCTTAGTCTAGGTGCACCTGTTGAGAACACTTTCTCTCTACTCAGGAACAGATGCCCAAATTTTGTTTTTGATTGATCCAGAGGAGCACAAGCTCTGGACCTCCTATTCAGCTCCCAGTCCCCCTTCTCTTTCCTCTTTCGAGGAATCCTATTGAAACGGGAATAGGGGTAGCCTGCCAGCACCGCCACAGAGACAGCAGCAGTGGGTTGTAACCGGACATGGTGCATCCCAGATATTCTGCGCCTAGCACCGCGTCACTCAGTCTGTGTGTACATAGACTTATAAAGGCGGACATGCAGGTCATGTAGCGGGAAGTAAAAGGAGTAGTCACACTGCCCCTCATTAAACAATCTCCAATCATCACCCAGTACCCAGTGTGCCATCCAGGTGCCAAAGCCTAGGGCGAGCCACACCATGGGCGAGTCAGTGAGAGAAGGTGTGGAACGATCTGTTTTCACATCTGCCACACAATTATAGTCATCACCAAGCACCCAGAATAACTGGAACCCACCAACTAGTGTTGGGGCCAAGGAGGTAAGGAATGAGGCTTGCCCCGTATTAGGCACATAAAGGCTACCTATCAGCATGGACGTCCCATCTAACCTACCCTTTTTAATCACATAACATCCCGCTTTATCAATGTGTATGGACTGTAATTCAAATGGCACCCCAGCCCTGATCCAAATCAGTGCAACTCGGGCATAGCTGGAGAAGCCCGTAGCATACAGTTGGCCCCTCCACCGCCTCCTCAGTCTGACAAGTTCAGTAGTCACTAAGTGGGTCTCCTGCAAAAAGGCAACATCCACCCCCATCCCTTAAGATAAGCAGGGACCTGGTGTCGTTTAGATGGTGTATTCATGTCCCGGACGTTCCAGGTGAGTAAGGAATAAAACATGCATGCGATGTCATGGAGAACTAACAATATTCAACAAGGGCCCAAATGCAGTGAGAGCCCCCCCCCAACTGCCAGTTAAACGCAGCAGGCAGTAAATAATGAAAAATAACAGTACCCAGGCGAGGCAGTAACAGACCAGTAACACCCAACTCCCAAAACCCAGGGCAGAAAGGCATTGGCCTTCCGTAAAACAATAAAGAACTGCATAGTCAATAATGTCTGTACCTCCACGTAACACATAGGCATGGAAGATCCGCTGGGGGGAGGGCCACTGAATTAGCTCCCACCAGTAAGGCCCCAACCCATTTACAGAATCTTAATCTATACCCATGGGGGACCCCCTGCCCGCATTCAACCCCCTCAGTACTTGCCCTTCGAAACTCCAGTAAGCTCGTAAGGTAGATCCAGCAACAGACCATTCTAACATCAGAGATCATCCGCAGTCCTTTGAGTCAGCAGTGGGCCTGCTCGCAGCTGCCCAAGATGGGTATCAGAGTCAGAGTCACTCTGCGAGGCTTCCAAAGTGTCGGGTCTCAAGTACTCCGAAGACGTTGGCGGTGAAACATGACATTGTTGCAGCTAACAGACAAAGGCAATATTAGTGTGGGGGTTACTTAGGTAATAACACTTTTAAAGTCAAACCACACCACCATACCATAAAATCTTATTCCCCATCAGGATAACACACAATATACAGATAGAGCTCTTTCCTTTATATCCATATATTTAAAGGTGACACCTGTGTAAATGGAATAATAATATTTTAAAAAATGGAGGTTGGTGTGAGCCTATGGCAGGCAATGTGGTCCAGGGGGAAATGGAATAATCACTGCATAAATGAATGATGCTGATGTGTCTGCAGTGCACCACAGCCAGGGTGTCCGGGAGGAAATGGAATTATATACTTAAAAAACTGAATGCTGTGCGCCTGTGGTGGATGGATGGATGGATGGATGGATGGATGGATGGATGGATCACCAGAGGCAAAATAAAAAACAAATGTAAAAAAATGTCATTAACATTTTTTTTAAATAAAAAAATACAAAAAACATTTTTTTAATTTAAAAAATAATTTTAAAAAGTAAAATTAAAAAAGAAAATAAATATACAAATAAAAAAATACAAAATTAAAAAAAGAATTAAAAATAAAAATACAAAAATAAAAAAGATAAAATTACAATTTTAATTTTTAAAAATCAATAATTGCTGCTGTTTGTATTGGAGGATGATAAGAAACCGATTGTGAGGAGAGGAGGTGCAAAATAAAAAAATGCAAAAGTGCATGTGATATATAAGCATATTTATCAAAATCATATTCTTAATATACATACTACAGTGATCCTCAAGCATATTATTAAACTGAACTCTCACATCCATCCGCGCAAGCCTATGGCAAAGACACACTGGCTGGATGCACAAAATGGCTGCCAGTCAGTGCCACATGGTCAAACAACAACAGCAAGCAAAAAAGAGGCATGGGAAACAAACAAGATATGCAAGCCTAAGGCAAAGGCACAATGGCTGGATGCACAAAATGGCTGTTAGGCAGTGCCACATGGTCGAACAACAACAGCAAACATGTAGAAATGGGGGAAAAACACATGCAAGCCTACGGCAAAGGCACACTGGCTGGATACACAAAATGGCTGCCAGCCACATCGCAAACAACAACAGAAATCAAGGAGGCATGGGGAACAAAGAGAACACATTCAGGCCTATGGACACATACTCCACAAAATGGCTCCCCGCCACATGGCATGGAGAATAAAGACAAATCAATGGTGACCAATGGCAAACACACGCACACACTGGACAGACAAAGGATGCATGGTAATACTGAAGAAAATACTACCATTAATTCAGCAATGCCAAAAACAAAAATTAACTGAGCTATAAAAATTTTACAACACATCCTCCCAAGGTATCAAATATTACCCCACATATATTCTTTATGTACTCATAATAAACGTGAAATACCAAAAATAAAACACCACATTTTTAATTCAATCCAATTCCATCCCAGCCCTAAATGATGTTTTGAAACAACATATACCACAGAAACAGTTGTTTCATGCACCCTTGACTAGCACTGGCCTAGGCCTACTGGATGGCCACTTGGCAGATTATGCCACATAGTAAAATAAATAAATATTGCAAATGTAACAAACATGGAGAAAATATACTGAACTGTGCAAGATTGTTAATTTACAAAAGAATAAAAATGAAATGCAAACATATAACTAGGCCCCTACTGAAAACATGCAGGCTACCAACCACAATAACTTTAAAAAATCAAATAAAAGTAAAAACAAATACTGGTGCATGCCCGCTATCAAACAAACAACACCCTTAAACAAGAGTTTTTGAAAGTACTTGTGAAATCTCAAATACAAAGTCTTTTAATCCAATGGAATATATGCAGCAGACAAGGAGAGGGATCCTTCCAACTCCAAATTCAAATGAAAAGTGATCAGGAGATGGACAAAGCACAGGGAGGAGCCTGCTGGACAGGAACAGGAAGTTGGAGTCTTTGGGGCACTTCCTTCCTGTTGGGAAAAAAAAGGTTTAAAAAAAGGCTTCTTGCACAAAAAACAACTCCAATGGTTCATTGGAGAGAAAAATCCACACGAAAAGCCTCTTTAGCTGCTTCTCGAACTCAAAAGGTACTTGAGTGGTGTGTTCGCGATTATTATTCGAAATGTACACCACATAATCTGGTGCTTCTAGACAATGGCTACAATAGTATTCCTATTAGCATATGCCTCATCCTATGTTTGCCCATAGGCGTAACAAGAATCTTGAGGACCATGTGGTCCATTCAAAACAAATGTATCCTTCATACAGAAAACTACTGATGGAAAAACACCAATCTTAGGCAATAACAAATGTGCACAGTGTAAGGTGTGTGATTCTGCCATTGTGACAGACACCTTTGTAAGATGGTAATTATATATTTTGGCATAGTCATCTCACCTTATTTACTGTTTGAACAGTTCATAGTCAGGGAGGTTATCGGATCATTATTTCCCCCTCCTTTCCTGTTACATGCAATGTAGCAGTATGCAATAGTTATAAAATACATAAATTCTGTGTGACTTGTTTTCATCGCTGCAGGAGTCTCTTTGTTCATTCACTCAGGCCTTTTGTATTCACATACACTCCAGAGGCGTTGGAGGCTCCAGCTTGGTATAGTACTTATTGTAAGCTATTGACACCTATGTTCATTGGTTGCGCAGCAGAAATCAGATGCTTGCATGTGCACTTCGTGGGATTCAGGCTCATTTTTTGCACCATCATCTAGTGGGATTTTTGAGATGGTCTGGGTTTCTTGTCTTTACTCTCATTCTTCTATTTCAACACTTGCAATACACCGGGCGATTTTCTCCAGTATGGTTGGCCAATGGACACAAACTGTGCTGTGATTTGTTTTTATTATGTATTATATTAATGTCAGGCACATATCCTTGATATAATTGCAGGCACCATCAATTTCCTTTAAGTGGCTATCCTGAAGAAGGCACTCCTGTGCCAAAACACAAGTAGATACTTGAAGATTATCGTCTCTGAAGTCACAATATATTTTTCCTATAGGAATACTATTGTGTCCAATGTCTAGAAGCACCAGATTATGTGGTGTACATTCAAATAATAATTTACTTGTGTACCTTGCTTTCATAGGTCAAATGAGATTAGTGTGATTCAGACCGGAATGTAGTATGGATGTTAAAGAATGGAATTGTTATTTTTCTTCTGGAATTTATCACTATATATGTTTATTAAAATGGGAATAAACATACATGTTTAATAGATATCTATTCTCTATCATATTTTTCCTGATGCCCCTTTTCGCCTTCTCATATATGCATTCTTGGAAATTTGGTCCAAGTTAATTAATAGGAGTTGCCTCAGGTTTCTGTTCGCTGATTGCATTTCCCTGCCTAGAGGAACGCTCACCAAGTTGCAGGGGGGGCCTTTTCTTGACATTCAATTGCTCAGGGCCCCCACCTTCCAAGAAGCCTCCTGAGGACCTGAACTTTCTCTATTTGGCTCTCTCTCTCTTTCCTCTGCCTATTCAATTTCTGTATCTAAACCTCTTCTTCTCTGCCAATCTTTACTATTTTTAACTTTTTTTGTATGATGTTCTTAAAATTCAACATATAATTCTGGATTGTTTGGTATCATGTGGCCTTGAAATGGGTAATAAAATAAACATTTGTTCTGTACTGGGGTCTCCAAAATATGTTGTGCCGAGGCTCTCAAAATCTTAAAGATACCACCCCATTTGTAATGACTTTGGGGGCAAACTACATCCCCCTGGACCATTCACCCGCTTAGCATCATCAACAGGAAATGGCCGATGTGGATGAGACACCCACAGAGAAGATAAGTGTTTTACATGTCAGCAGTTTATAAGTGCTGGCAGCACGCCAAAGCAGACAAGGTAAATGAAGTGAGCATAGGAATCCGATTAATTACTAACTCGTTCAAGTACGCATCACCACCGGGAGTACCCCTGACCAAGAACACTGCAACAAACCCTTTCATTCAGTGGCTAAAGAACTGCCAGAACCATCACTCCAGGTCAGCCTAATACAGGTATTTCTTGGGCTCTGGCGTAGTAACAAATTAATTTATCATTCAAAACCAATACAGAGCAGTAATCTGTTTAACATGGTTATGTATCAGTGCTATGTGAAATTTGCATCTTTTAAGATGAGCCCACTTTTTTTGACCCCCAGTGGGTACGGTGTGTTCATAACAGATGTTCCTACCAATGTATCCATATTTTTTACTAACGTCTCATGGTTAAATTAAAGAAATAAGACAACACTGGGTATGTGCTGGAAACCTTCTTGACCTGAACAGCACTTTGTAAACATTTAGGAACAAAGGTATTGATTACACTATTTCGGTTAATAACGGTATCCAACCATCCATATAGGTTTATCGCCCTGAGGATGACCTTGTTATAACGTGATGTCCTATAGGATAGAGGTCAATATGTGTTGCCGGCATACACTGAGAGTAGAAGTGTGGGGCAGAAACATAGGACATTCCACCATTGCCTCAATAACAAGATTATCAATTAAATTAACTTTGTGTTTTTTGGGGGTTAATGGAAATCAAACACTCCCCCCTGGGACTCCATTTATTGCTAGCAAGACATTCTCTCTTTCATGCTAACTGGATTCCGCAATCCTTTCTTTGCATTTGTTTAATCTATTTTGTGTGATTTATTCTTTTGACTCTTGGTATTTCTGTATGTCTAACATTCATGTATATCTATGTAACTAGATATGTGTCTATATTTAAGGCCTTATTACTTGGGTGCAAAATTTGGATTTCTCCTCCTCAGAATTTTCACATCAAAAGGCAACAACTTCACCGGGACCTCGTCTGACTGCTATCAGGTCTCATGCATCCTTTCTCAGCCACAGCCTGCTAACTTGCCCTACTGAGAATTTTTGACTTCCATTTCCTAAACTAATGGCCCGATTTATAATTTAGTTCCACAACATTCGGAATGCCGAAATAAGAAACCTAACCATAGGGGGAGCAGGGATTCCACGGACAATGTATGAAAAACCCTATTTCCAGGAAGAAAAATTATTTTCTAGAGGCCCCTCACCCACCAGGGTTTCCCCTAGGTGGCATGCTTCATCATTGGGGTCCTCTCAATCCGCTGCGGATTGAGGCGTGCTGCGACTTGCGGACTACATAGGAGCACTATAGCTGTTGAATTTATGTGTGATGCAGTGATGTGGAGTGGAAAAATTTGTTAAAAATACCTAGCTAGTGAGCTAATGTTTTATTCCTGCTCCTAGTTGGTATGTTTTAAAATCAGGGGTTAATAACAGGGAGAGACCTAACTATAATGAGTATGGTTTCCCTAGTATTGGGTCAACATGTTTCGAGCTGTCTCCTACAAGCTCTTCTTCAGGACCACACGAGGACCAGCCCCGTGAGTACCACTCCTAATTAATCCTGTGACTAGGAAATAGTGAGGTGCACACCTAATGTGTATACACACAATACATACGGTTAATTCAATGATACGCCGTATCTGTAGGGATAAAGCAAAGGAAAATTAAAAATACCTGCCTACCAGGCAGGCCGGCAGGCTCTATATACATGCGGCGTCTTGCCTCGATCAATGTACTCCTCTATAGTGGGTGTACTTATCATCTATATTGTGCAATCATCCGTAGTGGAAGACATCTATCCCACATGATGTCTGTCATCAAAGTGAAAGGTAAAAAACATTAATGCAAAAAACACTCGTGAATGGAGACACCACGTGACAAACAGCATACAACATGTAAATGTAATCCGTGTTGTTGACATGGACTTCTGTTTAGGCAAACTACTGCCTCATGGTCTTCAGGGGTAGAGGGGCTTGTAGTCACACCTTCATCAAAGCCCTCCTCTCGGTATTGTACCTATTGCCATCCCCGGAGACCGCATATTATCGCGTGTGTCTCCCGGGGCCGTTTTGTAGTTGACAAACCCGGAAATGCTTAGTCATTCTCACGCGGTAACTAGACTGTCCCTGATACCAAATGGTAACCGCTCGTGGAGTAATCGTGGGGCCATCTTGGAAGAATGACTGTACACGTGAGTATACTGGGAGATAGTTGTACCTGTGGTGAATCCAACTCCGCTCAATGGGGCGGTCAGAGACTAGACCGTACCTTATTCAAAATTCAAAATGGCCGCCGCCCATGGCGTAATCGTGCAGCCAACTGCAAAGAATGACTATACATATAAAAATGCATGACAGTGAGTGGTAACGATAACCAAACCAAATGAAACCAAATAAAACCAACACCGCTTGATGGTGGCAGTCAAGGGGCCAAATGAGGAGACAAGGAATGTATTTATGTAAAGTGAATCCGTTGTCGCTCAATGGGGCGGTCAGAGACTAGACTGTTGTGGAACTATATTCAGTAAGGAGGGTGAACCTAACCTTAACCTCTACCTCCCCCCGTTTTTTGATCCGATATATAATTTGGCAGACGGCGTGATCTACATTGACCTAGCAGAGGACTTAACATGTGCCTGACCGAGACTACTTTGCCTGCCAAATTTAAAAATGTATGCCATCATTTATAAAACATTAACAGGAATTGCCAACAGGGTTGAACCTGGTTTCTAGCGTAAAGCCACGCTCCATAGCTGCCAGTTGACCATGGGTGGTGCTTAATGCTTTTTGGCACTATTTTGAATCTTAAACTTTAAAAATTCATACCTCTGGTTCCCCTTTTTGGTTATTTTGTTGTTTTGGTGTCATTTTAAATGAACTCTAGTTTTCTAAATTGGTTTGGGATTTTTCTTGTGTTGTGATTTGTCTTTAGTACAGGTTTGGTAGTACGTAAATACTTTACCAATTGCCTCTAAGTTAAAGCTGTCTGCTCTGTGCTATTGATACCACAGGGTTGAGCTAAGGTTAATTTAGTGACTATAGTGGTTCAACTGACCAGGATTGTGTGACCAGTGCATGAGGTGGGTCATTATCACCTTTAACCAATACCCCCAATTTCTTACAGTGGGCAAAAGTGTAGGGCTTGGTGTGTACATCTAGTAAGTAGCATCATGTCATGTGACAACTTCAGCCAGTCCTGGTTTTCCATCTTACAGCACAACAGCATACAGAGACTTGAGGAAAAACAAAGAGATACAAGGTTGAGACAGAGAGCAAAATTAGAAAAGGTACAGGAAAAAATGGGTCAGAGATAGAGAGCAGTGTGTAAGAGAGAAAGGGAGACAGAGGGGTGAAGGGTAAAAAGAGGAATGTGATGTAGAGCGAAAAGAGAAAGCTGAGAGAAATATGTGAAATAGAGAAAGATAAGTGAGGTTTATGCAGTGGTAGAGAGTTGAGAGAGGAAGAGATGGTGGGGAAGAGAGATCTATAAAGAAAGTATTTGAGAGAGATAGATGTGTATGTGTAGAGGATGAGTTGAAATGGAGAAAGGGGTCGAGAGAGATATGAGTTTGTGTGTGAGGAAGAGAGAGGTGTTAATTATAGAGTAAAGGGGATAGAGGAATAGAGGTAGCTAGCAAGGAGTAAGATATTTAGAGAGGAGAAGAAAGAGATCAGAAGCAGAACGATAGAAAAGAGAGGTGGAGAAGTGGAGAGGTGAGGTAATACAAGGCGAGGTAAAATGAGAGGTTAAGTAGTGAGAGATAGAACAGTGGTATAGGAAGAGGTAGGCTAGTGAAGGAGATGTGAGGTAGAGAGAGAACTGAGAGAGTTGAGGTAAAGTGGTGGTATAGAGAAAGAGATGAAAGATAGGTCGAGTTTTTGCACTGGAAAGTAAATATCCTTGAGAGAATTTGTGCAGCTTTGCGTCATTTTGTGTTACTTTGTCCTGGTGCAAATCCTTAGTAAATCTGGCCATAGGTTTCTGTTCAGCATACTCAGCTGTCCAATTAGAAAACAAATCTGGGTTTATTAGCAAAGTAAGAATTTTGATTGTATCCTTCATTTTACTGTGGCCCCCTTGGAAGGTGGAGACCATGGGCAATTGTCCACTTTGTCTGTCCCTTGAAACGTCTCTTCACAGGCCTCCTAAAATGAGACCTAGTAGGCCATACCATCTGTCTAGTATAACGATAAACACAGAGTTGCACTGGTATTTTAGAGATTTGCTGTCAGGATGTGCAGTCATTCCTACCCTCCCGTCTCTGCAGACTTTATTCTCAGGGACCTTACAGCAGTGCTTAGGTTCATTGAACACAGGATCTGTACTAAGGGAAGGCCGATTCTCTCCATGCTTAGTAGTCTGTCTTCTCTTCCTTCACCTTACAGTAGTACAACAGGCTTGATCAGGTCCAGTGGCAAATATGGTGGGTCGCTTTCCTTTCTTCAGTTTGCCTTAGTAAAGACTTACTGAAATTGTGGTGTTATGGTCGTTAGCTGTCCATCCAAGAGAGGCATCCAAGAATTGTGGCTGTGGCCCGTCAGAAATCCTGCAGTTCTTGTTCTCTGAGGATCATTTCCAGTGTCACAGGGACCTAGTCATATCTCTCAGAATCAACAATACAAAATTAGTGTGGGCGAGCCTTGGATGCTGTGGCAAACTTATAGATTGAAGCTACAGGGTGGCACAGATCAGCAATTTCTGGGCAAGATGGAAAGAGTCGGAACCTTCCAGAAAAGCCAGACCATTCTGGAAGGATCTGGAAGGTTCCGGACACTTCCAGGTCAGTATTAGCTGGGAAGATTGAAGTACCAGTGACAATATTATACTTTGCCTGGCAACAGACTTGATGAATTGTCTATTCTGGTGACGTAGTTAGAAATGCTCACGCTCTGCACACCTTTTTTATTGCTCTCCTTTGGTTCCCTCAGTTGGTTAGGGAAGCTAAGTTTAACAGTTCTTTCCACAGATATAGAGCTTTGTTGCTACTGTTTCATAATTACTGCTCCAACTTCAAATGCTCCAAATCATCCTGGGCTTCTCTACCATTGGCGGTTGGCTTTCATGTTCAGTTCCGGTACTCTATCCTGTTCGTCTGGGAGTTATTCATGCTACTCCAATTCCATACTCTGGTAAGCCTTTCTGCTGATACATGAAAGACATTGTACAATGTTGTACACAGGTATATATCACTTAGATTAATGATACCTTGTCTGATAGGATTAAAAGGAGTTACCAGTCAGTCCAATGTAGACTGAGGATCCTTGCACCACGCCCAACACCAGTTGTGCTCCCAAAGGTAGCAGGACAAAACTCTTATGGAGTATTTTGGTTCTCTCTAGAATGCTTATTGCTTTTCATCATGTACATTCACTTCAGATTCCGGAGTTCATTACAGATCTTATTTGCCTGAAAGGGGAAAGAGTGGTTCAACCATCAGAAGCTGTGGCTTGAATTCCAATTAAATATTTGCCCGGCCCATATACTCCATGGATTTCAATGTTAATCCATTACAGACCATGGCTTAGGCCATTGGTTAAAGGCAGGAGGAAATGGAGACAGCACAACAAGAAAGGGATTTCCTCCTAGATAACATCATCAGTTATAGTCCTTCAATCTAGCGCTCTCAGGAACCACAAATAATGGGAATATAGGTATTTCCTCCTGTTCTGGGAGTGGTCTAACAATTGGAGGGGAAACTCACAGCCAATACCTGTGCCTACCAAAATTATTAGCTCAAGTATGGTGTGAAAAGGTCAATAAGGTACACGAAGATCATTTACCCTGATCTATTTGCTCAACAGGAAGACCAGGATTGTCTAGGGATGGCTCAAATGGACCTGCACGTACATGATACCACCGTAGCTCCATTCCATGAGATTGCCCACAACAAGATAGTACCGCCTGCAAATCTAATCGCTTTGTATACCACACCCAGCGGGCCTTTGCCGTCATGTAGCTCCCAATCAGAGGGAATACCTGGAGTCCAATATGCTGGCCGAGACGATCAAACACGGTGCTCCGAGAAACAGCAAGCGAAAGAGTGCATGGATGAAGAAACTCAGACACAGCCCACAGTGGAGCAGGCTCTCCCGGAACCTCAGTTGCAGGCGGTAATTGATCACAACCTATTGACTTCAAGAGGTCAGGTCGGTTTTGATGAACACCTCGGTGGTTCAAACAACATTGGCCAGAAGCTGTTATGATTCCCAGAATTTAAATCGAGGGGCTCGCAAGACATCTTAAACCGTTCAACCATCCCAAAGTTGATCAAAGCCTTGCCAGGCCCGGCACATGTCAAGTCTGATGACATTTTTTCAATCAAGTTCCTGCCAGCTAGAAGACGACAGCTTACGGATCCCACTCTGGTCACCTTTTCATCCTTGGTGCTTCCGGTTCAGATTCTGGAAAAGAAAAAGCACTTAAAAGATTGGGGCATTGAAGTAATTACCTATCATGGGGATAGATACCCCGATGTGCTCCTAGCAAGATCTCCAACAGGTGAGCAATTGGCTTCCAACAGGTCTGTACTAAGAGGGGCCTGCAGAAGGTTTTCCCCTGCGGCCCATCATAAATCTGACTCAGATCTCACTATGATGACAATAAAAGTAACCAACAAAATAGTCACCGGCCAGCCGCGAAGACTGGTCACAACTAATGAGCAACAAACCACTTGGGGCTGGTTACCGCAAGCCCTGTCTCGAATTATGAGCATTCAAGATTGAGGCGGGGGAAGGCCACCAGAAAAGGTTCCAGGTGGCCTGTTAGTCTGTTCTTGGAACATCAATCATCTACAGACAAAATGCTCGGATCCAGAATTCACAGGATTCCTGAGATCTTTTGACATTTTAATGTTCCAGGAAACCTGGGCCCAGACTAGTATCCCTCTCATTGGCTTCAAAGAATACACGAAACTAGCAGAAAGAAAGAGCTCCTATGGAAGGGCGAAAGGGGGCTTGGCAATTTATATAAATGCAATATAACAAGTGAAACGGTGGAAGTGTTCGTGGACGACCCAAACATGCTGGTAATAAAACTTGAAGGTTGGGCTAAGAATTCTAAAGATCCAATTATCGTCATCAACCTATACATCAATCCAAAGCAAAAAGTGGCATCATCCAGAAGAATGGCAGCACACTAATCTCAGTTGAAAGATAGCCATAATCAGTCACATTGGCTAGTTTCCGGAGACTTCAACCTCAACCTTTTTCACTGACCCTCGGAGGAACACACAGATGCAGTTGGCCCCCTCCCTGAGTAAGCAGTGCCATTGAAAACACGGAGGGACAAACCAGGAGAAGAGCTCATAAAGGCCTACAAACTTTTGGGGCAGCTAGCACTAAATGGTCAAAAACCATCTGACAATCCACCTACCTGTTCAAGGGTCTGGGGTAATGCAGTTTCAATCATATATCACACCCTCGTTTCAATGCCCCTATATAACCAGGTTAGCGACTACAGTATACAGCATCGTGTGGAGAGCGACCACAATCCACAGGTCATCATGGTGAACGCATCCCTGTGCAAACTTGAGACACTTCGTACGTTGTCGGGAGAAACACACTCAGAAAATCTGAAACGCCTGAAGTGGACTTCCGATTCCATCAACGCAATAGCAGAGGATGCAGTTTCTAGTTTACAGGTCTTAGTTCAAATTGATCCCAATCCAATAGCGACATGGGAGACCCTTGCCACTAACATAACTAAAAACCAAAGTAAGAACAGCCAAAAAAAGGGATCTCGACTTGACCATTGCAAACCATCAATTATGCCAGCCCACATTCGGAACATAAAAAAGGAAACAGGCAAACTTTTCCGGCAATCGCGTCAACACCCAGGAGATCCAGATCTACTACAACTTTGCAATGAGAGACAGTGGCTAAAAAAAGAGATCTGGATGTATAAACAATCCAAACAAGAAATGCTATGGGCCCAGTTACTACACGCCTCTAAAACACACGACTCGAAAAGATTCTGGCAGATAATCAATAGGAATGTGAAAGGTCCTACAGCAGTAAATAATGCAAATATTAGCGAGATGGAATGGGTACACTATTTAAAGTCACACTTCAAGAGTGGTTTGACGCTAACGCTAGCGCCTACTGTCCTAATAAAACCACTATAGCACAGCGGATAATTACAGCGACCAAGATAGAGAAGGTCATCAAAAAGTCCCGGGCAGACTGCGGCCCTGGCCCAAATGGGCTTCCACAGGCATTATTTAAACACCTCACTCCACAATGGGCGATCTTTTTAGCGTCAATGTTTAACTTCATTCTGGAAACCGACTATTCCTGACAGCTGGAGGGGCTCAATACTCCACCCCATTTATAAAAAAGGCTCGGCTTGTTCACCCAGCAAGTATAGATTAATAGCACTGATGGATGTTGAGTTAAAATATTTTTCAACATTGTTATTGCATGATTTGGAATCTTGGTCGCATGACAGAGCAAGAGTCCCCTTAAATCAAACTGGCTTTTTAAGGGGCCAAGGCAATTTAACCAATCTTATGACCCTGAGCTTAATTAAGAATAGAGCAAAAGCAACTGGGAGTCCTCTTTACATGTGCTTTGTTGACTTTAAAGCAGCTTTTGATGGTGTCCCTCTGGACAAACTTTGGGACAAACTCTAGTGATGGGGTATCCCACTAAATATCTTAAGAGCAATTATGCTGGTATACTCGGATACCTGGGACAAGATCAAAATTGGAGATGGCTCGTGCGTATCAAAGAAGGTGCAAACAACATCTGATGTAAAACAGGGCTGTGTCCTAGCCCCATTCTTTTTAACATATTTTTGGCAGATCTCTCTGCTAAGCTTGACGAACAGAAGGCTCATGCACCGAGCGTTGGCGGTCAACAAACTGTTCCTTTGGTTCCCAGAAGAAGGCGATAAGGGCGAAAGCGCAGGCCATTAATTGTGGCTTTTCGTCATTGGCCAGATCCATTCAAAGCTATGATCTGAAACCCATGGGATTAGTTATGAAAGCCAAATTGCTGCCAACCCTCGCATACGGATCAGAGATAATACTAGGTGATGAGGCTCCTCTGCTAGACAAATTGATGATAAGAGCCTACAAACAAACCTTCAGGCTCCCTAGGTCGGTTTCTCCTGCACAGCTCCGGTTAGAATTCCCACTGACAAAACAGACATTTGCTAGGCCGGCGTCGTTCGTAAAGCTCTGTCATAATCTGTGAGCAGCAGCTGAAAACACCCTGGCTAATTTAGTCTGGACTGAAATCAGTTTACAACGGGGTAATGGCGCTTACAAGAAATATCTTGAAAATAGCATCAGGATGCTCGAATTGGGTGACTTATGGACCTCTAATACCTCTTGGCAAACCTTTAAGAAATTAGTAAATAAATCAAAGTGCAAAGCTGGATGGCAGATAAGGAAAGCCTGTCTAGACGTCGTCATGGGTGGCTGGTGTTGAAATCATACTCCATTCTAAGAGAATCATCTTTGCTGGCAGCACCTTTCCACCGTAAGATTAAACAGTCATTTCTTGCCTTAAGATTCAGAGAAATACCCACACTAGACCTTATGCCAAAATGGAGGATGGCTGGGTTAAGTGAAGACCGGTCCTGCTGTTTATGCCACCAGGGGAATGAAACATTGCTCCACATCATATGCATCTGTCCTGTATTGATGGTTCAACGAAAATCTTTATCAAGACGGGAGTCCCTTGAACATGGAATTAGGTTGTGCAGGCCTGCACTGATGGAGTATATGGACCCATGCAATACAATTCTGAACATTAGACTAGCCCAATTGTTGAATATTAAAAAGATAATCAGCTTATAGGTTGGGCAATGAGTTATCTGGAGGGGGTTCCCAATTCGATCTCTAAAATGTGATAAATCAGTAGCCCTTAAGGCAAACTTAATATGAGCAGATAATCTCAGAGGGCGGGTTGCTAGGGATTGCTTTAGTTAGCTGTTCCCTATCCCGTTAAGCTCAGGCAACTACCTTGCTTATCCTGGCATTTTAATGATGCGAAGTCTTGCACACTTCCACCTTTATAGGGGGAACCCTAGCCCATTCTGGCATCGTACATATTCCTGCCCCAGTCCTGCACATAAGCACTTGATTTACTTATATTAATTTACTTGATGGAACTTTAGTCGCCTGTATGGCAATTTTGACCCATCCCTGATCAGCCACTTTTATTCAATCTATATCCATAGTTGGCACCTCTATTTAAAAACCTAGGAAATAAAGTTGAAGAAAGTGAAGGGTCGTGACACGATGCCCAGCAGTCATAATAGACGTATGACAAATCCCTTTTTTTATCCTTTTTGTATGTTTTTTTAAACTTAATGTACTGTATGATCTTGTTTATGGTTTTAATTGACTAATAAACTATTGTTGTTGTATACGAAGATCTTCTTAGTTAACTACTTATCTATTTCAAGTTACATGGAAACACCTCATCCAGTCCTGCACCGCACTACCCAGCTAGCTCCTTCCTTTGCAACTCCTCGCTCTTCAAATCCTAACATTCTCAGAGCTCACGCTCTGCGATAGCACTAGGCGCATGTTGAGGGTTCTAAACAACACATTCCAGAAGATACTTTTCCCTCTTAACAATAAAACAACCATTCCTTTCCCTCTTTATAATGACAAAATATATAACGCCTCATTACGATGTCGGTCGGAAAGGCTCCGAACGGCATTCAGATTTTCCCAACCTTTGTCGGAACCCATGTTTCCGACCGACTCTGAAACATTTCCAGCAGACCGATTACGATAGAAGGTAACTGTTCGGTCTTTCCGACTCGGTTCCGACCGGCATTCGGAGACTCTGAGTCAGTCGTAGCTGAATCGTACCGCTCTATGGATCGCATTTCCAACCAACGTATTACGATGTCGGATTCGGACAGCCTTTCCGAATCGGTCAGTGCGACACGGACCGGCTTTTGGAAACTGACCTTGGGGGCTCTTAGCAGGCCCCCCTTTACCCGGAGGCCTCTGGTTGGGGCCAGTGGGGGTACCCATGGGACCCCTCTTTACAACCATGCACAGTGTGGCAGGCACCATGGGGGGCCTGCAAGAGAATGCAAGTTTTTCTGCAACCACCCATTTTTTTAATGGGAGTCTGTGTTGTTGGTCGGAACCCAGGCTCCCATTGAAGTCAATGGGAGTCTGACCAAACGTTGTTCAGAAACATCGTAATCGGTCGGTCGGACTCGCCGAAGCCAAGTCGGTCGGAACCGATTCTGACAAGGAGACGGTCGGAATGCTTTCCGACTGACATCGTAATGAGGCCCATATATGCATTTTACTTTACAAAATCCTTTAAGTACGATGGTTTGACAATGGTCCTCAAACTCCTCCTCTGATCTTCATGGATTCCTCCACCACTGTTGCATGTCAAGTTCTCTTTTTGTTCTCCTTTCATCTCATTCAATAAATCAATCTGGGTTCTTGTAAAGTGCGACTACTCATGTTATGGTCTCAAGGCACTGGGGGGCAGGGGGAAGGCTAGATTTGCTGTTCAGTCGAAGAGCCATGTGTTGAGGTCCTTCCTGAATTGAGGCAGAGATGATGATTGTCTGAGATGTAGAGTCAAGGAGTTCCAGCTCTTCGTAGCGAGGTAGGAGAAGGATCTTCCTCCAGCCGTGGTCTTGTGGATCTGTGGGATGGTGGCCAGGGCCAGTTGGGTGGAGTGGCGATGTCTTGTGGGTGTATGGAAGGAGAGGAGGTAGTTGAGGTATGCAGGTCTGGTGTTGTGGAGGGCTTTGTAGGTGAGTGTGAGGAGCTTGAAGCTAATTCTTTTGTTGAACTGGAGCCAGTGAAGGTGTCTCAGGTGAATGGTGATGTGGCTGTGGAGGGGTATGTTCAGAGTTGGGTGGTGCCGGCGCAGAGTGCATTGTCGTGGTCCAGTCTGCTGCTGATGAGTGCATGGGTGACCATCTTCCTGGACTCGGTGGTGATCCACTTGAAAATCTTTCAAAGCAGGCAGAGCGTATAGAAGCAGGAGGATGAGATGGCGTTGATTTGTCTGTTCATAGAGAGCGAGGAGTCCAGGATGATGCTGAGGTGTCGTGCGTGGTCCGTGGGTATAGGGGGGGTTCCGAGCGCTGCGGGCCACCAGCAGTTGTCCCATGTGGAGGGGTAGAGCCCAGGATGAGGACTTTGATCTTGTCTGAGTTGAGCTTGAGGCAGCTGTTTTTCATCCAGGTGGCGACCGCCTTTATCCCGATGTAGAAGTTGCTCTTGGCGGCTGTGGGTTTGTCTGTGAGGGAGAGAATCAGCTGTGTGTCATAGGCTTAGAAGACGATGTTGAGTCTGTGGCTTCTGATGAGTGCTGCAAGTGGGGCCATGTAGCTGTTGAAGAGGGTGGGGCTCAGGGAGGATCCCTGGGGCACTCTGCAGCTGATCTCTGTGGGTTCTGAGTAGAATGGTGGAAGTCTGACTTTCTCCATTCAATGGCTTTGTTGTGGATGCCGGCATCATGGACTCTTGGGCAGAGGGTGTGATGGGAGACGGTGTCGAAGGCGGCAGATAGGTCCAGGAGGATGAGGGCTACAGTTTTGCCTCGGTCAAGGAGGGTGTGGATGTCGTCTGTAGCAGCGAGGAGTGTGGTGTCGGTGCTGTGGTTGCTTCTGAAGCCCGACTGGGAGAGGTCCATTATGTGGTTCATTACGATGAACTCAGAGAGTTGGGCATTGATGGCCTTCTGAATGACTTTGGCTGAGAAGGGGAGCAGAGAGATGGGTCTGTAGTTCTTGAGCTCCGTCGGGTTGGCAGAGGGGTTCTTCTGCAAGGGGTTGATCCCTGAGTGTTTCCAGTCTTCGGGGGAGGTGCCGGACTTGATGGAGCAGTTAATGGTGTGGCAGAGGTCGGGGAGATGGAGGTGCCGGCTTTGTTGAAGATGTGGTGAGAGCAGGGATCCAAGGGTGCTCCAGAGTGAATGCTCTTCATGATTCTGAGGGTGTAGTCAGAGGTGAAGGTGGTCTAGTTGGGCAGGGTCTACTGGGCTCTGGAGCCATTGGGTAAGGTGGTTGCAGGTGGGGTGGGTCTTGGGTTGCGAAGCTGTTATAGATCTCCTATCTTGCAGTGGAAAAAGGTGACAAGGTTGTCGCAATGGTCTTGAGGGGGTATGTCTGCTGTCTGCGTGCTGGGTTTGACAAATTCTTTGACCATGGTGAAGAGTTCTTTGCTGTTGTGTGTGTTGTGGTTGATGCATTCCTGTATGGCTGTTCTCTTTATTGTTTTGATGAGGTGGTGGTACGCGGTGATGGCAGTTTTGAAGGCTGTGTGGGCTGCCAAGATCTTGCTGCTCCTCCATTTTTTCTTGTGCCGACTGTAGGTGTGCCTGGATTCTTGGAGGGCGAGAGAACCAGCTGGTTTTCTTGGAGGGCTGCTTGCCTGGGGGTTTTCTAATGGGATCCAGTGTGTCGGCGCAGTTGGAGATCCAGCGGTGGATGTTGCATGCTGAGGCGTTCGTGTCCGTGGATGTCGGTGTTGGGGTTATGCTGAGGGAGGTGGTGAGCCGGTCTTTGTTGACTTCGTTCCAGCTTCTGTGAGGAAGGCAGTGGCCGTGGTGATGTACGGTGTGTTTGGTGAAGGAGAAGTGGACGCAGCGGTGGTCGGTCCAGTGTAGCTCGGAGGTGTGACTGACAGAGATGTTGTTGCTTGCTGAGAAGATGGGGTTGAGAATGTGTCCTGCTAAGTGGGTTGGAGAGGTGACCAGTTGCTTGAGTCCGATGGTTGTGAGGTTCTCCAATAGGTATGGGGTGTTGTGGTCAACGAGGTTGTCCAGGTGGAAATTGAGGTCGCCGAGGAGGATGGAGTCCATTGAGGCGAGAGTGTTGTGAGCGATGAAGTCAGCTATGGCTTCGCTGAAGGGGGTGGGGTCCGGGAGGTCTGTAGACAAGGGTGCCGCGGAGGGTGGTGTTCTGGTTGGTGTGGATCTGAAAGTGGAGGTGTTCTATGTTGGGTGAGTGGTCATCGGAGCTGGTAGTGATGCAGAGGGAGTTTTTGTGTACGATGGAGATGCCTTCTCCCGGCCAGTTGGCGTGGTCCTTCTGGATGATTTTATAGCCGTCGGGGATGACTGTGAGAAGTTGGCCTGGTATATGCTGTCCACTAATTATAGTGGGCACCTTGCACCAGTCCAAACAACCCCTTATTGGAGATAGGTTAAAGACAACCTTTATTGAAAGCTATCCTAGTGGTAGCTATGGAGAGCAGCCTTCAGGCTAAGTCTTGAAGGAATGTAAAGCAGCTTGTTTTACCAGTCTATAATCTCTTGAGTGACCAAATGAAAGAGGACCACACCAGGTATATATTCAAAATATATGTATTTATTGCTAAACACACCCCTCTAGTCTCTTTATGAGGCTAGAGTTCGAAGTACATAAGTTAGTTATCAACAGTACTAGCACAAATACACGTTTGAGCCCTAGGGGCGTACCAAACCATATACCAATAAAGTGGTATAAGAACCATGACTGAGCTAGACACAAGGCCTAGAGCCTGTAAAAGTGCTTGGCCCTCAAGGAACCACCCAAGGTAGTGACACAGGGGACCCACGGGGGACGCGTGCAGTGTGAGAACACAGCCGCGAGCCGCCGTTGACTTCTATGGGGAATGTCGCGGTTGGAGTTTTAAAGAAAAGGGACACTTAGAGGAGGACTTGGAGCAAACCCCTTTAGAACTAGGTTGTTCTAGAGTCTATACCCATGGGAGCACCGGAGTACTCGAGTTACCTCACCCAGGGAAGCCGGGTGCATAGGTGTCTTTCGGGGTCGGATTTCGTCGTCGTTTTCAATGGCGATCTGCTGCAAAGTGCTGCTGGCGGCCAAGTCGAAAGTGTTCGGGTGGTCCAAAGGTGGATCGAAGATCTGAAGAACCTGAAAGCAGAGGGGACAGAGTCTGGGTCACTAGCCAGTGACCAGGAAGGCGATGAGCGGATGCCCACCGATGTCGGGTGCTTCAGGTAGGTTGACGGTCGTCTTGACTCTTCAGCCACGAGGTCCAGGAGGCGTCGACGATGACCAGGAGCTGGATTCGAGCTGTCCCACAACGTCTGTTGATTGCAGGGGTATCGGCGACCAAATTGGATCCAACAAGCCTTGGCAACGGCAAGTCTCGTGGAAATAGAAGAAGGACGGTGGTGCAGACCAGCAAGGTCTGAGGGACTCACCCAGCGAGGGTAAGTCAGGGCACATCTGGGGCAATCAGGGAAGCCCAAGCAGAAGAAGAGTTGCCTTCGGGAGGGCCCACTAGCCAACGGACTAGCGACCGCGAAGGAGCCTCAAGTGGACGCACTTAGAGCTGGCTCACAGGACACTCATGGAGTGGAGGCCAGTGATCTTCAGTGCAGTCGGTGCTGGAGGCAAGGGCTACTAGGAGCCCAAAGCACAACTTCGTGGGAGACCCAGAAGAGGATGCACTTGCAAAAGTACTCAGTGTCCAGGGGTCACGGTTCCACGTTACCCACGACAGCTACGGGCCTCAGCTTTGCTGGGGACTCAGGGCAGCCTCGGGGAAGTCTGGAAATCTACCTCTGGTGATGCAAAGACTTCGGCGTCCGACGGGAGCTTCAGCGATGCAGACCGGACAATTGCTTCTTTGGTGCCTGCCAAGCAGGGGAGTCACTCCTTGACCCCAAGGGAGATTCTTCAGTCCTCTAATCTTAAAGTAGAGCGTCGAAGGTCCAGGATTCTGTGTCCAGAGTGTCCAGAGTGTCCAGAGTTTCGTCCAGGTAAATCTAAAGTCCTAAGGACTGGGGTCCCATACTTATACTAAGGTAGGGGTTGGACATACTCTGTGGCCCCACCTATGGGAGGGTCAGGGCAGAGGGGTGGTTACACCCCTTTCCCTTTGTCCAGTTTCGCGCCAGAGCAGGGCCTGGAAGCCCCTGAGCCGGTTTGAACTGGGGTATGCACAGGGACACCAAATGTGCCCCCAGTGCAGGACTTCAAAGCACCAGAGAGTGCTCCCGCCCAGCCCCAATACACACTATCCTGTCTGGGATTGGTGGTTACACCTCCCTGGGACAGGAAACCTATTGTCCAGGCCTCCCCTGCCGGAGTTTCAGTCAGCAGCATGAGGCCAGACTCGTGTCTGTGGCAGCGGCATCCATTTTGTGATGCCAGGGCTCTGGAAAGTCAGTACCGGGTATACCGGTGTGTACATGTCTCTCCCTCTAGAAGGGTGGAATGCTACCCCCGCCGCCAGAACTGGCGGGGGGTAGTATTCCAAGATGTTTGACACCAAACACGACAAGTTTCCGTGCAGCCATCCCAAAGTTAGCATTTAACGCGAGGTTATAATGCGCTTAAGAGTATATGGTCGGGCTGCACTACAAACAGCATCAGAGAAGGGTCTCCGAACGCTGCAGAGGGGCCCTGCTCATGCAGGGGCACCCTCTCACATAGGAACCACGCACTCTGCCTTCAGGATTGATAAGACCTGCCATAGGAGTGACTTATAGGTTTATATGTGTGTATGTATGTAGTGATATAGGTAGCCTATATCACAGTAAGAGGTGCATGCACCACCTTACCCAGGCTGCAGTAGCAGACCTGTGGTGTCCTTTTGGCTGGCCTTCCAGGGGTGGCACAATACATGCTGCAGCCCCTGGCAGGCCTCTGAGGTACCTATGCCCTGGGTACATAGTATACCATATACTAGGGACTTATAAGGGCACTCCAGATTCCAATCAGAGATGTGCCTAAGGCACATGGAAACCATTTGAGAGAGGAAGCAGCTAGGCTGGGGTTCTGATTAGCAGGGCCCCAGCCAGACTAAGGTCGAAAAACAGTGAAGCATCAGCAAAAAGTGGGGGTACCCATGTGAAGCAGATCCTACTCTCCTACACAACCCCCCAAACGTAGGGACATTAAACTAACCTTGCCCAGTTAAGTCTTCATGTTCTAAGTGGAAGTACCTAGAGAGTCCATCTGCATTGGCATGGTTACTCCCAGGTCTATGTTCCACTGTGAAGTCCATCCCCTGTAGGGAAATGGACCACCTAAGCAGTTTGGGGTTTTCACCCTTCATTTGTTTTAGCCATAAGAGGGGCTTATGGTCTGTTTGAACAAGGAAGTGAGTACCAAACAAGTATGGCCTCAACTTCTTCAGAGCCCAGACCACAGCAAAGGCCTCCCTCTCAATGGCTGACCAACGTTTCTCTCTAGGGGTCAGCCTTCTGCTAATAAAAGCTACTGGCTGATCCTGACCTTCATCATTCAATTGTGACAGTACAGCCCCTACCCCCAATTTAGATGCATCTGTTTGGACAATGATCTTCTTGGAGTAATCAGGACTCTGTAGAATGGGAGCAGTGCACATGGCCTGCTTCAGGTCATCAAATGCCTTTTGACAGCTAACTGTCCACTGAACCTTTTTGGGCATTTTCTTGGAAGTCAAGTCATTCAGGGGTGTCACTATTGATCCATACCCCTTGACAAATCTCCTATGGTACCCAGTCAGGCCTAAGAAGGCTCTCACCTGAGTCTGGGTAGTTGGAGCAGTCCAGTCCATGATGGTCTGGATCTTGCTCTGCAGTGGTTGAACCTGGCCTCCACCCACAAGGTGGCCCAGGTACACAACCTGACTCTGCCCTATCTGGCACTTGGTGGCCTTGATAGTCAGGCCTGCTTTCTGCAGGGCCTGCAAAACATTTCTGACGTGGACCAGGTGATCCTCCCAGGTGGAGCTAAAGACAGCAATATCATCTAGATGTGCTGCACTATAGGCTTCCAGACCTGTAAGGACTGAATTCACCAACCTCTGAAAAGTGGCAGGTGCATTCTTCAGACCAAAGGGCATCACCACAAATTCATAATGCCCACTAGGGGTTGAGAATGCTGTCTTTGGCTTTGCATCATCAGCTAGTCTGATCTGCCAGTAGCCAGCTGTCAGGTCAAATGTGCTTAGATACTTGGCTGAGGCCAAAGTGTCTATTAGCTCATCTGCCCTAGGTATTGGATGGGCATCAGTCCTAGTGACTGCATTGAGACCCCTGTAGTCCACACAAAACCTCATCTCTCTTTTCCCACCATTGGTGTGAGGTTTTGGCACAAGGACCACTGGACTAGCCCAAGGGCTATCTTAGGGTTCAATATCTCCCAAATCCAACATCTTCTGGACTTCTGTCCTGATACAGTCCCTGACATGGTCAGGTTGCCTATAAATCTTATTTTTAATAGGCAGACTGTCCCCAGTGTCCACTTCATGAGTGCACCAGGTAGTCTGACTGGGTGTCAGTGAGAATATGTGTCTGAACTGATTGAGCACCTGTCTGCAATCAGTCTGCTGCTGGGTAGTGAGGCTGCCTGCCAAGGCTACACCATCCACTGACCCATCACCAGGGTTCTGTGAGAGCAGGTCAGGGAGTGGGTCACTCTCTTCCTCCTGTCCCTCATCAGTAGCCATGAGCAAGCCCATGTCTGCCCTGACCACATATGGTTTTAACCTGTTGACATGGAGAACCCTGTGGGGACTCCTGGGTGTTCCGAGGTCTACTAAATAGGTAACCTCACCCTTCTGTTCAACAATGGTATGGGGTCCACTCCATTTGTCTTGGAGAGCTGCTGGGGCCACTGGCTCCAACACCCACACCTTCTGTCCTGGCTGGTACACAGTCAGTATAGCCTTTTGGTCATGCTAGGCTTTTTGCAGTTCCTGGCTAGCCTCAAGGTTTTTAGTTGCCTTTTTCATGTATTCAGTCATCCTGGAGCGGAGACCAAGTACATAGTCCACTATGTCATGCTTTGGGGGCTTGAGAGGTAACTCCCATCCTTCCTTTACCAAGCACAATGGACCCCTGACAGGGTGACCAAACAAAAGTACAAAAGGGCTGTAGCCAACCCCCTTTTGAGGCACCTCCCTGTATGCAAATAAAAGGCAGGGCAAGAGTATGTTCCATCTTCGCCTAAGCTTCTCTGGGAGCCCTTTAATCATGCCCTTCAAGGTTTTGTTGAATCTCTCAACTAAACCATTGCATTGTGGGTGATAGGGTGTGGTGAACTTGTAAGTCACTCCACACTCCTTCCACATTGCTTTCAAGTATCCAGACATGAAGTTTGAACCCCTGTCTGATACAACCTCCTTAGGGAAGCCCACTCTTGAGAAAATTCCCAGGAGGGCCCTTGCCACCACAGGTGCTGTAGTGGTCCTAAGGAGAATAGCCTCTGGGTACCTGGTGGCATGATCCACTACCACCAGGATAAACCTGTGCCCAGATGCTGTTTGGGGATCCATGGGACCAACAATGTCAATCCCCACCCTTTCAAAGGGAACCCCCACCACAGGTAGTGGTATCAGGGGGGCCTTTGTAGTGCCACCTGCCTTGCCACTGGCCTGGCAGGTTACACAGGAGCGACAAAACTCCTTGGTGTCTTCAGACATGTGGGGCCAGTGAAAGTGAGGGACAATTCTGTCCCAAGTCTTGTTCTGGCCCAGGTGACCTGCTAAGTGAATGTCATGGGCTAGGGTCAATAGGAAGCCCCTGAACTTCAGAGGTATAACCAACCTCCTGGTGGCACCAGACTTGGGGACTCTACACTCTGAGTACAAGAGTCCATCATCCCAATACACTGTATGGGGACCACTAGCTTTCCCAGCAGCCTCAGCAGCAGCTTGCTGTCTGAGGGGTTCAAGAGAGGGGCAGCTCTGCTGCTCCTGGCTCAGATCTGCCCTGGAAGGGCCCCCTGTTCCCAAGAACTCAACCTGGTCAGGTTCAAGCTCCTCTGGGACAGTTCCTTCCTCAGGACTGAGATCATCCCCCTCAAGAGACTGATCTTCCTTCTGAGCCAAGGGGGAAGGCTCTGCCTTTACCCTACTACTCCTCCTCTTGGATGGCACTTGGTCCATTATTTCAGAATCCAAGGCCTGTTCAGTGTTAGACATTTTGCTCTGTGACCTGGTCACAGCAAACACATCTGCAGGGATTCCCAGCATTTCTGCATGGGTCCTGAGCTCCACTTCTGCCCAAGCTGAAGTTTCAAGATCATTGCCAAGCAAGCATTCCACTGGTAGGTTTGCACTCACCACAACCTTCTTAAGGCCAGTTACCCCTCCCCAGGAGAAGTTAACAACTGCCAGAGTATGGTCTGTTCTGACATTGCTAGCATTGGTCACTTGGTACATTTCACCAAGTATAATCTGCCCAGGATCCACAAGGTCTTGTGTCACCATGGTGACACTTGCCCCTGTGTCCCTAAATGCCAAAGCCTCTTTTCCATTGATTAAGGGCTGTTGTCTGTACTTGCCCAGATTACTGGGACTCACAGAGGGGGTCACATCCATGCCTCCATCACAGACTAGGACAGCCTGAGTGAGTTCTCTGACTAGGTCAGAGCTCATCTCTTTACCCAGGGTCAACCCTACTAAACCCTTGGCCTGTGTACTTCCACCACCAACTGTAACTGCACTAGGGGGAACAGGTGCCTTAGGGGCATTGGTGGGGGCTGGAATAGAGTCTTTGGACTTGGTGCAATCACTGGTCCAGTGTGTCTTTTGCTTACAGACTTTGCACCATGGTTTCTTTTGGCCTTTTCCCTTGTTAGACTGTGAATCCCCACCTGAAGAAGATTTTTGGGGGCCTTGTGAAGACTTCTGGTCTTTACCCTTCTCCCCACCCTTATCAGAGTTCTTAGAATCTTGCTTCTTTGGGTCAACACCTTGGTTCTGTCTCTTCTGCCTCACCCTGGTTCTGACCCATTTGTCTGCCTTCTTTCCCAATTCTTGGGGAGAGGTCAGATCAGAGTCAACCAGGTACTGATGCAACAGCTGATTTTGACAGTTATTAAGAATCTGCTCCCTCATGATAATATTGTACAATCCTGTGAAGTCACATACCTTACTGCCCAATAACCAACCCTCCAGAGCCTTAGCAGAACAATCCACATAGTCCACCCAGTCTTGAGTCTGTGCTTTTTGGGTGTCTCTGAACTTTAACCTGTATTGTTCAGTTGTTAGGCCAAACCCATCAATCAGAGCACTCTTCAAGACTTTGTAATTGTCAGCATATTCTTCTCTAACAGTGAGGAGCTTGTCTCTACCTTTGTCTGCAAAGGAGAGCCACAAGATTGCTGCCCACTGCTCCTGAGGGACCCTCTGTACTTTACAGGCCCTCTCCAGTGCAGTTATCCATTTGTGGATGTCATCCCCACTCTGGTAGGGAGGGACAATCTTGCTCAGGTTTCTATGGTCATAAGACCTTTCCCTATCTCTGGGGAAATTGCTGCCACCATGGGACTCTAGTCCCATCTTTTTTCTTTGCCTTTCAAGCTCTAGGGACTCCCTGTCTATAGCCAACTGCTCTCTTCTGAGTCTCAACTGAGATTCTCCATATCTGAGCAGTCTCTCTTTCCTCTCACTTCAGGATTCCCTCCTATGAGAGGAAACAGAGGTCCCTACTGAGGTGTCAGAGTGGTTAGACTCCTGAGAAGGAGATCTAGGCCTTCTGGGCACACTCACAACTCTTCCTGGGGGGACAAAGGGGAGGTCATTCTGATCCTCCTCCTCATCCTCAGGAGGAGCTGGATTTTCCAGGTCAAGGTCATTGTCACCTTCCTGGCCAGTTTCAGAGGTTGGGTCCTGGGTGATGTCACCCCTGGCCCCTTCCTCATCTTCTGCCCCACCCTCTCTGCCTACCCCTTCAGACCCTAGAGGTCTGCTGAGATCATCTGACAGTAGCACCTCCCTGAGGTGTTGGGTGCTGGCACTTTTGCCTGTCTTCAGCTTCCTAGTATTGCACGATGCTCTCAATTCCAAGAATGGGAGATTATCATACTTGGAGGGAAGAAGCCCACTGGCTTCTGGCAAGGACTCACTGGGTCCTGGCTTTGAAGACATTACTAGTGAGGTGTGGTGTATGCACTACCTACTCTAGTGTGGCCTACTAAACTCTCTTGAGTTGTAGAAAGGGTGTGCTATCCCTTAACACACAACTCTAAGTTCAGTAGAACTTACTGTATCCTAAGCTTGATTTATATGTACCTAAGGTACCCTCAGTGGTTTTCAGTTGATCAATTCAATTGAGATTATCTGGTAAAACAATAGCAAGCTGGAATCCCACACGCTGCACACCAATGTGAGAAGTTGTCCTGGTATATGCTGTCCACTAATTATAGTGGGCACCTTGCACCAGTCCAAACAACCCCTTATTGGAGATAGGTTAAAGACAACCTTTATTGAAAGCTATCCTAGTGGTAGCTATGGAGAGCAGCCTTCAGGCTAAGTCTTGAAGGAATGTAAGCAGCTTGTTTTACCAGTCTATAATCTCTTGAGTGACCAAATGAAAGAGGACCACACCAGGTATATATTCAAAATATATGTATTTATTGCTAAACACACCCCTCTAGTCTCTTTATGAGGCTAGAGTTCGAAGTACATAAGTTAGTTATCAACAGTACTAGCACAAATACACGTTTGAGCCCTAGGGGCGTACCAAACCATATACCAATAAAGTGGTATAAGAACCATGACTGAGTTAGACACAAGGCCTAGAGCCTGTAGAAGTGCTTGGCCCTCAAGGAACCACCCAAGGTAGTGACACAGGGGACCCACGGGGGACGCGTGCAGTGTGAGAACACAGCCGCGAGCCGCCGTTGACTTCTATGGGGAATGTCGCGGTTGGAGTTTTAAAGAAAAGGGATACTTAGAGGAGGACTTGGAGCAAACCCCTTTAGAACTAGGTTGTTCTAGAGTCTATACCCACGGGAGCACCGGAGTACTCGAGTTACCTCACCCAGGGAAGCCGGGTGCATAGGTGTCTTTCGGGGTCGGGTTTCGTCGTCGTTTTCAATGGCGATCTGCTGCAAAGTGCTGCTGGCGGCCAAGTCGAAAGTGTTCGGGTGGGTCCAAAGGTGGATCGAAGATCTGAAGAACCTGAAAGCAGAGGGGACAGAGTCTGGGTCACTAGCCAGTGGCCAGGAAGGCGATGAGCGGATGCCCACCGATGTCGGGTGCTTCAGGTAGGTTGGCGGTCATCTTGACTCTTCAGCCACGAGGTCCAGGAGGTGTCGACGATGACCAGGAGCTGGATTCGAGCTGTCCCACAACGTTTGTTGATTGCAGGGGTGTCGGCGACCGGATTGGACCCAACAAGCCTTGGCAACGGCAAGTCTTGTGGAAATAGAAGAAGGACAGTGGTGCAGACCAGCAAGGTCTGAGGGACTCACCCAGCGAGGGTAAGTCAGGGCATGTCTGGAGCAACCAGGGAAGCTTAAGCAGAAGAAGAGTTGCCTTCGGGAGGGCCCACTATCCAATGGACTAGCGACCGCGAAGGAGCCTCGAGTGGACGCACTTAGAGCTGGCTCACAGGACACTCGTGGAGTGGAGGCCAGTGATCTTCGGTGCAGTCGGTGTTGGAGGCGAGGGCTACTTGGAGCCCAAAGCACAACTTCATGGGAGACCCAGAAGAGGATGCACTTGCAAAAGTACTCAGTGCCCAGGGGTCATGGTTCCACGTTACCCACGACAGCTACGGGCCTCAGCTTTGCTGGGGACTCAGGGCAGCCTCAGGGAAGTCTGGAAATCTACCTCTGGTGTTGCAAAGACTTCGGCGTCCGGCGGGAGCTTCAGCGATGCAGACCAGACAATTGCTTCTTAGGTGCCTGCCAAGCAGGGGAGTCACTCCTTGACCCCAAGGGAGATTCTTCAGTCCTCTAATCTTGAAGTAGAGCGTCGAAGGTCCAGGATTCTGTATCAGAGTTTCGTCCAGGTAAATCTAAAGTCCTAAGGACTGGGGTCCCATACTTATACCAATTTAGGGGGTTGGACATACTCTGGGGACCCACCTATGGGAGGGTCAGGGCAGAGGGGTGGTTACACCCCTTTCCCTTTGTCCAGTTTCGCACCAGAGCAGGGGCTGGCAGCCTCTGAGCCGGTTTGAACTGGGGTATGCACAGGGACACCAAATGTGCCCCCAGTGCAGGACTTCAAAGCACCAGAGAGTGCTCCCACCCAGCCCCAATACACATTATCCTGTCTGGGGAGGTGGTTACACCTCCCTGGGACAGGAAACCTATTGTCCAGGCCTCCCTGCCGGAGTTTCAGTCAGCAGCAGGAGGCCAGACCCGTGTCTGTGGCAGCGGCATCCATTTTGTGATGCCAGGGCTCTGGAAAGAAGTTACCGGGCAGGCCGGTGTGTACATGTCTCTCCCTCTAGAAGGGTGGAATGCTACCCCGCCGCCAGAACTCGCGAGGGGGGGGTAGTATTCCAAGATGTTTGACACCAAACACGACATGTTTTGGTGCAGCCAGTCCAAAGTTAGCATTGTACCGCGAGGATATAATGCACTTATGAGTATATGGTCAGGCTGCACTACAAACAGCATCAGAGAAGGGCCTCTGAACGCTGCAGAGGGGCTCTGCTCATGCAGGGGCACCCTCTCACATAAGAACCAAGCACTCTGCCTTCAGGATTGATAAGGCCTGCCATAGGAGTGACTTATAGGTTTATATGTGTGTACATATGTAGTGATATAGGTAACCTATATCACAGTAAGGGGTGCATGCACCACCGTACCCAGGCTGCAGTAGCAGACCTGTGGTGTCATTTTGGATGGCCTTCCATGGGTGGCACAATACATGCTGCAGCCCCTGGTAGGTCTCTGAGGTACCTATGCCCTTGGTACATAGTATACCATATACTAGGGACTTATAAGGGCACTCCAGATTCCAATCAGAGATGTGCCTAAGGCACATGGAAACCATTTTAGAGAGGAAGCAGCTAGGCTGGGGTTCTGATTAGCAGGGCCCCAGCCAGACTAAAGTCGAAAAACAGTGAAGCATCAGCAAAAAGTGGGGGTACCCATGTGAAGCAGATCCTACTCTCCTACAATGACGGTTACAATGTCCGGGGCAAAGGTGGGGTTCTCCATGTTTCCGTGAGGAAGGCAATGTCGAGAGAGATGGAGTCGATCAGGTGCCAGATTTCCATGGCGTGTCTTCTGAGGGAGCGGGTCTTGAGGGTTGTGCGGTCGGTGGGTCTGGTGTGTGGAGGCAGGAGAAGGCACAGTTGCGGCAGGTGAACGGGCCTTGTGTGTCCTTCGGAGACGTGAGGTGGTAGCAGGCGGTGGAGCATCCGATGTTGAGTGCGGGTCCTCACAACACAAGCCAGGTCCACAATTCACTAAGATACCTTAGCACCAGGAACATACATCACACTAAAGTCAAAATCCAGCAAGACAATCACCCACTTGCATATCCTGTTAGACACTGCTTTGATGTCCCTTAGACATAAATCTTTCAGAGGCTAGTGATCGTTTTTAATTACAAGGTTACTACCCCACAAATATTTTCCCAGCTTTCACACTGCCCAGAACACTCCCAGAGCCTCCTTTCCAATAAATGAGTAGTTCTCTCCGCACCTCTTAAACTCCTGGGAACAAACATAGTGGTTCTCTCTTTGCAATCAACTACCTGCATTAGAACTGCTCCCAAGCCTTTTAAACTGGCATCCATTATTAGCACAGTTTATTGCCCTGGTTCAAAAGAAGACAAACTGGGGAATTTCACCAACTCCGTTTTCATAGACTCAAATTCTTCCTCACAATCTTCATTCCATTTAAATTCAATCCCTTTTTCTGTAATTCCCTCATGTTCTTACTCGTTTCAGTAAAATTTGCCACAAATTTGCTGTATTACTCAGCCATGACAAGGAATTTCACTAACTCATCTTTACTTTCTTGTATTGACACATTGCTGATTGCAGTCATCACCTCTTTCCTAGGACGGATACCACCAGAGGAAACATGATGGCCTAAATACTCTATGTTGTCCACATAAAACTTATACTTGTTTAATTTAAGCAAGGGGCCACAAGAATCCAGTCTCATAAAAACCGCATGCAACCTTTCGTCCTGCTCCACCACTGAGCTACCAAACACTAACACATCATCCTGGTATATTTTGACCCCACATATGCCTTTCAGAATGTCTTCCATCACCATATGGAACATGGATGAAGCTCATTCTAAACCAAAAGGCATCCTAACGCACTTTAACATACCATACGGGGTGACAAAAGACGTCAGGTCTTGAGACAATGGATTCAATCGTATCTGATGATAAGCGGACATCAAATCCAGGGAGAAAAAACATTTGGAATTCCCTAATGAACACAACATCTCTGTCATGTTGGGTAAATTGTACCTTTGCAAATGCTTCCCAAAATGATGCTGCATTAACACAGTTGTTATTTTTGGAAAGTAATGCAAATCATAGTTTCTTCATGCAAATTTCAAATTCATTTAAGTCAGATGAGTTTGGCTCATTCAAATCTGAAAGCTGCTCATATACTTCTTCCCCTTTTGGACCCAAGCAGTGCATTAAGAGGGAGGTTTTACCTACGGCACTCAGAAATGTACCACACACCTTGGCATAATGCGTCAATAACTTCTTCCACTTTGACCAACAAAGAACGGGTTCCCCAGCGGATGACAGAAAAAATGGAGGGGGGCTTACATTCAGCATTGGTGTACACTGGATAGATAGATTATATTAACAATTTCACAATATGTCAAGTATATTTTACAATATCAAGTGCCATTAGTATTTGGTTAATAGCCGAGGGT
Source organism: Calotriton arnoldi (assembly GCA_963921515.1). Lineage (NCBI taxonomy): Eukaryota > Metazoa > Chordata > Amphibia > Caudata > Salamandridae > Calotriton > Calotriton arnoldi. Next base: position 1,212,901 of record CAWUFW010003486.1, on the reverse strand, counting down.
ACAAACCTATCAGGAAGAAAATAGTTAGTACAATAGTAATGCAATTATGTTGTATCAAGAAACCTCCTGAAGGATAATGGTATAATGATTCCAGGAAAATAAAAATCTGAAGAAAAAAAAACATTTTTCCTCGCTCTTCAAATTCTCAGAACCCATGCTCAACTAGCAACAGCATTAGGTGCATGCAGAGGGTTCTAAACAACAGATTCCAGCAGATACCACACATGGCTCCTCTGGAATGATTAATGCAGCTTACACTTCTTGGCTTGACCTCAGCTGTTGGAGACCGATCAATCTAATTTTACTTTTGGATCCTCTTCGGAGGCGAAGGGGCGTTGACCCCCTACTGAGTGCAGTCAGCCCGGATTCTTTAAAGGACTGGACTTGGTTGATTGGCAGGGGTGGGGCCAGGGTGGGGCCAATCCTGATGCTTAGCAATGGCAGCCAGTTGAGGTCCAGTGCGCATGTGGGGTTGGACAGGGTTCTGACTGTGTCCAACCTGACATGCCCACCCTGCACCGCTCAAACCCACTCTCTCTTACGGAGACTGGGAAACAGCACTGGCACCCAGTCTCCGTTGGAGCGCTGAACTCACCTGCTCACACCAATCCTGACATGCTTGCTTGCTTATTCTACTTGAAGCTGCAAGAGAGCAAACTCAGGATTGGTTGTGGTGAGTTTAGCCTGTTTCCACGGTCCTTGTGCATGGAGGCAGTGTGGGGGTTGGATAATTAAAGAACATAACCAATCACAGTGCAGCTTTATTATCAAGCCACACAGTGATTGGTTATGTTACTCTAAAGGTGACGCAATGTTTTCCCTTTATGCACAGCGCTTGTGATGGCAGTATGCATGCTGGGCAATTGGAATTGGAAAAGACGAGATTTGATAGTTTCAACAGAGGACTGAGAGTCATTTGTATCGCTCCGCGTTGTGTCCCAGGAGGGCGTAAGTAAGTTATTTTATCAGGCCATGTCTGTTTTGACTTTTTTCGCAACATTCGCTGCGCAGGACTTTTAATCCCTGGATCCCTCCGAGTCCTGCTCCCTGTAAAGGTGACAGTACCAAAAAGTCACGTTACATATTCAGGTTTTTTTCTATTAAGAATTCAGACAGAGGATATCCGTGCTCCCCCCGCGGGCGGGTGTATCCACTGTGTCTGAAATTAGCAAGTATTGAAATTGTTATATAATGCTCTGAATTCTTTGTGAGTAGGGATCCTGGTTTTATGGGTTACTCCTGATTATATCCATATGTATCCAGATACTTTTCCTGTATTATATTTTGGTGTTTGGGTATCGGTACATGATGTGCAGCACTGCGGTTAACAATTATTATATGATGACATCAGTAGTGTGCGTCAGTCGCAGCCGGCATGACTCGCGGGTGGAGGGCAGGGAGGGGTCGCGTGGGTGGGGGGATTAATAAAAAAAAACATTTAAACTTACCTTGGCCTCCGGTCCCGCGTAGCGTGTCGTCTCCTCTCTTTGCTTCTACAGGAATCTCTCATCCCCTAAGCCAATCACAACGCTGCAATGGCAGCGTTGTGATTGGCTAGGATGCTGACTAACCCTGGGTGGTAGAATCCGCTCCACTCGCGGAGTTTGCGGATTTTTGGCAACTCCGCATTCCGCGTAGAACGCGGAGTTACCGAAAACTCCACGATCCACGACGTAGCGGAGTTTTTCCCTTGTTCGCGCTTTCAAAATGCGTTTTCGCGCATGCGGTAGCGACTTACCGGGATCCCTGCATTCGCCGATGAGTTTTCCTATTCGTTTGCGTGCGCCACGAGATTTTGCTAACCGGCCGCGCGATCCCGCGAGAGTGTGCGATCGCGAACACGTCATTCGGACACGCCATCGGACATCCGCGTTCGCGAACAGGAAATACGCATCGCGAACGGACGGGACAAGTGAAAAACAAGATGGGCGCGCCCATTGGCGACCGCATGGGCAAGTTCGCGAGATATTTCCCCCCGAGCACGCAAACAGCGTCCAGAACACGCAATACGTGTTCCCGAACAGGAAAAACGCATCACGAACGGGCGGAACAAGCAACTCCGTGTGCTCACGTAATTCTGCGCAGCTCGCGGAGTTTTTTTACCACTTCGCGGAACTCAGCGCAGCGCGACTACGTGAACTGCGCCCAGGGTTAATGCTGACCCCATAGGCGTCTATGGGGAGGCCATTTTCTCTGTGTAGGCTGCATGCAGCCTACATTGAGAAAATGTAGAGTGTGCATGACTGGTTTGGTCGGCCCTGGGGCCGACCAAACAGTCAGTGCCCACAACAGCGGGCAAGCCACTCCTCCCCTGCCTGAAGAAGAAACGCCCACCCGCCCGCCTCCACACAAACCCTGCCTTCTGCTTTCTCGCAGTGCGAGAAGCAGAAACATAAAATGGTATTTAGTGGGGCGACGCTCCTCCGCACATGTGGAGGAGCCGCCCCTGGTGTATAAGCACCCTGAAGTACTCTGTCCAGTGGGTGGGTGTGTAATTACCCTTTGCCTTATCAGCATACAAGAGCAGCCTCTGGGGAGTGTCTGTGTGTGTGTTTATGTGTGTAAGTACTCTGTTGAGTGCATAGTAGTGTGGTCTCCGGTATATGTGTGTCTAAGCACCATGATGCGATGTGTTTCTGTGTTTGTAGACGTACTCTGTTGTGTCTGCATACTAGTGCAGTCTCTGATCTGTGTGTGTATGTGTGTGAGTATGAGTTGAGTATATGTGTTCTTGTATAAATACCATGATTTACTCTGTGTGAGTGTGTGTGTGCGTAGACTTACTCTGTCTTATCTGCTCACTAGTGCAGTGCATGTGTGTGTGTGTGCATGTGTGTATAAGCACGCACCATGAAGTCCAGTGTCTGGGTGTGTACATCAGCACAGTGCAGTCTCCGGTGTGTTTGTGTGTAATAACTCTGTCTTGTGTGCATAGCAGTGCAGTTTCCAGTATGTGTGTGTGTGTGTGTGTGTGTAAGTACCATGATGTACTACGCTGAGTGTGTGTGTAGTTGTACTGCAGTCTCCAGTGTTTGTTTGCATGTGTGTGGAAACACCATGGAATACTCTGGTGAAGCTGCACACTTGTGCAGATTCCTGTGTTTGGTAGATAGACATTGTAAAGTGCTCTGTTTTGTCAGTGTGTGGATGTGTAGGCATCATTGTCAGGTCAGCATACTGATGCAGTCTCCAGTGTGTGTGTGGAATTACCCTGCTGTGCTTGCACAACCGCGCAGTCTACAGTATATGTGCATATGTGTATATGTGCACGTTAGCACCGTAATGTACTGTATGTGCGTAGATGTACTCTGTCACATCTTTTCACTAGTACATTCTCCATTGAGTGTTTGAAAGCACCATTATCGTGCCTGCGTATGAGTGCAGTCTTTATTGTATGTGTTTTGTTTGTATAAAGCAGTACAATCTCCAGTATATGTGTTTGTGTGAGCACCATGATGTACTCTACATGCATATAGACATATGGGGGCCGATTCACAATACTAATCTGAGACAAAATCCTAAACTTACCACTTTTGGTATTCACAGAAGACACGTATGATTTTTGGTACGTACGACTCCTAATTTGACGATTAACATACCTTTATCTAGTAAAGTCATTCAACACTTTTAATTGCAACTTTTACTTGATCTAGGGGGCGCTAGGTGGCGCACTACCGATATGGTCGCACTGCGGTGAGGCTCCGGACGCTCGGTGAATAAAACAGCAATTATCCTCAATAACCCCTGAAAAATTCCGCACCTCCCTGAGACACCCTACTAAACAAAGTTAGAGGAATCCCCGGTGAGAGATTTGGCCGGATTGCAGGAGGGAAAGGCTGTGTGCGAGCTGACACAAGCGGAAGCGGACCGAGCAGGTTGACAGGACGGACCTCGCGGGCGGTGTCGGAGGTGAGGAGAGACCCCGGCTCGCCACGAGGCGTAAGGCCGCAGCTGACGCGGAAGGTCCTCAGACGTCTGGAGTCGCAGGGAAGCGGAGTGGGAGCAGGCCACGCTTCCAGGCATGATATACGGGCGGAGGATGGGCTCCTAAAGGCTGGAGGGTGAGTCCGGGACAGGGCACACAGCGCCTGAAATTCACGCTGAGAGAGCAAGGAACAGGGCCCTCACTGCCACCCCCCCAAGCTGCGGAGAGTGCTGGACAGACGGGCGACACGCAGAGTCAGCACTGACGGGAGTCCTAAGCGTGGGAAACGCAATCACCCGTGTAGGAGGCGGACTGAGGCTGAAGGGGACTGGCGACCGGCCGGACAAGGCACGGCTTAAAGCATGCACAGATAGGAGCCGCCATTACTCGCAAATGCGCAGCAGCGCGAACTGGACAGACCAAGCCGATTGGCGGAGGCAGCTGGTGCAGGACCAAATAGGCAACCTGGGACCCACAACAAACTGGATGATATGCATTGGGGAGCCTACTAGTGGAAGACAATGTACTGGGAGCGGCAGGCTATAACTGTGCTAATACACGGGCGGAAACTGGGGACCTGAGGACGGATAGGGCGGCAGGAGGCTAGTCAGCATGGACATGGAGAGGCTGCTGACACCCAGGTGAACACGCTCCAAGCGCACGACGAGACTAGGGGTGCGCACGGAGTACCTCGGGCACGGGAGCTACTGCGACATCTCGCCGCTGTCGTGGCACCAACGATCCTGCGTTGGCTGGCTTTGACTCTTGGATGGTGCCGCGCAGAGCCTTGGAGATACCGGACAGATAGCGAGCGAACCCTGTTGGGCACCAGTGACTGGAAAGAGGAGGAAGGCAAGCATTTGAGCTGAGCTAGCATAGTCACAGGCTGCAACAGGGACTGTACGAGGCCCCACCATGGGGAAGCCGGACGGCAGACAACCAAAGCTGGTGTTTGAGGCAAAAAAAAACGTTACCCGCTCAGTCATGGAAGAGCAGGTACAGACTCCCCAGGAGACTCCCCAACCACAGTCCTCAACGTCAGGAGATGAGGTGAAATCGCTGCTACTGGCGATGCAACAAAGCCTCACGTCATTATCTGGCAAAATGGACACAATGAACAGTAGGCTGGACTTTTTAGTACTCAAAGTCGACAAACATGATGGACAGATTAAAGAGGCGGAGCGCAGAATTTCTGACACAGAAGACATGACATCCCAAATGCAGCAGCAGATGACCCAAATGGATAGACTTCTGAAAGTCATTGCCGCTAAGAACGAGGATTTGGAGGCCAGGAGTCGGAGGAATAACATCCGAGTCCTGGGAATAGCGGAAACAACGAATACGGGACGAATGGAAGAGTTCATCGAGAGGCTACTTCATACCACCTTCGGAGCGAATGTCTTCTCCCCCCACATGATAGTGGAGAGGGCGCACAGGTCTCTGGGACCACGACCCCCGCCTGGGAGCACTCCCCGACCCATCATTGCCCGGATACTAAACTACCGGGATAGGGATACTGCGCTCCGCCTGGCCCGAGAGAAGAAAAAGCTGACATATGAGGGGATGGACTTCGCAATATACCCAGACTTCACGACTGCAGTGCAGGAAGCGAGACGCAAGTTTCTGCCGGTAAAACAAAAGTTTCGAAAGGCACAGATTGACTTTGCGCTGCTCTACCCGGCGAGGTTAAGGATAACGCACCAGGGGCGTCAGAATATCTGTGCTACTCCACAGCAAGCAGAAGAACTCTACAAACGACTAGCAAACCAAAGGTCACGTCGGAATTCGGAGGAAGCTCCATTAGGGTCCCGATCTCCGGACCCAGACACTGCTGCAACATAAGCCAAGACAGGACGAAAGGTGGAGGATCGCACAGCCCCCCCCCCGCCAGCAAGGGAGCACGAGATGTGGAAGATGGGCTGGTTATTAGATGCAGGAGAACATGACACTGGTTGATGGATATTTAAGACTTGAGACATTTGCTCAGATAAGTACTGGGGACCTCATTCATAAGGCGGCTTATGGTAATAAGGGATGTAGGAAATAGAATTGTCATTAGGCATATATAATTCAGGGTTGTAAGCCGAGCACCCTCCCAATGCTCAGTCCTAGGTCCTACTAACCGCTGTAAGGGCGGGAGTGGAGACGGGAATAGCAGGGAGGGAAAGTGACGCACCGGCGATTCCCCACATTGGGTGATCCCCCATCAGAGCAGTGGCTCTATGGATCCAGGATGCCTGGATGTATGTTGTTGGGGGTTTGTTGGGAAGAGGGAGGGTAATGCCATTCCGGCACGATTGGGGTGCTGCTGTGGGAGGGAGCGGGAGGGACCGGGGAAGGAACAAGGTTATTGGTTACTCTACAGGCCACGATGGAATCACATGAGGCACATGGGTGGACTAGAGACAGCACTTACACAAGATTCACAAGAGGTACAACATCAGACAGCACATGCAATCAGCACAAATGGGAGCAATGACTGACCCTGGGACATTGCGGGTGGCCACTTGGAATGTGCGAGGGCTGGGAGATCCGAGAAAACGACGCCAATTGTTGGCGTATCTAGATAGGCACGGGATACATATCGCACTAATACAGGAGACGCACGTACACCCGCACCATCCTTCCACCTTTGCCGTGAAATGGGCTGATCACCGGATTTTTGCCTCGTATTCATCCTATGCTAGAGGAACGGCAATTATCGTAAAAAAGCAAATACCGTTCATACTGGTGGGTACAGAAGTGGATCAAAATGGGAGATACACTATGGCATGGGGAAGACTGGGAACGGATTCTGTAACCTTGATCAGTTGTTACGGCCCTAATGTTGACGATCCCGCTTTTTCACGTTGCTGTGGGGGAAAATACTGGGTATCGGTTCTACACATATACTATGGGGTGGGGACTTTAATGTGGCTCTAAGCCCGGCAGAGGATAGATCCAACCCTATGCCTCACCACTTTACCCGATCATGCCGAGTCCTGCAGGGCATTAAAGCAGATGCAGGGTTACTAGACGCATGGCGACACTTGCACCCAACGGAGCGGGAAGGCACGCATTTTAAGGCGCATGCTTCTTCCTGGGCAAGACTGGACTATTGCTTAACGTCTAGAGGACTGGGGCCCCATATACGAGAGGTTACACACTTAGCCAGGACATACTCGGACCACTCGCCGGTGGTACTTACATTGGCACTACCAGGGTATAATAGGCCGCGGGGTGTGTGGAGACTACAACCCCTGACATTACTAGACACAGCCTTTCATAGCGAGCTAGGGGAGGAGATACAGGATTTTTTCCAGAGGAATAGGGGATCCGTGAATGAGGTAGAGACTATATGGGAAGCATTTAAGGTAACAGTTCGTGGTTTCTGCATATCCAAGGGATCGGGAGTGCTGAAGTCTATACGGGGAACTATTAGGAGTCTGGAGGCAGAACTACACTTGCTTGAGACACAGATGAGGCATAGCGAGGACCGGGGCATCAGACATACATTCCGGGAGAAACTGAATGAATATACGGAAGCGGCAGAGCGAGAAACGAAATTTATGGGAAAACACTGGGTGGCCAGAAAATACGGGGAAGGAGAACGGCCTGGGAGAATTCTGGCTGAATTAATTCGCTACCCAAGGCACGCCAACTGCGTTTTGGAAATTCAGGGACCCGGGGAAGTGGTGCACAGGGACAATGACGATATACTGGCCACATTCACAGCACACTACACAGCGATATACACCTCACAGAGGAGAGGTCTATTAGAATTGGACACCTTCCTGGGGGAGGTAGCACTAGGATGGCTCGGAGAGGTGCAGCGAGAATTCTTAAGTGCGCCCTTTGAGATTGATGAAATAAGGGAAGCAGTCACGCACATGCAGTCTGGGAAGGCCCCTGGGCTAGACGGGCTGCCCATAGAATTCTACAAAACGTATATAGATCTGATGGCCCCGATTTTAAAGGAAGTGTATGAGGCAACACTGGAGGCAGGCATATTACCCCCAACCATGAGGGAGGCACTCATCGCATCCGTGCTGAAGCCTGGGAAAGAACCAACGCACTGTGACTCGTATCGCCCATTGTCACTTATCAACTGTGATGCCAAAATACTAGCGAAAGTCATTGCAAATAGGCTAGCCTTATTACTGGAAAAATTGGTTCTTCCTGATCAGGCTGGCTTTGTCCCGGGCCGTGCAACCACGCACAACCTACGCACCTTGTTTGCAATTTTACAAACGATCTCCCCAGAGGTGCCGCTGGCGGCAGTCTTTTTAGATGCCACCAAGGCATTCGATTCTGTTGAGTGGGATTACTTGATGGGTATATTGCAGCGCATGGGCTTTCCTCCCTATTTTTGTCCTGGATTAGGTTGCTATACCACAGGCCTGTGGCAAGGGTGAGGATAAATGGGCATACATCAGACGCTATCCCCATTTCTAGGGGCACGAGACAAGGGTGTCCGCTGTCCCCACTCCTATTTGCGATTGCGATTGAACCGCTAGCGGCCAAATTGCGACAGCACCACCAGGATAAAGCACTGCGATGTAACTTACGACATATCCTACTCTCCCTATATGCGGACGATATTACGCTGTATGTGCGTGATCCCCAGGAGAATTTGAATCCCCTCCTGAGGGAGTTTATAGTTTTTGGGGAACTCTCTGGGATCCATATAAATTGGGGGAAGTCTCAACTGCTACCACTGACGGAGGCGGTCACCCGGTTCCCCCTTGATTATCCGCTGGAGTGGTGTGACACTGACCTGCGTTATTTGGGGATTACTATCTCTAAAGACAGGGCAGAACTGATGAGGCTTAATTATGGCACTGTGCTGCAGCGAATTAAGGAAAAGGTCACTCGGTGGATAGCCCTACCCCTGACACTGGCAGGGAGAGCTGCATTGATTAAGATGGTGATACTCCCGCAGGTCTTATACCTGTTTTTAAATATCCCCTATCATCCAGGGAGTCCCTTCTTCGCGATGCTTAGGTCCGAAATGATAAGACTGGTCTGGGGAGGTAAACAGCCCAGACTGCAATGGCGAATCCTTACTCAACCATATGTCAGAGGAGGATTTGAAATACCGGATTTCGAATTATACTACACATGTGCACAAGCGCACTATGCGTTTTACTGGTTTCACCCCCACGTTACATGCCGCAGATAGCGGCGGAACATTGGATGGCGGATCCGCTACCCTTGGAAGGCCTGCTATACACCCATACACGCAGCAGGGACACAGAACCCACGACGATAACCTGCACGGTGGATGCCTGGCATCGTATCCGGATGCTTCTTCGAGGGAGCTATTGTACTCCCCGAAACTACCGCTCGCTTATCACCCGCATATGCCATTATTACAAGAAAAGGGGTTTCATAAACTATGCGAGCGAGTGAGGTTACGCACGTGGGGAGATCTATACTCAAACGGGATGTTTCGTTCCTCAGATAATATGTTTCAAGGGCTACAACCCTCCGCTCTAGATTTGTTTCTGTATGTTCGGCTGCGACAGGGCCTGCGCTCGGTTACCCGGAATTCCCGCAGGAACCTCCTATTTGTGCCCCCCTACATATGCTGCTATGTGCTAAGGCGCCGGGACGCATGGTCTCGCTGTTATACTCTATGGTGCGGGGTCACATAGAAGAGATACCCAACACTGCCCGCACTAACTGGGTTAATGAGCTAGGGGAAGACATAACGGACGACCAATGGCAATACTGCTGCCTTCAAACGAAGCAAGCCTCTGCTAGCGCCAGACTACGCATAATACACTATAAATTCTTACAACGGCTGTATTATACTCCTGCTAAGCTAGCTCGATTCAAACTGCGAACAACAGACAACTGCGACAGATGTGGGAGCCCGGGGGCTGATTTCTTACATTTAGCCTGGGGTTGCCCCACAGTGTGTGATTACTGGGCACAGGTTTTTACAGCTCTGCGGCAGATGGTCCCTTTGCCATTAGAAGGCAAGCCCTTGATTGCACTGCTGGGATATACGGCGCAAGTCCCTAAGGCTCATCGGAAATTCATAGACACAGCATTACTGTTGGCTAAGAGGAGAGTAGCTTGCAGGTGGGGTAGGGGGCGAGCACCGAAGTTTAAGGAGTGGCTAGAAGACTTGATCTATTGTCAAGACCAAATGAAGATTTATGCCGAGCAGCTGCCCAGGGCATCAAGACCGAGAGACATCTGGAGCCCACTGCAGGCATACCTGCTTGCTCAAGCGGCGGGGGCCCAGCCGGGGAGCCTGAGATGTCGTAATACAAAAGGGATATACGTTGTTGACCCACACCGTCTATCACGGTTCAGCTATGGTCAGGCACCCTTAAAGGAGGGGGGGAGCAGGCGGGGGTTTATGTTGTTAATAAATATGACACTTGTCTCTACCTGAGGGATTGCGCATTCCGGGGGCACTGAAGGTTCGGCCTCCAAGTACATGGCCAGGGAGGCTTCAGTATGTGAGAAACGTTCTTGGGAGACCGAGAGGGCTCGAGATTGTAGGGCCACGAGAGGAAAGTTGTACATAAATGTGCAGACGGGATGTGGGTCGGTGTATTGAGACGTATGTACTTCACTAGTTACTGCCAGAGTGTTGCTGTATACATTACCTGCTACTACCGTTATTGTACCATTGTGCCGAATGGTTGACATTAAGGGAAGGATTCCCCTTCCGATTGTATTGGCCTGAGTGTGTTACATATTGGAAAAACTCAATAAAGAAAGTTTAAAAAAAAAAAAAAAAACTTTTACTTGATCTTCAACAAGTTTTATCCTTGCAGCACCAACAGTCCCATCCTCTCTCGTCTCATTACAAACATAAGACCAGAATGTGCTTAAATCTTCATGACTTGAAAGCATCTAAGACCCAAGCATGCTCACCTCCCATAAACCTACCCTGTATTGCTCTCACCCGAGGCCTCTGAAATCTTAAATCTAGGTACTACACCTGTCTCAAGCCATCTGCACCAAATATCCAGGACACTGCAAATTCATCTCTTGCCTCTGGGTTGACTCAGGAACATACATTTGTGGGTATCTCAATAGTCCACCCTGTCATGCATCCCATTCGACCGCAGTTCTCCCTTGCTAACACACTGCAACCCTTATTTTTGCTGCTTATCACCTCCCCAACAGGGATTGCTCTGATCCCCTATTCCACTGGCTCATCTTTTGCTGCTATGCACCTTTCACTCACAAATTATTCAACCTATTACCTCACTAACATCATCTCCTCATCAGAGGTTTTGTCACTTTGATAAAACAAAAATACTTTTCTCCCCACCTGCCACTTGGATACACACACCTTACATAATGCCACTGTCAGCAAACACAACAGCTGCAACATTCTCATTCTCTTATTATTATTTTTTTGCATTTCATTAGTTAATGATTCTTCTTTATTGCTTTCCTATGTTTTGCTATTTGCTTTTTTTTTATACAATCTTTATTCCTTTTACGTTTGAACACCCTCTTGTCCTCCCCGCACCCCTCCCCCCAGACTCAGACAGGTAAAACTTTGATACAACAGGTAAACCAATCCAAAAACTCATTACATCATTTCATGATTGTTGAAGGGCCCCCAATGAACTATATAGAGTCGTTGGGCCTTACAGAATAACAACTGTGACAATTGTCATTTAAACAAATGTACTTGCACTTTAGTTTTTATCCTAGCTATTTTTAACACTGATTTAAACAGTGAGTGATGTTCCTTGTTGATCTTTTTCGTGTTTATAAGACTGTATCTTGGAAAAATTTTGACTCCTTAGAATCTGGTGTATGGGATTTTTTCTTTTTTTTTTGTACTAATTCTATTTCGAGCACTATTGATAAGGAGTTATATGTTTGTATGTTTTATGGTATTATAAACCGAAATAAAGGTTTTATGAATGATTGTTGAGTAGACAGATCCTGTCTACTACATATTAATACAATATAATCCTAATGACAAAAAACAACCAATGTGACACCGATAAAAATCCTAAAGCGGCATGTGCAGATTTTTTCATATAATATAAAGATCCTTCTTTACTCTAAAACCCACAGTGTGAGGTGCATATTTTTACTCCATCATTCCCCGCTTTGAGTTTGAATCCATGCGCTCAAGGGGTTCCAGATTTTCATACCTTTTCTACGCTGGTTACTCCCTTTACCTTTATATATGGCTATTTCTAAACTATACATTGCTAATAGCCTGGATAACCATTGCTGAAAAACTGGTGCTCTGGGATCCAGCCAAGCGGAAGCAATACACATCCTTAATACTGCCATAGAGATAAAAATCAATTCATGCCCTACCCCTAAAAGATTTACTTCCGAAATGCCTAACAGAATTTCATCGTCAGACAATATTATTTCAGTTTTTAACACTTCCGATAAAAAATCTGCTATATCCCTAATTCATTTTTGCAGAGCATTACATGATGCAAAGATATGAACACTATCAGCATTATAAAGTGCACATCGTGGACAAGATGTTCCCTTTCCGACCCTCCATTTTGCAATTTTGTCAGGTGTATAATACAAGAAAACACGTTTTATAAAACTGTGCTTGTAATCTAGTGGACATTAAAATAGATTGTGACAACTCATAAGCATACATAAAAGTCCCATCTGACACCCCCACGTTCGCCTGCCACTCTTGAGAAAATGTGTCCAAATCATCTGGCAAATCCACGTTTATAAGAGTATATGGGCCCGATGTAGGTGGGCGATTAGCGATCGGTAACGCCGAAAATCGCAGATTTTCAGCGTTACCGATCGCTAAAAAAGGATGTGAAATGTAGGAGCAGAAACACCGAATCGCAAAATAAGTAATCGCTAAAATTAACGGAAATCAATTAGCGATTCCTTATTTTGCAAAAATGTTACACCGACACACCATTTAACGACTCGCTAAATAAAGAATCGTTAAATAAATCGCAAACCAATGTACATAAATTCGTTATTACCGAATCGGTAAGAAATCGCTAATTAAGA